>CM038143.1:107152538-107752538 GCA_021437245.1 Aegilops speltoides
ACTTGATTATGAATCACTTGGTACTTGCGAACCGTGCCTCATGGGCAAGATGACCAAAACGCCGTTCTCGGTACTATGGAGAGAGCAACAGATTTGTTGGAAATCATACATACAGATGTATGTGGTCAATGAATGTTGAGGCTCGTGGCGGATATCGTTATTTTCTCACTTTCACAGATGATTTAAGCAGATATGGGTATATCTACTTAATGAAACATAAGTCTGAAACATTTGAAAAGTTCAAAGAATTTGAGTGAAGTTGAAAATCATCGTAACAAGAAAATAAAGTTTCTACGATCGATCGTGGAGGAGAATATTTGAGTTCTGAGTTTGGTCTACACTTAAAACAAAGTGGAATAGTTTAGCAACTCACGCCACCCGGAACACCACAGCGTAATGGTGTGTCGAGCGTCGTGTCGTACTTTACTTGATATGGTGCGGTCTATGATGTCTCTTACGGATTTACCGCTATCGTTTTGGGTTTATGCTCTAGAGACAGCCACATTCACGTTAAATAGGGCACCGTCGAAATCCGTTGAGACGACACCTTATGAACTATGGTTTGGCAAGAAACCAAAGTTGTCGTTTCTTAAAGTTTGGGGTTGCGATGCTTATGTGAAAAAGCTTCAACTGATAAGCTCGAACCCAAATCGAATGTGTCTTCATAGGATACCCAAAGGAGACAGTTGGGTACACCTTCTATCACAGATCCGAAGGCAAGACATTCGTTGCTAAGAATGGATCCTTTCTAGAGAAGGAGTTTCTCTCGAAAGAAGTGAGTGGGAGGAAAGTAGAACTTGATGAGGTAACTGTACCTACTCCCTTGTTGGAAAATAATACATCACAGGAACCGGTTTACGTGGCGTCAAAACCAACTAGTGAGGAAGTTGATGATGATGATCATAGAACTTGAGATCAAGTTATCTGAGAACCACGTGGGTCGAGCAGAGTAAGATCCGCACTAGAGTGAATGCGGTAATCTATTCGGAAGTCATGCTACTAGATCATGATGAACCGCGAACTATGAAGAAGCGATGGCCCAGATTCCGCAAAATGGCTTGAAGCCATGAAATCGAGATGGGATCCATGTATGATAACAAAGTATGGACTTTGGTTGACTTGCCGATAGTCGGCAAGCAATTGAGAATAAATGGATCTTCAAGAAGAAAGGCGACGACGGTAATGTTATGTCTACAAAGCTCGACTTGTTGCAAAAGGTTTTCGACAAGTTCAAGGGGTTGACTACGATGAGACCTTCTCACTATTAAGTCTGTCCGAATCATGTTAGCAATTGTCGCATTTTATGATTATGAAATCTGGCAAATGGATGTAAAACGCATTCTGAATGGATTTACGGAAGAAGAGTTGTATATGATGCAACGGAAGGTTTTATCGATCCAAAGGGAGCTAACAAAGTGTGCAAGCTCCAACGTTCCATTTATGGACTGGTGCAAGCCTCTCGGAGTTGGAATAAGCGTTTTGATAGTGTGATCAAAGCATTTGGTTTTATCTGAGACTTTTGGAGAAGCTGTATTTACAAGAAAGTGAGTGGGAGCTCTGTAGCATTTCTAATATTATATGTGGATGACATATTATTGATTGGAAATGATATAGAATTTCTGGATAGCATAAAGGGATACTTGAATAAAAGTTTTTCAATGAAAGACCTCGGTGAAGCTGCTTACATATTGGGCATTAAGATCTATAGAGATAGATCAAGACGCTTAATTGGACTTTCACAAAGCACATACCTTGACAAAGTTTTGAAGAAGTTCAAAATGGATCAAGCAAAGAAAGGGTTCTTGCCTGTATTGCAAGGTGTGAAGTTGAGTAAGACTCAAAGCCCGACCACTGCAGAAGATAGAGAGAAAATGAAAGGTGTTCCCTATGCTTCAGCCATAGGCTCTATCATGTATGCAATCTTGTGTACCAGACGATGTGTGCCTTGCTATAAGTCTAGCAGGAGGTACCAAAGTAATCCAGAGTGGATCTTTGGACAGCGGTCAAGAACATCTGAAATACGAAAAGGACTAAGGATATGTTTCTCGTATATGGAGGTGACAAAGAGCTCATCGTAAATGGTTACGTTGATGCAAGCTTTGACACCGATCCGGACGATTCTAAATCGCAAACCGGATCGTGTTTACATTAAGCGGTGGAGCTATCGGTTGGTGCAGTTCAAAGCAAAGCGTCGTGGCAGGATCTACATGTGAAGCGGAATACATAGCTGCCGGAGCAGCAAATGAAGGAGTCTGGATGAAGGAGTTCATATCCGATCTAGGTGTCATACCTAGTGCATCGGGTCCAATGAAAATCTTTTGTGACAATCTTTGAGCGATTGCCTTAGCGAAGGAATCCAGATTTCACAAAAGAACCAAGCACATCAAGAGGCGCTTCAATTCCATCCGGGATCTAGTCCAGGTGGGAGACATAGAGATTTGCAAGATACATACGGATCTGAATGTTGCAGACCCGTTGACTAAGCCTCTTCCACGAGCAAAACATGATCAACACCAAGACTCCATGGGTGTTAGAATCATTACTGTGTAATCTAGATTATTGACTCTAGTGATAGTGGGAGACTGAAGGAAATATGCCCTAGAGGCAATAATAAAGTTATTATTTATTTCCTCATATCATGATAAATGTTTATTATTCATGCTAGAATTGTATTAACCGGAAACATAATACATGTGTGAATATATAGACAAACAGTATGTCACTAGTATGCCTCTACTTGACTAGCCTGTTAATAAAAAGATGGTTATGTTTCCTAACCATGAACAAGGAGTTGTTATTTGATTAACAAGGTCACATCATTAGTTGAATGATCTGATTGACATGACCCATTCCGTTAGCTTATCACACGATCGTTTAGTATGTTGCTATTGCTTCCTTCATGACTTATACATGTTCCTATGACTATGAGATTATGCAACTCCGTTTACGGAGGAACACTTTGTGTGCTACCAAAGCGTCTAGCAACGAAGCGGGTGATTATAAAGGTGCTCTCTGGTGTCTCGAAGGTACTTGTTGAGTTGGCGTATTTCGAGATTAGGATTTGTCACTCCGAATGTCGGAGAGGTATCTCTGGGCCCTCTCGGTAATACACATCACTTAAGCCTTGCAAGCATTTCAACTAATGAGTTAGTTGCGAGATGATGTATTACGGAGCGAGTAAAGAGACTTGCGATAGCGAGATTGAACTAGGTATTGGATACCGACGATCGAATCTCGGGCAAGTAACATACCGATGACAAAGGAACAACGTATGTTGTTATGCGGTCTAACCGATAAAGATCTTCGTAGAATATGTAGGAACCAATATGGGCATCAGGTCCGCTATTGGTTATTGACCGGAGACGTGTCTCGGTCATGTCTACATTGTTCTCGAACCGTAGGGTCCGCACGCTTAAGGTTTCGATGGCGGTTATATTATGAGTTTATGTATTTTGATGTACGAAGGTTGTTGAGTCCGGATATGATCACGGACATGACGAGGAGTCTCGAAATGGTCGAGACATAAAGATTGATATATTGGACGGATATATTTGGACAGGAAAGGTTAGGAGAAGTTTGGAGCTCAGGGAGGTTCTGGAACCCCGGGAGGTATATGTGCCTTATTGGGCCCATATAGGAAGAAGGGAGAAAGGAACAAGGGAAAGGGGCGCGCCCCCCCCCCAGCCCAATCCGAATTGGGGAGGGGGGCCGGCCCCCACTTTCCTTTCTCCTTCTCCCCTCTTCCTATTACTACTACTAGTACTTATTCCTAATACTAGTACTCTTTCCTTCCCCCTTCAAATAAGATAAGGAAAAGGGAGTAGGTTTCCCCCTCCTCTATGGCGCGCCCCCCTTGGGCCGGCCTCCTCCTCCCTCCCTCCTTTATATACGGGGGTAGGGGGGCACCCTAGAACACACAAGTTGATCATTGAGATCGTTCCTTAGCCGTGTGCGGTGCCCCCCTCCACGATATTACACCTCGGTCATATTGTAGTGGTGCTTAGGCGAAGCCCTGCGACAGGAGAACATCAAGATCGTCACCACACCATCGTCTTGTGGAACTCCCCTCGAGCCTCTCTTGGATTGGAGATCGAGGTGCGTCATCGAGCTGACGCGTGTCAAGAACTTCGGAGGTGCAGAGTGCGGTGCTTGGATCGGTTGGACCGGGAGGACGTCGACTACTTCCTCTCGTTGTGTCAGCGCTTCGCTTCGGTCACGAGGGTGCGAGACAACACTCTCCCCTCTCGTTGCTATGCATCACCATGATCTTGCGTGTGCGTAGGAATTTTTTTGAAATTACTACGTTCCCTAACAGAGCGATGCGTCCGAGCGAGTGGAGCGGAACCCAAGCTGATGAAGAAACGCCGCGATGCACTGGTACCAAGCACGCGGAGCCTGCTTGAGTCCATACAAGGACCGCGAAAGCAGGCACACATGGTCGGGAAGTGCCGGATCAACGAACCCGGTGGGCTGCTGGCAGAAGACCTGCTCCTCGAGGTGACCATGAAGGAAGGCGTTGGAGACGTCCATCTGGTGCACCGGCCATGCACGAGAGATCGCAAGGTGGAGAACCGTGCGTATCGTGCCGGGCTTGACGACCAGAGCGAAGGTGTCGGTGAAGTCGATGCCAGCACGCTGTCGGAATCCACGAATGACCCAGCGCGCTTTATAGCGATCAAGGGTACCATCGGGACGGAGCTTGTGTTTGAAGACCCACTTCCCGGTAATCACGTTGGCGTGTCGGGGACGGGGAACAAGCTGCCACGTCCGGTTGCGCAACAGGGCATCAAACTCCTCTTGCATCGCAGCCATCCAGAGCGGGTCATGAAGAGCGGCTCGGACGGAGGATGGCAACGGCGACGGCTCAGAGTTGGATGCCTCATGGACGTAGTCATCCGCGGCGTAGCGTGAGCTCGGTAACGCCCGTCTGAAACACGGTGACCGGACCGCCACAGTGCCGGGGCGCGGGGCGGGCGCCGAGAGGCGGGCGCGGGGGACGCCGAGGAGGCTGGGGCGCCGAGGGCCGTCGGGGCGGGCGCTGGGCGCCGAGGGCATGGCGCCAAAGGGCCACGGAGGCAGCTGGTGGAGGAGGCGCGCCGCATGCTGTGTGGCTCAAAGCAGGCGGGCCAAGAGGCGCTATGCGCGCCGAGGAAGCGGCGTCGAGCCAGCGTCACCGCGGACGGGAGGAACAGCCGAGTGCGTGCTGAAACGGAAACACATGCTCATCAAAGTAAACGTGTCGGGAAGTGAACACACGGTGGGAGACGGGATCGTAGCACCGATACCCCTTGGAGTTGGCGGACGCGGAGGACATAATAGACGACATGGCGAGGACAAGAGGGCGCGGGTGTTGCGGTGAAAGCTGAGGGGAAGGGGATGGCTACGACACGGAGCAGTGGCGGCGGCACTAGGTAGCGGCGGCGGCTGCTTGGTGGAGCGGCTCGGACTAGCGCAATCGGGGGCGGCGTGGCGCTTCGGTGCGTTGGCGGCGATTGATCTGCTGGTTTGCGGGGCTAGCTACCTAGCGACTTACGTAGGGATTGATCTGGTGGCTAGCTAACGATTGATCTGGTGACGGGCGGAGTTGGCGGCTAGCGATTGCGACGGGAGGTGGCGCACGGCTCGCGGGAGCGATCAGGAGTAGCGCTAGCGTGCGCGACCGGCGTGGGAGATGCACGGGCGGCGGCGGCGCGGGAGGAGGCGCGCGGCGGCGGCGGCAGCGGAAGATTAGGATTAGAACCTAAAAACTGATACCATATTGGATGTGAGAATTGCACGATATATTGATTCGGTGCAATGTGCACGGTATATATGAGTACAATGTCGGGCCTTTACCTCAATCTATACAACAAACTAGAGAGGTGGGCCTAATGTACAAAAGACAATATACATGCACAAATAATATCCTCAACATTCAGTCCTGTGAACGAAACAACCAACATAAAGAAAATTTCTTAAGAATTATAATCCTTCAATATTTCTATGAAATTCTTTAAATCAAAGGAGCGCTAGAGGGTGAGAGACCATACATGAAGGGAGTTCAAAAAAAAAGGAATAAGAGGGCGGCTCTATCAGAGCAATTTTGGTTAGAGTTGCTCATGCGCGTATGTAGGAGCGCTTGCGTCTTCATTACATTTTAAAAGAAATTGCTCTTAAACAAGTTATTTCAATCAAGTCACAATCAGCATGTTTAGGCGGCTCTGTGACAGTGCCTTCATCTCGTAGCATCACCGGGAAACTGAGCGGACCCCAACGAGGGAGGATCGAGTAAATTGCACAGAAGTACCACAATTGAGGCATTGGAAGCAGATTGGTACCAAGTTTGGTAATTTTTACGTGTCAGTACCAAGTCTGCGGCTATACGTTACAAAAAGGTCTAAATCGTGTATAAGCGTGTATTGACGATGAACCGGCGAGGCCGCATGTGTCATTGCCGATGTGGCATTCTTTTTGCGAAACCCCCAGACAATGGCGCCCGTCTGGATCGAGGGAGAACCCATCGAGCCCGAGCTCCCACTCGCATCACCACGGCCGCCGGGCTGCCCTTTCGCCGCCGCAGCCTCTGCTCGTGGCCTCCACCATCTCCTTCGGGGCCTCTGCACAACCAAGCGCCTCCTCCCCTCTCCCCATCCGAGCTCGGCGCCATCTCCCGCTCATCCAGCGGCTCATCTCCGAGGGCAGTCCCGCCGCCGGCCGCCTCCTCTCCATGGCGCTCCTCTTGCTCGGCTCCCGGGCGCCTCCGTTCCTCCGCTCATGAGCACTCGCCTCCTTCCCCACGCCTCCTTGGCCTTCGCCTTGCTCACCGCGCTCGCCACCATCCGTCGCCCCTCGCCGCTCCCTTTCGCCGCCCGCTCCTCGGCCACCTCCTCTCGTCGCGCGCGCCCACGAGGCACCTCCGTGCTCGGCTGCTCTGCCGCCCGACTCCCCACGCCGCCCGACGCCGCCACCTCTGGCATCACCGTCGCGGGTTCTGCGAGCTCGGGGACCCAGAGAGCGCTCGTCGCCCTCGGCTAGATGGCCTCGAGCGGGTTCCGCCCTCGGCTGAGGCTGCGCAGGAGGCGGTGCGATCTTCAGAGACACGAGGATCGAGGCGTGGGGCTGGAGGAGGCTATGCGGTTGCCGAGTCAAGAAGACGGGAACCAAGGCGTAGCGTCAGAGAGAGAGCTTGGTGAGAGAGAGAGAAGAAAAAAATGGAAGGAGGAAGAGAAGGAAAGAAGAGGGGGTCTTGGGGACGGCTGGTCTGGTCGCCGGTGGTGGTGCTCGGTGGCGGCACGGGCCTTGCGAGGAGGAGGCTGTAGGCGGGGGGGTTATGGGAGGCGAAGGAGGTGCGGGGGTTTCGCAAAAGAATGCCACATCGGCGGTGACATGCAGGCCCCGCCGATCGGATACACAAATCATCTGGCGTTTATCTGCGATTTAGACCTTTTGTAACGTCTAGCCCCGGACTTGGTGATCGTGCGTAAAATTACCAAACTTGATGCCAATCCCCCGCCCAATTGTGGTACTTCTGTGCAATTTACTCGGGAGGATCTAGCCGGTGGCGCACAGACGGCGACGAGACGCAGATCGCTGGTGGCACGCAGCAACTGCCAGCCGCCTCGCTGGCCGCACCGCGCGCAAAGCCAGACAGACACGCACACACACCCAAAGGCGGATGGATCCATGCGCGAGCCTGCCTGCCTGTGCCTAGGGACCGGGACCCCTACCCGTATGGGCTACTGATCCCTACGGCCTAGGTTCATTAGATTAACCCAACCCAGATGGTAATCAACCATTCAACCAGGTACACTGCGGATTATCTCAACATAAAGAAAATGAGCAGGCAGGGGATCGGTCTAGACGCAGCAAATAAACCAAGCGGCCTGTCTGTACGGCAAAGATCTCACATCGTCACATCGTATTTGATGGGACGGATGAAGTTTCGTCAGGATTGGATTTGGATCACGCCTGATCTGATCGTGTTTATTTTACGGTTACTGCCGCTGTACTGAGTAATACTGTACTAGTACTGCGTTGTTTAATCTGCGGCCGCGCATGCAGTATTGGGTTGCAGTCGCAGACACATGCGGCACGGAGGGGGAGAGTGCTCCTATCAACTCTGGACGCAGCGGCGTCGTTAACGTTGCCGATCTGCTTCCTTTGTGTTAGTATGCAGTATAATAATCCTGCTCGTTGCACTGCCGATTGACTGATGCCCACACGTCCTGTGCTGCGCTGTGCTGTGCCGTGCGTGTCGTGTGAGGAGGGGACTTAACTTATCCCCAGCATCTGATTTGCTGCGCTTCTGGGGAGAAGCAGAGCAGGCGTGCTGGTGCTGCATGCACGGCTACGTGCGTGAGTGAATTTGTTTACTCGCCTTCACGCGCTCTCTGCTCAATTTGCTTGCTTTTTTTTTTGAATGTTGGTAGTTGATCTACCAAATTCATTGATCAGGGAGAAAGAGTAACAAGAGCGCCTTCGAAGGCAAAGACATCAAAGAAACGATGCCATCAAAAGGAAAAAAGATGTACAAAAGGGTCCTCAACCCGGGTCAAAAGGGATTCCAGCTCCTGCCATGTTCCACATAGTGATTTAGTCTTCGATGCGCTGCGAAGGTGCGCCGTCCATCCGTAAGTCCTGGAAAATCCGTCGGTTGCGCTCACGCCATATCTCCCAGGAGACTAGATGCATCAAAGATAGAACTCCTTTCCTCTTATCAGATGTGGCTTTACTCCAGCAAGATGTCATCCATTCCTTGATGTTGGTGGTGGCCACCCAACTATCAGGCTGCATGGAAGGCAGACTTGCGAGCCGAGCCAGTGTATCCCAAGCACCGCGCGACCAAGGGCACTCAACAAGCAAGTGGTATGCTGTCTCAAGGTTGCGTTCACAAAGTGGGCAAAAGTAGTTATTCTCCCATCCCCGCCTTTGGAGCAGGTCAGCCGCAGGTATGCGTCCGAGGGTAGCCGTCCACGTAAAAAAACAGCAGGTTGCGGCGCCACCGCCCAAAGATTTAGCCGCCTCGGTGGAACCGAGCCCATGAGCTGGATCGGTATGCCGACCTAGCGAGTATGTTTGATCGTGATGAACCTCAAACAATCGATCGAGCACGTTGTCGGTCGGTTGAGCCGAGTCGAGGAGGAGGCAAGACGGGTCACTCATCTACCATCCGTCCGTGAGTCCATGCGCGAGGTCCTTGACCAGCGGTCATCATGCATGGAGTCCCTCATCGGCGGTTTTTCCTAATGGCAATCTCATATAGGCTTGGGCGATAACCTTGGGACATTGACCTGCGACCAGCGGTCATGCGAAGCGGGCAAGCCGACCGTCATAAACCGTGATAGTAGTGGCCATGGAGAAAAGAGCCGGTCTGTTTGTCACAAGGCGGTCGAGCCTACCCAAGGTCGCGGTTGCTGCCATGACATCGAGCAGTATAAGCATAGCGCTCGACCAAATTTTTCAAGGTCGAAAACCCCCGGGCCGCCCAAGTGCTTCGGCCGCGTCAACAGTTGCCAGCTCACTCTGCACTTCCCTCCCTTGCACTCAGCCTCCCGCTCCAAAGCCAAGCCCGAGCAGAGTTGGACGCGCGTTCCGGATCCATGGCGGGCTTGTGCACGATCATTAGGTGTCTTGCCAATGCTAGGATGGTAGACTTAAGGAGCACTAATCTTCCACTTTTCGCCATCATGGCCCCTTCCAATTGGCTGTCTTGTCTCCAAATTTAGCTAACCACGGTTCAAGATCCACCTTTCTCGAGCATGCGTGAAAGTGGCATTCGAGATAGGTGCATGGGAATTGTTTCACCGAATTCCTAGCGGTTGTAATATATGGTGAGATCCAAGTTACCGCGGCGAATGGGTATGGGCGCTCTTGGCGTGTTTGTGTGCAGCCCTGTTGCATTGCCAAAGAAGCTCAACAACATCTTGATCATACTTGCGTCGGTCGCGGACGGTGTCATGAAGAGGGCCACATCGTCGGCGTAGAAGGAGCAGCGCATGATATGCCGCCGGCCGGGGAGCTTCGTCGATGAGGGCGACCTCCGTGGCGAGCTCATAATGCGTTGAAGCGGATCCATCGCCAACACAAATAGGAATGGGGAGATGGGGTCTCCCTGCCTGAGCCCCTTCCGATGTAATATTGGTTCTGAAAAAGCCCCGTTTATTAGGACACGCGAGGAGGAGGTGCGAAGAAGCATGGCGATCCACTCCCTCCATCTGTCACTGAAGCCCCTCGCTTTGAGCATGTCCAGAATATATGTCCAGGAAACCGAATCAAAGGCTTTAGCAAGGTCAAGCTTCAGTAGGATCATTGCTTTTTTCTTCTTGTGGAAGGAGCGCGCCACGCTTTGGACATACAAAAAGTTTTCGTGGATGCTTCTGTGCTTAATGAAAGCAGCTTGACACGGATCAACTAGCAGATTTAGCTTTGGAGCGAGCCGCCGTGCCAAGATTTTGTGAATATCTTGATGAGGCTGTGGACTAATGAAATAGGCACGAAGTCTTGAAGGATTCCGCACCTAGCTTCTTGGGCGTAGTACAATCAACGCTTTGTTGATTCTTGCTAGGCCGTCTTGTCCATGTGGTATAAGCGGTTGATGGCCGCAAGCAGGTCATGTTTGATTGTGTCCCAAAGGTCCGGAAGAAGCCTCGGAAAAACCATCCGGCCGGCGCTTTGTCGGTCGGAATATCATCAATTGCCGCCTTAACTTCTTCCATTTGAACTCGCGTCAATGTCATGCGGGTCCACCTTTCGAGCTCAAGCTCATCAGTCAAAAGCGGCGATGGGGTCTGAATTCTTCCAAAAATCTCCGTGAAATACGAGTGTGCCAACTGTGTCATTGCATCAGGCGAGGTAACAGGCCCCTGTGTCCCCTGCAAGACATGGATTGTGTTCCTCTTGTGTCGAGCATTGGCTTTCCGATGAAAGAATTTTGTGTTGGCATCCCCGGCCTTGAGCCATAAGACCCTGCTGCGTTGCCTTCTCTTGATCTTAAGCAGCACAGCCAACCCCAATGTCCTAGACTTAAGTTTGGTACGCAGCTCGCGCTCGTCTTCAGAGAGTTGGCGGAGCTCCTGAGCAGTTTCCAGTTGAAAGATCAACTCCGAGGCAATCCCAAATTGCCGTTGCAAGTCGCCCACATGCACCCTGCTCCAATTCCTAAGCGCTTTGCTAGTGCGCCTAAGCTTGTCATTCAGACTAGCGATTGGGCATCTGCTGCCTGTGCCCTCCATCCAAGCTTGTTGCACCACGTCGTTGAAGCCGGCAATGAACTGCCAGTAGCTCTCGAAACGGAACCGACGGTTGATGGAAAGCATGTCGTCATTGACAAGCATCAAGGGGCAATGATCTGAAATGGTTGATGCTTGCGGAAGCAATTTTGCAGCTGGGAAAAGAAGCTCCCAGTCGACATTACAAAAAGCTCTGTCCAGGCGAACTAGCGTCGGCACTTGCTGCTCATTACTCCATGTGTATTTGCGGCCAAGTAGCGGAATTTCGTGCAGGCTTGATCGATTAAGCGTACGACGGAACCGGTTCATCCAGCGCCTACAAATCTGTCGTTGTTCTTGTCCTGCGGGTCTTTTATGAGGTTGAAATCCCCAATAATCATCCATGGACCCAGCAATGAGTTGTGTATGAGCGCGAGTTCGAGAGAGGAAGGCGGGCTTTGCGGCTCATCATGCGGGCCGTAAACCGTGGTTAGGACCGTGGTCCCCGTCAACCGGCAAGAAGCGCCGTGATGGAAAACTCCTAGTCGAATCGAGCTAACGGTGAACCGATCGGACCTCCAGCGAGAGGAGGATGCCACCCCGGTGCCGTTCGCATCGGCGGCATGCATGTCAAACCGCTGCCCAGCAATCTCACTACGGTCGGCGGCGAAAGGAAAAGCCGACTCTGAATGCAAACAATTGAGCAAGAGGAGCGGTCCAGAACGCAGCGGATCGTCATACGACGGCGGGTCGTTTAATCCCGAACATTCCAACTAATCAGGGAGAGTTGTTCACTCATAGTACACTAAAGGAACCTCAAGGGCAACAGTGCACCCCAAGGCCATATTACAGAGTTCAGGCAAGTTAAACCATGCAGCCGAGCGGCGCACACAAAGCAACAGACGCAAACACGCTAACAGGACACCAATCATGGGAAACACTGAGGCTGCGATGAGCATAACACGAGGCGCATCAAGCGCGAGACGCAACAGGAGCCCTCCCCGAGAGCTCCTCCAGGATGGCCTGCAACTCCTCATCAGGAAGCCGCAGCTGCGCTGATGAGGACAGCCCCGCGATCTCCGCGAGCTTGCTCACGTTCTCCGGGGACATGGGCGCACGGAAGAACTCGATGTAGGCCAGGAGTGTGTCGTCGGAGAACTCCTCCACCTTCTTGATGATGCCAAGCTTGACGCAGATGGCAGCCTGAGTGCGCCTCGAAGTGGAGAAATTGGAGCGCAACTTGAGGAGACGGGTGCTCTGACGGGTGCCCTTGCCAATTCTCAGAAGCTTCTGACGTAGGGACGGCCTTTGTGTTCCAGCAGCCAGAGCTGGAGGGGAGCCAAGAACCGAGTCTGAGAGAAGAGATGCGATCTTGCTAACAAAGGCTCGTTGCTCATCCACTTGTAGATCAGCCACTTTTGCCGTGATGGCAGCCATCAAGCCAGGCCCTGAGAGGTTGGCCTCTGCCAAGGCGCGCCGAGCCCTTTGCTCTTCTGGAGACTGTACCGGGGCGCACCAAAATTCAGCGTCTATGCCCTGCATCTGAACCTCCTGGCCCAAACTTCCAGCACTGGGTATGTTTTGAGCCCCTGGCCCAAAAAGTATTTCAGGCCCAGCCGCATGAGAGAACCAGTCCATCGCCTCACCGGGAAGCACATGCTGAAGTAGATTACTGTCGTGGTCCGGCCAGTGTGCTTGCGGTCCAAACCCCAAGGAAGGCGGCAGAGGAGGCAAGGAGTATGGGTCGGACGCTGCTCCATGCAGCGGTGACGCAAAGTTGTCTGGTGCAGCAGCAAAGAAGGTCGCACCCCCGGCAGCCTGTGTTGTATCATCCAGCAGAGAGGGGTATGGCCAAGCTGCGTTCTGGTTGAAGCAGAAGAAGGACCGCTGCCTAGCGAGGTCTGGTACATCATGCCAAAGGGTGGGCTGCTGAAGTTGACCATGTCAACACCTCCCCACTCTTGTGGCACACCCAGCGAGGAGAGCGCTCTAGCAGAAAGCTCAGCAGGGGGCAGATCACTGGGCTGTACCTCAACCAGCAAATCTGCACCATCGTGGCCCGCAGCATCCCTTTCAACAGCCACGCTAATGGCTTTGCTAACATCATCCCCCATCCTGACAGACTTCTCCATCAGCAACTCATTGCTAGCATCATTTGGCTTGTCCTGACTGTCGGTCTGACTGTCGGTCTGCCTCCCCAACCTTTCAGGCTGCTCCGTCTGCACCCCTTCACCCTGTACCTCCTGCATCGCGGGCTGCACCATCTGCAGCTCTTCAGGCTGCGCCACTCGCACCTCCTCCAGAGCAGGGGTGACGAGGATCGTGACAGCCGGACGGCAATCATGCCCCCTCTGTAGGTCCGCCGGTGCGGCAACGCCAACCGGGCACGCGCCGGCGGCGGTGCTCGAGTGCTGCCGATGGCGCCGAGGCTCCGGCTCTCTGCTCGCAGTGTCTCGACACATGGCCTGCTCGCGCATGTTTTGGAAGAAGCGCTTGCGCGCCCCTCCGCGCGACCCACGGTGCCGACTGCTACCTCCTCCATCCCCCTCATCGTCATCGTTCCGGCGCCCCGCAAGATGATTGGAGCAAGAGCCCATGGACCTGGCCCTGTCCTCTCCATCCTTGGTGCCGAACCTCCACTTGCCCTTGAAGCGGTACGTGCGCGGCCAGTTCGCGTGCTCGCCGCGCCCTGGGGAGATCGGCGTGTAGTCTTTGACAACATCCAGATGGATCAACACCGGGAACGCCGGCCCTTCTTTGCCCTCCTCCGCGGGCGTGCCTTCAGGCAGAAATTCCCTTGGGCGAACGACGTCGGGCCGCTGCAGCATGGTGAAGTCAGACGCGCGCGGAAACTTGTCCGGGTGCCAAGTCCAGAGCCAGGCGAAGAGCGCCGAGCAGTTGGCCTTGGAGCTTGATTGGCGCTCGATCAGGTCCAAGGCCAACTGCTCGATCACTAGTGGCAAAGCAAGCTGGACCCTCGGCACTAGTGATCGAAAGTGGGATTCTGGAGCAGCTGCATGTGTACCGCAAGAGCACAAATGCACCAGGCCTTTTGCGCTGCAGATCAGCAGCAGTCCTGAGGCTTTATAGAGCCGGATGGGCGCATTCTAGCTTTGCACTAAGATAAGATAGGGCGAGGCGGTTTGTCGATCTCAATGCCCACTTACTGGTAGGACATCATGCTTGTCTAAAAAACAGTTTTCATGTTTCCAAATCGACCATTAATACCAAATGGCACAATCTAGTAAAATTTAGAACTGAACAAAAAGTTCGTCCTCCTGTGTGCCACTGTGGCGACCCCTTTCGACTATAAAAGGAGGCCCATGGCATACTGGAGAAGGATTCGACTCTTTGAATGACGCAGCTCCCATAGCTAGTCGAAGAGCTCAAGAACACTCTCAAATACACACCAAAGCAGGACTAGGGTATTACGCGTCCTCGTGGCCCAAACCTGGGTAAACGAACCGTGTCTGGCTCCTAATCCCGCTCTTCTCACAACCCCGCGGCCCGCCAACCGTAGTAGGGATTCTTGTGATCCCACAGGTGTCGTTCTCCCCGACACTCGATCTATGCTAACTCAACAAACACCTTCGGAGATACATATAGATCATCTTTATGATCACCCAGTTGTATTATGATGTTTGATAGCACACAAGGTATTCCTCCGGTATCGGGGAGTTGCATAATCTCATAGTCGAAGGAATATGTATTTGTCATCAAGAAACCGATAGCAATAAACTGAACGATCAATATGCTAAGCTAATGGATGGGTCTTGTCCATCACATCATTCTCCTAATGATGTGATCCCGTTATCAAATGGCAACCCATGTCTATGGTTAGGAAACCTTAACCATTTTTATCAACGAGCTAGTCTAGTTGAGGCTCACTAGGGACACGATATTTGTTTATGTATCCACACATGTATCTAAGTTTCCGATCAATACAATTCTAGCATGAATAACAAAATTTTATCATGAATAAGAAAAAATAAAATAACAACTTTATTATTGCCTCTAGGGCATATTTCCTTGAGTCTCCCACTTGCACTAGAGTCAATAATCTAGTTCACATCGCCATGTGATTAACACCCATAGTTCACATCATTATGTGATTAACACCCATAGTTCACATCGCCGCGTGACTAATACCCAAAGAGTTTACTAGAGTCAATATTCTAGTTCACATCGCCATGTGATTAACACTCAAAGAGTACTGAGGTGTGATCATGTTTTGCTTGTGAGAGAAGTTTAGTCAACGGGTCTGCCCCATTCAGAGTCGTGTGTATTTTGCAAATTTCTATGTCTACAATGCTCTGCATGTAGCTACTCTAGCTAATTGCTCCCACGTTCAATACGTATCCATATTGAGACTTGGAGTCATCTGGATCGGTGTCAAAGCTTGCATCGACGTAACCCTTTACGACGAACTCTTTATCACCTCCATAATCGAGAGACAATAGGGGGAAAGTGGAGAGCTTTGCCCTTTCATTAGTACTTCTTTTATATTCTATTGGTTTTCCCATCTTTCCATAGTTGGTAATATAAGCATTTTCATTGCAATTTACCATGCAAAACATATATATTTCTTTAAGAGTAGTTTCAACATGGTCGTTGAATATGAATGCTTCAAACCAACTATTTTTATGTGACAATTCTTCACACCCCCAAAAAAACAAATTTCATTATAAAGTTCAAGGCGGATTAAGTTATTGCTATTTTTAGCCACGATTTGATCATGAAAAAGTGTGCATTGGAAATTAAGATGACCAAATCTATTGCAAAGTTCACAAGTAATGGGATGAAGAGAAAATATTTTTGTAGCAAATTTATCTATCACCTTAAGCCACCGATTGGTTTCATCATGTTTATGCTTCTTACAATATCTATCATCCCTATAAGGCATGTCTTCACAAACTCTATGCACTCCACAAAAATTGACATGCTTATAAGAAACTTCTTTTCATGACTTGTGCAATCATCATTAGTATCATGAATATTCATAGCAAGCACACTAACAACATTGCAATCATGTTTATCATTCAACGATTTAGAGCCAAACATTTTATTGGCTTCTTCTAACACTTGAGCACAATTTTCCTTTCCATTATTTTCATGAAAGGCATTAAAAAGATGAAGCACATGAGGCAACCTCAATTCCATTTTTTGTAGTTTTTTATAGACTAAACTAGTGATAAACAAGAAACTAAAATATTCAATTGCAAGGTCTAAAGATATACCTTCAAGTACTCACCTCCCCGGCAACGGCGCCAAAAAAGAGCTTGATGTCTACTACGCAACCTTTCTTCTTGTAGACGTTGGGCCTCCAATTTCCCTCAAGTGGATGACCTAAGGTTTATCAATCCGTGGGAGGCATAGGATGAAGATGGTATCTCTCAAACAACCCTGCAACCAAATAACAAATAGTCTCTTGTGTCCCTAACACACCCAATACAATGGTAAATTGTATAGGCGCACTAGTTCGGCGAAGAGATAGTGATACAAGTATAATATGGATGGTAGATGTAGGTTTTTGTAACTGAAAATATAAAAACAGCAAGGTAGCAAGTAACAAAAGTGAGCAAAACAGTGTTCCAATGCTTGGAAACAAGGCCTAGGGTTCATACTTTCGCTAGTGCAAATTCTCTCAGCAATGATAACATAATTAGATCATATGGTAACCCCTCAACGTGCGACAAACGTCACTCCAAAGTTCCTATTGCAGAGAACATAAGATGAATATGCTTTTAGGGTACGAAACCACCTCAAAGTTATTCTTTCCGATCAATCCATTGAGCTATTCCTATAAGTGTCACAAACAGCCCTAGAGTTCGTAGTAAAATAACACCATATGATACACATCAAACAACCCTAATGTCACCTAGATACTCCAATGTCACGACAAGTATCCGTGGGTCAATTATACGATATGCATCAAACAACTTCAGATTCATAATATTCAATCCAACACAAAGAACCTCAAAGGGTGCCCCAAGATTCCTACCGGAGAAACAAGGACGAAAACGTGCATCAACCCCCTATGCATAGATTACCCCAATCTTACCTCGGGAATCCGCGAGTTGAGTGCCAAAACATACATCAACTGAATCAATAGAATGCCCCATTGTCACCACGGGTATCGCACACAAGACATACATCAAGTGTTCTCAAATCCATAATGGTACTCAATCCGATAATAGTGAAACCTCAAAGGTAAAACTCAATTCATCACAAGAAGATAGACGGGGAGAAACACCATATGATCTAACTATAATAACAAAGCTCGCGGTACATCAAGATCGTGCCAAATCAATAACACAAGAGAGAGAGAGAGAGAGAGAGAGAGAGAGAGAGAGAGATCAAACACATAGCTACTGGTACATACCCTCAGCCCTGAGGGTGAACTACTCCCTCCTCATCATGGAGACCGCTGGGATGATGAAGATGGCCACCGGTGATGGATTCCCCCTTCGGCAGGGTGCCGGCACGTGGTCCTGATTGGTTTTTGGTGGCTACAGGGGCTTGCGGCGACGGCACTCCCGATCTAGGTTTATTTTTGGGGGTGTCTGTATTTATAGGAGTTTTTGGCGTCGGAAATAAGTCAGGAGGTCCACGAGTCAGCGGCAAGGCAGGGGGCGCACCCTCCACCCTTGTCGTCACCTCGGGACTCTTCTGGTCCAAGTCCGATGCTCCTGGGCTTCTTCTGTTCCATCAAAAATCACCGTAAATTTTCAACTCGTTTGGACTCCGTTTGACATTCCTTTTCTGTAAAACACAAAAACAAGAAAAATATAGAAACTGGCACTGGGCTTTAGGTTAATAGGTTAGTCCCAAAAATAATATAAAATGGCATATAAATGCATATAAAACATCCAAGATGGATAATATAATAGCATGGAACAATCAAAAGTTATAGATACGTTGGAGACGTATCAGTTGGGTGTTTCTTTAAATGTGAACCGCCGATGCTTGCTCTTGTGATAATTATTCGCTCGTGGGCAACTTTGGTTGTGTGCGTGGATTGATGGTCCATAGTGTTTCTTTTGTCGTTTTGCCATGACATGTAGAGAAATTCTTATTTATATTATTTTCTAATTTTGGGTTATTCAATTGTATTCTGTTGTACTTATGTATGGTAATGATCAGCTATAGTTTCTCAAAGTAATATGTTGGAGTACTATTGTTACTGACAATATTATGTCATGGATGTTTATCTGGACAAACCGAGATATGTGAAAAGGGAGCAAAAAAATGGAACACCTGTTCCATAAAAAACGGTGGAAGCAAATAAGATGAGACATTGGTTCCAGAAAACACACAACATGGTGGCAGCAAAATGAGATACTGGTTCCATCAAAATAAAGAAGGTGGTAGCAAAAAGTTGGTCTGGTTCTAGCAAAATCTAAAGATGATAGTAGCAGAAAATTGGGACTGATTGCAACAAAAATACAAACTGGTTCCAACGTACGCGCGTCACAATTGCAGCACTGTCGTCCAGTCATGGTCACCACGCCGGTTCGTGGTCACCACCGCCATGGGATGGCCCCTGTTGGTAGCAACTTCGCCATGGATGGTTGCAACTAGTCATACAGAGGTTGCAACCATCCCGTTGCGCCGCCGTGGCTCGGATGCAAAACGATGCAACTCTGTGCACCACCGGATTGCATCCCATCGCGATACACCATCGGCGCTGTCGTAGCAAAACAATTGTCCGGCTGCAGCTTTTTGTGTTGCATTGCCGATCCATCGCGGTAGCATTATCGGCGCCGTAGCAAAACGATTCTTGGTTGCAACTTTTTATTTTGCGGTCCCAAATCTTTGGCGCATCCCATAGCAAAGATCGAGCTTGCGGTTCGGCGGAGGTGGGTGGTTGCAGCAAAGAATGTTGTCGAGGGGTGGACTGCGGCGGTGCTCCTAGGGGGCAGCGACAACAATGGCTTGCAGCGTCATTGGTGTGCCTGACCATGCCTTACACTCATGGAAGAAGGGAGAGAGGTAGCAGAAGAAATTGGGGATGAATGGATCGACATAAAAAAGAAAGATGTGGATGAGAGAGGATAAATGACATGTGGATATGGGTCGTCTGGATAAAATGAGAAGCGGTGCATTTGGGACCCCACAACTACATGGGCGAGTGGCGTGTGACGACCGAAGCTTCGGCCGGCGCACCGTTTTTAAGCGTTTCCTTTTTTTGCCTCAACTCCCGTAAGCGATGGTTAATTTAAAGATAGGAAAGCCGTTGAAGTTGCTCTTTGCCCACGTAAACCGTATTTAGGGCCTTTTTGATTCGTAGGGTTTTGAAAACGTAGGAATAGAAAAAGTATAGGGTTGAAGTGGCATGCCCACTTGAATCCTATATGATTAGCAATGAATGTTTGACGCCACAGGAAAAATAAAAAAAAATAAAAAAGGTTGAAGTGGATGTTAGATTTCCTATGAAATGTGATACAAAAGATTCCATAGGAAAAATTCCTATAGAATCCGATCCTATAAATCAAAGGACCAACATAGGAAAGAAAAATTCCTATGAATCAAAGGAGCCCTTATTGTGGAAGCTCATTTTTTTAGAAGTACAAATGTGCTTCGCCCAAGAAAATCTCCAAAACCTGGCAAAAACCAAAATGTAAAAAAATAAAATGAATTCGGAGAAAGCAGCCATCACACGGCACAAGGAGAGGCTGGATGCACCACTTGACACGCTCCTAGATCACCAAAATGAGCGTGGAGGCACCAGAATGGGTAACTGACTCTCGGCGGGATGATATATTTGTAAAAAAATTCCACTCTGTATTCTTTTTTTTTAGGGGAAATCCACTCTGTATTCATGGGCCTCAAATTCTGCCCTTTTCTTCCGGTCAGCCTTAGCCATCGGTCCAACCACATACGGGAGAGATCAACCACTCAAAAAAAAAAAAAAAAAAAACCCCGGAGAGATCAACAGACGGCCGGCCGGAACATGCCCGCTCGTCGGGACTCGGGAAGTCGGGAGTACCGACCAATCCTCGCCGCCTGCCGATCAGAAGTCGCGACGAGCTCACCTAATATTCCACCTCTCCCTGGCCGCCACCCAACAACCTAACTACATGGCCGTATAATACTCCACTGCAGAAGCGAGGTGCTCGTGAAGTCGGCGTGATATCCGCAGTAGCCAGCAAGCCCAGCCCAGCGGCCGATCCGTGATCCGTGTTGCAGAGAGCGAGGGAGAGAAGATGCGGCCGCGGCTGGTGCTCTTCGGCGACTCAATCACCGAGCAGTCCTTTGCCCCCGGCGGCTGGGGCGCCGCCCTCGCGGAGCACTTCGCGAGGCAGGTACGTCCGCAGCACCTCTCCCCCTCGCCGCTTGCGCCGCCGCCGCTACGCGTGACACCGGATTTTTGCTGATCAGGCGGATGTGGTTCTCCGCGGGCTCAGCGGGTACAACACGCGCTGGGCGCTGAAGGTGCTGGATAGAGCCATGGAGGGGGCGGCCGACGGCGGCGCGGACCCGGCGGCAGTGACGGTGTTCTTCGGCGCCAACGACGCCACCCTGCCCGACGAGGTGCAGGCGCACCAGCACGTGCCGCTCGGGGAGTACAAGGACAACCTGCGCGCGATCTGTGCCTACTTCAAGGTTGCGGCCATACAGTCCTGGAAACAGGAATGCTGCTTTTTTCCCCGACAAAGCAGGAATGCTGATTGCTTCTTCAATTACTCATCTAATGGTTTCGTTTTGCAGAATAAGTGGCCCTCCGCTGCCATCATACTCATCACCCCTCCACCGATCCACGAGCCGGCGAGGATTCGGTAACCAGTAGCCCCCTCACCTTGTAGTATCATACTTCACTGCTTTATGGAGTATATGGGTATCAGTGAGTTCTCAGGTCAACCAGGATCCACTAGATATCCTTATGGAGTAGTTATGTTGATTCACTTATGGGTTTACTTTTGCTATATTCCCTTACGGGTTTCCTTTTGCTATATTCCATTGCAGTTGCCTGCGTTTTACAGTGATTTTTGTCAATCGAAACTGTTTATCTCAACCACAATGTTAAGAAATTTGGCTGAACTTACTAAGTGTGTCCAGTGCGTGTTTAGTATTTGACCTATGTGCATCTATGTAACGAGTTCATTAGGTGCAGTTCCTTGTATGTTTCCTGTATTTTCAATTGAAATTATGACAGTTTCAACAGTCTGCAGTGTACTATTGGGCTTTCTATATATCCACTTCCTACTTGTTGGCCTGTGATCTGGCCTATATCTGGCCATGGGCCGGGCCGGGCCGGGCTTGGGCCGGGCCTGAAAAAGCCCACGTCAGAAAACTGAGGCCCAGGCCCTCCCAGGCCCTATCACTGGGCCTACTTTTCAAGCCCAAGCCCGGCCCATCTGGTAAAAAGCCCTAAAAAGCCCTTAGGGCTTAGGGCCATGGGTCGGGCCTCTTCCTTAAAATGCCAATATGCCAAGCCCAAGCCCGTCCAGGCCCTACTGATGGGCTCAAAAATCAGGCCCAAGCCCGGCCCATGGGCAAGCCCATCGGGCCTAGGCCCTGGATTTTAGGGCCGGGCCTGGGTGGGCCGACAGGGCTGGGCCTGAGATGGCCAGGACTAATCTGGCCTGAAGATTTCTTCCAAGCAAATATTATTAATTGCACCTTTTGGCAAAGCAGATTCGCATGCAAACCACACTTATTCCATATCTTTCCATGCAGAGACATATACGGAGATAATGACCCTTCAAGACAGCCTGAAAGAACCAATGAAGCTGCTGGCACTTATGCACAAGCGTGCATAACTGTTGCTAAAGAATTGGGCCATCCAGTTATAGACATCTGGACGCAGATGCAGCAATGTCCTGATTGGCAAACATCTGCATTAAGGTACGAATCTTTTTCCATATTGTAGGCAAAGGTTGATCATGTAGATTTGTTTGAAGAACTCTTATACCTAATGTTGACACTGCAAAGGCTGAATAATTGTGAGATTATTCACTCTACGAGCTGCTTGCTTTGCTGGTTATGAAAATGGGCAGATCAGATAAAAATGGTTTTGTACTTTTGTTGAATGTTAAATAAAGCTAGGTGCAAGTCCTTAGGCAGACTGTTACTCAGAATTTGCCTAGTATTTTCTATCAAAAAAACAATGCAATTAAGCGAGGAACTTGTTTATCATGTGCAGTGCACCCGAGACCAGAATTCAACATTTTGGCTCTTGGCTACACTTTTAGGCCACACCCAAAACAAACAGTTTGTTATGCTTGGCATTCTAGGAGAATCAAGAATCACAATTATGTGAATCCGGTAGAGCACCTATAGTGTTATTGAACTCTGCAATGTCGTGTTCTTGGTCATGCTTGGCATTCTTTTGTGGGCTTTGTGGGCAATGTCACAAGACTGAAGAAAACACGCTCAGAAATTATGTAGTTGATAATCTGCATCCTATGATCTCACTGTAAAAATAATTATTGTAGCGACGCATAAATTTTAACTTAATATTCATGACTAGTTTTCTAACTTGTGTAGTGTAAAACAAAAAACTGTAAATAGAGCAAACTATATGCTATTGCTTTTGTTTCTCTAATGGAAGTCATTGAAGACTTTCTTCTTCTTTTAGCACACAATTTTTTTAACTCTCCCCAAAAAAGAATATTTTGTAATACATGTCTATAATCTGCTGGCTTGTATGCTTGAATGCCTTCTTACCATTTGCTAATAGTCATTAGTCTATGTGCTTGGAATGGCTTGAAATGTCAAACGTTAGTTGAACATTTTATTCATATCTGCTCTTAATGCCCTGGTGTTTGGTATATAGTGGTTTTGGTTATATAGTATTTTGCTGAAGCACGTTCTGAACATGTGTGTACGATGTAACTTCCTGACCGAAAGCAGCAGATAACTTTGTTACATCATGCAGTGACGGGCTACATTTCACCCCGTTCGGCAACAAAATTTTGTTCGACGAGGTGCTGAAGACACTGGAAAGTGTTGGTTTCAGCCAGCACAGTCTCCGGTCCGATCTCCCTCTCTTCCATGAAATTGACCCCAAGGACCCACTGAAAGCCTTTGAGATTTGAAGAAGGTATCTGCCTCATGGTTGGATTCCCAGAAGGAAGGCACTATGACGCTGCTTTATGTTCTGAAAACAAACTATGTTGATTTGGTGACTGATGTGTTCTGTAACATGGATATATTGTGCCGATGTTCTATGTCAGCAGTGCTCATGACTTATTTCGAAGATGTTGCATGTATTTAAGGACTTTTTTTGGAGCTTCTAGAAGGTTTTGGTCTGGCATTTTTTACGTTTTTCTTTCTTTTTCCCGTTGTTTTTACCAGTTTTACCATTGTTTCGGGGATTATATTTTGTTTTACTTTTTATTTCAAAAAATGTTTGCAAAATTTCAAAAAGTTCAATCTTTAAAACTATGTTCCAAATTTTACAAAAAATGGATTAAAAAATGTCCTTAAAAACTAGAAATTCTTCTCAAATTTTAGAAAAAATCACAAAAAAATTCAAGAAACATAAGTGTTGTCAAGCAAAATTGCGTTCCTTACAAAATGTTCCCATTTTAGAAATATGTTCAAAATTTGCAAAATATGTTCCAAAATTTTAAAATGCTCTTAAGTTTTCTAAAAATAGTCACTTTTTAAGGTCGGACCTTCCCGAGCAAGTACTCTGTGCGCGATGTTGGCATTTTGACGCAATGTGGATCATACAGGAACTACGCCTAATTGGCGCTTAAGGCGCCAAAAAGGGGGGACTCCTATGTCTCGCCTTCGGCGAGTCCGCCTTCGAACTTACTGCAGGTGCGACTGAGATGGACCAGCCTACGCCCGCGGCAGGCTACAGGCCTGGATTGATATTGTCATGGGCATGGTTAGATCAGTTTCTTTCTCAATTCTGTTCAATGGAGAAAAGCTTGAGAGTTTCAAACCAACAAGAGGTATTCGACAGGGAGATCCGATTTCCCCTTACCTATTCTTACTTGCAGCAGAGGGCCTTTCGTGCCTACTCAATTCCAGTTCTCGGTCATCAGCTCTAAGTGGTGTTAAGGTGGCTCCCACAGCTCCTGAGGTGAACCACCTTTTATTCGCAAATGACAACCTGTTGCTTTTTAAGTCTAGCGAGGAGGGTGCAAATTTGGTGTCAAACCTGTTGAATCAATATTGTAATGCGTCAGGACAGAGGGTTAACAATGACAAGTCCTCGATATTTTTCAGTAAGGGGTGCCCACAAGGCACCAGGCAGCGGATTAAAGATATCTTGGCAGTGCAGAACGAGTCACTCAGCGAGAAATATTTGGGGATGCCTACAGAAGTTGGTCAACCAAAAAATGGCACGTTCAAGTATCTCCGGGATAGAGTTTGGGAAAGAATAAGAGGATGGATGCAAAAACTCTTATCAGCGGCGGGAAAAGAGGTTCTTATAAAATTTGTGGCCCAGGCGATTCCTGTTTTCTCTATGTCTTGTTTCAGACTCCCGAGGGGGCTGTGTGAGAGCATAACATCAACCATAAGGCAATTCTGGTGGGGGAGTAAGCAAGGAAAAAGAAAGCCATGTTGGGTGTCGTGGGATGTTATGACGAGGCTGAAGAACTTGGGAGGGTTAGGCTTCCGTGATCTTGAGATTTTTAATTTGGCTCTTCTGTCGAGACAAGCTTGGAAGTGTCTAGAGAATCCTAACTCTTTAAGTGCAAGAATCCTGAAGGCAGCTTACCACCCTAATTGCAATGTCCGGAGGCGGTGCAGGACCGCACCCTTCTCAGGTTTGGCGCTCGATATTGGATGGGAGGGATATCATCAAGCAGGGAATAATTAGAAGAATTGGCAATGGACGGACGACTAGCATATGGGATCATAACTGGATCCCAAGGTCGGGGTTGATGAGACCAGTATCTTCGCTGGTGCTTAACCCACCATCACAAGTTTCTGATTTGATTGATGCTACGTCGGCCTCGTGGAAGGAAGAGCTGGTTCGGCAGATCTTCACACCGGTGGATGCCGAGGCAATTTTGCGAATCCCAATATGCTCCAGGCCACAAGATGATTTTTGGGCATGGTCCGAGGACCCACGGGGACGTTTTTCTGTCAGGACGGCCTATAAGATGATTTTCAGAATAAAGATGGGGAGAGAGGCTTGGTGGAGGAGTGCGAAAGTCATCAAATATAGAGATGGAGAGGAAAGGGTGGAATGATCTCGGAAAATAGATGTACCCCATCGGCTGAAGGTTTTTGCTTGGAGGCTTGCACAACATTCTTTGCCTAACCGGACGTTTCTACAACAAGGAACATGGCAACATCGATGTTTGTGCTATTTGTGGAGCCCGAGATAGTTGGCGCCATTCACTCTTTGGATCGTGCCGTCTCCGGATGTACTTGGGCTCTGTCTAATGAAGACTTAGTGCAACATCTGTCCTCCAATCATGACCCTAATGCAAAACGCTGGCTACATTCCAAGGTAGAAGTTCTAAAGGAAGATGAGCTCACCGTCCTGATTGTGACCTTGTGGGCGATTTCGTCTGCTCGCCGCAAGTTGATTCACGAAGGCATCTTTCAATCTCCTCATGCTATTAACGGGTTCATAGCCAGCTATCTATCTCACATTGAGTTTTTAAAGAAGCCGGCAGTGGCAGCACGTTTGGGACCGGAGCCAAGGTCGACGACATGGATCCCTCCTCCGGATCAGCATCTGAAAGTGAACGTTGACGCAGCGGTAGCAAGGCACGATGGTCTCGGAGCAGTAGCAGCGGTGTGCCGTGACGGAACCGGCACATTCCAGGGGGCGTCTGCACTGATTTTCAACAACATCGATGATCCTGAGGTGTTGGAGACGCTGGCTATACGTGAAGCTCTGGATCTTTCAGAAGATCTGTACATTCAGAAAATCTCGGTGGCTTCCGATTGCAAGAAAGTGGTAGAGGCAATCAAGACAGGCACGTCGGCTTCATATGGCGCAATAGTGCGCGAAATAAGAGACCGATCTAGGATTTTTTTTTCTTCCTGTTTAATTAGTCATGAGTTTAGAACCTCCAATGTCGAGGCTCACAAACTTGCAAAGCATGCTTTAACGCTGGGTACTGGCCACCATGCTTGGTTAGGCCAGCCCGGAGATCTTGTTTTCGTCCCTGTAAACATTATGACGGGTGAATAAAGCTTTGTGGGTTTGCCTAAAAAAACTTGTTTTCCTTTATTTTTTTATTTGGTTATACTTTTAACTTTTGAAAAATGTCGAAAAAGTATTTAAAAATGTTGGACAACTATTTAAAAATGTTGAATAAGTATTGAAAAACGTTGAACAAGTATTTCAAAAAATATAGAACAAGCATTCGGACAATGTCTAACGTTCATACAAAAAATGTTGATCACTTACAAAAAAAGGTTGAATTTTTTTCATCATGTATATAACAATGTTTATCAAACATTTGAATAAAATATTGAACAAGAATTTGAAAAACATTAATCAAGAAGTTGAGAAATGTTAAATGTGTATAGAAAAATGTTGACCATGTATTATATTAATAATGGAAATTTTTATCACATACATAAAAATGTTGAAAGAGTATTTGAAAAATGTTGAACAAGTGTTAATCAAACATTTCGAAAATGTTAAATGTGTATAGAAAAGTGTTGACCATGCATTAAATATATGTTAATATTTTATTTAAATACTATTAATCAAGTATTTAAAAAGGTTAAAATTGTGTAGAGAAATTGTTGACCATGTTTTAGAAAAATGTTACAAATGTGTAGGAAAAATGTTAATCTTGTATTTGAAAAATGTTAAACTGTCTATGGAAAAAAATTGACATGTATTACAAAAATGCATAATTTGTAATGGAAAAATGTTAGACGTGCATTGGAAAAATATTGTTGGCACATAAAAATATAGAATAATAACCAAAAGAAGAAAGAAAACCAAAAATAAAAAAATAAAATAAAAAACAAAGGACAAAATTCAGAAAAGAAGAAGGAAGAAAAAAGTAAAGAAAAACCAATAAAACTGAGAAAGAAACATAGAAAAACAAAGAAAAGAAAAAACTAATAAAAAGATTGAAAGAAGCGAAGAAAAGCAATAGAAAAAAAATTACAAGAAAAACAAAGGTAAAACCAATATAAACCGCTTTGTTGTTCTTGTTTGCACACTTGTTTCTTTTGGGCTTTTTGTTGTTCTTGTTTGCGCTCTCATAAAAAGAAACATGAATCGAGTTTTGTTCGTTTTATTTTAAAACATTGGTACATCTAAAAATGTTCATGGATTTTAAAAAACATAATTTGAAAATGTTTTAATTTTGTGAATTCGAGTAATGTTTACAAAAAAAATTAAATAAGGAATTATATAAAATTTATGAGTTTAATAATTTTCCATGTTTTAGAAAAGTTTAAAAAATAAAAACTATTTACTCATTTGATTCATATCAATTTTATTTCTACTAATTTGGCTGGAAAATTAGTCACATTGCGACTTGCATTGACAAGAATAACTAATAATTAGTTAAATTTTGTAGTAAGTAGCTAACTAGTTGCGTCCAATTCTCGTGACAGTGGATATATTTTTTGACGGGGCCGAGGTCAGGGTTGGCATAAAATGCAGATATGCGGGCCCTAATATCACGGAAATGCGCCTTGGCGGTCTTGTCCTAGGCCAGCCATGTGTCGACACGGCGGGGGTAGGCGCGGGCGCGCGGTCTCAAATCTGCCGCACCCTTCCCCATTTTCTGCTTCCGAGCCTCATCCATGCCACATTTTACATGTCCTAAAAGGGGCCATGGAGACCTAGCTTCTTCTCCTCCTCCTCATCCCCAAAGCTGAACACGAGAGGGGTTCCTTCTGCTACGCCATTGATGAGGAAGTGGGAGGGACTTGATAGGTGGGCGAAAGGGGATCGGAAAACGTTGAAGAATGGAAATAAGGGAGAAATGGACGGGTGTAGTTCTTTTTGTAGACAGGTGTAGGCGCCATTAAGAGGGATGTTGGGGTGAGGGAGCCGGCAGGCAGCCACGAAGGAGCGTGTTCACATGCCTCCTCCTTGCCTTCTCACACACAAGCCAAGAGACGATATCGTGTGACGGTCATTCAACGGGGCGCCATGGCAATCCAGAGGAGTAGCCATGGCATTGATGGTCGGATAGTTGACAGCCTATCTCCATGATGCCGACGGTGCGTTGGAGGACGTGAGGTTCAAATCTCGCCTGTGACGTGAGGCGGAATAAGCTGAAACTTTCCTCCCACCCGGGCAGTTGAGAAGCGAGCTCGAGCATAAAACAACGCCTTCACGCGCCTAAATATAGGGTCCTCTTTGATTCACATGATTATAAAAATGCGGGAATAAAAAAATCATACGGTTGAAATGTTATGTTCATCTCAAATCCTAGAGGATTTCGGGGTGTTTAATTGAATCAGAGGAAAACAAAGGATTCTTCAAAGAGGCTTGACTGGATGATAGAAATCCTATAAGACACAGTACAAAGAAATCCTTAGAAAAAAAATTCTATAGTCTTCAGTCCTGTGAACGAAACAACCAACGTAAAGAAAATTTCTTAAGAATTATAATCCTTCAATATTTCTATGAAATTCTTTAAATCAAAGGAGCGCTAGAGGGTGAGAGACCATACATGAAGGGAGTTCAAAAAAAAATACGAGGAATAAGGGGGCGGCTCTATCAAAGCTGTTTCGATTAGAGTTGCTTGTTCGCGTATGTATAAGTGATTGCGTCTGTATTGTGTTTTAGAAAAAATTGCTTTTAAACAAGTTATTTCAATCAAGTCACAATCAGCATGTTTAGGCGGCTCTGTGACAGTGCCTTCTCCTCGTAGCATCACCGGGAAACTGAGCGGACCCCAACAAGGGAGGATCTAGCCGGTGGCGCACAGACGGCGACGAGACGCAGATCGCTGGTGGTACGCAGCAACTGTCAGCCGCCTCGCTGGCCGCACCGCGCGCAAAGCCAGACAGACACGCACACACACCCAAAGGCGGATCGATCCATGCGCGAGCCTGCCTGCCTGTGCCTAGGGACCGGGACCCCTACCCGTATGGGCTACTGATCCCTACGGCCTAGGTTCATTAGATTAACCCAACCCAGATGGTAATCAACCATTCAACCAGGTACACTGCGGATTATCTCAACATAAAGAAAATGAGCAGGCAGGGGATCAGCCTAGACGCAGCAAATAAACCAAGCGGCCTGCCTGTACGGCAAAGATCTCACATCGTCACATCGTATTTGATGGGACGGATGAAGTTCCGCTAGGATTGGATTTGGATCACGCCTGATCTGATCGTGCTTATTTTACGGTTACTGCCGCTGTACTGAGTAATACTAGTACTAGTACGTTGTTTAATCTGCGGCCGCGCATGCAGCGTTGGGTTGCAGTCGCAGGCACATGCGGCACGGAGGGGGAGAATGCTCCTATCAACTCTGGACGCAGCGGCGTCGTTAACGTTGCCGATCTGCTTCCTTGCGGAGTAGTAGTATAATAATCCTGCTCGTTGCACTGGCGATTGACTGATGCCCACACGTCCTGTGCTGCGCTGTGCTGTGCCGTGCGTGTCGTGTGAGGAGGGGACTTAACTTATCCCCAGCATCTGATTTGCTGCTCTTCTGGGGAGAAGCAAAGCAGGCGTGCTGCTGCTGCATGCACGGCTACGTGCGTGAGTAGATTTGTTTAGTCACCTTCACGCGCTCTGTGCTTAATTTGCTGCTTTGCCACTAGTGATCGAAACAGGCAACTACTCTCTCCGTTCGGAATTACTTGTCACAAAAATGAATAAAAATAAATGATCTATAACTAAAATACATTTAGATACATGCATTTTTTGAACGAGTAATTCCGAACGGAGGGAGGGAGTACTCGGATTCTGGAGCAGCTGCATGTCTACCGCAAGAGCACAAATGCACCAGCCCTTTTGCGCTGCAGATCAGCAGCAGTCCTGAGGCTTTTATAGAGCCAGATGGGCTGCATTCCTAGCCTGCACTAAGATAAGATAGGGCAGGGCAGGGCAGTTTGTCAGCCTCAATGCCCACTTACTGGTAGGACATCATGCTTGTCTAAAAACAGTTTTCATGTTTCCAAATCGACCATTAATACCAAATGGCACAATCTAGTAAAATTTAGAACTGAACAAAAAGTTCGTCTGCAAGCATACCTTATGGTTTGTTCGTATAGATTCCTTTGTACTCACATTTGTAGGAACATTGGTGCATTTGGCTACAGTCCTTCGTTCCCCGTGTATCAAAACCCTGTTGTGTTAATTACGTACCTTTCGAAACCTATATAATCAAGAGGACAAGACAATACAATTGGTATTTTTCTTTATATTGTTTCGTTGCAAAATCCGGCTAATCGAGCAAAATCCAATATGAGGTGACCTCAAATGGTTGCGTTTTTCCGCCTCTCCTTTCGGAGTCTAGTTTTTTTAGGAGTCTAGGTACATATAGAGCACAATTTGCTCAGAGTAGTCCGCGGATCAAAGAAAACTTTCGCGATTCTAGGTTCCAAATGGACCTAATTTGCTCGCAGGACTACTCCAAGTACTTTGCATAAGCATAAAATAACAGGACGCAAAGTTTCACATTTGTCAATAAATATTACTCATGCGGTACAGCACTATACACTATCCAAATAAGCGACTTGCTTCCATGAGGAAAACTGGTTGCATGCGGTACAGTGTGCGTTAAGGCACCAGTGCGAGCTACTGTTCTCCGTGACAGACGGTACGGCGCTACACTATTCGAATCAATGATCTTGTTCACGAATCATTGGCCGGCAGAGATGCCACCTCAAGCGCATCTCGACCGAACTTTTTATTCCTCGACGTTCACACCGGCCGGCCGCCATGTAAAGCGACGTGTCAGTCGTAGAGGTTTCAGGCCGTTGAGACGGTCGCGTTGAGGCTGTGCCCATCTGTTGTTAGTTGATCCAGCTACCTTTCCAGACGTTTCCGTCGCCACCACGCGCGACCGATCACCCGATCGGAATATCTATTGTCCACACTAATATCACTGTCTTGTTCTGCCTGCGCCTATCACTGGATAGAACGAGCGGATATCGACCAATTAAAGAGTCAAAGACTACAGTTGTTGTCAGGGACCGTTGGGCCTGGCATCGGCATGCACAGCGTGCATACGTAGAGGCGCGATTGCGCTTCACTGCCCAGGCGTCGGCGCCGGAGCCCATCCGCACATGCTCTAGCTGAGCAGCCACGCGAACAAATTGTGATGGCACTTACCCACAAAAGAAAAGAAAAAACAACTCTGATGGCAATGTATTTTGTGCAGCCACGCTGGATCCATCAAACCCCGCGCATGCAACGCAGCAAATGGAGTCGAGGCGAACCAACCTGTGGTTGGATGGTTAGAGGGACTGTGATATTCCTAAATTTCATCGCGGTCAAATCGCAGTCTTCGATTTATTCTGGATTTATTTGAGATTTCCGGCGATCGCGATTCGATGGAGGAGGCGTTCCGTCGACGACGAAGCGCTTCTGGTGACCGTAAATCTCAAGATGATATGTCGGTTCAGTCTTTCGGAGGTGCTTATAGGGGTATGGTGTGCGTGTGTGCGTTCATAGGGGTGAGTGTATGCGCGTGTATATGAGCGCTTGTGTCTGTACTGATGTTCAAAAAAAAAAAAATGGAGTCGAGAGGCAATTGCCGTGGTGCGTGGCAAGCAGGCGCGGCTTGAATTGTGTCGAAATATATTGTCCCATGGGATTGAACTTTTGAGTGAAGCACGAATTCAACAGCACGCATAAAAAGATGGCGTGCACAAAGGAAGGGAAAAGGGAACTAGTATTTGTGCGCCGCATGTGTAGATCGAAGACCTACCTATGGTTAGATAGTCAGAGTGGCTAGCGGTAGCGGCTAGGAAGATATGGAGCCGCAGGACGCACAGATCGGTGATCGTTCGTCATCGATGCCGGCCGGGCCAGAGCGCCTGACAACCGATGATCACTGCGCACTCTAGCAAGCTAGCTAGCTGGGTGGCTACCTCCCGGTGTTACAGCGCAGTGGCAGTGCTAGCTGCGGCATGTAGGAAAGGCATTCTCAGCATGCTTGCACAGCTATGCTGCGCCTGCCTGGCCGGTTGAGGTGCATGCATGCGAGCCTTGCTTCTCTGATGCCTCTGCTTGTCATCATTCCCAGGCTACACATATAGCTGCACCTAGGTCGTAAGAGCAACTCCAACGCGCGACCCCAGACAAGCGTTCGCTTTGTCCGAATTTCGTCCTTTTCGGGTGACAATGGGGTCGTGTCCATTCGGATTCATGGATGAGGCGGACGAACGCCCAATGTGCGGCCGCATTTCGGCCACATCTCGTCCGTTCACCAACACAATAGATAAAATAAAATGATACATATGAAATGATTCAAATCAAACATAACTTCCAGATAGTCTTTATAACCCAATCGAAATTTGTTTGCACGACAAGAAAACAATATCAAATAGTCTTACAACCCAATCGAAATTTGTTTGCATGACAAGAAATTAAACTCATAGATCTATTGGTTGCCAATGTGAGTCCACACGTGCTCAACCAAGTCATCCTGGAGCTGGACATGAGTATGCCCCTTGTACCGCCCCTGTCAAACAAATGAACAGTTCTTCCACTTCCAATGCATACAATCTATACTACCAAGCATGCCCGAAAATCCCCTCTCGGCACTGATCACCAACAACCTCTCTATATCAGCGGCATTTGGCTCTCTGAGGTACTCCCGGCCGAACACTTCCACCACGGCCGTGCAAAAACTATACAATGAGAGGAGACATGTGGACTCACTCATACGAACATACTCATCCACAAGATCACCAGGAATTCCATATGCAAGCATGCGAATAGCCGCAGTGCATTTCTGGTATGAAGAGAAACCAAGCTTGCCTAGGGCATCCTCTTTGCACTCAAAGTATGGGTCATACGCGACAACTCCCTCGCGAATACGATTGAACACACGCCTTATCATTCGGAATAGGCGACGAAATTGATGTGGCCTAAAGAGTGGACCATCCTTAAAGTAATCGGCATAGAGAAGGGTGTGGCCTTTCTCCCTATTGCGGTCCAAGGCCGGAGCATGGCCGGAGATTGATCCCCTGTACCGAGGCCGCTTCCTAGTGATATGTTCATGTACGACCAATGCATCCGCCGGCTCTTCATCATCCGAGGATGAATCATCCGATGGGCAAACGAAATTTTGAAAGAAAAACTCATCACCACTATCCATTGTACCTTGTGAGCAATCCGTCGAACGCCTTCCACTCGCGTCTGCGCATGTCCATTCGGCCGCAAACTCGGCCCATTATTTGGTCGGGGATGGGTCGAAAGCGGACAAAAAACGTACGATGGTCCATTTGCGGCTGTGCGTTGGAAGGCCCGCTCTGTCCATTTACCCCCAACCAGAAGCGGGCGGACAGGATGGGGTCGCAAGTTGGAGTTGGCCTAAGGCCAACTCCAACGCTAGACCCCAAACGGACACGGACACTTGTCCGTTTGGGTGCGAAATGAGCGGACGTCCGGGGGGCGGATGGTCGTTGGGAGCATCCACGCCTAACGCGCAGTAGTGTCCCCTATTGGGGAACGCGGTAATTTCAAAAAAAAAAAATCCTACGATCACGCAAGATCTATCTATGTGATTGTCACGCCCAAGATGCGACCCTATCCTAAAGGAACTCGAAGGTCCCACCAAGGATAGAAGCGCATCTTGAAGACGCTTTTGCAAGGTGGATATCATTACATCAACATTACATAATAGTGGGGATACATCCAATACATACAATGTCACATGAATACAACAATACAACATACAAGAACAACATCCGACTACGGATGAATCATAAACAGAAACTCAAACAATATCCACCCTGCTACCCCAGGCTGCCGACCTGGAACCTATCCCATGATCGAAGAAGCAGAAGAAGAACTTCAAAACAAGCAAACATCGCTCTCGCATCATGATCATTGCAAAACCTGTACCTGCAACTGTTGTTGTAGTAATCTGTGAGCCACGAGGACTCAGCAATCCCATTACCATGGGTATCAAGACTAGCAAAGCTTAATGGGAAAGGAAGGGGTAAAGTGGTGAGGTTGCAGCAGCGGCTAAGCATATGTGGTGGCTAACATACGCAAATGAGAGCGAGAAGAGAAACAAAGGAACGGTCGTGAAGCTAGCAATGATCAAGAGGTGATCACGAACTCCTACTTCGTCAAACATAACCCGAAACCGTGTTCACTTCCGGACTCCGCGAGAAGAGACCATCACGGCTACACACACGATTGATGCGTTTTAATTCGGATCTGGTGTCAAGTTATCTACAACCGGACATTAACAAATTCCCATCGCCACATAACCGCTGGCACGGCTCTTGAAAGTTTATACCTGCGGGGTGTCCCAACTTAGCCCATGATAAGCTCTCGCGATCAATGAAGGATATTCCTTCTCCCGGAAGACCCGATCGGTCTCGGAATCCGGCTACAAGACATTTCGACAAGTAATAAAACAAGACCAGCAAGACCTCCGGCATGCCGACATCCCGATAGTAGCCGCGTATCTCGTCTCGAGCAACGACCGGATGAGCACTACGCACAACTAGAACCAGCCCTCAAGTTTCCCGAGGTGGCGCCGCAAGTGGCTCTAGTTTGGACCAACACTTAGACAAGCATTGGCCGGGGGCTAAAATAAAGATGACCCTTGGGATGCGCGACTCCCAAGGGAAAAAGGTAATAGGTGAGGCAAATGGTAAAACCAATGTTGGGCCTTGCTAGAGTAGTTTTATTCAAAGCGAACTGTTAGGGGGGTCCCATAAATCACCCGACCGCGTTAGGAACGCAAAATCCGGGAACATAACACCGGTATGACGGAAACTAGGGCGGCAAGAGTGGAACAAAACACCAGGCATAAGGCCGAGCCTTCCACCCTTTACCAAATATATAGATGCATTAATAATATAAGAGATATTGTGATATCCCAACATAACCCTGTCCACCATGGAGCAATCCTCAACTTCACCTGCAACTAAAAACGCTATAAGAGGGGCTGAGCAAAAGCGGTAACATAGCCAAACAACGGTTTGCTAGGAAGGGTGTCAAAGGTTAGAGGTTCATAGCAATTTGGGAGGCTTGAAGAGAAAATGATAGGTAACGCAGCATAGCGATAGAACGAAGCAACTAGCATAGCAATGATAGTAGTGAGATCCAGGGTAGCGGTCATCTTGCCTGAAATCCTGCTAGGAAGAAGAACGAGTCCATGAAGAAGACGAACGGGAGCAGTCGAACGAATCCTCACAATCGCAACATTACCGGAACTAAGAAGCAACACCGGAAAGAAACAAACAACATGGTAAATGCACAAGCATAATCATGGCATGATGCACAATCAAGTATGATGCACAATCAAGTATGATGCATGTCCGGTTTAATGAGGCATGGCATGGCAAAGTGCAACAAACAATACTACAAGTTAAGTGGAGCTCAATATGCAACGAGTTGCATATTGACAAAACACCACATCAATTATTTAGTTCTCTCTCGGTTATGCTACTCATCAATATTAAATGTTGTTAAACATGGCAAGGGGTGAAGCATAATTAAACTAACTATTTAGGCAAGTTTAAATGAGGCCGGAACAACAAACAACACTTCCGGAAAATCCCCATGTTATTTAGCAATTTAATGCAACAACAATTTTAAGCATTTAAATTGTTATTATCATGATGCGGATGACAATGCAAGTTTTAAGCAGTTTTATGAAAATGTTGACATGTGCATGTTATGAAGCATTTGGTCACCATGGCGGAACGAAACGGGTGCCACGGCAACGAAACCGAAAATGATGCCACGGCAACATATCGGTTCCGGTAGCTCACGGAGATACCGGTGCAAAAGGAAGTGGGCGTGAGCATGTCAAGCAAGGATGGTGGGGTGATCCCGGATTCCGGGTTCCCATGGGACGGCGGCATGGCAAACGAGGAGGAACGTGCAAAGACCTCTCTCAGACACGGTGCAAACACGAGCATCTCACACAACACACATGCATTCGTTCACGGGCGTCGTCTTGGCGGTTATACCTTCGAAGCATGCCTTTCGGAGCGGGTCGAGTACGACGAAGGAAGTAGTGGTACACGGGCCGTAGTGGAAGTAGTGGTACCCGTTGTCTTGTCGAATCAACGGCGGTGGTAGTTGTACACTTGACGGTCTTCGGCAACGGTAGTGGTACATCTTGTAGTGGAACTTGGGCGCAGTGGTACACGGCGACGATAGTGGTACACGTTTGTAGACGTTCGGGTCTTCGCTAGAGGTACTTGACGCATCATCGGCTGTAGTCGTACATGAGGGTCTTGATGAAACCGAAGGGGACTTGGCGATCCAAAATTGCTCCTGTTCGGGTAGGCACCACGACAACAGCTCGAGGCTGAGGCCACGTATGGGGCGCGCTCGGGTCGATGGGGACGACGACAGAAGGTCACAGACGCGCAGAAGAAGCGCGGATGGACTGCAGCAGCGATAGAAGCGGCGCGGCGACGCGTGGTCGGCGTCGGCCTTGGCGCGCAGCAGGGGAGGCGGCTCCTGCTCGGAGAGGTACGGCGAGAGAAACCGCATGGAGGCGCGAAGGAAGGCGGAGGAGCTTGGGCGCGGGACGGCGTCCTGGTGGCATTGGCGCTCCTGCGAGCGTGGAGGACGACGACTGCAGGCGCGAAGTAGAGGAGCAGCAGAGGGACTAGGCGCGGGGATGACCGGATCCAAGGCAGGGGAGGCGCAGGGCTCAACTGCTGGGCTGCTCGACGGTGGAGGGAGCCCCGGTGGCCTGGCAGGCCGGCGGGGTTGCTCGTTCCCGAGCTGCTGCTCGAAGCAGGGGAAGCAGACGGAGGAGGCGAGATGCTGAGGCGGCGATGCATGCAGACTCTGGAGATGGACGACGCCGGTGCAGAAGAGGAAGGAGGAGGGCGCGCGTGGGAGATCGAGAGGGAGAGAAGGCATCGAGTGGAGGGTGATGGGGATCGGGCTCCTGGCGGCGCTGGAGGGATTGGGCAAGGGAGCGAGAGGGGAATTCGATCGGGCTAGGGTTATCGGTGCAGCTGGGCTTCACGAGGGTTGGTGGGCCTAGGGGGCCGGCTGGGCTATCTCTCTCTCCTTTCCTTTAGCAGAAAAGAATTAGAGAGAAGAAAAGAAGAGAGGGTTAGGGAAAGAACTTGAGAACAAGGACAATTTTCCTGGACTCATAAAAATGAGCTTGACCCAAGAAAAATAGAGTGGCAAGATTGCAATAATTAAATTCAAAGTCGTTTGAATTTAATTCAAATGGTTTGAACAAGGACTAGGTTTTAGAAGTGTCCAAAAATGTTCAGATTTTTGGTGGTGCTTGGAAAAATGATGAAATGATATATGGCAAAGTTAGAGACCAAGAATTATGATAACAAAGGCATTGGGATATTTTGCAATTGTGTTATGGTGAATTCCAAATTAATGGAATAATTTTATTATAGCTCCCTAATAATAGTAGGAGACTTTGAATATGTTTTAAAGAGAAATCACCATGTGAATATCCCTCGATTTAAATGGACCGAAGATCCATACGGTTTATTTAGTTGAGTTTTAAAAAGGGGTGCAAGATGCCATGATGCAATGCACATGAAGCAATGAGATGAAAAGCCTGATATGAACAAAATGCAAAACGAAGACAAAAACTCAACCACGAAGGAAAATAATATATCGCATCTCCAGAAAGGGGAAGAGTTGGAGTTACGAATATGGAAAATTGTATTTGGGGCGTTACAGTGATGCATAGCAACGAGAGGGGAGAGTGTGTCCACGTATCCTCGTAGACCGAAAGCGGAAGCGTTATGACAACGCGGTTGATGTAGTTGTACATCTTCACGATCCGACCAATCTTAGCACCGAACGTACGTCACCTCCGCGATCAGCACACGTTCAGCTCGGGGACGTCCCTTGTACTCTTGATCCAGTTAAGGCTGAGGGAGAGTTTCGTCAACATGACGGCATGGTGACGGTGATGATGAAGTTACCAGCGCAGGGCTGCGCCTAAGACTACGACTATATGACCGAGGTGTGTAACTGTGGAGGGGGGCATCGCACACGGCTAAACAATCTCAACTTGTGTGTCCTAGGGTGCCCCCTGCCCCCGTATATAAAGGATCAGGAAGGAAGGCCGACCGGCCCTTGGGCGCGCCAAGGAGGGGAGGAGTCCTCCTCCTAGTAGGAGTAGGACTCCTCCTTTCCTAGTCCAACTAGGAGGGGGAAGGGGGAAGGAAGGAGAGGGAGAGGGAGAGGGAGAGAGCTGCGCCCCCTCCCCTAGTCCAATTCGGACTCCCCTTGGGGGGCGCCACCTCCTAGGTTGCTGTCCTTTCTCTCCCCTAAGGCCCACTAAGGCCCAATACTTCCCCGGGGGGGTTCCGGTAACCCCTCTGGCACTCCAGTTTTCTCCGAAATCACCCGGAAAACCTCTGGTGTCCGAATATAGCCGTCCAATATATCAATCCTTATGTCTCGACCATTTCGAGACTCGTCGTCATGTCCGTGATCACATCTGGGACTCCGAACAATATTCGGTACAACATATCACATAAACTCATAATACCAATCGTCATCGAAAGTTAAGTGTGCGGACCCTACGGGTTCGAGAACTATGTAGACATGACCGAGACACATCTCCGGTCAATAACCAATAGCGGAACCTCGATGCTCATATTGGATCCTACATATTCTACGAAGATCTTTGTTGGTCAAACCGCATAACAACATACGTTGGTCCCTTTGTCATCGGTATGTTACTTGCCCGAGATTCGATCGTCGGTATCTCAATACCTAGTTCAATCTCGTTACCGACAAGTCTCTTTACTCGTTCCGTAATACTTCATCCCACAACTAACTCATTAGTCACAATGCTTGCAAGGCTTATAGTGATGAGTACTACCGAGAGGGCCCAGAGATACCTCTCCGAAACACGGAGTGACAAATCCTAATCTCTATCTATGCCAACCCAACAAACACCTTAGGAGACACCTGTAGAGCACCTTTATAATCATCCATTTACGTTGTGACGTTTGGTAGCACACAAAGTGTTCCTCCGGTATTTGGGAGTTGCATAATCTCATAGTCTGAGGAACTTGTATAAGTCATGAAGAAAGCTAGCAATGAAACTAACACGATCATAATGCTAAGCTAACGGATGGGTCATGTCCATCACATCATTCTCCTAATGATGTGATCCCGTTCATCAAATGACAACACATGTCTATGGTTAGGAAACATAACCATCTTTGATTAATGAGCTAGTCAAGTAGAGGCATACTAGGGACTATATGTTTTGTCTATATATTCACACATGCACTAAGTTTCCGGTTAATACAATTCTAGCATGAATAATAAACATTTATCATGAATTAAGGAAATAAATAATAATGTTATTATTGCCTCTAGGGCTTCCTTCAGTCGCCCACTTGCACTAGAGTCAATAATCTAGATTACATACTAATGATTCTAACACGCATGGAGCTTTGGTGCTGATCATATTTTGCTCGTGAGAGAGGCTTAGTCAACGGGTCTGCAACATTCAGATCTGTGTGTATCATGCAAATCTCTATGTCCCCTCCTGACACTTGATGACGGATGGAATTGAAGCGTCTCTTGATGTGCTTGGTTCTCTTGTGAAATCTGGATTCTTTTGCCAAGGCAATTGCACCAGTATTGTCACAAAAGATTTTCATTGGACCCGATGCACTAGGTATGACACCTAGATCGGATATGAACTCCTTGATCCAAACTCCTTCATTCACTGCTTTTGAAGCAGCAATGTACTCTGCTTTACACGTAGATCCCGCCACGACGCTCTGTTTGGAACTGCACCAACTGGCAGCTCCTCCATTCAATAAAAATACGTATCCAGTTTGCGACTTAGAGTCATCCGGATCAGTGTCAAAGCTTGCATCGACGTAACCATTTACGACGAGCTCTTTTTCACCTCCATAAACGAGAAACATATCCTTAGTCCTTTTCAGGTATTTCAGGATGTTCTTGACCGCTGTCCAGTGCTCCACTCCGGTATTACTTTGGTATCTCCCTGCTATGCTTATAGCAAGACATGCATCAGGTTTGGCACACAGCATTGCATACACGATAGAACCTATGGCTGAAGCATAGGGAATGACTTTCATTTTCTCTGTATCTTCTGCGGTGGTCGGGATTTGAGTCTAACTCAACTTCACACCTTGTAACACAGGCAAGAACCCTTTCTTTGACTGATCCATTTTGAACTTCTTCAAAACTTTATCAAGGTATGTGCTTTGTGAAAGTCCAATTAAGTGTCTTGATCTATCTCTATAGATCTTGATGCCCAATATGTAAGCAACTTCTCCAAGGTCTTTCATAAAAAAACTCTTATTCAGGTATCCATTTTTGACATCCAGAAATTCTATATCATTTCCAATCAACAATATGTCATCTACATATAAGATCAGAAATGCTACAGAGCTCCCACTCACTTTCTTGTAAATACAGGCTTCTCCAAAAGTCTGTACAGAACCATATGCTTTGATTACACTATCAAAGCGTTTATTCCAACTTCGAGAGGCTTGCACCGGTCCATAAATGGATCACTGGGGCTTGCACACTTTGCTAGCACCCTTTGGATCGACAAAACCTTTCGGTTGCATCATATAGAACTCTTCTTCCAGAAATCCATTCAGGAATGCAGTTTTGACATCCATTTGCCAAATTTCATAATCATAAAATGCAGCAATTGCTAACATGATTCGGACAGACTTAAGCATCGCTACGGGTGAGAAAGTCTCATCGTAGTCAACTTCTTGAACATGTCAAAAACCTTTCACAACAAGTCGAGCTTTGTAAACAGTAACATTACCGTCTGCGTCGGTCTTCTTCTTAAAGATCCATTTATTTTCTATGGCTTGCCGATCATAGGGCAAGTCCACCAAAGTCCACACTTTGTTCTCATACATGGGTCCCATCTCAGATTTCATGGCCTCAAGCCATTTCGCAGAATCTGGGCTCATCATTGCTTCCTCATAGTTTGTAGGTTCACCATGGTCTAGTAACATGACTTCCAGAACAGGATTGCCGCACCACTCTGGTGCGAATCTTACTCTGGAAGACCTACGAGGTTCGGTAGTAACTTGATCTGAAGCTACATGATCATCATCATTAGCTTCCTCACTAATTGGTGTAGGAATAACATGAACTAATTTCTGTGACGAACTACTTTCCAATAGGGGAGCAGGTACAGTTACCTCATCAAGTTCTACTTTCCTCCCACTCACTTCTTTCAAGAGAAACTCCTTCTCTAGAAAGGATCCATTCTTAGCAACAAAGATTTTGCCTTCGGAACTGTGATAGAAGGTGTACCCAACAATTTCCTTTGGGTATCCTATGAAGATGCACTTCTCCGATTTGGGTTCGAGCTTATTAGGCTGAAGTTTTTCACATAAGCATCGCAGCCCCAAACTTTCAGAAACAACAACTTTGGTTTCTTGCCAAACCACGGTTCATAAGGCGTCGTCTCAATGGATTTAGATGGTGCCCTATTTAAAGTGAATGCAGTCGTCTCTAAAGCATAACCCCAAAACGATAGCGGTAAATCAGTAAGAGACATCATAGATCGCACCATATCTAATAAAGTACGATTACAACATTCGGACACACCATTTCGCTGTGGTGTTCCAGGTGGCGTTAATTGTGAAACTATCCCATGTTATTTCAAATGAAGACCAAACTTGTAACTCAAATATTCTCCTCCATGATGAGATCATAGAAACTTTATTTTCTTGTTACTATGATTTTCCACTTCACTCTAAAATTCTTTGAACTTTTCAAATGTTTCAGACTTATGCTTCATTAAGTAGATATAACCATATCTGCTCAAATCATCTGTGTAGGTAAGAAAATAACGATACCCACCGCGAGCATCAACACTCATTGGACCGCATACATCGGTATGTATTATTTCCAACAAGTCAGTAGCTTGTTCCATTGTTCCGGAGAACGGAGTTTTAGTCATCTTGCCCATAAGGCACGGTTCGCAAGCACCAAGTGATTCATAATCAAGTGATTCCAAAAGTCCATCAGTATGGAGTTTCTTCATGCACTTTATACCGATATGACCCAAACGGTAGTGCCACAAATAAGTTGCACTATCATTATTAAACTTCAACCTTTTGGTTTCAACACTATGAATATGTGTATCACTACTATCGAGATTCAACAAAAATAGACCACTCAGCAAGGGTGCATGACCATAAAAGATATTACTCATATAAATATAACAACCATTATTCTCTGATTTAAATGAATAACCATCTCTCATCAAACAAGATCCAGATATAATGTTCATGCTCAATGCTGGCACCAAATAACAATTATTCAGGTCTAATACTATTCCCGATGGTAGATGTAGAGGTAGCGTGCCGACCGCGATCACATCGACTTTGGAACCATTTCCCAGCAAGATCGTCACCTCGTCCTTAGCCAATCTTCGCAATCCGTAGCCCTGCTTTGAGTTGCAAATATGAGCAGCAGAACCAATTATCAAATACACAGCGCCATGCGAGCATTAGTTAAGTACACATCAATAACATGTATATCAAATATACCTTTCACTTTGCCATCCTTCTTATCAGCCAAATACTTGGGGCAGTTCCGCTTCCAGTGACCAGCCCCTTTGCAGTAGAAGCACTCAGTTTCAGGCTTAGGTCCAGACTTGGGTTTCTTCTCTTGAGCAGCAACCTTTTTGCCGTTCCTCTTGAAGTTCCCTTTCTTCCCTTTGCCCCTTTTCTTGAAACTAGTGGTATTATTGACCATCAACACTTGATGCTCCTTTTTGATTTCTACCTCCGCGGCCTTTAGCATCGCGAAGAGCTCGGGAATAGTCTTGTTTATCCCTTGCATATTATAGTTCATCACGAAGCTTTTGTAGCTTGGTGGCAGTGATTGAAGAACTCTGTCAATGACACTATCATCAAGAGATTAACTCCCAGTTGAGTCAAGTGGTTGTGGTACCTAGACAGTATGTGTTCACTGATAGAACTATTCTCCTCCATTTTACAGCTGTAGAACTTATTGGAGACTTCATATCTCTCAATCTGAGCATTTGCTTGAAATATAAACCTCAACTCCTGGAACATATCATATGCTCCATGATGTTCAAAACGTCGTTGAAGTCCCGGTTCTAAGCTGTAAAGCATGACACATTGAACTATCGAGTAGTCATCAACACGCATCTGCCAGGCATTCACAATGTCTGCAGTCGCGGGCGTGGGTGGTACACCTAATGGTGCTTCCAGGACGTAATTCTTCTGTGCAGCAATGAGGATAATCCTCAAGTTACGGACCCAGTCCATGTAGTTGCTGCCATCATCTTTCAACTTAGCTTTCTCTAGGAATGCATTAAAATTCAAAGGAACGGTAGCACGGACCATTGATCTACAACAACATAGGCATGCAAAATACTATCAGGTACTAAGTTCATGATAAATTAAAGTTCAATTAATCATGTTACTTAAGAACTCCCACTTAGATAGACTTCCCTCTAATCATCTAAGTGATCACGTGATCCAAATAAAGTAAACCATGTCCGATCATCACGTGAGATAGAGTAGTTTTCAATGGTGAACATCACTATGTTGATCATATCTACTATATGATTCACGCTCAACCTTTCGGTCTCAGTGTTCCGAGGCCATATCTGCATATGCTAGGCTCGTCAAGTTTAACCCGAGTATTCTGCGTGTGCAAAACTGGCTTGCATCCATTGTATGTGAACGTAGAGCTTATCACACCCGATCATCACATGGTGTCTCTGCACGACAAACTGTAGCAATGGTGCATACTCAGGGAGAACACTTGTACCTTGATATTTAGTAAGGGATCATCTTATAATGCTACCGACGTTCTAAGCAAAATAAGATGCATAAAGGATAAACATCAAATGTAATCAAAATATGTGACATGATATGGCCATCATCATCTTGTGCTCATGATCTCCATCACCGAAGCATCGTCATGATCTCCAACGTCACCGACGCGACACCTTGATCTCCATCGTAGCATCATTGTCGTCTCACCACCTATTGTTACTATGACTATCGCTACCGCTTAGTGATAAAGTAAAACAATTACATGGCGATTGCATTGCATACAATAAAGCGACAACCATATGGCTCCTGCCAGTTGCCGATAACTTTGTTAGAAAACATGATCATCTCATAAAACAATTTATATTGCATCATGCTTGACTATATCACATCACAGCAAGCCCTGCAAAAACAAGTTAGACGTCCTATACTTTGTTGTTGCAAGTTTTACGTGGCTGCTACAGGCTTCTAGCAAGAACCGTTCTTACCTACGCATCAAAACCACAACTATTTTTTTGTCAAGTGTGCCGTTTTAACCTTCAACAAGGACCGGGCGTAGCCACACTCGATTCAACTAAAGTTGGAGAAACAGACACTCACCAGCCACCTATGTGCAAAGCACGTCGGTAGAACCAGTCTCGCGTAAGCGTACGTGTAATGTTGGTCTGAGCCGCTTCATCCAACAATACCACTGAACCAAAGTATGACATGCTGGTAAGCAGTATGACTATTATCGCCCACAACTCTTTGTGTTCTACTCGTGCATATAACATCTACGCATAGATCTGGCTCGGATGCCACTGTTGGGGAACGTCGCAATTTCAAAAAATTTCTTACGATCACGCAAGATCTATCTATGTGATGCATAGCAATGAGAGGGGAGAGTGTGTCCACGTACCCTTGTAGACCGAAAGCGGAAGCGTTATGACAACACGGTTGATGTAGTCGTACGTCTTCACGATTCGACCGATCTTAGCACCGAGCATACGGCACCTCCGCGATCAGCACATGTTTAGCTCGGGGACGTCCCTCGTACTCTTGATCCAGTTGAGGCCGAGGGAGAATTTCGTGAGCACGACAACATGGTGATGGTGATGATGAAGTTACTGCTGCAGGGCTTCGCCTAAGCAATACGACGATATGACTGAGGTGTGTAACTGTGGAGGGGGGCACCGCACACGGCTAAACAATGTCAACTTGTGTGTCCTAGGGTGCCCTGAGGGAGTCCCGGACTAGGGGGTGTCCGGACTATCATCGTCCGTCGGACTCCAAGACTACGAAGATACAAGATTGAAGACTCCATCCTGTGTCCGGATGGGACTTTACTTGGCGTGGAAGGCAAGCTTGGCAATACGGATATGTAGATCTCCTACCATTGTAACCGACTCTGTGTAACCCTAGCCCTCTCCGGTGTCTATATAAACCGGAGGGCTTTAGTCCGTAGGATATAACCTCCATTACAACAATCATACCATAGGCTAGCCTCTAGGGTTTAGCCTCCTTGATCTCGATCTCGTGGTAGATCCACTCTTGTAATACACATCATCAATATTAATCAAGCAGGACGTAGGGTTTTACCTCCATCAAGAGGGCCCGAACCTGGGTAAAACATCGTGTCCCTTGTCTCCTGTTACCATCCGCCTAGACGCACAGATTCGGGACCCCTACCGAGATCCGCCGGTTTTGACACCGACATTGGTGCTTTCATTGAGAGTTCCTCTGTGTCGTCGCCAATAGGAAGGATGCCTCCACCCGTCTTCAAGGACGGTATTTTCGCCAAAGGGGCCTTGGCCTCCGGCCAAACTATCCGGCTAGGTGGTTTTCTTATGACCGCCTGTCCGGCCTCTGCTTCGACGATGACTTGGCAAGCCGTCAAAAGCAATCTTCGCGTCAGCTCGGAATCTACCGAGTAGCTGGATCCGATAGAGCTCTCGTCTGTCAATGAGCTCTTGGATTGCATCGCCGCCCTGGGAGTCGCTACAGACTACAATCAGATCGGGCTTAAAACCGATCTAAGAGAGATTAACTCTCCCCAGGTCACCCACCACGTTACAGTGGTAGAGGAACAATGCGGCGACTCGTCTCCTATATTGAAAACTAGTCACGTCCGGGTTCCCGAACCCTCCATGCCGGATTTCCGCGGAGGGACGGACTTCGATCGAGCACTGAGCTTAAAATCATGCATCGCTCCGGACTTGCTGGACTACGTCCAGCAATCCAAGCTTCTGAATTTGGAAACTTCCCGGCCTTTAAGCCTTGAGATGGGCAGGGTTCCGGACTTAATTCCACCCACCCGCCCAGACATATGTGATCTATCTCTAATCCGGCAAGAGCCCGCTGAAACAGTACATCACTACTGGGCCAGATTCCTCCTAGTCATGGACAGGATAAAGGACTGCCGAGAGGATAACGCAATCTCATTTTTTTGCAATAATTGCACGGATAAGGGAATCTTGAACGCCGTCAGCCGTCATAAAATTACACGATTCGCCGACCTGGTGTCCATAGTACGAAAGTACTGTGCGATGGAGAGTTTCCGGAAAACCGAAAATAATTTTTGGGACAATCCGGCCCCAACCCTAGTCCGCAACAAAAGGGTGCATTACACTCAGGCACCAGATACAAAAACAAAAAAGCAAAAACCCCATAGAGGGCATGGAACCGTACTGGAGGGATGGCTCAGCGGACCCTGTAAACTTCACAGTGCAGAGGGCGTCGTCCCAACACATAGCCTCCGAGCATGTTGGATATTACGGCAGGTGGCCAAAAGTGGCAAGGAGCTTCTAGCCCCGGAAAACCACTCCAACAATACCGGTATGGTATCAACAGTCTTCGAGACCTTTGCATCAAATAATATGCGGAAACGAACAATCCGCGGCCTCGCCGAAGTCTACCAGGTAGCAACAACAAATCCACGGAGCGATACGGCCATCACCTTCAACGCCAGCGACGAACCTAAATTCCGAACAGCCCGAGAACCAGCCGCACTGGTGCTTAGTCCTATTGTGGACGGCTTTCGACTTACAAAAGTCCTCATGGATGGCGGCAGCGGATTAAACCTCATCTACGAGGAAACTCTTCAAAAATGGACATAAACTGGAGCCGTATTGAGCGAAGCAGCACAACCTTCAGAGGAATAATACCCAGCCGGGAAGCACGCTGCACCGGACAAATCACACTCGATGTGGTGTTCGGCTCGCCGGACAATTACAGATCCGAAGAAGTCACGTTCCAAGTGGCCCCGTTCAACAGCGGATATCACGCTATACTAGGACGGGAGGCATTCACAATTTTCAAGCCGTACCCCATTACGGGTACATGAAGCTCAAAATGCCTGGGCCCGGCGGAATAATCACTCTCGTTAGTGATCCGGACATAGCATTACGCGCCGAAAACAAGACAGCCGCATTAGCCCTGGAGGCGCTATCCGAAGCCCTAGCGGCAGAAGAACTCACCGTCGCTGCGCTCTACGGTGAACAGGGACGATGTGATACTCGATAAGAGATCCAAGTCCACCTCCTTTAAACCAGCGGACGAAATAGTAAAATTCCAGGTCCATCCAATGGACCCAACAAAGACGGCCTCCATCGGGGCACAATTGAACCCTGATGTAGACGCCGCACTGCGAGAATTCCTTCGGGAAAATTGGGACATTTTCGCCTGGCACCCCTCGGATATGCCCGGAATCCCACGCAAATTAGCAGAACACAGCCTAAACATCCTAAAAGGATTCAAGCCAGTCAAACAGGCTCTTCGACGATTTTCCGAACCCAAAAGACAGGCAATGGGAGAAGAGCTAGCCAAACTGTTGGAGGCTGGATTCATCAGAGATATCAAACATCCGGATTGGCTAGCAAACCTGGTAATGGTACCAAAGAAGGATAAATCCTAGCGCCTATGCGTCGATTTTAAAGACCTCAATAAGGCTTGCCCAAAGGATCCCTTCCCCCTCCCCCGCTTCGACCAGATAATCGATGCTACTGCAGGACACGATTCATTGTGCTTCCTCGACGCATACTCCGGATACCATCAAATTAAGATGGCGGAAGCAGACCAAGCCGCAACGGCATTCATCACTCCATATTGACCATTCTGCTTCAACACGATGGCCTCCGGACTTAAAAACACTGGCGCAACATATCAGCGCATGATTCAAACATGTCTGGCCACCCAGATCGGCAAAACCGTAGAGGCATACGTAGACGACGTAGTCGTCAAAACCAAACACGTCGAAACTCTAGTAGACGACTTGAGGCTCACGTTCGACAACCTCAGAGCATATGACATCAAGCTGAATCCGGAAAAATACGTTTTTGGTGTACCAGCCGGAAAGTTACTGGGCTTTATTGTATCCGGTAGAGGAATTGAAGCAAACCCATCCAAAATCCGAGCTCTGTCACAGCTAGATATCCCAAAAGACCTCAAGCAAATACAAAAATTGACTGGATGCGTGGAGGCTCTAAGCCGCTTTATCTCCCGTCTAGGAGAAAAGGCATTGCCCTCTATCGCCTCCCCGAGGCGCACCAACACTTCGAGTGGACAGATCCGCCACCTTGGGACTCGAAGAAATAAAGGCCATATTGGCAACAACTGTCCGGTCTGGCTGCGCCCAACCCGGGCGAACCAATGTTGTTATACATCGCAGCAACACATCAAGTTGTAAGCTTGAGATTGCCGTCGAACGAGAGCGCGAAGGGCATAAATTCCCTCTTCAAAACCAAGTGTATTATGTATCCTTGTGTTAACCCCTCGCAAGTCCGCTACCCACACTATCGTAAGATAGCGATACGGTGTTCATGGCATCCGGAAGCTCGACACTACTTTCAAGATTGTTCGATAACAAGTGGCCTCCAAGTACCACTCAATGACATTATAAATAACCGCGACGCAACGGGCAGGATTGCAAAATGGGCCATTGAGCTCTTACCATTCGATATAACTTACAAACCTCGGCGAGCTATAAAGTCACAAGTTTTGGCTGACTTTGTCGCTGAATGGACCGAAGCAAAACTCCCTAAAGAGTACGGCGCGTACTCCATTTGGATTATGCACTTCGACGGCTCTAAAATGTTGGCCGGACTGGGGGCTGGCGTCGTATTGACGTCCCCGACCGGGGACATAGTCCAATACGCACTTCAAATAATGTACACAGACTCCAACAACACAGCCGAATACGAGGCCCTTTTACATGGTCTCCGGATGGCAATCTCCATGGGCATTCAACGCCTAGAGGTGCGCGGGGATTCAAACCTGGCAATATCCCAAATAAATGGAGATTTTGACGCCAAAGATTCGAAAATGGCAGCATATCGCAACGCTGTCCTAAAAATGCCAGCTCGGTTTGAAGGACTCGAATTCCATCACGTAGCCCGAGATAATAACCAAGCAGCCGACGTACTGGCACGCATCGGCGCAAAACGTGACGCTGTCCCTCCAAACATCTTCCTAGAATGGCTCTTCAAGCCATCCGTACTATGGGAAGAGGAGTCCGGAAACAACAAACCGGAAAAAACTGCGCCAACCGGCGATCCAGCCGATGACACAACACCTTCAGCCCACGACATAATGGCAGTAATCGCCCCATGGACAGAACCATTCCTAGCCTACTTGCTTAGGCAGGAACTTCCAAGACCAAAATGAGGCCCGCTGCATAGTCCGCGATCTAAAGCCTACAAGGTCCATGGGGAGAACTTTATAAGAAAAGCACAACCGAGTCCTTCAAAGGTGTATCTCCAAGAGGAAGGGCGAAACCTCTGGCTGAAATTCATGCGGACTAGGCGGACACCACGCCGCAGCTCGGGCCCTTGTAGGAAAGGCATTTCAGACAGATTTAATTGGCCGACGGCCCGGCAGATGCTCAGACTTAGTCCAAAGATGCGTCGGTTGTCGACTCTTTGCTAATCGAGCCATATGCCACCCACCGCCTCAAAACTATACCCATTACCGGCCGTCATGTGTCAGGGGCTTGACATGGTTGGACCCCTTAAAGGGGGAACCCACAAGCAAAGGTACCTATTGGTCATGGTGAACAAGTTCACCAAATGGATAGAGGCCAAACCAGTCAAAACGGCAGAGTCCGGACGAGTGATAGACTTTATATCCGGGGTAGTACACCGTTATGGTGTCCCCCACAGTATCATCACCGATAACGACACGAATTTCACGGCCGGCGAGGTTAAGTCATGGTGCAAAAACATGGGCATTAAGCTCGACTATGCTTCAGTCTATCATCCTCAAACCAACGGTCAAGTGGAACGAGCAAATGGTCTAATAATGAGCGGCATTAAACCCAGACTAGTGCGGTCACTTACTAAATCTGACACACACTGGGTAGAGGAGCTCGACTCCGTGCTCTGGGGGCTGCGGACAACGCCCAACCGTACTACCGGATTCACACCATTTTTTACGGTATACGGCGCAGAGGCAGTTCTGCCCTGCGACATTATTCATGACTCACCTCGAGTGCGCATGTACGAAGAACGAAAGGCCGAGCAGGATCGGCAGGACAGCTTGGACGCATTAGAGGAAGAACACGACATCGCCAAGGCTCGTTCCGCATTCTATCAGCAGCAGGCTCGAAGATATCAAAGCAGAGAAGTACGGACCAAGACTTACAACGTTGGCGAACTAGTTCTACGCCTGCCGGACAAGAAAAAGGACAAGCTCAAGCCCAAATGGGAGGGCCCTTCATTATCGATCAAGTCCCGACCGCGGAGCGCGTCGCCTACTTAAATGCGTCGGACAACCAACTCGAGCGAACCCATGGAACGCAGCCCGCCTCAAGATTCTATGCCTAGCACCGACTAAGAGTTCGCCCCTTCCCCGCTCAAATTTTTACACTTCAACTGTCTTTTGTTTCTCTTTCTTCTCTTAACCCTTTTACTAAAAAGCCCTTAAGGGCCTACGTGCGCATTGTTCGTGATACACTTGATGTGCCATCCGCACTCATTATACCTGGGGCTTCTTTTCCGTAAGCTCAATTATAAGGGCTTTATGCCCAAGACATGTGTCAAGCTTCCACATGTACCTTTTACTCACCATTATATGCATCGATATGACTTAAGTTTTGGCCAAGCTGGGTTGCCTGGCTCCTGTGCTTACCCCTACGTTCCCGATTGTTCGGCTAGGAGGTAAAGGAAGAACCTCTGCGATTGTTACTGCCAGGTCAGCCGGATGTGTACCTCAGACTGGGTGAAGCCGAAAGCTAGCGTTCTTAAGGGAATATTCGGTCGGTGACTTAAAAGATGATTTTTTACCTACTTATTTATCTGCCCCCAGATGTTTTTCTGCATTTTTCGCAGTCCGGACATGAACTTTAGGGCATGCCTCCCAGGGAAAGGAACCCTTAATGGAACTATTCTCCCTGGAAGATGTTTCTTACTAACCATGTAATATAACATAACTAGTTGGGCACTTGTCTGATAAAGCACTAATGACCCCTACGCCTGGCCTCCATGCATACCCCGGTTGTTTCTTAACCAAGAAGGTATTCGGACACACTCCGGACTCTAGGGTCCCGAGGTTGAAGCGAAAAGGTCGGCAAAGACAAACGATCTACAATCCGGCTAGAAGGCATTTCACATGTCATTTTAAAAATACATTGTCAAATCCATCGATTGTATTCTTCCTCAATCCCGCCTAACAGCTGTCTAATTTACTGATCCGCTGGGAAAATTTAGCGCCAACTCTACTTGGCCGTATACTAAAGCGACAGGATCTCCTTCCCATCGGGCCCCATAGGTCCGACCTCGGCCATGTGGTTGGGATCCGCCTTCTTGTAGCGCGTCTTCACCATGGCCCAAGCCTCCCTGGCACCTTGGCGGTAGGCCGAAGTCTTCCACAAACGGAAGCGCTGCCGCACTCCCTGAAGCTTCTCCGCAAGCTCCCCAAGGCCCTCGGGTAGGGAGAGGGTTGGACATAAAGCTCGGACGACGCCGCCATTGCTGCCGAACTCGCTCGAGTACCGCAACTTCGGGAAGTTGATCACCCGTTGATATGGGCATCTCCGCAGGCGACCTATGAGTATACCTACAAGACATATTATGTCAATTTACTTCCTCGCCGAACTCTTCTTTTCAAAGGAGTCCGCCAAGCACTTACTATAGATGCGCGAAGCCGCTGATTCTCCTTAACGGAGCTGACAGCCCGCCCGAGCGCCTTTCAGCTCTTCTCCGAGCTTGGCGTTGGCATCCCGGAGCTTGTTCCTCTCTTGCTGCACTCTATTCAGCACCCTCTCGCCGCCTTCACCGGGCGCAGTAGTCTTGCTCGTCCGGATCTTGTCCGGCGGCACGTGCAATGTCATTATTAGACTTGCGCGCACGCCGCACAACGCTTACATTTATCAATAAAATGTGTTACCATGAGGGGTCTCTGCGTTTCCTCCTGCGACAGCGAGTGCAGCCTCAAGTTGGGTCTTGCACTCTTGCAGCTCCTGAGATAGCTGGGTATTCTTCTCGGTAAGATCATGCGTTTCAAATGATCCTTAAATTAGTTAACATAACTACTTTAAGTCTCGGGGGCTAATGGCATATATAACTATTAAATTCTCTTACCCGTATGTCTTTCACATATTGCTCCGTGGCTCTGGTAAAACCATCTTGAGCAGCACGGAGGTGCGCATCCCCCGCGTTAAAGGCATTCAACGCCTCAGGGGAGAAGCACGCGTCACGAAATACTGTCGCGGCGCCTATGGTTCATGGCGCTCTCCACCTCAGACTCGGTGGCGGACAGTCTGTCGGTATCCTCCGCTGGAGGAGTGTCCGGCTCGCGCCTTGCGCTCGCCTCGCCCTCCTGGCCAGGTGCTGGAGCCTGGCTGGTAAAGGTTGGATTGGCAACCTCCACGCCCGCAGTCCGGCGGGCACTCTTTCTCCTACAAAGATTATGAGCACTCAAACGCTTCCTAGGAACGTTGCTCCGAATATTTAACTGCGAGCTATACCTTTGCGGCGACGCTTCAGTCTGCGCCGCGCTCCTCTTCCGCCTGTTGGTCCGGATTGGCCTTTGTTGGTCAGCCGCCGTAGGCTCGGCTTCCTGCCCTGGAGGCGCTTCCTGCAAAACACCATCGTATGCGAAGGTTAGATATGAGCAAGGAAGAAACAATGGTGTCGGGGCTTCGGTCACAATCACCTGGGAAGCCGGATATAATCCAGGGTAGTCAGCCGTTATGGCGACTAAGGCATTATCCATGCTGAGCTGGTGGAACACCCCGTCAATTAGCTCCACCTTTATGTCCGGATCCTCTTCGGAGGCCGGATCCCGGGATCTCTCCGGATCCTCGTGTTGCGGGGCTGGACTTATCATGTCCTCCACAGTCCGACGCAGTTCCTGCGCCGAAGACACAATATGAGAAGCTTAAACTTTGAAAGCACGGGTTGGACCCTTAAAGTGTTCGCTTACCCAACGCCGAGGGTTATTCATGGAGAAACCGTTCAACGGGTTCGTCTAGAGAAAGTCCTCCTTCTCCCCCTTGTATAGGCCGGACAGGATCGTCACCAGATCCTCGGCCGAATCCGGTCCTTTACGGCCATGGCGGGTGGCGTCGTCTTCCCCGTTGAAATCCCACATGGGGTGGCCCTCAGATTGCAAATGGCTGCACCCTCCGCAGAATGCATGTTGCCATGACTCCAATCATGGTCAACCCGAGTGGGCCAATAATCTTATTCGCCCATCGATAATGGACGCCTTGTCTTCCTCCGGTTAGGGGCTCATGGCGCCCGCTAAGGCGTTTCTTCAAGGGAGCAAAGGTTGAACTCCGGAGGCCGACCGAACAGGTCCGCAATGAGCATCCTCTATATAAAACCATTCCGAAGGCCAGTCTTCGGATGCCTTCTTAGGGGTTCCGGATGGATATCCAGTCCCGGCAATGCGCCATATTTCGGCGCCGTCCACTTGATATATGGACCCCTCGTGAGAGCGGGGTACGAAACAACCTCTTCCATAGTGCAAAATGGGGCTCGATGACCAGAAATAGCTCGCAAAGAGCTACATAACCCGCGATATGCAGGATGGAGGCGGGCGTAAGGTGATGGAGCCGGAGTCCGTAGAACTCCAGGAGCCCGCGGAGGAACGGATGTATAGGAAATCCAAGTCCCCTTATCAAATAGGGGACGAAGCATACCCGCTCCCCTTTGTTGGGACTTGGGGTAGCCTCCGCCTGCTTCCTGCCTTGGTAGGTGGCCAGCCCGGCTCGAACCGGAACCATGAAGGCCGGAGGGAGATATCCCCCTGCTTGGAGCTTCACCAGCTCGTTGTGCGGAACAGAGCACCTCCTCCAATCTCCTGGCAGAGGGCTGGGAGTGCGAGAAGAGGAGCCGCGTCGACGGTCCATGATGGAATGCATTCTTGGTCAGAAGCGCTCCGATGAGTATTCGCGGAGGGAGGATGGTGTGATTTGGATCTGGATTCTTGCCTCTCTTATAGGCAGATTATTTGCACAGTTAGGGGGTAAAACATAAAAGATACCCTGGCTTTTCGCATTCGTGCGACGCGTGGAAGAAGGCCATTATTGGCCGTGGGAGCCAAGAAGCGCAACATTGATGAGGTAGCCGGACACTGTTCGGCTGGTACATGGAACTTAAAGGGAGAACCCGCCTTGCAACGCCGAAGACTACATACGCGCTGGACTAATCGTCATTGAAGCCTGGTTCGGGGGCTACTGAGGGAGTCCCGGACTAGGGGGTGTCCGGACAGCCGGACTATCATCGTCTGCCGGACTCCAAGACTACGAAGATACAAGATTGAAGACTCTGTCCTGTGTCCGGATGGGACTTTCCTTGGCGTGGAAGGCAAGCTTGGCAATACGGATATGTAGATCTCCTACCATTGTAACCGACTCTGTGTAACCCTAGCCCTCTCCGGTGTCTATATAAACCGGAGGGCTTTAGTCCGTAGGATATAACCTCCATTACAACAATCATACCATAGGCTAGCCTCTAGGGTTTAGCCTCCTTGATCTCGTGGTAGATCCACTCTTGTAATACACATCATCAATATTAATCAAGCATGACGTAGGGTTTTACCTCCATCAAGAGGGCCCAAACCTGGGTAAAACATCGTGTCCCTTGTCTCCTGTTACCATCCGCCTAGACACACAGTTCGGGACCCCCTACCCGAGATCCGCCGGTTTTGACACCGACATGCCCCCTGCCCCCGTATATAAAGGATCAAGGGGGGAGGCCGGCCGGCCCTTGGGCGCCCCAAGGAGGGGAGGAGTCCTCCTCCTAGTAGGAGTAGGACTCGTCCTTTCCTAGTCCAACTAGGAGGGGGAAGGGGGAAGGAAGGAGAGGGAGAGGGAGAGGGAAAGAGGGGCTGCGCCCCCCTCCCCTAGTCCAATTCGGACTCCCCTTGGGGAGGGAGGGGGAGGGCGCCACCTCCTGGGCTGCTGCCCTCCCTCTCCCCTAAGGCCCACTAAGGCCCAATACTTCCCCCGGGGGTTCTGGTAACCCCTCCGGCACTCCGGTTTTCTCCGAAATCACCCGGAACACTTCCGATCTCCGAATATAGCCGTCCAATATATCAATCTTTATGTCTCGGCCATTTCGAGACTCCTCGTCATGTCCGTGATCACATCAAAGACTCTGAACAATGGTACAACATATCACATAAACTCATAATACCAATCGTTATCGAACGTTAAGCGTGCGGACCCTACGGGTTCGAGAACTATGTAGACATGACCGAGACACGTCTCCGATCAATAACCAATAGCGGAACCTGGATGATCATATTGGTTCCTACATATTTTACGAAGATCTCTATCAGTCAAACCGCATAACAACATACGTTGTTCCCTTTGTCGTCGGTATGTTACTTGCCCAAGATTCGATCGTCGGTATCTCAATACCTAGTTCAATCTCGTTACCGGCAAGTCTCTTTACTCGTTCCGTAATACTTCATCCCGCAACTAACTCATTAGTCACAATGCTTGCAAGGCTTATAGTGATGAGTATTACCGAGAGGGCCCTGAGATACCTCTCCGAAACACGGAGTGACAAATCCTAATCTCGATCTATGCGAACCCAACAAACACCTTCGGAGACACCTGCAGAGCACTTTATAATCACCCATTTATGTTGTGACATTTGGTAGCACACAAAGTGTTCCTCCAGTATTCAGGAGTTGCATAATCTCATCGTCTGAGGAACTTGTATAAGTCATGAAGAAAGCAGTAGCAATGACACTAACACGATCATAATTCTAAGCTAACGGATAGGTCATGTCCATCACATCATTCTCCTAATGATGTGATCTCGTTCAGCAAATGACAACACATGTCTATGGTTAGGAAACATAACCATCTTTGATTAACGAGCTAGTCAAGTAGAGGCATACTAGGGACTATATGTTTTTTCTATGTATTCACAAATGTACTAAGTTTCCGGTTAATACAATTCTAGCATGAATAATAAACATTTATCATGATTAAGGAAATAAATAATAACTTTAGTATTTCCTGTAGGGCATATTTCCTTCACCCCGACCCTAAATGGCCACATTGCTTGCCCTGCTGCTCGGCCGCGCTGTGCCCCGAGCCCCTGCCTCACCCCGAGCTCGTCGTTGCACCGCCACGCGCGCCCCTGCCTCGCCCCGAGCTCACCCCAGCCTCGTCGCGCGCTCCGTGCAGCTCGCCGTGACCCCGCGCGCACCTCGCCACTCATCGTCCCCCTGAGCTCGCTGCCAAGACCGCCACGCCAAGACCACGTCGCGCCAGCTTGCTTGCTCGCGCCCTCGCCCGTGCTCACAAGTGTCCCGCCACGACACGTCTTCAATGTATCTATAATTTTTTATTGTGCCATGCTATTATATTTCCCGTTTTGGATGTTTATGGGCTTTACTTTACACTTTTATATCATTTTTGGGACTAACCTACTAACCGGAGGCCCAACCCGAATTGCTGTTTTTTTGCCTATTTCAGTGTTTTGAAGAAAAGGAATATCAAACGGAGTCCAAACGAAATGAAACCTTCGGGAGCGATCTTTTTGGAACACACGTGATCCACGGGACGTGGAGTGGACATCAAGCAACGTAGGAGGCGGACACGAGGGTGCCCGGTGCGCCCCCTACAGGTGGGAGCGCCCCCCACCCTCGTGGGCCCCTCGAGCATCCACCGACCTACTTCTTCCTCCTATATATATCCGCGTACCCTGAAACCATCGAGGAGCACCAGGAAAAACTATTTCCACTGCCGCAACCTTCTGTATCCGCGAGATCCCATCTTGGAGCCTTCGTCTGCGCTCCTCCGGAGGGGAATCAACCACGGAGGGCCTCTCCATCATCTCCAAGGCCCTTCCGATGAGTTGTGAGTAGTTTACCATAGACCTTCGGGTCCATAGTTATTAGCTAGATGGCTTCTTCTCTCTCTTTGAATCTCAATACAAAGTTCTCCTTGATCTTCTTGGAGATCTATTCGATGTAACTCTTTTTGCGGTGTGTTTGTCGAGATCCAATGAATTGTGGGTTTGTGATCAAGTTGATCTATGAGAAATATTTGAATCTCCTCTGAATTCTTTTATGTGTGATTAAGTTATCTTTGCAAGTCTCTTCAAATTATCAGTTTGGTTTGGCCTACTAGATTGATCTTTCTTGCATTGGGAGAAGTGCTTAGCTTTGGGTTCAATCTTGCGGTGTCCTTTCCCAAAGGATGTTAGGGCAGCAAGGCACGTATTGTATTGTTGCCATCGAGGATAAAAAGATGGGGTTTATATCATATTGCATGAATTTATCCCTCTACATCATGTCATCTTTCTTAATGTGTTACTCTGTTCTTTATGAACTTAATACTCTAGATGCATGCTAGATAGCGGTCGATGTGTGGAGTAATAGTAGTAGATGCAGGCAGGAGTCGGTCTACTTTTCACGGACGTGATGTCTATATACATGATCATGCCTAGATAATCTCATAATTATTCTATTTTATATCAATTGCTCGACAGTAATTTGTTCACCCACCGTAATACTTATGCTATCTTGAGAGAAGCCACTAGTGAAACCTATGGCCCCGGGTCTATCTTTTATCATATAAGCTTTCAATCTACTTTTATTTGCATCTTTACTTTTCCAATCTATATCATAAAAATCCCAAAAATATCATTTTATCATATTATCTCTATCAGATCTCACTTTTGCAAGTGGCCGTGAAGGGATTGACAACCCCTTTATTGTGTTGGTTGCGAGTTCTTGTTTATTTGTGTAGGTGCGTGGGACTTTTGAGGAGCCTCCTACTGGATTGATACCTTGGTTCTAAAAAACTGAGGGAAATACTTACGCTACTTTGTTGCATCACCCTTTCCTCTTCAAGGAAAACCAACGCAAGCTTAAGACGTAGCAAGAAGGATTTCTGGCGCCGTTGCCAGGGAGGTCTTCGCTCAAGTCAAGACATACCAAGTACCCATCACAAACTTATCTCCCTCGCATTACATTATTTGCCATTTGCCTCTCGTTTTCCTCTCCCCCACTTCACCCTTGCCTTTTATTTGCCCTTCTTTCGTTTGATCTTATGTTTGCTTGTGTCTCCATGTGCCTTCTATGTGCTTGCATCTTGCTTCCTAAAAATCTATTGATATGGATCCACTTAAAGTGTTCTACTTGGATCATCTTTGATCCTTATGCGCTCGTGCTGAAACCCCAACTAGCCTAGTTGATGGGAAATCTTTAGATGATCAATTAAACAGATTGTTGTGTTATGCTTGGAATCTTTGTGAAATTAATGATTTTACTTGTTGCTCTAAGAACCCTAAAAAACACCTTCCCTACCTATGTGAGTTTAATGAAAATGAAATATTATCTTCTTATGCAAGAGGTGTTTATAGTTACTATGATATCGAACAAACTGAAGAATTTATTGCTTTTAAGGGTGCTTATGAAGTTGCTTCTTTGATTGAAAAGTATGATATTACTCTCTACGAATCTGAAAATTTTGACATACTTAAATATTGCTATGAAAACTATGCTCATAATGTCTATGTCAAAGAATTATTGAGAGAATGACTGTTGCTTTGGAAGAAAATAATGATATGCATGAATCTATAGATAATGATTCCGATGATTTGATTGATATATCCCTTGATGAACATGATGCTTGCTATTCTTGTGGCCATGGTGCCAATATTTATGAAGATGAATTTGCTATAGTTCCTTATGTTAAACATGAGATCGTTGCTATTGCACCCATACTTGATAGTTCCTTCAATGAAAAGCATGATTGAAATGATGTTACTATAAATCCTCTTGATGTCAATTGTGCTAATAATATGCAAAAGCCTAAGCTTGGGGATGCTAGTTTTGCTATGTCTACTACTTGTTGCAATGATCATGATTGGGGTGATTCTTCTTTTGATCTTGAAAATTTATTTAACCCCCATGATGAATATGAGATTGATAATAGTGTTTGCAATATTATTGAAAGTGGGTTTGGAAGAGTGTCAACTTTAGATCCCACATATTTGGATTTTGATCAATCTTATGAAATTTTTGATGAAAGTGGGTTTGGAGAGGTCATGACTTTAGTTAATGTTAATCCCACTATTTTGGAAGAGTGTCAAGTTCTCATGCATGTGGATTGTGTTGAAAATATTTTATGTGATAGCTATTTTGTTGAATTTGCTTAAGATCCTACATGTAATTATTATGAGAGAGGAAAATATGGTTGTAGAAATTTTCATGTTACTAAATTACCTCTTTTCATGTTGAGATTGCTATCATCTCTTTGTTCTTCCTTGCATATGCTAGTTTTTGCTTGCCTTGATAATTTGTTTGCTTACAAGATGCCTATGCATAGGAAGTATGTTAGACTTAGATGTGTTTTTCACGTGTTTCGTGATGCTCTCTTTGTGCTTCAATTCTTGTCTTTCATGTGAGCATCATTAAAATTATCAATGCCTAGCTAGGGCCGTTAAACGATAGCACTTGTTGGGAGGCAACCCAGTTTTATTTTTGTTTCTCGCTTTTTGCTTATGTTTAGTAATAAAAATTTTATATACCTTATGTTTAGATGTGTTTTCATGTTTTAATTAGTGTTTGTGCCAAGTAGAACCTATAGGATAACCTATGGTGATAGTTAATTTGATTCTGCTGAAAAACAGAAACTTTGCACGCACGAAAATAATTTTAGTAAGTCACAGAAACGTGCTTTTGCATTTATTATTTTTGCTGTAGATCAATAGACAAATTTCCCAGGACTTCCTATTTTGGTAGGATTGTTAGAGTTCCAGAAGTATTCGAGAGCTACAGATTGCTACAGACTGTTATGTTTTTCGTGTGTTGTTTGCTTATTTTGATGCATCTATGGCTAGTATGTAGGGTATGAACCATAGAGAAGCTGGAATATAGTAGGTTTAACACCAATATAAATAAAGAATGAGTTCATTACAGTACCTTATGTGGTGGTTTTTCTTTCTTACACTAATGGAGCTTATGGGATTTCCTGTTGAGTTTTGTGTTGTGAAGTTTTCAAGTTTTGGGTAAAGATTTGATGGATTATGGAATAAGGAGTGGCAAGAGACTAAGCTTCGGGATGCCCATGGCACCCCAATATATTCAAGGATAACCAAAAGCCTAAGCTTGGGGATTCCCCGGAAGGCATCGCCTCTTTCGTCTTCGTTCATCGGTAACTTTACTTGGAGCTATATTTTTATTCGCCACATGATATGTGTTTTGCTTGGAGTGTCTTGTATGATATTAGTCTTTGCTTTTTAGATTAACACAATCATACTTGATGTACACACCTTTTGGGAGAAGCCCACTTGATTAGAATTTATTATAATACTCTATGTGCTTCACTTATATCTTTTGAGCTAGATAGTTTTTGCTCTAGTACTTCACTTATATCTTTTAGAGCACGGCGGTGACTTAATTTTGAAGAAATTGTTGATCTCTCATGCTTCACTTATAGTATTTTGAGAGTATTTTAGAACAGCATGGTATTTTCTATGGTTATGAATTTGGTCCTAGAATGATGAGAATCCAAGTTGGGTATAATAAAAACTATCATAGAAAGTGCATTAAACATTATGATCGATTTGATGCTTGATAATTGTTTTGAGATATAAAGGTGGTAATGTTAGAGTCATGCTAGTTAGGTAATTATGAAATTGAGAAATACTTGTGTTGAAGTTGGCAAGTCCCGTAGCATGCACGTATGGTAAAAGTTGTGTGACAAATTTGTTGCATGGGGTGCTCTTTGCATGATCATGTAGTTGACTTCGTATTTGTGGCAAGGCCACCTTCATAATTTTTCATACATGTCACTCTTGATTCATTGCATATCCCGATACACCGCCGGAGGCATTCATATAGAGTCATATTTTGTTCTAATTCTTGAGTTGTAAATCAATAAAAGTGTGATGATCTTCATTATTAGAGCATTGTCCCAAGTGAGGAAAGGATGATGAAGACGATGATTCCCCCACAAGTCGGTATGAGACTTCGGACTTTACAAAAATAAAAGAGGCCAAAGAAGCCCATAAAAAAGAGAGGCCAAAGAAGCACACCAAATAAAAAATTTAGAGAAAAGAGAGAAGGGACAATGCTACTATCTCCTTTCCACACTTGTGCTTCAAAATAGCACCATGATCTTCATGATAGAGAGTCTCCTATGTTGTCACTTTCATATACTAGTGGGAATTTTTCATTATAGAACTTGGCTTGCATATTCCAATGATGGGCTTCCTCAAAATGCCCTATGTCTTCGTGAGCAAGCAAGTTGGATCCACACCCACTTAGTTTCTTTTGTTGAGCTTTCATACATTTATAGCTCTAGTGCATCCGTTGCATGGCAATCCCTACTCACTCACATTGATATCTATTGATGGGCATCTCCATAGCCCGTTGATACGCCTAGTTGATGTGATATTATCTTCTCCCTTTTTTGTCTTCACAACCACCACCATATACCACATATAGTGCTATGTCCATGGCTTGCGCTCATGTATTGCGTAAGAGTTCAAAAAGCTGAAGCACGTTAAAAAGCATGAACCAATTGCTTGGTTGAAACCGGGGTTGTGCATGATGGGAGTATTTTGTGTAATGAAAATGAAGCATGGCCTAACTATATGATTTTGTAGGGATAAGCTTTCTTTGGCTATGCTATTTTGATAAGACATGATTACTTGCTAGTATGCTTCACGTATTACTATTTTTATGTTTTATAAGCTTTTATCTTGAATCATTTGGATCTGAGCATTCATGCCACAATAAAGAAAATTACATTGAGAATTATGCTAGGTAGCATTCCACATCAAAAATTCTGTTTTTATCATTTACCTACTCGAGGACGAGCAGGAATTAAGCTTGGGGATGCTTGATACGTCTCCAACGTATCTATAATTTTTGATTGTTCCATGCTATTGTATTACCCATTTTGGATGTTTCTGCGCTTTACTTTACACTTTCACATCATTTTTGGGACTAACCTACTAACTAGAGGCCCAGCCTGAATTGTTGTTTTTTTTGCCTATTTCAGTGTTTCGAAGAAAAGGAATATCAAACGGAGTCCAAACAGAATGAAACCTTCGGGAGTGATCTTTTTGGAACAAACGTGATCCAGGGGACTTGGTGTGGACGTTAGGCAATAGAGGAGGCGACCACGAGGGTGCCCGACGCGCCCCCTACAGGTGGGCGCGCCCCCCACCCTCGTGGGCCCCTCGAGCGTCCACCGACCTACTCCTTCCTCATATATATACCCACGTACACTGAAACCATCGAGGAGCACCACGAAAAACTATTTCCACCGCCCGAAACCTTTTGTATCCGCGAGATCTCATCTTGGAGCTTTCACCGGCGCTCCGCCGGAGGAGGAATCGACCATGGAGGGCCTCTCCATCATCTCCAAGGCCCTTTCGATGAGTTGTGAGTAGTTTACCACAGACCTTCGGGTCCATATTTATTAGCTAGATGGCTTCTTCTCTCTCTTTGAATCTCAATACAAAGTTCTCCTCGATCTTCTTGGAGATCTATTTGATGTAACTCTTTTTGCGGTGTATTTGTCGAGATCCGATGAATTGTGGGTTTATGATCAAGTTTATCTATGAGAAATATTTGAATCTCCTCTGAATTCTTTTATGTGTGATTAAGTTATCTTTGTAAGTCCCTTTGAATTATCAGTTTGGTTTGGCCTACTAGATTGATCTTTCTTGCAATGGGAGAAGTGCTTAGCTTTGGGTTCAATCTTGCGGTGTCCTTTTCCAGTGACAGCAGGGGCAGGAAGGCACGTATTGTATTGTTGCCATCAAGGATAAAAAGATGGGGTTTATATCATATTGCATGAATTTATCCCTCTACATCATGTCATCTTTCTTAATGCGTTACTCTGTTCTTTATGAACTTAATACTCTAGATGCATGCTGGATAACGGTCGATGTGTGGAGTAATAGTAGTAGATGCAAGGAGTTGGTCTACTTGTCGTGGACGTGATGCCAATATACATGATCATGCCTAGATAATCTCATAAATATTCGCTTTTCTATCAATTGCTCGACAGTAATTTATTCACCCACCGTAATACTTATGCTATCTTGAGAGAAGCCACTAGTGAAACCTATGGCCCCGAGTCTATCTTTTATCATATAAGCTTTCAATCTACTTTTATTTGCATCTTTACTTTTCCAATCTATATCATAAAAATCCCAAAAATATTATCTTATCATATTATCTCTATCAGATCTCACTTTCGCAAGTGGCTGTGAAGGGATTGACAACCCCTCTATTGCGTTGGCTGCGAGTTCTTGTTTGTTTGTGTAGGTGCGTGGGACTTTTGAGGAGCCTCCTACTGGATTGATACCTTGGTTCTCAAAAACTGATGGAAATACTTACGCTACTTTGTTGCATCACCCTTTCCTCTTCAAGGAAAACCAACGCAAGCTTAAGACGTAGCACTAGCCCTCGCCACCCGGTCGCGCCACCCTCGCCGTAGCCTTCGCGAGCCATCATGCCGCGCCCGCTTGGCCCCGCACCTGCTGCGCCCGCGGTGCTTGCGCTCACCCCTGTCAGCCACCACGTGCGCCCGGTGCTACCATGCGCATCTGCCGCTCGCCCCCGGCCACCACAGCCTGCCCTTGGTTGCCGTCGTTGGTGCCCCTTTGTGTCCCGCCTTCGCCAGCCCTCGCCCATGCCCGCCGCGCTCTGGCGGCGTGCCCGTCTCCCGTCCCGCCCGGGACAGCGCCACCGCCTCTAGCAGCGCGCCCGCCCTGCCCGCCAGCCTCACCCGGCCGACGCGCTTGTTTTGCCACGCGCCATTTTCACCTTTGAGCCCGCTACGCCACTCGCCAGAAGAAGGCGGCGCCGCTCAGAGTGCCTCAACTCACCCCACAACTTGCCTTCCTGCTGCCTCCGAGCGCCAGCGGCCTTGCATCATTGGTGAAAAAGGAGAGAGAGCGGTGAAGTGGGTGGTGGTGGGTCCCTTGATTTGGATGACAAATGGGCCATCATCTGCATGCAGTGGACATAGACGGACCCTGTTCGTTTTGGACCCAAATCACTGTTGGGGAACGTAGTAATTTCAAAAAATTTCCTACGCACACGCAAGATCATGGTGATGAATAGCAACGAGAGGGAGAGTGTTGTCTACGCACCCTCGAGACCCGGCGAAGCGATCACAACGTAGAGGAAGTAGTCGACGCTCTCCTCGCGATCCGACCGATCCGGCGCCGTTACATTCGGCGCCCGAGTTCTTGACACACGTACAGCTCGATGACGCCCTCGACTCCGATCCAGCCGAGTGTCGAGGGAGAGTTCCACAAGACGACGGCGCAGGACGATCTTGATGTTTCACCGCGCAGGCTTCGCCTAAGCTTCATGACAGTATAACCGAGGTGGAATATGGTGGAGGGGGCACCGACACGGCTAAGGAACGATCCGTAGATCTAACTTGTGTGTTCTAGGGTGCCCCCTGCCCCGTGATATAAAGGAGCAAGGGAGGGGCTGGCCGGCCAAGGGAGGGCGCCAGGAGTCCTACTCCCTCGGGAGTAGGATTCCCCCAATCCTAGTTGGACTAGGATTCCTGGGGGAAAGAGAGAGAGAGGGGCGGCCCCTCTCCTAGTCCTAGTAGGACTAGGGAAGGGGGGCGCGCCACCTAGGGCTGGCCCTTCTCCTTTCCACTAAGGCCCACTATGGCCCATTTACCTCCCGGGGTTCCGTAACCTCCGGTACTCTAAGAATTCCGCTGCCCGAACCATTCCGAACTCCAAACATAGGCTTCCAATATATCAATCTTTATGTCTCGACCATTTCGAGACTCCTCGTCATGTCCGTGATCACATCCGGACTCAACTTCTTCGGTACATCAAAATACATAAACTCATAATAACCGCCATCGAAACCTTAAGCGTGCGGACCCTACGGTTCGAGAACAATGTAGACATGACCTAGAACTATTCACGGTCAATAACCAACAGCGGGACCTGGATGCCCATATTGGTTCCTACATGTTCTACTGAAGATCTTTGTCGGTCGGACCGCATAACAACATCGTTGTTCCTTTGTCATCGGTATGTTACTTGCCCGAGATTCGATCGTCGGTATCCAATACCTAGTTCAATCTCGCTATCGCAAGTCTCTTTACTCGTTCCGTAATACATCATCTCACAACTAACTCATTAGTTGTAGTGCTTGCAAGGCTTGATGATGTGCATTACCGAGAGGGCCAGAGATACCTCTCCGACAATCGGAGTGACAAAACCTAATCTCAAATACGCCAACCCAATATCCGCCTTTGGAGACACCTGTAGTACTCCTTTATAATCACCCGATTACGCCAGACGTTTGGTAGCACCAAAGTGTTCCTCCGTAAACGGAGTTGCATAATCTCATAGTTACAGGAACATGTATAAGTCATGGATAAAAGCAGAGCAACATACTAAACGATCGTGTGCTAAGCTAAGGAATGGGTCATGTCAATCGATCATTCTACTAATGATGTGACCTTGTTAATCAAATAACAACTCTTTGTTCATGGTTAGGAAACATAACCATCTTTGATTAACAAGCTAGTCTAGTAGAGGCATACTAGTGACATATTGTTTTTGTCTATGCATTCACACATGTATCATGTTTCCGGTTAATACAATTCTAGCATGAATGATAAACATTTATCATGAAATAAGGAAATAAATAATAACTTTATTATTGCCTCTAGGGCATATTTCCTTCAGTCTCCCACTTGCACTAGAGTCAATAATCTAGATTACATAGTAATGATTCTAACACCCATGGAGTCTTGGTGCTAATCATGTTTTGCTCGTGGAAGAGGCTTAGTTAACGGGTCTGCAACATTCAGATCCGTATGTATCTTGCAAATCTCTATGTCTCCCACCTGGACTAAGTCCCGGATGGAATTGAAGCGTCTCTTGATGTGCTTGGTCCTCTTGTGAAATCTGGATTCCTTCGCTAAGGCAATAGCTCCAAGATTGTCACAGAAGATTTTCATTGACCCGATGCACTAGGTATGACACCTAGATCGGATATGAACTCCTTCATCCGCACTCCTTCATTAGCTGCTTCGAAGCTGCTATGTACTCCGCTTCACATGTAGATCCCGCCACGACGCTTTGTTTAGAACTGCACCAACCGACTCCTCCGCTTAGTGTAAATACGATCCGGTCTGCGATTTAGAATCGTCGGATCGGTGTCAAAGCTTGCATCAACGTAACTGCCACGATGAGCTCTTTGTCACCTCCATATACGAGAAACATATCCTTAGTCCTTTTCGTATTTCAGATGTTCTTGACCGCTGTCCAAATGATCCACTCTGGATTACTTTGGTACCTCCCTGCTAGGCTTATAGCAAGGCACACATCAGTCCGGTACACAAGATTGCATACATGATAGAGCCTATGGCTGAAGCATAGGAACATCTTTCATTTCTCTCTATCTTCTGCGGTGGTCGGGCATTGAGTCTTACTCAACTTCACACCTTGTAACACGTGCAAGAACCCTTTCTTTGCTTGATCCATTTTGAACTTCTTCAAAATTTTGTCAAGGTATGTGCTTTGTGAAAGTCCAATTAAGCGCCTTGATCTATCTCTATAGATCTTAATGCCTAATATGTAAGCAGCTTCACCGAGGTCTTTCATTGAAAAACTCTTATTCAAGTATCCCTTTATGCTATCCAGAATTCTATATCATTTCCGATCAGCAATATGTCATCTACATATAATATCGAAATGCTACAGAGCTCCCACTCACTTTCTTGTAAATACAAGCTTCTCCAAAAGTGCAGATAAACCCAAATGCTTTGATCACACTATCAAAGCGCTTATTCCAACTCCGAGATGCTTGCACCAGTCCATAAATGGATCGCTAGAGCTTGCATACTTTGTTAGCTCCTTTGGATCGATAAAACCTTCGTTGCATCATATACAACTCTTCTTCCGTAAATCCATTCAGAATGCGTCTTTACATCCATTTGCCAAATTTCATAATCATAAAATGCGGCAATTGCTAACATGATTCGGACGGACTTAAGCATCGCCACGGGTGAGAAGGTCTCATCGTAGTCAATCCCTTGAACTTGTCGAAACCCTTTGCATAAGTCGAGCTTTGTAGACAATAACATTACCGTCCGCGTCGGTCTTCTTTTGAAGATCCACTTGTTTTCTATTGCTTGCCTTCCCTCGGGCAAGTCAACCAAAGTCCATACTTTGTTTTCATACATGGATCCCATCTCAGATTTCATGGCCTCAAGCCATTTTATGAATCTGGGCTCACCATCGCTTCTTCATAGTTCGTAGGTTCATCATGATCTAGTAGCATGATTTCCGAACAGGATTACCGCATCACTCAGTGCGGATCTTACTCGTTGATCTACGAGGTTCTGCGAAGAACTTGATCTCAAGTTTCATGATCGACATCATCAACTTCCTCACTACTTGGTGTAGGTGTCTCGTAAACCGGTTTCTGCGATTTAACTACTTTCAAGTAAGGGAGAAGGTACTATTACCTCATCAAGTTCCACTTTCCTCCCACTCACTTCTTTCGAGAGAAACTCCTTCTCTAGAAAGGATCCATTCTTAGCAACGAATGTCTTGCCTTCGGATCTGTGATAGAAGGTGTACCCAACTGTTTCCTTTGGGTATCCTATGAAGACACATTTCTCGATTTGGGTTCGAGCTTATCAGGTTGAAGCTTTTTCACATAAGCATCGCATCCCCAAACTTTAAGAAACGACAACTTTGGTTTCTTGCCAAACCACAGTTCATAAGGTGTCGTCTCAACGGATTTCGACGGTGTTCTATTCAGTGTGAATGCGGCCGTCTCTAGAGCATAACCCCAAAACGATAGCGGTAAATCAGAAGAGACATCATAGATCGCACCATATCTAGTAAAGTACGATTCTGACGCTCGGACACACCATTACGTTGTGGTGTTCCGGTGGCGTGAGTTGCTAAACTATTCCGCATTGTTTCAAATGTAGACCAAACTCGTAACTCAAATATTCACCTCCACGATCGATCGTAGAAACTTAATTTTCTTGTTACGATGATTTTCCACTTCACTCTGAAATTCTTTGAACTTTTCAAACGTTTCAGACTTATGTTTCATTAAGTAGATATACCCATATCCGCTTAAATCATCTGTGAAGGTGAGAAAATAACGATATCCGCCACGAGCCTCAACATTCATCGGACCACATACATACGTATGTATGATTTCCAACAAATCTGTTGCTCTCTCCATAGTACCGAGAACGGTGTTCTAGTCATCTTGCCCATGAGGCACGGTTCGAAGTGCCAAGTGATTCATAATCAAGTGACTCCAAAAGTCCATCAGTATGGAGTTTCTTCATGCGCTTTATACCGATATGACCTAAACGGTAGTGCCACAAATAAGTTGCACTATCATTATCAACTCTGCATCTTTTGGTTTCAACATTATGAATGTGTGTATCACTACTATCGAGATTCATCAAGAATAGACCATTCCTCAAGGGTGCATGACCATAAAAGATATTACTCATATAAATAGAACAACCATTATTCTCTGATTTAAATGAATAACCGTCTCGCATCAAACAAGATCCAGATATAATGTTCATGCTCAACGCAGCACCAAATAACAATTATTTAGGTCTAAAACTAATCCGAAGGTAGATGTAGAGGTAGCGTGCCGACCGCGATCACATCGACTTTGGAACCATTTCCCACGCGATCGTCACCTCGTCCTTTGCGAGTTCGCTAATCAGTCCTGCTTTGAGTTGCAAATATTAGCAATGTAACCGAGATCAAATACCCAGTGCTACTACGAGCTCTAGTAAGGTACACATCAATAACATGTATATCACATATACCTTTGTTCACCTTGCCATCCTTCTTATCCGCCAAATACTTGGGGCAGTTCCGCTTCCAAAGGACTACCGCTTATAAGAGAAGCACTTTCGATTTCAGGTTTAGGGCCAGACTTGGGTTTCTTCTCCGAGCAAACAACTTGCTTGCTGTTCTTCTTGAAGTTCCCTTCTTCTTCCCTTTGCCTTTCTTCTTGAAACTAGTGGTCTTATTGACCATCAACACTTGATGCTCCTTCTGATTTCTACCTCCGCAGCTTTTAGCATTGCGAAGAGCTCTGTATAGTCTTTACTAACCCTTGCATATTATAGTTCATCACGAAGCCTTTGTAGCTTGGTGGCGGTGATTGAAGAATTCTATCAATGACACAATCATCCGGAAGATTAACTCCCAATTGTGTCAAGTGATTGTAGTACCCGACATTACGAGTATATGCTCACTAATGTAACTATTCTCCTCCATCTTGCAGCTATAGAACTTATTGGAGACTTCATATCTCTCAATCCGGGCATTCTGTTGAATATCAACTTCAACTCTGGAACATCTCATATGCTCCATGACGCTCAAAACGTCGTTGAAGTCCCGGTTCTAAGCCGTAAAGCATGGCACATGAACTATAGAGTAGTCATCGCTTTGCTCGCAGACGCTCACAACATCGGTGTTGCTCCAAAGAAGAGTCTGGCACCTAGCGGTGCATCCAGACGAACTCTTACGTGCAGCAATGAGGATAATCCTCGAGTTACGGACCCGATCCGTGTAATTGCTACCATCATCTTTCAACTTTGCTTTCTCAAGGAACGCATTAAAATTCAACGGAACAACAAAGACGAGCCATCTATCTACAATCAAACATAAACAAGCAAGATACTATCAGTACTAAGTTCATGATAAATTTAAGTTCAATTAATCATATTACTTAAGAACTCCCACTTAGAAAGACATCTCTAGTCATCCAAGTGATCACGTGATCCAAATCAACTAAACCATAACCGATCATCACGTGAAATGGAGTAGTTTTCAATGGTGAACATCTTATGTTGATCATATCTACTATATGATTCACGCCAACCTTTAGGTCTCCGTGTTCCGAGGCCATATCTCGCATATGCTAGGCTCGTCAAGTATAACCCGAGTATTCTGCGTGTGCAAAACTGGCTTGCACCCGTTGTAGATGGACGAGAGCTTATCACACCCGATCATCACGTGGTGTCCGGGCACGATTTAACTTTGGCAACGGTGCATACTCGGGAGAACACTTCTTGATAATTTAGTGAGAGATCATCTTATAATGCTACCGTCAATCAAAGCAAGATAAGATGCATAAAAGGATAAACATCACATGCAAATCAATATAAGTGATATGATATGGTCATCATCATCTTGTGCTTCATGATCTCCATCTTGTAGCACCACCATGATCACCATCGTCACCGGCGTGACACCTTGATCTCCATCGTAGCATCGTTGTCGCCTCGCCAAACTTATGCTTCTCGACTATCGCTACCGCTTAGTGATAAAGTAAAGCATTATGTAGCGATTGCATTGCATACAATAAAGCGACAACCATATGGCTCCTCGCCGATTGCCGATAACCGGTTACAAAACATGATCATCTCATACAATAAAATATAGCATCACGTCTTGACCATATCACATCACAACATGCCTGCAAAAACAAGTTAGACGTCCTCTACTTTGTTGTTGCAAATTTTACGTGGCTGCTACGGGCTTAAGCAAGAACCAGTCTCACCCACGCATCAAAACCACAACGATACTTCGTCAAATAGACTCGTTTTAACCTTCTCAAGGACCGGGCGTAGCCACACTCAGTTCAACTAAAGTGAGAGAGACAGCACCCACCGGTCACCTTTAAGCAACGAGTGCTCGCAGCGGTGAAACCAGTCTCGCGAAGCGTCACGCGTAATGTCGGTCGGGCCGCTTCATCTCACAATACCGCTGAACCAAAGTATGACATGCTGGTAGGTAGTATGACTTGTATCGCCCACAACTCACTTGTGTTCTACTCGTGCAAAACATCAAACCATAAAAACCTAGGCTCGATACCCTTTGTTGGGGAACGAGTAATTTCAAAATTTTCCCACGCACACGCAAGATCATGGTGATGAATAGCAACGAGAGGGGAGAGTGTTGTCTACGTACCCTCGTAGACCAAGCGAAGCGATCACAACGTAGAGGAAGTAGTCGACGTTCTCCTCGCGATCCGACCGATCCGGCGCCGTTATCCGGCGCCCCGAGTTCTTGACACACGTACAGCTCGATGACGCCCTCGTACTCGATCCAGCCGAGTGTCGAGGGAGAGTTCCACAAGACGACGGCGTGGTGACGATCTTGATGTTTCACGGCGAGGGCTTCGCCTAAGCTTGCGACAGTATAACCGAGGTGGAATATGGTGGAGGGGGCACCGCACGGCTAAGGAACGATCCGTAGATCTAACTTGTGTGTTCTAGGGTGCCCCCTGCCCCGTGATATAAAGGAGCAAGGGGAGGGGCTGGCCGGCCAAGGAGGCGCGCCAAGGAGTCCTACTCCTCCGGGAGTAGGATTCCCCCAATCCTAGTTGGACTAGGATTCGGGAGGGGAAAGAGAGAGAGGGGCGGCCCCTCTCCTAGTCCTAGTAGGACTAGGGAAGGGGGGCGCGCGCCACCTAGGGCTGGCCCTTCTCCTTTCCACTAAGGCCCACTATGGCCCATTTACCTCCCGGGGTTCGGTAACCTCCGGTACTCCAGTAAATTCCGTTTTACCGGAACCATTCGAACTCCAAACATAGGCTTCCAATATATCAATCTTTATGTCTCGACCATTTCGAGACTCCTCGTCATGTCCGTGATCACATCCGGACTCGAACTTCTTCGGTACATCAAAATACATAAACTCATAATAAGCATCATCGAAACCTTAAGCGTGCGGACCCTACGGTTCGAGAACAATGTAGACATGACCTAGAACTATTCACGGTCAATAACCAACAGCGGGACCTGGATGCCCATATTGGTTCCTACATATTCTACTGAAGATCTTTGTCGGTCAGACCGCATAACAACATACGTTGTTCCTTTGTCATCGGTATGTTACTTGCCCGAGATTCGATCGTCGGTATCCAATACCTAGTTCAATCTCGTTACGCAAGTCTCTTTACTCGTTCCGTAATACATCATCTCACAACTAACTCATTAGTTGTAGTGCTTGCAAGGCTTGGTGATGCGCATTACCGAGAGGGCCCAGAGATACCTCTCCGACAATCGGAGTGACAAAACCTAATCTCAAATACGCCAACTCAATATCCGCCTTTGGAGACACCTGTAGTACTCCTTTATAATCACCCGATTACGTTGTGACGTTTGGTAGCACCCAAAGTGTTCCTCCGGTAAACGGGAGTTGCATAATCTCATAGTTACAGGAACATGTATAAGTCATGGATAAAAGCAGTAGCAACATACTAAACGATCGTGTGCTAAGCTAAGGGAATGGGTCATGTCAATCAGATCATTCTACTAATGATGTGACCTTGTTAATCAAATAACAACTCTTTGTTCATGGTTAGGAAACATAACCATCTTTGATTAACAAGCTAGTCTAGTAGAGGCATACTAGTGACATATTGTTTTGTCTATGCATTCACACATGTATCATGTTTCCGGTTAATACAATTCTAGCATGAATGATAAACATTTATCATGAAATAAGGAAATAAATAATAACTTTATTATTGCCTCTAGGGCATATTTCCTTCAATCACGACCAAGTTTGGTCGAGAGATGGGGTGAAACAGACACAAAACGGACTAAAAAGTCAGAAAGGGTCTGCGGTTGGGCAACTTTTTCTGCCTGTCTGCTCCAAACAGACGCCCACGGAAAAAACGGGGTCTTGCGTTGGAGTTGCCCTAAAGAGCAACTTCAACTCGGACGACCCAAACTGTCGCGCGTGTCTGTTTAGATTGGAACAGACCAAAACACTGGTCCAACACACGGATCCAAACCCAAAATGCGCTCGCTTGGTGTCCGCCTGAATGCCTTTCAGGCTCGAATTTACCCCTAGTTTGCATTCACACAGACATGAAACGGACATGTCGCGCTTCTGCTTGGCGTCCGTCGCAGCCCCACCCACGGGCTACCGAACCACCACCCGCGGTCGTATTAAACGCGACCACCTACCTTGGGCCCACTTGGCACCATCGCCTGCAGTCGTATTAAACGCGGGCGCCTACCTCGAGCCTACTTGGCAGTGGGTGGAAGCTGTGGGTCGCCGCCCTTTTAAATGCAAGCGTGTCCCCCCCGGGGGTGGGGGGTGGGGTGCTCATCCACTTCCCTCCGCCGTCCACATCTAGGCAAGCTTGCCCCCTCACCAGTGACAGACAAACCCTAGCTCACCATGGGATTTTCCAGCAAGGGCAAGGGGAAGCTCACCTCCGACGCCAGCTCGTCCCGCGGGCCGCCGCCACTGCCGCCACCTCCTTGACCCGGTGGGCCGCCACAGGAAAGGGAGCGACTGTACATCCCAGTGCACCAGGCGCGGTGGCACTGGCAGTACCTGCAGCCGCCACCCTATCCAGATGTCAACCTGGCCCATGGTTGGCATCTGGACCCAAACTGCATCCCGGTGCCAGCGGTGCCCTAGTCGGCGCGGCCGCACACCGAGGAGTTGCGCAGATGCCGCGAGCTTAACACGTCAGACTCTCCCAATTAGGAGGCCTGGTTCGCGCTGGAGCACGAGAATGAGCATCGCTGTTGTGTGCAGCTCGACCCCGCCGTCCCACTGCCACCCCCTAAGGTCAAGCCAGAGGAGGAAGAGGATGATGAGGCGGCCATGCAACTTGCTTTGTAGGAGAGCGGGCGTGACGAGGACACACACAAGGAGGGCCTGGAGGAGACCCATGCACTGTTCGCGCCCAGCGACCGCGTCATCCCCTCTTTGTCGTCGTTCATCCCTGATACGTCTCCAACGTATCTATAGTTTTTGATTGTTCCATGCTATTATATTATCTGTTTTGGATGTTTAATGTGCTTTAATATGCTCTTTTATATTATTTTTGGGACTAACCTATTAACTGGAGGCCTAGTGCCAATTCCTGTTTTTTTCTTCCTATTTTAGTGTTTTACAGAAAAGGCATATCAAACGGAGTCCAAACGGAATGAAACCGTCGCGAGGATCTTTCTTGGACCGAAAGCAATCCAGAAGACTTGGAGTTGAAGTCTGGGACTCTACGAGGAGGCCACGAGGCAGGAGGGCGCGCCCAGGGGAGTAGGCGCGCCCCCACCCTCATGGGCCCCTCGTAGCTCCACCGACGTACTTCTTTCACCTATATATACTCTTATACCCTAGAAACATCAGGGGGAGCTGAGGGAGTCCTGGATTAGGGGGTATCCGGATAGCCAGACTGTGTACAACGTCCGGACTATTGAAGCGTGAAGATACAAGACTCAAGACTTCGGCCCGTGTCGATAGGACTCTCCTTGGCGTGGAAGGCAAGCGCTGCGATCCGGATATTGTGTTTCCTTTCTTGTAACTGACTCCATGTAAACCCTAGCCCTCTCCAGTGTCTATATAAATCAGAGAGGTTGGTCCTTAGAAGGCCGATCACAATTACAATCATACCATCATAGGCTAGCTCCTAGGGTTTAGCCTCTACGATCTCGTGGTAGATCTACTCTTGTACTACCCATATCTTCAATATTAATCAAGCAGGGAGTAGGGTTTTACCTCCTTCAAGAGGGCCCGAACTTGGGTAAACATTTGCGTCCCTTGCTTCCTGTTACCATCAGCCTTGACGCACAGATCGGGACCCCCTACCCGAGATCCACCGGTTTTGACACTGACATTGGTGCTTCCATTGAGAGTTCCTCTGTGTCGTCGCTGCCGAGCTCGATGGCTCCTTCAATCATCGTCAACGATACAGTCCAGGGTGAGACTTCCCTCCCCGGATAGATCTTCGTGTTCGGCGGCTTTGCTCTGCGGGCCAATTCGCTTGGCCATCTGGAGCAGATCGATAGCTACGCCCCTGGCCATCAAATCAGGTTCGGAAACCTAAACCACACGGCGGATATCCGCGGAGACTTGATCTTCGACGGTTTCGGGCCCGCGCCAGGAGCGCCAGACAGTCACGACGTGCATGGCCTGGACCTGCTGTTGGACAACACTCGGGATATCACCCCTGCAGTAGCCCTGGACTCAAATCCGGAGCAAGCTGTGTTGCCTAGGGACGGAGGGATGGACCCCGCCCCGCAGGACGTACCCTCATCGGCGGTGCAGCTGAACACATGCCTCACTTCTGAGGAAGCCTCTGACTACGGACCCCCGGACTCGTATCCGGTTGTAGGTTCCAGTCCGCACGTTCCCGAGCCCGCCGAGCCTGGTTGGGATCCGGTAATGGAGTTCACCGCTGCGGACATCTTTCAGCACTCGACCTTTGGCGACATGCTGAACTCATTAAAGTCTCTCTCTTTGTCAGGAGGCTCCCGACTGAACTATGTCCAGCTCGAGTGGGAAGCAGGCGACGACGGAATTCGTTGCCCACCCACCACCCACTTCATTGCCACGGTCGATGATTTAACCGACGTGCTTGACTTTGACTCCGAAGACATCGACGGTATGGACGACGATGCAGGAGAATTACAGGAGCCACCGCTCACAGGGCGGTGGACGGCCACCTCCTCATACGATATATATATGGTGGACACTCCGAAGGAAGCCAATGGCGACGAGGCAACGGAGGACAACCCCTTAGGAAGAAAAGCAAAGCATGGGCGTCGTCGGCGCCGCTCCAAGCCCGGCCACAGCAATAACGGCCCCGGAGACGAAAGCAATTTGGATGGTGCCGAAGAGGAATATAACCCTGACCAGCCCGCCTTCGAGCAGGCCGAACATGAAGATGAGCAGGTCAGCCCAGAAGAACAGGCGACGGACGGATACCCAGAGGAGGACAACTACATGCCCCCCTCCGAAGACGAGATTAGCCTCGGCGATGACGAGTTCGGCGTGCCTGAGGATCCCGTGGAGCAGGAGAGCTTCAAGCGTCGGCTTATAGCCACTATGAGGAGCCTGAAGAATAAAAAGCAGCAACTCCAAGCTGATCAAGACCTGCTCACAGACAGATGGACTGAAGTCCTGATAGCCGAGGAATACGGAATTGAGCGCCAAACGGCTGACCGGCCACCCAGTGGCTGGGATAAAACGGGATATCAACCCGAATACCAGCCCGCACCCCCACGCCGATACACTATGGCCCAGGGCAACAGGCAAAACCTGCAAGATATTCGGGAAAACAAAGCAAGACAGCCAAGATCGATCTACAGATCGCGGTAGCTTCAATACATGACGATGACAAATCCACGCGGATACATTATCGGCAAGTCCGCCGGCCGAACACAACAACCGAGCAATTGAATCAGTATAGCCACATTCACATGGCCCGGAGATGATCTACACGCCATCAAGTATCTTCCCTTAAGCTCAAAGGACCAAAGACAAAGATCAGCGGCTAAACAGCCTGCCAAACAAATTCAATTGGCAGTTGGGAAAAACTCGAAGACGCATTCTCGACAACTTCCAGGGCACATATGTGCGACCACTGGATGCTGTTGACCTGAGCCACATTACTCAATAGCCTGGAGAGTCAGCCAGGAAATTCTGGACTCGGTTCCTAACTAAAAAGAACCAAATAGTTGACTGTCCGGACGCTGAAGCCTTGGCGGCTTTTAAGCATAATATCCGTGACGAGTGGCTTGCTTGACACCTCGGCCAGGAAAAACCCAAGTCCATGGCAGCTCTCACAACACTAATGACCTTCTTTTGCACGGACGAGGACAGCTGGTTGGCTCGCAGCGGTGCCATGCCACATTCCGGCACTTCGGATGTCCGCGATAACAACGGCAAGCCACGACGCAAAAGACATAAGCGACGGAACAACGGTGACAACACTGAAGACACGGCAGAAACGCCGGATTCAGCGGATCCAAGTCCGGTCAGCGGAAAAAGCCGTTCAGAAGAAATAATCAGGGACCGTCCAGTTTGGACTGCATACTGGAGCGCTCTCGCCAAATTCATGGCACCCCGGACAAGCCAGCCAACCACACCAATAGAGACTGCTGGGTGTTCAAACAGGCCGGCAAAATAAACGCCGAAAACAAGGACAAGGGGCTACACAGCGACGATGACGAAGAGCCCCGGCGTCCGAACACGGGGGGACAAAAGAAATTTCCCCCCAGGTGAAAACGGTCAATATGATCTACGCCACTCACATCCCCAAGCGGGAACGGAAGCGAGCGCTATGGGACGTCTATGCGATGGAGCCAGTCGCCCCCAAATTCAACCCATGGTCAGCTTGTTCGATCACCTTTAATCGTAGGGATCATCCTAATAGCATCTGTCATGGCGGCTCAGCCGCATTGGTCTTAGACCCAATCATCGACGGATTCCACCTCACACGAGTCCTTATGGACGACGGCAAGCACTTTGTACACTGCTTTATCGGGACACGGTCGCAAAATGGGCATTGACCCTTCAAGGATCAAGCCCACCAAAACCACCTTTAAAGGTGTAATTCCTGGAGTAGAGGCCCGCTGTACGGGCTCTATAACATTGGAAGTGGTCTTCGGATCTCCGGACAACTTCCAGAGCAAAGAGTTAATCTTTGATATCGTCCCTTTCCGTAGTGGTTACCACGCACGAACCGCATTCGCTAGATTCAATGCGGTACCACATTATGCATACCTCAAGCTCAAGATGCCAGGACCGCGCGGGGTCATCACTGTCAATGGAAATATGGACCGCTTCCTTTGAACAGAAGAGCATACGGCAGCCCTCACGGCAGAAGTAGAATGCGGCCTACTCAAACAAACCAATCCGGCAACAATTCCGAGCACCGTCAAGAGAGTCCGGAGCACCCCGCAGCAGGATCATCAAACACGCCAAGAGCGCGACTAGCAGTCCCACCTCCGCTCAAGACCCATCAAAGCAGCATTCGTGTCACGCGTACACAATTACGCACTCAACATACCTCCTTAATATTTCCCTTTTACTTTCAGGACATTGCTTTAGCGCAGCCTCCTCAGAAGAGCCGGATCGCCAAACTTACATGGGAGAGACAACCAAGGAGGCAACAGGCGTTGAGCACAGAAGGAAATACCCAGGTGGAATCTATTTACGATCATTATACCTGCCTTATCTATCTGTACACAGCCTGCCCCTTGATAGGACATGTCAAATAGTCCTATTTATCTCCGCTTAATGCATCCATTGTAAACATATGCTTAAACGTATCATTCATCAATGGGAGATTATATATAGCGTCAGCTTATTATTCTTCTTTGAGCATTTTTCTCTTATAAATGTTTATTTGATGTTACATCCATACACCTTGGTGCGGTCAGTTTGCCAGGGGCTGCTCATGGCGCCTCGTAATATGGCAAGTACAGTCCGAACACTTTCAACAGTGCGGCACCCCGAACTTATAGCACTATATGCATTAGCTCCGAATCATCTCTTGGGTCTACAGTTGGGATAGCCCGGCTCCCTTGTTTTGGTGCCTTACGTTCCATCATATCGGCTAAGGTAGCGCAGGAAGAACTACTGCGATTGTGTCCCAGTTCGTCCGGACGAGCACCTCAGTAGAGAAAGCCGAAAACTGACCGGCATAATGTGGCGAGAGCTGGTCGCTGTTTGAGAGGTCTTAAAATCCTTAAAGATTTTCCGCTTTAGGTGATAAATCGGCTTCGTCCGATCTAGGCGTCTATAGCGCCCCAATTCGGCCTTCCGGATACTAGGGGCTTCGCCGAAATTTAAAATTGTAGACTTCTATGTCTAAGTGAAAGTTATAAAGCCGCATAGTCCGATTGCCTTGTTCGCTCCGCTAGACACCTCCTTAAGGGACCAAACGCTTGGATAAAGAGTGTCCGGATTTTCCACGAACACCCCAGTACTAGTTACGTGGGGGCGGAAGCCGACAACTGGCCTACTTTTAGAATTTTATAAACAGCCGCACAGAAGGTAATATTTTAAGTAACAAAAGCGCTACATAGCGCAAGTAACTTCGTCTATAAATTACAAACATGATAGAGGTGAATTCACTCTAAAATGGTGTCCTTGGTACATTCATCGGCTACGAGACGAGCACCCTTCATGACGAGCACCCTTGCTATCAGGCGGCCCGTCCTTCACCAGCTTCTCTGCATCCAGCTTGCCCCAATGCACCTTGACGCGAGCAAAGGCCCGGCGGGCACCCTCAATGCAAACGGATCGCTTGATCACTTCAAGCCGCAGACAGGCATCCACCATCCGCTTGATCAAGCCAAAGTAGCTACTGGGCAGGAGCTCACCTGGCCACATCCGGACTATGGAACCTTTCATAGCCAGTTCAGCCGCCCAGTGGAGTTCGACCAACTGCTTCAGTTGGTCACTCAGAGGCATTAGATGTTCGACTGACAAGATTGGGACCGAACAACTTCTCCGTTGAGCTCCCCTCACGGCACGGTAGAACTCCATAGCGTCGACACGCTGCATGGCAGATCTGCGAATGCCCCCGAGAGCTCCGAATTCGAGTAAGTAAAAGAAACGCCTCCTCCACATGTTTGCTTTGCATAAAGAACTTCTTACCCGCTGCTATCTTTTCGGCCTCCTGGATCTCGTGTTGTGCCTTCTCGGCTTCGGCCTTGGCGTCTTTCACACTCACAAGGGCCTTCGCAAGCTCGGCCTCTCTCATCTTCAGATCATGCTCCACGGACTCATACTTCTTGCCGAGGTCCCGGAGCTCTTGCTGTACCTCGCCCACTCTAGCACTTTGCTTTTCGCGCTCCTTGCATTCCAAGGCCGCCTTGTCTTCGGCCTCGGACAATGCTTTCTTCAGGGATGCCACTTCAACGGTGGCCCCTGTTACACAGTCACGACGCTTTGGCGTTAGACTAGCCAATTTTGCCTATCTTTAAATATATGAGAGCGGGGAATCACTTACCTTTATTCTCCTCGAGCTGCCTCTTCGTGAGGCCGAGCTCTCCCTGCGCCTGCTCCAGGTCCCGCTTTAGTTCGGCAACCTCGGCGGTGCGGGCAGCAGCGGCAAGCAGCACAACCTGCTTATTCACACGATTACTTATTATTAGACTCCTGCGGATTATAATTGACCCTCCGTTTGGCTTTTACTTTCCGAACACCAAACAGAGTATCAGGGGCTACTACCTATCGGGTGGTAATTTGACACATATTTATTACTCACCTCAAAGCCTATCAGGAGGCTGGTGCAAGCTTCAGTTAGTCCACTCTTGGCGGACGAAACCTTCCGAATCACCGTACTCATAAGAGTACGGTGCTCTTCATCCATGGAAGCGCCGTGAAGTGCTTCCAGCAGACAATCCGGCGCCTCGGGTGCAACGGAAGTCCTCGATGCAGATGGCTCGCCCTCCCTAACGAGGGGCTGTCCGCCTAAGTTCGGAACCATTGAATGTTCCAGGCCAGTGTTTGGCTGAGAGCCCGGCCTACTGTGGCTCTCATCGACACGATCCACGGGGATCTTGAACCCCGCATGTCCGACATCTGGGACCCCACCTCGGGGCATCTCCAGAGTCATCTCCCCCTACTCTGGGAGCCTTCGGGACAACACCTCCGTGTCATCCGCGGGCTGAGGAGTAGTGGCTGTCGGAAGCGAATTCATCTCCGAATCGCTCAGGGACCCGGAGGAAGATACCTCGGGGTGAGCCCTGGCCGGACTGCACATATGTTCGGCGTTAAACAAAAGCTATAGAGTGAAGTTATGATGGAGTGAGGGCACTTACGATCGCACTGGGGGCTTCCCCCTGGGCAGCCACCCCTCCTCGCTGTGAGCGGCCGTGGCAGAGTAGTCCGGATGGGACACCTTCCTCTTCTTGGACACCCCAGCCTCCCCCTACGGGGCGGCTTTTCTCTTTTTCTCCTCCCCAGTGTGGGGAGGTAGAATTACTTCTTGATTCCCCCTGCCTCCGCGGGAGAAATCTGTCTCGTCGTCATCAGAGGACGTGGGTATGATGGCTTAAGGCTCTCCACGTAATCCTAAACAAATGTTCCGCTCCGCTGTATCCACATAATCCTGAACAAATGTGCACGACTACTTAAGGCTCTCCCATGAATATATTGGGAAGAACCGAATCCGGTGGTAGTCTGAGAACTCACCTGACTAGGAGCCCGCGCGGCGTGAAGCCCGCGGTCCTCGGATGTGGGAGGAGGTACCTCGGAGGCCTTGAACAACACCTTCCATGCACCTTTCTGCGTCATGTCATAGAGCTTCCGGAGCATCTGGTGTTCGGCCGGGATGAACTCCCACAGATTGAATGCCCGCCTTTGGCATGGCAGAATCCAGCGAACGAGCATGACCTGGATCACATTGACAAGCTTGATGTTCTTGTCCTTCATGCTCTTGATGCAGGTCCGAGTCGGTCGGCCGTGGGTCGCCCAGGGACAGACCCTTCCTTTCCCAGGAGGTGAGCCGCATGGGGGCTCCGGCTCGGAACTCGGGGGCCGCCGCCCAATTGGTGCCGCGCGGCTCGGTGATGTAGAACCACCCCTATTGCCACCCTTTTACGGTTTCCGCAAAGGAACCGTCCAGCCAGGTGACGTTAGGCATCTTGCCCACCATGGCTCCTCCGCACTCCGCTTGCTGGCCGCTTACAATCTTCGGCTTCACGCAGAAGGTTTGCAGCCACAGTCCAAAGTGAGGCCGGATGCGGAGGAAGGCCTCGCATACGACGATGAACGCCGAGATGTTGAGGACGAAATTTGGGGCTAGATCATGGAAATCTAGCCCGTAGTAGAACGTAAGCCCGCGGACGAAGGGATGAAGAGGAAATCCCAGTGCATCGGATGAAGTGGGCAACGAACACGACCCTCTCGTGGGGTCCTAGGGTCGGAATGATCTGCCCGGCGTCCGGTAGCCGGTGCGCTATGTCCGCGACCAAGTATCCGGCCGCCCGAAGATTTGTGACGTGCTTCTCCTTGACGGTGGAAGCCACCCACTTGCCTCCTGCTCCGGACATGTTTAACTATGCGGAGAAGACTTGGGCTTGGGCGCTGGAGCTCGAGGGGGCAAGAGTGGGCAAGAGATAAAGAAGGCGTGGGTAAAAATGAGGAAATCTTATCCCTTTATAGAGGCAACGAACGCGGTCCGCCTCCCCACTTGCCCGTTGGGAATCACTTGCTTCCCAAGCACCACGATTGATGACGTGGTGGGATTACCCATACTCGTATTGATGAGAATCCCGTGATAAGGGGACACGATCTCTGCCTTGATAAGACGTGTCAAAGAAACCGCCTCGCAATATGCGTTGTGGCAGGTTGTGGGAAGACGGTTCAAATAATGATCCGACCGTAATGACACGTCGCGTTGCCTAAAGAACTTGTCAGTAGATTGCATTTGTGAAATATCATTCTCTCTGCAGCGGTGTGTAAAAATCATTTTGTGGATCCGGACATGATTCAAGTGTTCGATAATTACTTCGGAGTATTCGGAAAAGGAACCCGCCTTGCAATGCCGAAGACAATACTGCGCGCCGGACTCGTCGTCATTGAAGCCTGGTTCAGGGGCTACTGAGGGAGTCCTGGATTAGGGGTATCCGGACAGCCGGACTGTGTACAATGTCCGGACTATTGAAGCGTGAAGATACAAGACTCAAGACTTCGGCCAATGTCGATAGGACTCTCCTTAGCGTGGAAGGCAAGCTTGGCGATCCGGATATTGTGTTTCCTTTCTTGTAACCGACTCCATGTAAACCCTAGCCATCTCCGGTGTCTATATAAATCGGAGAGGTTGGTCCTTAGAAGGCCGATCACAATTACAATCATACCATCATAGGCTAGCTCCTAGGGTTTAGCCTCTACGATCTCGTGGTAGATCTACTCTTGTACTACCCATATCTTCAATATTAATCAAGCAGGAAGTAGGGTTTTACCTCCATCGAGAGGGCCCGAACCTGGATAAACATCTGTGTCCCTTGCTTCCTATTACCATCAGCCTTGACGCACAGATTGGGACCCCCTACCCAAGATCTGCCGGTTTTGACCCCGACAGGAGCCACGAAAACACTTTTCCACCATCCTGGGGCGTTTTCTGGCGATTTGCCAGAGGGAGAATCAATCACGGAAGGCTTCTACATCAACACCATAGCCTCTCTGATGAAGCATGAGTAGTTTACCATAGACCTACGGGTCCATAGTTATTAGCTAGATGGCTTCTTCTCTCTCTTTGATTCTCAATACAAAGTTCTCCTTGATTTTCTTGGAGATCTATTCGATGTAATACTGTTTTGCGGTGTGTTTGCCGAGATCCAATGAATTGTGGATTTATGAACTTGATTATCTATGGATATTATTTGATTCTTCTCTGAATTCTTATATGCATGATTTGATATCTTTGCAAGTCTCTTCGAATTATCGATTTAGTTTGTCCTACTAGATTGATCTTTCTTGCCATGGGAGAAGTGCTTAGCTTTGGGTTCAATCTTGCAGTGTCCTTTCCTAGTGACAGTAGGGGTAGCAAGGCACATATTGTATTGTTGCCATCGAGGATAAAAAGATAGGGTTTATATCATATTGCTTGAGTTTATCCCTCTACATCATGTTATCTTGCTTAATGCGTTACTCTATTCTTAAAACTTAATACTCTAGATGCATGCTGGATAGCGGTCGATGTGTGGAGTAATAGTAGTAGATGCAGAATCGTTTCGGTCTACTTCACACGGACGTGATGCCTACGTTCATGATCGTTGGCTTAGATGTCATCATAATTATGCGCTTTTCTATCAATTGCTAGGAAGTAATTTGTTCACCCACTCCAATACGTGCTATCTTGAGAGAATCCACTAGTGAAACCTATGGCCCCCGGGTCTATTTTCTATCATATTACATCTCTTTTATTACAACGCATCTCATTTACTATTTTGTAATCTTTACTTTCCAATCTATACAACAAAAATACCAAAAAAATTTATTTTACTATCTCTATCAGATCTCACTTTTGTGATTAGCCATGAAGGGATTGACAACCCCTTTGTCTCGTTGGTTGCAAGGTTCTTGATTGTTTGTGCAGGTACTAGGTGACTTGTGTGTCGTCTCCTACTGGATTGATACCTTGGTTCTCAAAACTAAGGGAAATACTTACGCTACTTTGCTGCATCACCCTTTCCTCTTCAAGGGAAAACCAACGCATGCTCAAGAGGTAGCAAAAATGATTTGTGGCGCTGTTGCCAGGGAGATCTATGCCAAGTCAAGACATACCAAGTACCCATCAGAAACTCTTCTCCCTCGCATTACATTATTTGCCATTCACCTCTCGTTTTCCTCTCCCCCACTTCTAAAATGATTTTCAAAAACCTTTGCCTCTTCTTCGCGCTTCTTCCGTTCGATCTTTCGTATGCTTGTGTTACCATGTGACTTCCTTTTGCGTGCATCTTCGCTTGCTAAAAGTTTATGGATCCTCATCCACTTGCTAATCTTTTCAGGAGATCCAATTATGATGAACCAATTTCTAGTGATTTAAGTGCACTAGATTATCTTTATGAGGTTTTGCTTGAAATTCGTGAATATGAAAATTGTGATCAATAAATTTATGAAGAGATTCACGATAGCTCCTTGGATAAAAAGCATGATTGCGATGATTTTACTATAAATTCTATTGACGTCGGTTGTGCTAATAATATGCAAAACCCTAAGCTTGGGGATGCTAGTTTTGCTATGTCTACTACTTGTTGCAATGATCATGATTGGGGTGATTCTTCTTATGATCTTGAAAATTTATTTAAGCCCCATGATGAATATGAGATTGATAATAATATTTGCAATAATATTGAAAGTGGGTTGGGGAGAGTGTCAACTTTAGATCCCACATATTTGGAGAATGTTCAATCTTATGATTTTTTTTATAAAAATGGGTTTGGAGAGGTCATGACTTTAGTTAATGTTAATCCCACTATTTTGGAAGAGTGTCAACTTGGCATGCATGTGGATCGTGTTGAAAATATTTTATGTGATAGATATCTTATTGAATTTGCTTATGATCCCACATGTAATTATTATGAGACAGAAAAATATGGTTGTAGAAGTTTTCATGTTACTAAATTACCTCTCGCTATGTTGAGATTTCTATTGTTTCTTTCTGCTTCCTTGCATATGCTAGTTTTGCTTGCTATGATAATCTGTTTGCCTATAAGATGCCTATGCATAGGAAGTATGTTAGACTTAGATGTGTTTGTCACGTGTTTCGTGATGCTCCCTTTGCGCTTCAATTCTTGTCTTTCATGTGAGCATCATCCACATCTCTATTCCTAGCTAGGGGCGTTAAATGATAGCGCTTGTTGGGAGGCAACCCAATTTTATTTTTGTTCTTTGCTTTTTGCTCCTATTTAGTAATAAATAATTCATCTAGCTTATGGTTAGATGTAGTTTTTTGTTTTAATTAGTGTTTGTGCCAAGTAGAACCTTTGGGAAGACTTGGGTGAAGTCTTTGCGATCTTGCTGTAAAAAAACAGAAACTTTTGCGCTCACGAGAATAGCTGTAATTTTTACTAGAGAGTGTTTTTAGGTTGATTTTTTTGCAGATGATTAAAAGACAAATTCCTCACGTCCACCAAGTTATTTCAGAATTTTTAGAGTTATATAAGTATTCGAAAGTTACAGATTACTACAGTTCCTTTTTTGACAGATTCTGTTTTTCGTGTGTTGTTTACTTATTTTGATGAATCTATGAGTAGTATCGGGGGGTTTGAACTATAGATAAGTTGGAATACAGTAGGTTTAGCATCAATATAAATAAATAATGAGTTCATTACTGTACGTTAAATTGGTGGTTTATTTTCTTATACTAACGGAGCTCATGAGATTTTTCGGTTGAAGTTTTGTGTTGTGAAGTTTTCAAGTTTTTGGGTAAAGATTTGATGGATTTTGGAATAAGGAGTGGCAAGAGCCTAAACTTGGGGATGCCCAACGCACCCCAAGACAATTCAAGGATAACCAAAAGCCTAAGCTTGGGGATGCCCCGGAAGGCATCCCCTCTTTCGTCTTCGTCTATCGGTAACTTTACTTGAGGCTATATTTTTATTCACCAGATGATATGTGTTTTGTTTGGAGCGTCTTGTATGATTTGAGTCTTTGATTTTTAGTTTACCACAATCATCCTTGCTGTACACAACTTTTGGGAGAGACACGCATGAATCGGAATTTATTAGAATACTCTATGTGCTTCACTTATATCTTTTGAGCTAGACAATATTGCTCTAGTGCTCCGCTTATATCTTTTTAGAAAATGGTGGTGGGTTTATTTTATAGAAATTATTGATCTCTCATGCTTCACTTATATTATTTTGGGAGTCTTTTGGAACAGCATGGTAATTTTCTTTGGTTATAAAACTAGTCCTAATATGATGGGCATCCAAGATGGGTATAATAAAAACTTTCATATAAAGTGCGTTGAATACTATGAGAATTTTGATTTTTGATGATTGTTTTGAGATATGAGGATGGTGATATTAGAGTCATGCTAGTAGGATAATTGTGAATTTGAGAAATACGTGTGTTGGGGTTTGCAAGTCCCGTAGCATGCACGTATGGTAACTATTGTGTAACAAATTTGAAGCATGAGGTGTCTCTTTGATTGTCTTCCTTATGTGTGGAGGTCGGGTTCGCGCGATGGTTAACTCCTACCAACCCTTCCCCTAGGAGCATGCACGTAGTGCTTGGTTTTGATGACTTGTAGATTTTTGCAATAAGTATGTGAGTTCTTTATGACTAATGTTGAGTCCATGGATTGTACGCGCTCTCACCTTCCACCATTGCTAGCCTCTCTAGTACCGCGCAACTTTCGCCGGTACCATAAACCCTCCATTTACCTTCCTCAAAACAGCCACCATACCTACCTATTATGCCATTTCCATAGCCATTCTGAGATATATTGCCATGTAACTTTCCACCGTTCCGTTTATAATGACACGCTCCGTCATTGTCATATTGCCTTGCATGATCATGTAGTTGACATCGTATTTGTGGCAAAGGCACCATTCATAAAAAAATTTCATACATGTCACTCTTGATTCATTGCACATCTCGGTACATCGCCGGAGGCATTCATATAGAGTCATATTTTGTTCTAAGTATCGAGTTGTAATCCTTGAGTTGTAAATAAATAGAAGTGTGATGATCATCATTATTAGAGCATTTTCCCGTGTGAGGAAATAAAAAAAAGGGCCAACTAAGCCAATGAAAAAAAGAGGCCAAAGAAGCCAAACAAAAAAAGAGAAAAAGAGAGAAGGGATAATGCTACTATCCTTTTTCCACACTTGTGCTTCAAAGTAGCACCATGATCTTCATAATAGAGAGTCTCTTATTTTGTCACTTTCATATACTAGTGGGAATTTTCATTATAGAACTTGGCTTGTATATTCCGATAATGGGCTTCCTCTAAATGCCCTGGGTCTTCGTGAGCAAGCAAGTTGGATGTGTTGGGGAACGCAGTAATTTCAAAAAAATTCCTACGATCACGCAAGATCTATCTATGTGATGGAGAGCAACGAGAGGGGAGAGTGTGTCCACATACCCTCGAAGACTGAAAGCGGAAGCGTTTAGTTAACACGGTTGATGTAGTCGAACGTCTTTGCGATCCAACCGATACAAGCACCGAACGTACGACACCTCCGCGTTTAGCACACGTTCAGCTCGGAGACGTCCCTCGTACTCTTGATCTAGTTGAGGCCGAGGGAGAGTTTTGTCAGCACGACGGCGTGGTGACGGTGATGCATGATGAAGTTACCGGCGCAGGGCTTCGCCTAAGCACTACGACGATATGACCGAGGTGTGTAACTGTGGAGGGGGGCACCGCACACGGCTAAACAATTGTCAACTTGTGTGTTCTAGGGTGCCCTCCTGACCCCGTATATAAAGGAGCAAGGGGGAGGCCGGCCGGCCCTCTAGGTCGCGCCAAGGGGGAGGAATCCTCCTCCTAGTAGGAGTAGGCCTCCCCCCTTTCCTAGTCCTACTAAGAGAAGAAGGAAGGAGGGGGAGGAGAAGGAAGGAGGGGGCGCCGCCCTTCCCTCTAATCCAATTCGGACTAGGCTCATGGGGGGTGCGGCCAGTCCCTGGCCGCCCCTCTCTTTCCCTTAGGCCCAATAAGGCCCATTACTTCTCCGGTGGTTCCGATAACCCTTCCGACACTCCGGTTATATCCGAAACTTCTATGGAACACTTCCGATGTCCGAATATAGTCGTCCAATATATCGATCTTTATGCCTCGACCATTTTGAGACTCCTCGTCATGTCCGTGATCACATCCGGGACTCTGAACAATCTTCGGTACAACATATCACATAAACTCATAATACCAATCATCATCGAACGTTAAGCGTGCGGACCCTACGAGTTCGAGAACTATGTAGACATAACCGAGACACGTCTCCGGTCAATAACCAATAGCGGAACCTGGATGCTCATATTGGTTCCTACATATTCTACGAAGATCTTTATCGGTCAAACCGCATAACAACATACGTTGTTCCCTTTGTCATTAGTATGTTACTTGCCCGAGATTCGATGGTATCTCAATACCTAGTTCAATCTCGTTACCGGCAAGTCTCTTTACTCATTCTGTAATACTTCATCCCGTAACTAACTCATTAGTCACAATGCTTGCAAGGCTTATAGTGATGAGTATTACCAAGAGGGCCCAGAGATAGCTCTCCGAAACACGGAGTGACAAGTCCTAATCTCGATCTATGCCAACCCAACAAACACCTTCGGAGACACCAGTAGAGCACCTTTATAATCACCCTTTTACATTGTCACATTTTGTAGCACACAAAGTGTTCCTCCGGTATTCAGGAGTTGCATAATCTCATAGTCTGAGGAACTTGTATAAGTCATGAAGAAAGCAGTAGCAATGAAATTAACACGATCATAATGCTAAGCTAATGGATGGGTCATGTCCATCACATCATTCTCCTAATGATGTGATCCTGTTCATCAAATGACAACACATGTCTATGGTTAGGAAACATAACAATCTTTGATTAACGAGCTAGTCAAGTAGAAGCATACTAGGGACTATATGTTTTGTCTATGTATGCACACATGTACTACGTTTCCGGTTAATACAATTCTAGCATGAATAATAAGCATTTATCATGAATTAAGGAAATAAATAATAACTTTATTGTTGCCTCTAGGGCATATCTCCTTCAGGATACACACCCACTTAGTTTCTTTTGTTGAGCTTTCATACATTTATAGCTCTAGTGCATCTGTTGCATGGCAATTCCTACTCACTCACATTGATATTTATTGATGGGCATCTCCATAGCCCGTTGATACGTCTAGTTAATGTGAGACCATCTTCCTGCTTTTTTGTCTTCTCGAAAACCACTATTCTATTCCACCTATAGTGCTATGTCCATGGCTCACGCTCATGTATTGCATGGAAGTTGAAAAAGTTTGAGAATACTAAAGTATGAAACAATTACTTAGCTGAAACCGGGGTTGTGCATGATTTGAACATTTTGCATGACGAAGATGGAGCATAGCCAAACAATATGATTTTGTAGGGATGAACTTTCTTTGGCCATGTTATTTTGAGAAGACATAATTACTTTGTTAGTATGCTTGAAGTATTATTATTTTTATGTCAATATTAAACCTTTGTCTTGAATCATGCGGATCTGAACATTCATGCCACAATAAAGAAAATTACATTGATAATTATGTTAGGTAGCATTCCACATCAAAAATTCTGTTTTTATCATTTACCTACTCGGGGATGAGCATGAATCAAGCTTGGGGATGCTTGATACATCTCCAATGTAACTATAATTTTTTATTGTTCCATTATATTATATTATCTGTTTTGGATGTTTAATGGGCTTTAATATGCTCTTTTATATTATTTTCGGGACTAACCAATTAACCGGAGGCCCAGTGCCAATTTCTGTTTTTTTGCTTATTTTTGTGTTTTACAGAAGAGGAATATCAAACGGAGTCCAAACGGAATGAAACCTTTGCGAGGATCTTTCTTGGACCGAAAGCAATCCAAAAGACTTGGAGTTGAAGTCTGGGACTCGATGAGGAGGCCATGAGGCAGAAGGGTGCGCCCAGGGGGTAGGCCTGCCCCACCCTCATGGGCCCCTCGTAGCTCCACCGACGTACTTCTTTCGCCTATATATACTCTTATACCCTGGAAACATCAGGGGGAGCCACGAAAACACTTTTCCACCGCCGCAACCTTATGTACCAGTGAGATCCCATTTTGGGGCCTTTTCCGGCGATCCGCCGGAGGGGAATCGATCATGGAGGGCTTCTACATTAACACCATTGCCTCTCCAATGAAGCGTGATTAGTTTACCACAGACCTTCGGGTACATAGTTATTAACTAGATGGCTTCTTCTCTCTCTTTGATTCTCAATAAAAAGTTCTCCTCAATGTTCTTGGAGATCTATTCGATGTAATACTTTTTTACGATGTGTTTGCCGAGATCCGATGAATTGTGTGATGAAGCTATGTACCTAGGGTAGGGTCATGGACCTGTCCAAACTACCCTCCCCAAGGACATCTCTAGAAGAAACCACCTTTCAATCGACTCAGATGTGTTCCACTCGACGGACTCGAAGACACTCGACCATGAAGCCAACCACTCGACAGCCAGGAGATTTAAAAGTCACTCTGCACCAAACGGTCGGTCACTAAGTAGCTTTTATGGTCATCATAGCACTTTATTTATGGCGTTACCAGTAACGCCCGATCTTAATGTACCTTAAACCCTACATAACTGAGGGCCGAAGGGGTCTGGCGAACTCTATATAAGCCACCCCCTCCTCAATGTAAAGGGTTCGCACCCCTGTAATTCATACACACATAATCCAGTTGACCGCCTCCGGGCTCTGAGACGTAGGGCTATTACTTCCTCCGAGAAGGGCCTGAACTCATAAACCTCTTGCGTATACAACTACTCCATAGCTAGGATCTTGCCTCTCCATTCCTACCCCCTACACTACTGTCAGACTTAGACCCACGACAGTTGGCGCCCACCGTGGGGCAGGTGTCTTAGCGACTTGTTGGAGAAGTTGCGATTTTTTCGATCTCCTTCATCATGGTTTTGGGCGGAGTTTTGGTTGAGGGCCGCGAGATCCATCTCGGCGCGCTCACGTTCATCGCCGATGACTCCGCTTGGCTTCAGGAGGCTCCGCTTGACATCGACGCGCTCCCTGTCCGCGGGGCGATGCACTTTCACGTGTGCGTCCGCGGCATCCTCCTGCGACAACCGTCGACCCAGTATCGGTCGGCCCCTGTGTCATCCTTCCTTCCTGTTTCCTGCCGGCGCAAGCGCTCCGGTCGGTCGAGGCTTCAGCGGTGGGTGAGGCACGCGGTGGCTCGCCAGTCGGCCACCCCCCAAGTCGCGGCGATCGAGCCCGACGAATCTCTCTACGGCCTGTTCGACCTGTCGACTTGCTCTGCAGAGACTGCATCCGAGTGCGACAACAATGATCCAGTGGCGGAGGTTCTGATCGTCGATGGACCACACAGTCCTCCCGGTTTTCCCCGCACTGACGGAGGCAACCGCGGAGGCGATCCGTCGCATGCCCATGAAGAGTATCTCCCCAAGCCCCTCACTTCGTTGTAGAGTGAAGAACTTCGCCGCCGGAACATGGATGCGCTGCACACTCCTATCGTTGGAGAAACCCCCGAGGCTCGTGCCTAAGAGGACGCGCGCTTGGCCAACTTGGCTGAGCGCACTTGACTGTAGAACCTCCAGTGAGCACTCGATGAGTGTGCACGACAACGGGTTCCAGAATCCAATCGACGTCAACTATTTCCACCATCGACTCAGGTATATCGAACTCCGATTCAGAATTTAGCAGCTGCAGCCCGTATTGCAGAGTCGATTCAGCCTTCCCAGTCAGAGGCTGGCAGAGGTTTTTACATATCAGAGCATTACTCCGGGCGGCAGGAGATCAAAATTCAGCTGTATCACAATCGCAGAATAGGATCCATAGCAGACCCGTCGCTGCAAATACAGTCCAGTCGGCTCATAGCCTAAGATCGCCCCCGAGGCGTGAGGGACGTGGAGACCGGCGTGATCTGTACAAGAACAGTGAGCAGTATGATCACCGACTCGATCGTGATGATCGACGTCGAGTGCCCACCCCTCCCCTGAGGAGTGGATCGACGCGGCGCCTCGGCAAGATTTACGAGGCGCCCTCACAGTGTTGGGCGAAGGATTCCAGTCGACCGCAGGGAACCAGGCTTTGATGCGAGATCCATTCTCGTTCAAGGTTTGGTCGAGAGGAACAGAGCTCACCGAGAAGGCCATGATAGAGATGTACCCACCAGCAGTAGAGTACACGTCTCAGGGCCAGAGTGCTTCAGCAGAGCCATCAGGGCCGCTGTGATTCCTCCCAACTTCAGGTGGGCGACTGGAGTCAGTAAGTTCACTGGTGTGTCCAAGCCTGATACTTGGCTTGAAGACTACCGAGTGGCTATTCAGATTGGCGGCGGCAACGATGAAGTGGCCATGAAACACCTGCCTCTTATGTTGGAGGGCTCGGCTAGAGCATGGTTGAAACAGTTAGCACCAAAGAAGATTTACTCTTGGGAAGATCTTGCCCAGTGTTTGTCGTAACATTTGAAGGAACTTGCAAGCGACCAGCAGGGTTGACTGAGCTGCAATCTTGTGTGCAGAAGTCGAATGAAACTTTGAGGGATTACATCCAGAGATGGATCACGTTGCATCACATGGTAGAGAATGTATCTGATCACCAGGAAGTTTGTGCCTTCAAGGAAGGCGTTAAGTACAGAGAGCTAAACCTGAAATTCGGTCGAACCGGAGACATGTCTCTGAGTCGAATGATGGAGATTGCCACCAAGTATGCCAATGGTGAAGAAGAGGATTAGCTCCGGAGTGGCAAGCACAAGTCAATCGCCCACGAAACCGGAGGAGGGAACTCCAGTCGGAAGCAGAAGCGGAAAGCCGAGCCAGCTGCTCCTGGAGAAGCCTTCGCCGTGACTCAAGGAAAGTTTAAAGGGAAGCCCAAAGGGCCTTGGAACCCTAAGAAAGTGAAAGACCAAGATGGAAATGATGTGTTGGATATGCCATGCCACATTCACACAAAGAAAGATGAAGAGGGTAAACTCATTTACCCGAAACATACCACTCGATAGTGTCGGCTCTTGATCCAGCAATTCCAGGGGAAACAACCCAAAGATAAGGAAAAGGAGTCAGACAAAGTTAAGGACAAAGAAGATAGTGATGATGGATATCCCCAGGTCAATTCCACCCTGATGATTTTTGCTGATGTTGAAAGCAAAAGTTGATTGAAAGTTATCAACTGGGAAGTGAATATGGTTGCTCCGGCGACACCCAGTATCTGAAATGGTCTCAGACTGCCATCACATTCGACCAGTCCGATCATCCGACACACATAGCCACCCCTGGGAGGCAAGCTTTGGTGGTCGACCCAGTCGTCGAAGGCACTCGACTAACTAAAGTTTTGATGGATGGTGGCAGTGGCCTGAATATACTATACGCAGAGACGTTGAAAGGGATGGGCATTCCGATGTCCAGACTCAGTACCAGCAACATGAGTTTCCATGGAGTCATTCCTGGAAAGAAGGCTGAGTCACTCGGCCAAATTGCTCTTGATGTGGTTTTCGGTGATTCCAAGAATTACCGCAAAGAAAAGTTGACGTTTGAAGTTGTGGATTTCCAGAGTGCTTATCACGCTATTTTAGGTAGGCCAGCTTATGCATGTTTCATGGCTCGACCATGTTATGTGTACCTCAAATTGAAGATGCCTAGTCCCAAAGGTGTGATCACTATTACTGGCAATCGGAAGAAGGCAGAAGAGTGCTTTCGAGCGGCTCAAAGATCGCCGATGCTCGATGGCGATGGTAGAGCTGCGGGAATACCGAAAACTGCAGACTGAAAGTGATTTGTTGCGAGCCAAGAAGCCCGCCACGGAATCAGCGTTCGACCATCTGGTGAGACAAAACCGATTCACATTCACCCGACCGACTCGGTGCTGCCCGACTCATATCTCTACAACTTTGGACTCCAAATAGGAAGAAGCGCTCATCCAGTTCCTCCGTGAGAACTGGGACATCTTCGCATGGAAGCCTTCTGACATGCCGGGTGTTCCCAGGGGGCTGGCTGAGCACCGTCTACGAGTCGACTCAAAAGTGAAACCTGTCAAAGAACATTGGCGAGGAGGTGGCTCGGCTCTTAGCAGCGGAGTTTATCCGAGAGATTTACCACTCCGAGTGGCTCGCCAATGTTGTCATGGTCCCCAAGAAGGACAAGTCACTTCGCATGTGCATTGACTTCAAACATATCAATCGGGCCTGCCGAAGATCATTTTCCTCTCCCCGCATCGACCAAATAGTCGACTCATTGCGGGATGTGGCCTTGTCTTTTTAGATGCCTATTCCGGTTACCATCAGATACTTCTGTATCGACCCGACGAGATCAAAACAGCTTTCATCACTCCACTCGGGTGCTTCTGTTATGTCACCATGCCATTCGGTCTCAAGAATGTTGGAGCCACGTTCATGAGGATGATTCAGAAGTGTTTGATCACTCAGATCAGTCGGAATGTGGAAGCATACATGGATGATATTGTGGTCAAGTCATGGAAGGGTTCCGACCTGCTGAATGACCTTGCTGAGATAATTGTCAACCTCAGGAGGTATGATATCAAGCTTAATCCATCAAAGTGCACATTCGGAGTTCCTGGCGGAAAATTACTCGGTTTTCTCGTTTCCGAACGAGGAATCGACGCCAACCCAGAAAAAGTTGGTACTATACCCCGAATGAAACGTCCTGTGCGTGTGCACGATGTCCAGAAGCTTACTGGTTGCTTGGCCGCTTTAAGTCGATTCATCTCTCGTCTCGGTGAAAAGGCATTGCCTCTTTACCGACTGATGAAGAAGTCACACTAGTTCGTGTGGACTCCTGAAGCTGATGCAGCGTTTGCAGAGCTAAAAGCCCTGCTCTCCACCCAGCCGGTGCTTGCTGCTCCAATCAGCAAAGAGCCTTTGTTGCTTTACATTGCATCCACGGGACAAGTCGTCAGTACAATACTTACGGTCGAGCGGGAAGAAGAGGGAAAAGCCTTTAAAGTTCAGTGCCCAGTATATTATGTTTCTGAAGTTTTGACCCCATCAAAGCAAAGATACCCTCATTATCAGAAGCTTGTATATGGGATTTATATGACCACGAAGAAGGTTGCTCATTACTTCTCTGACCATTCCATTACAGTCGTCAGCGATGCTCCATTGTCAGAGATTCTGCACAACAGAGATGCAACTGGTCGAGTGGCAAAATGGGCGATTGAACTCCTTCCCCTAGATTTCAGGTTTGAGGCAAAGAAAGCCATCAAGTCCCAAGCAATAGCAGATTTCATCGCCGAGTGGATTGAACAGCAACTGCCGACTCAAGTTCACTCGGAGCACGGGACCATGTTCTTTGATGGTTCTAAGATGTTGAATGGTTCCGGTGCTGGGGTAGTGTTGGTTTCCCCCCGAGGAGATAAACTCAGATATGTGCTCCAGATTCACTTTGATTCTTCCAATAACAAAGCAGAATACGAAGCACTTTTGTATGGGTTGCGTATGGCCATTTCACTCGGCGTCCGTCGCCTCATTATCTATGGCGACTCAGATTTGGTGGTTAATCAAGTGATGAAGGAGTGGGACGTCAGAAGTCCAACCATGACTGGTTAATGCAATGCAGTGAGAAAGCTAGAAAAGAAATTTGAGGGGTTAGAGCTTCATCATATACCCTGACTGAAAAATCAAGCGGCTGATGATTTGGCAAAAATAGGTTCCAAGAGAGAAGCCATTCCCAGTAATGTGTTTTTGGAACACATCCACACACCATCAGTTCAAGAGGATCCTTTCACCTAAGAAGCCCCGCAGCCAAAAAGTGCCACGGATCCGACTGAAGTTGAAGTTCCAGCTGTGGTCGACCTGATCATGGAAGTTTTTGTCATCACTCCCGACTGGACAGTGCCGTACATCGCGTATATCCTAAGGAAAGAGCTCCATGAGAATGAAGAAGAGGATCGACAGATCGTCCGTCGATCCAAGGCCTTTACTGTGATAAAGGGACAGTTGTACAAGGAAAGCGCAACTGGAGTCAGTCAGAAATGTATAACACCAGAAGAAGGTCAGATAATCCTTGACAATATCCACTCGGGTATTTGTGGTCATCATGCGTCCTCTCGGACCATTGTGGCTAAAGCATACCGAGCGGGGTTTTACTGGCCAAGAGCAAATGAAATGGCGAAGGAGATAGTCGACAAGTGTGAAGGATGTCAGTTCTATTCCAATATGTCACACAAACCCGCCTCAGCCTTGAAGACCATTCCACTCGTCTGGCCCTTCACTGTTTGGGGATTAGATATGGTTGGACCACTGAGAACTGGCAGGAGCGGCTTCACCCATGTACTGGTTGTAGTCAACAAGTTCACTAAGTGGATTGAAGCTAAGCCTATCAAGAATCTTAATGCCTGCACTGCTATCAGCTTCATCAGAGAGTTGATATTCAGGTATGGAGTTCTGCACAACATCATCACTGACAGTGGGTCAAACTTCGATTCCGACAAATTCAGAGCCTTTTGCGCTTCTCAAGGCACGCGAGTCGACTATGCTTCCGTCGCTCACCCCCAGTCGAATGGACAAGCAGAAAGAGCAAACGGCCTAATTCTCAAAGGACTGAAACCCCGGTTGATGCGTGATCTCAAGCACGCAATAGGCGCGTGGGTCGACGAACTTCCATCAGTTCTTTGGGGATTGAGGACCACTCCTAATCGGTCAACTGGGCAAACTCCATTCTTTCTGGTCTATGGAGCTGAAGCAGTCCTGCCGAGTGACCTTCTTCACAATGCACCCCGAGTCGAGCTCTACTCTGAAGATGAAGCAGAACAAGCCCGGCAGGACGCAGTCGACCTTCTAGAAGAAGAAAGAGAGATGGCCATGATCCGATCGACTATCTATCAGCAGGACTTGCGTTGGTTCCATGCCAGAAATGTTAAGAGTCGAGCCTTCCAAGAAGGAGACTTGGTCCTTCGAGTGGATCAACAGAAACCACACAAGCTCGCTCCTACTTGGGAAGGCCCCTTCATCGTGACCAAAGTTCTCCACAATGGAGCGTACCATCTTTACAATGTCGATCACCAGATTGATGAGCCACGAGCTTGGAATGCGGAGATGCTCCACCCCTTTTATACTTAAGTACTCACCCGGATGAGATATAATAAAAAGTACCTCTGTGGTTTGTTTATCGAAGACAAGAGTGTTATAATTTTCCCAGTGATTGTTGTTGCTTTTGTTTACGTGAGAAATCCCCCAGTGGGTGGCTTAGCTGCGAATCCATTTCGCCTAAGTTTGTAAAAAATCCTACCGAGTGACGAGCAAGCCTCTCACTCGGGGGCTTCGAACCCGTTTCGCCTAAGTATCTAAAAAACCCTACCAAGTGACGAGCAAGCCTCTCACTCGGGGGCTTAGCTGTGAATCCGTTTCGCCTAAGTATCTAAAAATCCTACCGAGTGGAGAGCAAACCTCCCACTCGGGGGCTTAGCTGCAGTCCAGTACTCGCCTAAGTATTTGAAAATCCTACCGAGTGGTGAGCAACCTCCCACTCGGAGGCTTAGCTGCAGTCCAGTACTCGCCTAAGTATCTAAAAATCCTACCGAGTGGAGAGCAAACCTCCCACTCGGGGGCTTAGCTGCAGTCTAGTACTCGCCTAAGTATCTAAAAATTCTACCGAGTGGATAGCAACCTCCCACTCCGGGGCTTACCTGCAGTCCAGTACTCGCCTAAGTATTTGAAAATCCTACCGAGTGGAGAGCAACCTCTCACTCAGAGACTTAGCTGCAGTCCAGTACTCGCCTAAGTATTTGAAAATCCTACCGAGTGGAGAGCAACCCTCCCAGTCGGGGGCTTAGCTGCAGTCCAGTACTCGCCTAAGTATTTAAAAATCCTACCGAGTGGAGAGCAAACCTCCCACTCGGAGGCTTAGCTTCAGTCCAGTACTCGCCTAAGTATTTGAAAATCCTACCGAGTGGTGAGCAACCCTCCCACTCGGAGGCTTAGTTGCAGTCCAGTACTCGCCTAAGTATCTAAAAATCCTACCGAGTGGAGAGCAAACCTCCCACTCGGGGGCTTAGCTGCAGTCCAGTACTCGCCTAAGTATTTGAAAACCCTACCGAGTGGAGAGCAACCCTCCCACTCGGAGGCTTAGCTGCAGTCCGAGTACTAGCCTAATTATGAAATCCATTCCGATCCGCAAGGACGATGAGGTGCAGGTCGACTGCTACCTTCTCCTTCGGAGCTGCGCCACAAATACAGCGTGCGCTCCATTCCGATCTGCAAGGACGACGAGGTGCAGGTCGACTGCTACCTGTTGGAAATATGCCCTAGAGGCAATAATAAAAGGATTATTATTATATTTCCTTGTTCATGATAATTGTCTTTTATTCATGCTATAACTGTATTATCCGGAAATCGTAATACATGTGTGAATACATAGACCACAATATGTCCCTAGTGAGCCTTTAGTTGACTAGCTCGTTGATCAACAGATAGCCATGGTTTCCTGGCTATGGACATTAGATGTCGTTGATAACGGGATCACATCATTGGGAGAATGATGTGATGGACAAGACCCAATCCTAAGCATAGCACCAGATCGTATAGTTCATTTGCTAGAGCTTTTCCAATGTCAAGTATCTTTTCCTTAGACCATGAGATCGTGTAACTCCTGGATACCGTAGGAGTGCTTTGGGTGTACCAAACATCACAACGTAACTGGGTGACTATAAAGGTGCACTACGGTATCTCCGAAAGTGTCTTGGGTTGACACGGATCGAGGCTGGGATTTGTCACTCCGTATGACGGAGAGGTATCTCTGGGCCCACTCGGTAATGCATCATCATAATGAGCTCAAAGTGACCAAGTGTTTGGTCACGGGATCATGCATTACTGATGCGAGTAAAGCGAATTGCGATAACGAGACTGAGCGAGGTATTGGGATACCGACGATCGAGTCTCGGGCAAGTAACGCACCGATTGACAAAGGGAATTGAATACGGGTTGTTTAATCCTCGACATCGTGGTTCATCCGATGAAATCATCGAGGAGCATGTGGGAGCCAACATGGGTATCCAGATCCGCTATTGGTTATTGCCCGAGAGTCGTCTCGGTCATGTCTACGTGTCTCCGAACCCGTAGGGTCTACACATAAGGTTCGGTGGCGCTAGGGTTGTATGAATATGAGTATGCAGCATACGAATGTTGTTCGAGTCCGGATGAGATCCCGGACGTCACGAGGAGTTCGGAATGGTCCGGAGGTAAAGAATTATATATTGGAAGTGTTGTTTCGCCATCGGAAAGTTTGGGGTCACCGGTATTGTCTGGGACCACCGGAAGTGTCCGGGTGGTCCACAGGTGGGGCCACCCATGCCGGAGGGCCCCAAGGGCTGAAGTGGGAGGAACCAGCCCATAGTGGGCTGGTGCGCCCTTTGGCCCACCTCGCGCCTAGGGTTGAAACCCTAGGGTGGGGCGCCCACTGCCTTGGGGTACTCCACCCCCCTGGCCGCCGCTCCCTTGGGAGATTGCATCTCCCAGGGCCGGCGCCCCCCTGGGGGCCTATATAAAGGAGGGCAGGGGGGAGGGCAGCCGCACCCTGTGTATTGGCGCCTCCCTCCCCCTGCTACACCTCGTCCTCCTCCCGCAGCAGCTTAGCGAAGCCCTGCCGGAGTTCTGCTGCATCCACCACCACGCCATCGTGCTGCTGGATCATCAGCAACCTCTCCTTCCCCCTTGCTGGATCAAGAAGGAGGAGACGTCATCCGCTCCATACATGTGTTGAACGCGGAGGTGCTGTCCGTTCGGCACTTGGTCATCCGTGATTTGAATCACGACGAGTACGACTCCATCATCACCGTTCTCTTGAACGCTTCCGCACGCGATCTACAAGTGGTATGTAGATGCAATCTCTCTTCGATGACTCGTTGCTTAGATGAACTCATAGATGGATCTTGGTGAAATCGTAGGAAATTTTTTAATTTTTTGCAACGTTCCCCAACAGTGGCATCATGAGCTAGGTCTATGCGTAGTTCTCTATTGCACGAGTAGAACACAATTTTGTTGTGGGCGTAGATCTTGTCAACTTGCTTTCCGCTACTAGTCTTATCTTGCTTCAACGGTATTGTGGGATGTAGCGGCCCAGACCAACCTTACACGTACGCTTACGTGAGACCGGTTCCACCGACTGACATGCACTAGTTGCATAAGGTGGCTGGCGGGTGTCTCTCTCCCACTTTAGTTGGAGCGGATTCGATGAAAAGGGTCCTTATGAAGGGTAAATAGAAGTTGACAAAATCACGTTGTGGCTTTAACGTAATTAAGAAAACGTTCTTGCTAGATCACCTATAGAAGCCACGTAAAAACTTGCAACAACAATTAGAGGACGTCTAACTTGTTTTTGCAGCAAGTGCCTTGTGATGTGATATGGCCAAAAGTTGTGATGAATGATGAATGATATATTGTGATGTATGAGATCATGTTCTTGTAATAGGAATCACGACTTGCATGTCGATGAGTATGACAACCGGCAGGAGCCATAGGAGTTGTCTTTATTTTTTGTATGACCTGCGTGTCATTGAAGAACGCCATGTAAATTACTTTACTTTATTGCTAAACACGTTAGCCATAGAAGTAGAAGTAGTTGTTGGCGTGACAACTTCATGAAGACACGATGATGGAGATCATGATGATGGAGATCATGGTGTCATGCCGGTGACGAAGATGATCATGGAGCCCCGAAGATGGAGATCAAAGGAGCTATATGATATTGGCCATATCATGTCACTACTATATAATTGCATGTGATGTTTATTATGTTTATGCATCTTGTTTACTTAGAACAACGGTAGTAAATAAGATCATCCCTTATAACAATTTCAAGAAGTGTTCTCCCCTAACTGTGCACCGTTGCTAAAGTTCGTCGTTTCGAAGCACCACTTGATGATCGGGTGTGATAGATTCTTACGTTCACATACAACGGGTGTAAGATAGTTTTACACATGCAAAACACTTAGGGTTAACTTGACGAGCCTAGCATGTACAGACATGGCCTCGGAACACAGAGACCGAAAGGTCGAACACGAGTCGTATGGAAGATACGATCAACATGGAGATGTTCACCGACGATGACTAGTCCGTCTCACGTGATGATCGGACACGGCCTAGTCGACTCGGATCGTGTAACACTTAGATGACTAGAGGGATGTCTAATCTGAGTGGGAGTTCATTGTAATAATTTGATTAGATGAACTTAATTATCATGAACTTAGTCTAAAACCTTTGCAAATATGTCTTGTAGATCAAATGGCCAACGCCATGTCAACATGAACTTCAACGCGTTCCTAGAAAACCAAGCTGAAAGATGATGGCAGCAACTATACGGATTCGGGTCCGAACACGAGGATCATCCTCATAGCTGCCAGAAACAATATGTCCTAGAAGGACCGCTAGGTGATGCACCCATTCTAGCGAACCAAGACATTATGAACGCTTGGCGGTCTCGCGGTCGATGATTACTCCCTTGTTCGATGCGGCATGCTTTACAGCTTAGAACCGGGCTCCAAAAGCGTTTTGAGCAACACGGAGCATATGAGATGTTCGAGGAGCTGAAACTAGTTTTCCAAGCTCATGCCCGGTCGAGAGATATGAAGTCTCCGACAAGTTCTATAGTTGTAAGATGGAGGAAAATAGTTACGCCGGTGAGCACATACTCAAAATGTCTGGGTTGCACAACCGCTTTGTCCCGGTGGACATTAACCTCCGGACGAGGCGGTCATTGAGAATCCTTGATCGCTCCCACCAAGCTACAAGAGCTTTGTGATGAACTACAATATGCGGGGATGGTGAAGACCATTCTGAAGTATTTTCAATGCTGAAGTCAGCAGAGGTTGAAATCAAGAAGGAACATCAAGTGTTGATGGTCAATAAAACCACTAAGTTCAAGAAGGGCAAGGGCAAGAAGAACTTCAAGAAAGATGGCAAGGATGTTGCCGCGCCCGTAAGCCGATTCCGGAAGAAGTCAAAGAATGGACCCAAGCCTGAGACTGAGTGCTTTTATTGCAAAGGGAAGGGTCACTGGAAGCGGAACTACCCCAAATACTTAGCGAATAAGAAGGCCGGCAACACCAAAGGTATAATTGATGTGTACCTTACCAGTACTCGTAGTAACTCCTGGGTATTTGATACCGGTGTCGTTGCTCATATTTGTAACTCACAACAGGAGGTACGGAATAAGCGGAGACTGGCGAAGGACGAGGTGACGATGTGCGTCGGGAATGGTTCCAAGGTCGATGTGATCGCCGTCGGCACGCTACCTCTACATTTACCTACGGGATTAGTTTTAAACCTTAATAATTGTTATTTGGTGCCAATTTTGAGCATGAACATTGTATCTGGATCTCGTTTGATATGAGATGGCTACTCATTTAAATCCGAGAATAATGGTTGTTCTATTTATATGAGAGATATGTTTTATGGTCATGCCCGATGGTCAATGGTTTATTCTTAATGAATCTCGGCGTAATATTACACATATTCATAGTGTGAATACCAAAAGATGTAAATTTGATAACGATAGTCCCACATACTTGTGGTAATCGCTGCCTTGGTCACATTGGTGTCAAGCGCATGAAGAAGCTCCATCTTGATGGAATTTTAGAGTCTCTCGATTATGAATCATTTGACACATGCGAACCATGCCTCATGGGCAAAATGACCAAGACTCCGTTCTCCGGAACAATGGAGCGAGCAACCAACTTGTTGGAAATCATACATACCGATGTGTGCGGTCTAATGAGCGTTGAGGCTCGCGGAGGATATCGTTATGTTCTCACTCTCACTGATGACTTGAGTAGATATGGGTATGTCTACTTGATGAAACACACGTCTGAGACCTTTGAAAAGTTCAAGGAATTTCAGAATGAGGTAGAGAATCAACGTGACCGAAAGATAAAGTTTCTACGATCAGATCGTGGAGGAGAATATTTAGGTCACGAATTTGGTACACACTTAAGGAAATGTGGAATCGTTTCACAACTCACGCCGCCTGGAACACCTCAACGTAACGGTGTGTCCGAACGTCGTAATCGCACTCTATTGGATATGGTGCGGTCTATGATGTCTCTTACCGATTTACCGCTATCATTTTGGGGATACGCTCTAGAGACAGCTACATTCACTTTAAATAGGGCACCGTCTAAATCCGTTGAGGCGACACCGTATGAATTATGGTTTGGGAAGAAACCTAAGTATGCGTTTCTAAAAGTTTGGGGATGCGATGCTTATGTCAAGAAACTTCAACTGAAAAGCTCAAACCCAAGTCGAAAAATCGTCTTCATAGGATACCCTAAGGAAACCATTGGGTATACCTTCTACTTAAGATCCGAGGGCAAGATCTTTGTTGCCAAGAACGGATCCTTTTTGGAAAAAGAGTTTCTCTCGAAAGAAGTAAGTGGGAGGAAAGTGGAACTCGATGAAGTACTACCTCTTGAGCGGGAAAGTAGTGCAGCTCGGAAAATGTTCCTATGATGCCTACACCAAGCTGAAGAGGAAAATAATGATGATGATCAAGGTACTTGGATCAAGTTGCTCTTGAACCAGAGGTCCACAAGGACACGTTCCGCACCAGAGTGGTACGGCAACCCTGTCTTGGAAATCATGTTGTTTGACAACGGTGAACCTTCGAACTATGAAGAAGCGATGGCGGGCTAGACTCCAACAAATGGCTTGAAGCCATGAAATCCGAGATAGAATCCATGTATGAAAACAAAGTATGGACTTTGACAGACTTGCCCGATGATAGGCGAGCGATAGAAAACAAATGGATCTTTAAGAAGAAGACGGACGCGGATGGTAATGTCACCATCCATAAAGCTCGACTTCTCGCTAAAGGTTATCGACAAGTTCAAGGGGTTGACTGCGACGAGACATTCTCTCCCGTAGCGAAGCTGAAGTCCGTCCAAATCATGTTAGCAATTGCCGCATACTATGATTATGAGATATGGCAGATGGACGTCAAAATGGCATTCCTTAACGGACATCTTAAGGAAGAGCTGTATATGATGCAGCCGGAAGGTTTTGTCGATCCTAATAATGCTAACAAAGTATGCAAGCTCCAGCGATCCATTTGTGGGCTGGTGCAAGCATCTCGGAGTTGGAACATTCGCTTTGATGAGATGATCAAAGCGTTTGGGTTTATTGAGACTTATGGAGAAGCTGCGTTTACAAGAAAGTGAGTGGGAGCTCAGAGCATTTCTTATATTATATGTAGATGACATACTCTTGATGGGAAATGATATAGAACTTTTGGATAGCATTAAGGCCTACTTGAATAAGTGTTTTTCAATGAAGGACCTTGGAGAAGCTGCCTATATATTAGGCATCAAGATCTATAGAGATAGATCGAGACACCTCATAGGTCTTTCACAAAGCACATACCTTGATAAGATTTTGAAGAAGTTCAAAATGGATCAGTCCAAGAAGGGTTCTTGCTCAGATTGCAAGGTGTGAGATTGAGCTCGGCTCAATGCCCGACCACGACAAAAGATAAAGAAGAGATGAGTGTCATCCCTATGCTTCAGCCATAGGATCTATTATGTATGCCATGCTGTGTACTGGACTGATGTAAACCTTGCCGTAAGTTTGGTAGGAAGGTACCAAAGTAATCCCGCAAGGAACACTGGACAGCGGTCAAGAACATCTGAAGGCACGAAAAGGACAAAGGACATGTTTCTTGTTTATGGAGGTGACAAAGAGCTCGTCAGAAGGGTTACGTCGACGCTAAGCTTCGACACAGATCTGGATGACTCTAAGTCACAAACCGGATCGTGTATATGTTGAATGGTGGAGCGATGGTGGTGCAGCCGCAAGCAGAGCATCGTGGCGGGATCTACATGTGAAGCGGAGTACATGGCAGCCTCAGAGGCAGCGCATGAAGCAATTTGGGTGAAGGAGTTCATCACCGACCTAGGAGTCATACCCAATGCGTCGGGGCCGATCAAACTCTTCTGTGACAACACTGGAGCTATTGCACTTGCCAAGGAGCCCAGGTTTCACAAGTAGACCAGGCACATCAAGACGGATCTAAATGTCGCAGATCCGTTGACTAAACCTCTCTCGCGAGCAAAATATGATCAACACCAGAACTCTATGGGTGTTCGATTCATCACAATGTAACTAGATTATTGACTCTAGTGCAAGTGGGAGACTGTTGGAAATATGCCCTAGAGGCAATAATAAAAGGATTATTATTATATTTCCTTGTTCATGATAATTGTCTTTTATTCATGCTATAACTGTATTATCCGGAAATCGTAATACACGTGTGAATACATAGACCACAATATGTCCCTAGTGAGCCTTTAGTTGACTAGCTCGTTGATCAACAGATAGCCATGGTTTCCTGGCTATGGACATTAGATGTCGTTGATAACGGGATCACATCATTGGGAGAATGATGTGATGGACAAGACCCAATCCTAAGCATAGCACCAGATCGTATAGTTCGTTTGATAGAGCTTTTCCAATGTCAAGTATCTTTTCCTTAGACCATGAGATCGTGTAACTCCCGGATACCGTAGGAGTGCTTTGGGTGTACCAAACGTCACAACGTAACTGGGTGGCTATAAAGGTGCACTACAGGTATCTCCGAAAGTGTCTGTTGGGTTGACACGGATCGAGACCGGGATTTGTCACTCCGTATGACGGAGAGGTATCTCTGGGCCCCTCGGTAATGCATCATCATAATGAGCTCAAAGTGACCAAGTGTTTGGTCACGGGATCATGCATTACTGATGCGAGTAAAGTGACTTGCGATAACGAGACCGAGCGAGGTATTGGGATACCGACGATCGAGTCTCGGGCAAGTAACGTACCGATTGACAAAGGGAATTGAATATGGGGTTGTTTATTCCTCGACATCGTGGTTCATCTGATGAAATCATCGAGGAGCATGTGGGAGCCAACATGGGTATCCAGATCCTGCTGTTGGTTATTGCCCGAGAGTCGTCTCGGTCATGTCTACGTGTCTCCCGAACCCGTAGGGTCTACACACTTAAGGTTCGGTGACGCTAGGGTTGTATGAATATGAGTATGCAGCATACGAATGTTGTTCGAGTCCCGGATGAGATCCGGACGTCACGAGGAGTTCGGAATGGTCCGGAGGTAAAGAATTATATATAGGAAGTGTTGTTTGACCATCGGAAAAGTTTCGGGTCACCCGGTATTGTACAGGACCACCGGAAGGGTCCGGGGGTCCACGGGTGGGGCCACCCATCCGGAGGGCCCCAAGGGCTGAAGTGGGAGGAACCAGCCCATAGTGGGCTGGTGTGCCCCTTGGCCCACCCACGTGCCTAGGGTTGAAACCCTAGGGTGGGGCGCCCACTGCCTTGGGGTACTCCACCCCTGCCGCCGCCCCTTGGGAGATTGCATCTCCTGGGCTGGCACCCCACAGGGGCCTATATAAAGGAGGCGGGGGAGGCAGCCGCACCACTGTATTGGCGCCTCCTCCCCTGCTACACCTCGTCCTCCTCCCGCAGCAGCTTAGCGAAGCCCTGCCGGAGTTCTGCTGCATCCACCACCACGCCGTCGTGCTGCTGGATCATCATCAACCTCTCCTTCCCCCTTGCTGGATCAAGAAGGAGGAGGCGTCATCCTCTCCGTACGTGTGTTGAACGTGTAGGTGCTGTCCGTTCGGCACTTGGTCATCGGTGATTTGAATCACGGCGAGTACGACTCCATCATCACCGTTCTCTTGAACGCTTCCGCACGCGATCTACAAGTGGTATGTAGATGCAATCTCTCTCCCATGACTCATTGCTTAGATGAACTTATAGATGGATCTTGGTGAAACCGTAGGAAATTTTTTAATTTTCTAGAACGTTCCCCAACACTACCTTCTCCTTCGTAGCTGCGCCACAAATACGATGTGTGCTCCATTCCGATCCGCAAGGACGACGAGGTGCAGGTCGACTGCTACCTTCTCCTTCGGAGCTGCGCCACAAATACAACGTGCGCTCCATTCCGATCCACAAGGACGACGAGGTGCGGGTCAACTGCTACCTTCTCCTTTGGAGCCGCGCCACAAATACAACGCGCGCTCCATCCCGATCCGCAAGGACGCAGGTCAACTGCAATCTGTGCTCCATCCCTACCTGCAAGAACGATGAAGTGCAGGTCGACTGGATTTTCCACCTCAGAGCTGCGTCTTCAGCACTAAAGTATATTCCGAGTGAAGAACAAAGTTCGCTCGAAGGCATATGCAAGAATATTCAACGATAAGCCAAGTTCAGATAACATCCTAAGGATTCAGAAATGCTCAGGTGTCAAGCCTGTAAAAGTTTATCGGTTACAAAACCACTCGGCATTCCGAGGCAAATTTAAGGCGAAGCATAGATGTTTTTCTTACTCCTCAGGTGGAGGACTGGAGGGCGCGACAAACTGGTCCAAGTCAATTCCGTCAGCGATCCGAGTGGCAGCAGCAATGAAGGTCTCCATGAAAGATTGGAAGTCGTGCTTCTTGGTATTGCCAACTTGGATGGACGCCAGCTTTTCCTCTCGCGCATCCTTGCAGTGAACACGGACCAGGGACAGAGCAACATCAGCGCTGCACCTGGCAGAAGACTTCTTCCATTCTTGCACTCGACCTCGACCTTCATTCAGTCGAGTCATTAGAGACTCGAGGTCATTTTGAAGCATCACTCCCGGCCAGAGTGTCGTGTCGATTCGCGACGCCTCAACCTTAAGTCGAGCAAGGTAGTCAACCACACCAGCAACACGAGACTCCAGTCGGAGCACGTTCATAGCAGCTTCATCCTTCACAGGAGAGTTAATGGGGTCCAAGATTGTCTCCACTCGACTGGTCTCCTCCTCGAAGTTTTTGCAGAATTCTGTAAACACAATTCAAAGATAAACCAGCAGTTCTACGATGATTCGATGATAACAAGTCAGTCGGGTAGGAGAGATTACCCTCAAGCATGATGAATAACTTCTTGGCGAGCCCTCGCAGATAAGCCTCCAGATCGTTCTTCTTCGCCACCAGTTCACTAGCCTTGTCATTCAGAGCTATCTTATCATTCTTCAGACGGCTGACCTCCTTGTTGGCCGCGTCGAGAGCACCTTTCAGATTGGCATTTTCCTCTTCAAGTTTACCGACTGAAGCCAGTTTTTCTTCCGCAAGCTTCGTTTTGTCCAAAGCCGCCTTCTGCGCCTCGGCAAGGTCATGGTCCTTGTTCTTTAGAGCCTCCTCCATTTTACCTGGAAAATGACAATGAGATCAGAATCAGGAATGGGCAGAAAGATAAAGACAGTCGTCAAGTTCTCACCAGCCATACCTTTTGCTTCGTCTTTTGCCTTCTGAAAGTTCTCCTGAGCAAGCTTCAAGTCAAGGTTGAGCTAGATCTGTTTGTTTTCCAATTTAGTATAGCGAGCCACAAGCTCGCAGGATTTCTGCGAAGGGTCAGTCGACAGACATCAAAGATAGGTTACATCTGAGTGACTAAGAGAAAAATCGTAACATTTCTAAGACTACAGCCGAATCAAAATATTCAACTGTAGTCTCGAGGACTACACCCAGTGGGTGCACTCAGTGTGCCCTCACTGGTTCTACCGACTTGGTCCGATCATTTGACCGAAAGGGACAAAGAGGTTATGATCCTAAACCATAGCTAACTGTCAGCAATCAGCCATGGTCTCATCATGATCTACCAAAAAACAGGTTCTTCAGACCTTAGTCGACTGCCAGCAGTCAACCATGGTCTCGGGGACCACACCCAGTGGGTGCACTCAGCGTGCCCCCACTGGTTCCAAGATTCCATTCGACATGGTCCGACCAGACCGAGTGAAGAAGTTAGAGTGAAGAAACTCAAAATACAAAGACTACAGTCGACTGCCAGCAGTCCACCATAGTCTCGGGGACTACACCCAGTGGGTGCACTCAGCTTGCCCCCACCAGTCCAAAAATTCAATCGACACACCCAGTGGGTGTACAGATACAAAGATCTTCGGAAAGAGAGTCTTTAGATAGCATATCCTAACAGAACAAGTGGTGACCAACTAACCTGGACGTTGCTCTGAAGAGCGGAGCTAGCATCATAGGCCGCTTGGCTGGCTTCCCGGACCGCCTTCACCTGCTCCATCATGATCCCCGCCTGGCGTATAGCCTCCTTAGCAGCACCCACTTGGTCCTCTAAGACGTGGTGTGTGGCGAAAAGGGAGGGCGGGTCAACAGTCGACGATGAAGGCCGAACACTCGTCAGCGGCACAGCGAAGGACACGGAAGTCCGAGTGATATTGCCACCCTCCTGAACCGGTGTCTCAGGCACTGATGCAATCTGAGTAGCCTTGCCAGTCGGCGCCTTTCTATTCCTCCTCGGCCTCAGCGGCGCCTCATCGTCATCATCAGGGAGATCAATGACATGAGGAGGAGCTACAGGAAAAATCCAAAGTTAAAATCGAAAATCCAATCGACCAAAAGTGAAACTACAGATATCATACCAAGGTTGGAGGTGACAGCGTCTTCCATTTCCTGGTCTTCATTCCTGGCGGAGGTCTCAGAGGTAGCAGCACTGCAGATTTCAGAAACCAGTCGGTTATTCAATGAGTCGACCAAAAGTCTGTCCATCCTAAACGAGAAAACACAAGTTCTGCGGTTACCCGGAAATGGTGGGAATGGTCATCCTCATCTTGGGCAAGGCCTTCGGCAGCTTTGATGATGCCGCTCGTGGATGCTTCGGCGCTTTTTTAGTCAGCGCCGGAGAAGTCGTCCGGGGGCGTTTTGACGACTGCCCAACAGGCGCAGTCGCTTTGCCATGCTGGCTCGCGGGGTCGTGGGTGAGCTTGTATCGCCTTTCCGTGTGAGGAGGATCGTCTTCCTCCTCCTCCTCTTCACTGGAGCCATCGTCATCCTCTTCCCCCTCACCATCAGATTGCCACTCCTCCTTACTTTCACCTCCGCTCGCCTCCCCCTCCGCGGCCTGTTCTTGCGCCCCGTTGGGCATCGAGTACATCTCGGTAATGGTCTAGAAGACAACAAACAAGACAAAAGTCAGTCGATCGATTTTAAGAAAACCAAATGAAGAAAGCAAGGTCACAGTCAGAGATGCAGAATTGGACCTGCTCTACTTCGTATGATTAGTCGAGTGGAGGAATCCTCCAGGCTCCTCGGTGGTTGTCTTTGTTCCCTGTGATACTTGACAACCACCCCTCCAATGTGGCCTCGTCGACCTCCTCCGGGTGAATCCGAGTGGTGTCATCGAGACCCGAATACATCCACATCAGATGGTCACGAGCTTGGAGTGGTTGGATACGTCTCCGGAGGAAGACCTCTAGCAAATCCATACCAGTCACCCCATCGCGACAAGCTGAACCACTCGACCAACCAACACTTTGACTTGTGCCTTCTCTTCTGGTGTCACTTTCAGAGAAGAAGGTTTTTCGCTTTGCTCATTCGGAGAAAGGGGAAGACCGTCGCTTTCTCCGAGTTGGCTGGTCTCTGCAGTAAACCGGTCGATCGCCACCCATGGACCGAATCGGGAAGAATCATAGCCGAAAAGAACTTTTGCTTCTCATCTGGATCCAAGACCCCAAGACATCTGAATCACTTGCGTCTTATCGTCACTCGACTTGGCTTTCTTAACTGACTGAGAACGACAAGTGAAAATGTGCCAGAACAGGCCCCAATGAAGACGGTAACCCAAGAAATTCTCGCACAAAGACACGAAGGCAGCAAGATACACGATGGAATTTGGAGTAAAGTGATGGATTTGCACTCCAAAAAAGTTCAAGAAACTCTGGAAAAAAGGACGAGGGGGCAGGGAGAACCCGGGGTCGACGTGAGTGGCGATAAGGACACACTCACCCTTGCGAGGCTGCGGCTCGATCTCGTTCCCCGGGAGACGCGCAGATTTGTTAGGAATGAATCCCCCCACGATCAGGTCATCAATGTCCTCCTGACGAATCGCCGAGGGCATCCAGTCGCCCTGGATCTAGCCCGGCGGCAAGGCAGACCTCGAGGAAGATCAGCCCCGACCGGACTTCTTCGCCTTCGCCTGCGTCGTCGCTTTTTTCGCGCGCTCTAGGGCCGCCGTCTTCTCCTTCACCATTGCCGCAGATGAAGCTCGCGGCACCGGGAAGAGAGCAGAGGTGGCAGAGGAATTTGAGAAGAAAGGGGAAAATGAAGGTGCACTGTTCAAAAGCCCTAGGCCAGCGGCTTATATGGAGTTGCTTCCGAGTGACTGACCTGTAGGCCTGCACGATCTGTCACAATCCATAGCGATCAGACACGATACGTGGCGAAAAAGGTGGCGCGGAGATCGAGGCATCTCCGCCCTATCCCATCCGATTACTGCGACCTCCTCCGCCCGCAAGACTTCCCAAAATTGAATCCTTGAAATCATGGCGGCGAACAACTTGTCAGACGGAGGATCTCCTCCACACCGTCACTCGGAGCTTCTCAAGTAAAGAAACTCACTCGACTGAAAGCAAGAATGGATCAAGGCGACCGAAAAAGAAGTTGGTGTCGTTACTTAGGTTCATGGATCTAGAACAATATATACTCATAACACGAAAAATGGGTCGGAAGAGTTCTCAACTCCTTCCCCACTCAAACCTCGATCCATTCGTGGGCTAATGATGAAGCTATGTAGCTAGGGTAGGGTCATGGACCTGTCCAAACTACCCTCCCCAAGGACATCTCTAGAAGAAACCAACTTTCAATCGACTCAGATGTGTTCCACTCGACGAACTCGAAGACACTCGACTATGAAGCCAACCACTCGACAGCCAGGAGATCTAAAAGTCACTCTGCATGCAAACGGTCGGTCGCTAAGTAGCATTTATGGTCATCATAGCACTTTATTTGTGGCGTTACCAGTAACGCCCGATCTTAATGTACCTTAAACCCTACATAACTGAGGGCCGGAGGGGTCTGGCGAACTCTATATAAGCCACCCCCTCCTTAGTGTAAAGGGTTCGCACCTCTGTAATTCATACACACATAATCCAGACGACCGCCTCCGGGCTCCGAGACGTAGGGCTGTTACTTCCTCCGAGAAGGGCTTGAACTCGTAAACCTCTTGCGTATACAACTGCTCCATAGCTAGGATCTTGCCTCTCCATTCCTACCCCCCTACACTACTGTCAGACTTAGGCCGACGACATTGTGGATTTATGAACTTGATTATCTATGAATATTATTTGATTCTTCTCTGAATTCTTATATGCATGATTTGATATCTTTGCAAGTCTCTTTGAATTATCGGTTTAGTTTGGCCTACTAGATTGATCTTTCTTGCCATGGGTGAAGTGCTTAGCTTTGGGTTCAATCTTGTGGTGTCCTTTCCCAATGATAGTAGGGGCAGCAAGGCACATATTATATTGTTGCCATCGAGGATAGAAAGAATGGGTTTATATCATATTGCTTGAGCTTATCCCTCTACATCATGTCATCTTGCTTAATGCGTTACTCTGTTCTTATGAACTTAATAATCTAGATGCATGCGGGATAGCGGTCGATGTGTGGAGTAATAGTAGTAGATGCATAATCGTTCCGGTCTACTTGACAAAGACGTGATGCATGTGTTCATGATCATTGCCTTAGATGTCATCACAATTATGCGCTTTTCTAACACTTGCTCGACAGTAATTTGTTCACCCACCGTAATAGACGCTATCTTGAGAGAAGCCACGAGTGAAACTTATGGCCCCCGGGTCTCTTTTCTATCATATTACATCTCTTTTATTTACAATGCATCTCGTTTACTATTTTCCAATCTTTACTTTCCAATCTATACAACAAAAATACCAAAAAATATTTATTTTACTATCTCTATCAGATCTCACTTTTGTGATTGGCCGTGAAGGGATTGACAACCCCTTTATCGCGTTGCTTGCAAGGTTCTTGATTGTTTGTGCAGGTACTAGGTGACTTGTGTGTCGTCTCCTACTGGATTGATAACTTGGTTCTCAAAACTGAGGAAAATACTTACGCTACTTTGCTGCATCACCCTTTTCCTCTTTAAGGAAAAATCAACGCATGCTCAAGAGGTAGCAATCCTCGAGCCCAATGTCGATCCGCCGCCCACAGATCCCGAGCCAAAGACGTACCAATGGACCTGCCAGCTCCACGAGTGGGTCCGCGCGCCGCTCATGTGGATACATTGGAGCGAGAGACGACGTACCTCCAACAATGGAGGGCACGCGTTGGCGGAGGAGAGCGAGCGGTGGATGGAGCTAGACCGCCGCTGGACACGGGAGGAGGAGGAGGAGGAGCGCACCTGCGGCGTAGCAGTGCAGCCGGCGGAGGAGGCAGCGTGAGCCTGGGAGGCTGCATTCCCCTGTGCTGGCCCGACGCTGGAGTTGATTGACCTCATCGGCCTGAGGGGGACGACGACGACTAGGGCAGCGCCCTGGGAGGTGCATACCTTTTTTATGTTTAATTATATTTAGTTAATGTTTAAGTAGACTTTGGTCGGCTTTTGACCGGCGTAATGTTTAATTATGTTAAATCAGATGTGTTTGTGCCTTTTTCTTTTCTAAGTCCGCACGTAAACGATTGCGTCAAGGCAGTGTTGGGTGTATGCATTGACCCAAATGAAAAAATAGACATAGCCATCCGCTCGGATGATCCAAACGACAAAAAATGGACAAAATGCACGTCCGTTTGGGTCAGCGCATTGGAGCTGCTCGAAGCTCAAATCCAACTACGGAACCTGGTGTGATGATTGGGAATGATCATCATCATCTCCTACATGTTGATCGGTCATGTTACAGTCGAATCATGAGTGAGGCGCATTCAAGTTTCAAGAGAAAAATGACAGGATATAGTAGTAGTACAAAAATAGAACCATCTTGGTCTTTTGAGTAGGAACTGTGATTGAAGGGAGAACTCCATGAGCTAATCTGATTCACACGCCCCAACACCGATCGATCATGTCTATATTTTCTATTGGTTGCCTGCGGTAATAGAACTGAAGGTTTCTTCCCATGACAAAGCCGTTGTGTTCGATCTAGCAGCGTGATGTTTCCCCATGCAAGGGTCCAGATCCGGTCGGCGGGGGCGCAATGGTGGATGTCGCGACAATGACCCTGGGGATATGGTCGGTAGATATGAGAGTTGCCTACAACGACAGGCGGAGCTGGTCGTGAATGTCTAGTACCTCATTCCCCTCGGTGCACTCTGAAACAACTCGCGAGAGAGAGGTTTTGTGCAGCGAACTTGCATGCTGCTTTTCTACTTCTTCTTCCATTTATTTCTGAACTTAAGATGATCATGCTGCAGTCCTGCCGCTCCTACCGGATCGTGCCATCCCACGATCGAGCACGCAGTCCATGGCCTCCTACAATCGCTCCATGAACGCATGTCGCGCCTCGCGGAAACTACTAACTAACCTGACAGAAAACGCTAACTGAATCCTAACAGAAAGCTACTTCGAAGCAAAGTCTGAAAATACTAAAACTTGACACACTAGCTAAACTATCTTATTGTGCAACAAACTCACCCTAAGCTAGGTTGGCTTGTACCTGACGACCCCCACACGATCACTCATCTCCTGGAACTGAGTTCGCTCGAGCACTTTCGTGAGAATGTCTGCAAGCTGATCGCCAGTCCTCACATACTGAATGTCGATGCTGCCGTCCTCGACACACTCACGTATGAAATGGTAGCGTAGCTCAATGTGCTTGCTCCTGTCATGGAAGACAGGGTTTTTGCTCAGCGCGATCACTGACTTGTTGTCGATGCAGAGCCTGGTGGCGCCGTCGTCACACCCAAGCAGTTCCCTGATCAGCCGTCTAAGCCAGATGCCCTGACAGGCAGCTCCAGCCGCGGCGACGTACTCTGCTTCGCACGAAGAAAGTGCGACGATCTTCTGCTTGGCTGACTGCAACGATACCGGGCTGCCACCAAAGAAGAAGATGGTGCCGCTGGTGCTCTTGCAGTTGTCCAGGTCTCCCCCTTGGTCTGAGTCGCTGTAGCCGGCGAGCTCTGCGCTGCGCACCTACCGGGCATAGCGACATCCTAGCTGCCGTGTGCCGGCGATGTACCTGAGGAGCTGCGTCACAGCGGTCTAATGTTCGCTCGTCGGAGCCTCCATGAACCTGCTGACATACCCAATGGCATAGGTTATGTCCGGGCGCTTGTGGGTGAGGTTGCGAAGGCTCCCCACCACGCTCCTATAGTAGGTGGCGTCCACGGGCTCGCCGGTCCCCTCCGGCCTAAGCTTAAGGCGCTGCTGCATCAGCGTGGCCACGGGGTGACAGTCGGCCATGCCGGCCTTCTCCAGCAGCTTGCCAGCGTACGCGGACTGTGCGATGACGATCTGGCCCGGCCTCTGGTCCACCTTGATGCCGAGGTAGTAGCTCAGTAGCCCCAGATCGCTCATTTTGAAGAGCGCCATCATCTCCTTCTTGAACTCAGTGATCGCCGTCGTGGATGCTCCGGTGATGATCAAGTCGTCCACGTACACGCCCACCAGGAGCCGGCCACCGTGGCCAGTGCGCGTGTACACTGCGTGTTTGGATGGGCATCTCTCAAAGCCGAGGGCGTTGGGCCTTGCACGGATCCTAAAGCCCAAAGTCTTCTCGGTCGCGTTCCAAGTCCAGCTCGGATCACATCCGACCAGTGTCCTCCGAACCGACCTCGTAGGATCCTTCCCTTAAGCACGGGACCCCGTACGTTCAAGTCGGCTTGCTCACCGTTCAGATCACCTTCGACCTACACGGTTGGTAGCGGCCTCTAGCAAGGTGTGCTGACCATCAAGCAGACTATGAAGCTGGTTAGGCGAACCTGTACAACATGTCACACTTCTGTCCCCTTTGCCTCACGATATATGTTGTCGGGCTCAAGGCGAGACTGTCATCCTTGTGCTAGCCCGACCTCTTTCTCGTTCCAGTGATGCCGACCACAAACCAGATTATCTAATAATCCTTGTCGCATGGCCATGCTTATCCTGGTCGGATCACACGAGGGGCCCAGAGTATATCTCTCCTGATTGGAGGGGCAAATCCCATCTTTCTCGACCATGTCTCGTAGCATGGGACTGGACAAACCCGAAACCTACCTTTGTAATTACCCAGTCACGGAGTAGCATCTGGTCGACCCAAAGCAAGTATGTCACCATCCCGAGTACATGCGTCAGTTCAGGTCTTAGGACATAGAACGTATGTTGTACTAGAGACTCACATATGACATATCGCTGCGTCTCATAGTTGGGTCTGTCTGACTTGCACCTTATCTCGACTCAGATCCGACTACGTCGAATCCGACCAGATCCTTCCGAGTCCATATTATCTGGTTAACATCCAATGCTCCATGGCTAGTGAGACCAAGCCATCCACCGTGCATATGCTAGTCTAGTTGGCTGCGCTTCCACACAGCCCTTTCGGCTAGGGACAATTTAGGATGTATCATACAACACAAGATCTCACAGACAAGTCACATACTTGCCAACAAGTATCATTGATTACATCCAATGACTATCTTTATTCATAAACACATCGGAAATATCATCATACATGATTGCCTCCAGGGAATATCTCCAACAGACAATGCCTTCATCAAGGTAACGGCGCGGAACACCGCCATCGCCTGCCATCGGCTCGGTTTTCACCAGCAACTATGTCTTCCTGACTGGCAGCCGAAACTAGATGACGGATCCCGAGATCTGACGATCCAGCCTTAGGCCGACCACCTCCGACGAAAGAGATGGCCACCACCGCCGTTTGCACTGGTCAGATCAGATCTGACTAGATGTGTCGCCAAGCCGCCCACCAGGGCCTCCATGCTGCCGCCAATCCAAAGCCAGATGACGCGCCGCTGCAGCAAAAGTCGCCGCCGCCCCCTGCCGCCCGTGACAGGGCTACCCAACGTTTCGCGGTCGCCGTCGCCCGTGACAGGGCCTGCCATCGCCGCCGCCAGATCTGCCGTGCCTCCGCACGCGCAAGGGCTCCGCACCATCCGTGAGACGCGGAAAGAGGAGGATCCCCGCCACCGCCATCGGCCCCCGGACGCATCCCAGTGGCATCCTCCAGCGGCGACGGGGTGAGCGAAGGTGGATTCGGGAGCGGGGGGCGGCTAGGGCTGGGGACCCGCCCGAGTCGCCCGAGCGGGGGCAACCCGGGGGTCGAGAAAGAGGAGGATGAACGCTCAAGTGTGAACGGGGGACCCAATAGAGAGGTGACAAGTAGTGACCGATTCGATAGCAAGTATGCACGTATTCTGCTGGATTAGGCAAGGTCAACGTTTGTGTGTCGTGTCCCTGTTGAATGTGTTAGCTCAAAGCATAATTTTTGGGTGAAATTCGCATGTTCAACTTTTGGTTGGAACCATCAACCAGGGTCGGCCCTGAGGGAGGGCAGGGGGGGGGCGGTCGCCCCGGGCCCCCAACATCCAGGGGCCCCCGCCCAAGTATGCAACAACTAAGCCTAGGGAGGCTATGGGCCTATGTCCGAGAAAAAAAATCAAAGGGCTAGGGGCTGGGCTTTAGTCTTCCAGGCAGACGCGCGAGCGCAAAACGGCCGCTAAAAAACAAGCAGCAGGACGATCTCTTTGATCCCACTTTCCCCACCCATCGTCGATTCGTTCGTATTCCAATCACGATCAGCCGCAAGCGAGCCCTTCACGTGAAAAAAGGAGCCAACAACGCGTGCCCTTCCTATTCAATCGGCAATCACGCAGGCGCAGCTATTCTAGCCCTAGCCGCCGAGGCCGAATGTTCATACCGGTACTGGCGCCTCATCCCTCCCGACTCCTGGTAATCTCCTTCCTAATTGACCGCTGATTTCAGTTCCTAGGGCCCCCATCTTAATTTTGCATAGGCAGTTAGGAACGCGTGTAATCTAGTTCGCCGCTGATTTCAATTCCAGAGGCCCTCATCTGTAATTCCATAAAGCACACGAACAAGGAATACGGCCATGGATAAATTGGTACAATCAGGTATATGATCTGAGCCTTGATGATAACACTACCGTTGAACAATTGATGCAGCAATTTTTTTCCAGCATTGTGTGTTATCATGTCGTACAAAAGCAGGACATATTCATCGGGTAGGGATAAAAGGACAAGGAAGACGGCTATGGATAAATTGGTACAATCACAACACCGAGATACGCACAAATTTCTCAAGAGTAATATTGGTGCTTCCATTGCTTCGATAAACAATGATGATGATTGGCAATGGTTCCCATAGAGGAAGAGCAACAACCAATTGGGAATTCAGAATATGATCAGCGAGTAGAAAATTTTGACACGAGCATCGGCGATGACAATGCAAGTGGCTACGAGATTATGAGATTATTGAACTTACTTTTGAAGTAAAGAGTATGAGATTCACTTTGTCATATGGTGCAATGTCTACCATGGAGATTTTCGAACATGTTAGAGAAGTTGATAGCTATCCTAATATCTCTATTGTTTCTCGCATTTTATTTGCTATGCCTATGATGGTCGCATCAGTCAAAAGAAGCTTTTCAAATTTGTAATTATTGAAGAAACTATTTCAGGTCAACAATGACTTATGAGAGGTTAAATAGCTTGGCAACATTATGCACCAAGAAAAAAATATGGATGAGATTGACATCAACCTCATCATAAGTGCCTTTGCATCGCGGAATGTTATTTTTAAGGTAATATGTATATATTTTTGTCGCATAGTGATTTTGGATTCATTTAAGTGTTATTTATAATATTATATATATAAATATATTCATTGTTATTATTGTGGTGTCTAACTAAAATTTTTGAGTTTTAGTTTCGGCCATTTTTAAAATCTCGGTGACCGCCCTCGCCATCAACACTGGCGGACGTGCGAGGATCTCTTATCAAAGGTTTTGTGTAAGACTAACAAACTTTTTATTCATCGTCCCGTCACATTTCGTTGGACTATTGGATTATAGTGTTGGGCATAGAGCTTCGGGTAGGATTGTGTTAGATGCTGCCATGACGCATGTCATTTTGTCTGGTCAGGGATTATTTTAAGTCGATTTGTCTGACACCAACGTTTCAATCGCTTGGAATAGTCCAACACTGACGAAGCCTCGTGGAGGCCGAACGGGCCGCGACCCCCTCTTCCGAAAGTGCAAGTTTTACTAGGTTACCACGAATGGACCTTGCTGTTTTGACCTCTCCCCAAAATTCGTTCTCCGTAGAGTATTATCTTCAAAATCCTTTAATTTTCGCCCTCCTATCATCCGCATGAACCCATTTTGCCCTTCATCAGCTCCATGACCAGTGACCACCCATGGCTGTGAATTTTGAGTTTGCAACCACATGTCCCAAGGCTGCTAGATCTGAGAGAGAAAATGCCTTTAATTGCCATGTAAATTCTTTTGCTCATTTGGTTGTATTGCCTTGCAGTGCCAAATATTAGTTGCACAGATTTTCATGCATATTTTTGCTTTCAGTTTGTAATTTCCCCTCTAAGTTGCTCGTCACGCGTTTCCACTGTCATCGAAATAACATATAGTTGTGTGGATCAATATACATGTGGCCGTCCTCCTATCAATTTTTTAAATCAAAGTGATTTAAGTATTACAAGGAAATTCGATCAAAGTGAAATCCATAGTCGCTTGAGCGAACCACAATAAAGAAAATAAAAAATCAAAAAATAAATAAATAAAATACTATGCAGTAGCTAGGAAGGCTCGTACGGTTCTCCGCGTCGCCTGTGCTCGGGGCGCCCCGGGGGCGATACCTCCAACCCTAGCGTGCCGCCACCAGGCCGTCACATCGCCCGACAGCCGACGGCGGCGGCGGGGCTTCTCCTCGTGGCTCCCCTGCGTCCGTGGGCGGTGGCTCTCAGCGGGATCTGGCGGTGCACGGGAGCACGTGTGCCTTGGCGTCCAGATGCGCGGCAGCGGAGCTCGGCAAAGGGTGTTGGGTGCGGTTGTTGGTGCTGATCGTGCGCCATTTTGTGACCGTGTCAGACGCGGCCGGCGGGACGAGCGCTGGCCATGACGATGGCGCGCGTGTTGGGCGTTGTCTCCTGGGCGTCTGCTACATCCTTTGCTGGCGCTTGGGGATGGGTCGTCGGACCTTGGTCTGGTGACCTCGCCTACTGTCGTCGGCGCGCTAGGCAAGATGCCTGCATTCTTGGTGATTGATGTGATGGGGAGGGCTTGAGGGAAGCTGGGAAACCTAGTCTCGTCTTCGTGCGAGCGGCGACGACGACGCCCTTGGGCGCCGTTATCCTTGTCGAAGGCGTCGCTACATTGCTTCCCTCCTCCCCTCATGGTCTTTGCTCCGGGGAAATCCTTGCTCCCCTCATGGGACAGACAATGGCGGTGATTTCCTCGTCGTTGACCTTCTTGGAGGCATTGTCTTGGAGCTGACTCGATTGCCGGGGCAAGCGGTAGCTTGTTCAGCGTTGCTTCGGAGTGAGATCTATGGATAGTAGCTTGATGCAGAGGGCATGGATGTGCAACACCGGCGGTGGATTTATGGCTGGGCTGAGAGTCTCTGGTTGTGAGACGACTGTGGCCATGATCTCATCTGCAAGTGTGTGGGCAACAACGTCTGCCTATTGCGTCATGGTATGGCGGTTTACCCTCAGGCGCATAGGCGAAGACGTGGTCCTGCCTACTGCTAGGTGACGGCTGAAATGGGACCGGGAATCTTGGATCTTCAGATCGGGCGGCAATGGCAAGTTTGTTTTGCTGCATGATTCTGCCGCCAAGGACGAGGATGACGAAGCATGAGGATGGCGCGAAAACTGTTGGAGCGTCCCGATATGGGATTTGATGGTGTGGGTGATCATCCTCCCTTGATCTCTGTTGCAAAGTGCGATGGCGGCCTTCATTGTTTGGAGTTCTTGTTGGCAACCGGCTCTTGTCGTGGCTTGATTGTGCTTGTGTGAGCATGGGCTTTAGTCGTGTGGCACCACACGCATGACCATGCTATGTATGTAGCTGTTGGGATCGCGGAAAGTGCCGACATCACTGCTGATGTCAAAAGATGATTGATGTGGATATGGTTGCTGTTGTAGATTGTTGATCAGTGATTTGATCGCTTCAGAGTTTTTTTTAGTCACTAAGGCATATCGTCGGTCATGTTTGACTTTGCTAATTGCCAGTGTGATTTTTCGTGTGTGTGCGTTGGTGTTGGATATGTGCGTCCTACCTATATAGAGGCCGGGTGTGGGTTAATTGTGTTTGTATTCACCCTTTGTAAAAAAAAAGCTAGGAAAAAATTCCTGCCGTTTTCCATCACAAGAAACCATAAGAAAGAAACAACAAACCAGCAATTTAAGCTCTGGGAATAGTCCATCCTACATGCATAGAAGCAAATGGATCTACGCATAAACTACAAGTTTCCAGTCAACCTCAAATCTCACGCTCTATATAAAAATCCGACCATGCCCTATATCTAGGCCAGCATGGCACTGTTCATGTGGCCAGTTCTTGCATGGGGCTGAAAGCTGCCTTTGTTTATGCAACAGAACAGAAAAATGCTGTGGCTTTTCGAATGTCGGCCTCCACTCATTTTATATGGCCATTAGTAGCTGCTTTGCACGAGCACACAGTACACGCATGCCATCTTGGACGAGCACACATATACTACCGACAACATTGATGCGAAATGAAACAAAAAACAAAATCATGTCAGTGAAAAGCGCATGTAATATTTGTAAATAACTTGTAGAATAAACTAGTGCTGCCATATGGATGGGTGTTGACGCTGAAAATATATGCAGTAGTCCTAACTGGTACAATTATTCTTGATTTTGCAAGTCCAGTAAATGATGTACGTACTCTGATTCGCTAAAGAAGAAAAAGAGAAGAGGATTCTACCCTGAACCTTTCTTTTCGGGTTAATTGTACCCTGACCTTTGGTTAATATATATACTGAATGTGCAAGGATGCGCCCTTCACTGAATATTTACGCAACTTAGAATGATTCCACGTCCATGTAAAATACTCCCTCCGTTCCGAATTAATTGTCTTAGATTTGTCTAGATACGGATGTATCTAGCACTAAAATGAGTCTAGATACATCCATATCTAGACAAATTCAAGACAAGTAATTTGGAACGGAGGGAGTAACTTGGTTGTGACTATTATGCCCTTGTGACTGTGTAAATGTGTAAGTAATGAGCAAGTGCATTTTAGTAATGTATCAATCTATAACGGCCGCACAATCATGGGCTGTGGGGCGTACAGCGTGGCGGCAGGTGCTGCCCGAACTTTTCTCAATAAAAACTGAGAAGAAACGGGTGGCGCCGGAAAGAGAAGGGACGTACCAGCAGCTGCATCCTGTTGACACGAATCCAAACCGTCCCATCAATCAAATCAAGCGACCCCGTGACACGGTTCACAACTGTTTGGATACCCTAACACAGTTAGAGTTAGAGTTATTTTTTAACCCACTCTAACCCAAATAAGCACCTCTCCACCGGAATAGTTGGATTAGATGAAACTAACCCACTCTAACCCTCCATGTTTGAATATTTTTGGGTTATTTGAACCCCAACAGACCCAAACTAGCTCTAATCCCATGATCCAAACAGAGCCTATGAATAGGTCGGAGGGAGTACTACTGGATAGATCAGAATTAGTCCCACCACATCCTCAGCTCCCGGGGTAATCTCATGTGGGAAGTGAGGGTGTTGCGGTTTATTTTTGTTTGAGAAACAAGAGCCTTTGTTTAGTGTGACGAGGGAAGGGGGCAGGGGCGCAGGACCTGGGCCGTGGGAGTGTGCCCGATCCTCTCGCGCAAGTGCATTTCACCATGAGGTAAACAGACTGATCCCAACCAGAGGGGAGGGAGTACTGTCCTGGCTGTTCCTGGCTGTCGCCGTCGCCGTGCAAGTGCATTTTACTCACTCGTTCATGCGGTAAGTAAACTGCATGTGGCGTGGGGGCTGTCGGCGTTGCAACAACGCAGCTGCAGCTGCACGGTGAAAGGCCGCGTCTCTTTTCGCAAAGCGACTAAAGGCAGGCAGCCCCCGGATGAGGCCAAAAGTTGCGTGAGTCACACTGTCCACAGGCACAGCGCCTCACTGCACACACGCAGAGAAAGAGATTCAGAAATTCAGATTTTGGACTCGAGGAAAAGGAGACGGCCGGGGAAGGCTTTAATACTGCGGGCGGGCGGCACTGCCCCCTTGTTGCACACTTGCGCGACCGTGCTCGCGGGTTGGAAATTCCAACCAGCGGGAAGAAGAAAACAACCAATATCCTTCTCGAGTCGGTTGCCCGCGACCGTGCATTTCTTTTCTCACTGCTGCTCTGCTCTGAAAAAAGGTATTTTGAAAGGGACAAGCCCGTATTCGGCAAAGAAAGTGATTCGATGATAAAAGGTGCAATAAGGCCAACTCCACCGCAATGACCCCAAACGGACGTTCGGTTCGACCGTTTCTATCTGTTTGATGTGGCAATGAGTGCTAAAACGGACAGGCATGTACGGCTCTTGGTGGAGGCGCCCAACGCGACGACTACCACAAACTGTCCACTTCGCCACGCGCCCACGCATGGGCCTGCCCGCCCGCGAGCTCGTGCTCTCGCCACGTCGGTCCAGTGGCAGCAGTCGAGTACGCCCGCGCTCGCCGCGAGCCCTGTCACGCCGCGCCTGCCGCGAGCCACCACACGCCGTGCTCGCCGCTCGGCCGGTCGTGTTGCGCTCGCCGCCGCAGCCGCCGCGAGCCGCGGCGCCGCGCCCGCTTAGCCCTGCAGCCGCCGCGAGCCGCTCGCCCCGCCCGCACGCCCATGCGCCCTGCAGCCGCCTCGCCCCGCCCGCCCCGCCTCGGCCTCGCCCCGCTCGCAGCCTGCCCCCGCCCCCCTACGCGTGCGCGCCTCGCCCGCCCGCCCCTCGCCGCGCACGCAGCCGCTCCAGCCACATGCGCGCGTGCCATGGCCGCCCGTAGCCGCGCCCCGAGCCGCCACCTGCGCGCGCGCCCGCGCCATTGCGGCCCGCGGCCGCGCCCCATCTGCACCCTGCGCGCGCCTGCGCCATGGCCGCCCGCGACCGCGCCCCGTGCCGCCTCGAGCCCCCAAGCAGCGCGCGACCCTGTCGGCGCCGCGCACGCCTCGCAGCGGCCCCGCCTCGCCCCTCGCGCGGATCAGCCTCGCCCCGCGTGGTCGGCCGCCCCCGCGCGCCCGCTCGCCGCCGCCTGCGCCTGCACGCTCGCCGAGCCCGCCTGCCTCGCTTGCTCGCCGTCTCATGCAACAGTGGGTGGGTGGGTTTGTGGGCCCTTTTTATTTGTATGACGGGCGGGCCACACTGCACATGCAAGCGACCGAGGTGGACGAGGAGTGGCCAGAAAATGTCCGTCTGTGTCCGCTTTGGCCTCAAAACGAGACCAACTTTGGTCCAGAGATGGGGTGAAACGGACACGAAACGGACAAAAAAGTAAAATGGGGTCTGCCGCTGGGTCGTTTGGTATTTCCGTTTTACCTCAAACGGACACACCTGGATAAAATGGGTTCATGCGGTGGAGTTGGCCTAAGGGACAAGGGAATTTGAGTTGTGACTCGCCGCTGCAACCTAGTTTCCTATCCATCTTCATTTTCTCCCAAGGTAATAGCACCACAAGTCTTAGAGCAACTTCAACCGGGTGACCCATTTGTCCGTTTGGGTCATTCGAACACAAAACTTGGTTCAACGGGGCGACCCAAACGGACACAGCGTCTGCCTGCTGTCCGTTTTGTGTCTGCTTTGACACATATCCGGCCCAAATTTGGGTCTCATTTAGGTTCGCGGTGGACACAAAGCGGACGTTCCTCCTCGTCCGCTCCGTCCGCTTCATGTGAGCATTGGCCCATCTATCATCGAGGGTCACCCACCCATCCCACCCCGTCTCTCTCTTCTCTTTTTCTCTGTTTCTCCCATCCACTCCACAGTGCCCCGCCGCCGGCTGCTTCGGCCTCCGTTGTGAGCTAGCAGGGAGCAGGGGCAGAGACACATATAGCACAACCAGAGCTCCACGACGCACTAGTGTGTGGCATGTGCAGGAAGACCCAAGAGCCGCTAGCTTCTGGCTAGTTGTATGCAGAATCAGGACATGGACCAAATGGAACAGGCGGTGAGCGTGAGCCCGGCGCGACCACTCACTACAAAAAAAGACACATCCGTGACATTTTGGGCCGAACGAAATTTTTTCCTGTCATACATATGACACTTCTATGACGATAATTGTGACAAAACCCGGTATCATCATAGATGTGGTGGGCTCCTACTTCTATGACAAAAAATCATGACGGAAAATGGACTTTTCGTCTGGGCGGGCGGAGGCGGTGCATGACATTCTTTGGGCCGTCTATGACGGAAAAACCGTGGTAGAAGCAAGGGAGGAAAATTTGGGGAGTTCACGGTTCACGGTGGGAGGTCGGGGCGAGCGATCGCGCTGCTCTCTCGTGACGTCTGCTGGCGTGTGTGCGGCGTTAGCTCTAACTAAAGCCGAAGCGAGGCATTGGGCTCTAATCGAACCCGGCGAGGACAGACTGCGCACTTACGCGTTCATGAACTCGAGGATCGATCGATGGCTCTTAATCGAACCCGATGGGCGATTCTTCGCTCTGCCGCTAAGCAAGCCGTCGATTGGATGAACAATTGAGTGTTGCGGGGGTTTGGATGAGCAATGGCGGTGGCGTTGCCTCTAGATGAACGAGGAACCCGTGGTGTGGAGGGTGGATGAGCGATGACGGTGGAGGGTGGCCGTGGAGGGTGGTTGAAAAGGACCCGTGGTGTGGAGGGTGGATGAGCATGAGCGGTGGAGGGTGCCGTGGAGGATGGTTGAGCGAAGGCCGGTGGAGTAAGCGGCGGTGGAGGCTGGATGAGCAGAGTCCGTGAAGGTGGAGGAGGTCGACGGTAGGCCGTGGAGGCTAGAGGAGGTCGACGGTGGAGATGAACAATATCCCGTGGAGTCCCGTTTTGCGGTACGCCACACCCCTCCCTCCCGTTTCGGCCGTAGCGCTCCAACACAAGTTCATTTCGTGCGTTTTGCGGTACGACACACCCCTCTCGATGAACAGGACCCCCGTTTCGACCGTAGCGCTCCAACACAAGTCCGTTTCGTCCGTTTTGCGGTACGCCACACCCCTCCCGATCAATAGGACCCCCGTTTTGACCGTAGGAGGTCCGTTTCCTCCGTTCTGCGGTACGCCCGGCCTTGTTTCCATCGCCTGTTCCGTCCAAGCCGGTTGGCTCCCACGCGTTCCGTTGCCTCTCGATGAACACGACGCATTCCGTTGCCTCCCCATGAACACGACGCTTCCGTTGCCTCCCCATGAACACGACGCATTCCGTTGCCTCCCCATGAACACGAGCCCTCGCCGTACGTATGCGCGACTAGGCGTTCGAGACCCCGCCCGTATGTACACATACGTGGCCGTATTTTCTTTCTTGAACCCTGGCCACTGTACGTACGTGTACATGCTACGTGCGCGCCTCTACTACGACACGTACGCGCCTCTACTAGGACACGTGCGCGCCTCTACATCGACCAAGATATATGTACGTACAAGTTTGCGACCGAATGACAACGCCACGTCACGCTTTGACCAGTGGGTCCCGTGGTAGGCGATTCTTTGCGTGCGAAAATGTAGTGGTGGGTCCCAGCAATGAGGGCGAATCATTTTTTGCCCGGACGCACTTCCTTTGCATGCGAAGATGTAGCCAGTGGTCCCAGCAATGTCGGCGAATCATTTTTTGCCGGACGCACTTCCTTGCGTGCGAAGATATAGCCGTGGGTCCCAGTGATCGTGGGTGAATCATTTTTTGCGGACGCACTTCCTTGCGTGCGAAGATGTAGCTGGTGGGTCCCAGCAGGTTAGAAACTTTTTTCGCGAAATCGGTGGCCCGTCCGGTGGGTCCCGCCGTCCGTGGAGGAATCATTATTTTCCGAGTAATAAGGAGGCACTTCCTTCTGCGGCCGTGGACCCACCGCCCTCTCCACGCATGATCCACGTCCGATGGAAGTCGTTCCTTGACCACGTTGACCACGCCAGGCCGAGAGCACCACGACGGTGGGCGATGGTGAGGCCTAGGAAGGGGACGACTTCGAGCGAGGAAGACGCGCGGTGGATGCCCACGCGAAGAGGAGTACGAGGGTTCACGGTTCGGCTGCGATGTGAGCTTCTTTGTCGCCGAGATTAACAGGGGTGTGGGTGAGTAGAGGATGGCCGGCGGCGGTGGGAGTAGTAGGGGTGGTGAGGCCTCCGCGGCATCATAGCCGCCACGGAGGCAGGAGCACGCGCACGACCGGGCGCTGGTTTGGGCGGTGGAGCAAGAAGACCAGAGGTTGAAGAAGCACTACAACCGTTGGATGAACATCGTCTGATAATGGAGCTAGAATCATTCATATTGACTAAGTTGACAAAGCCCTCCGTCCCGTCAACTTGGTAGGCCCACAAGTCACCTCCTAGTATCTTTGGTTCGGTGATAGGGGAGTATTCATTTTTGTGCGTAATAAGGATGCACTTCCTTGCGTGCGAAGATGGTGATGGGTCCGACAAGTCGGCGGGGGCACGTTTTTCGCGAAATCTGAGGCCCTTCCGGTGGGTCCTAGATGTCGTGGAGGAATCATTATTTTGCGGCGTAATAAGGAGGTATTTCCTTGTGTGCGGCCGTGGACCCGGTATCGACCTCTCCACGCACTGACCTACTTCCGATGGTGTCGTTTGTTGACCATGTTGACCACGCCGCGGCGAAGCGCATCCAAGGTGGTGGGCGATGGCGAGGCCGGACAAACAACGAGCCGGAGATGGGAAGACACGGAGTAGAGTCGCAGACAGAGAGGTGTCTGAGTGTTAGCTGGTTCTAGTGCGGTGTGGTTCGGCGATCGGTGGAGAAGAACAGGAGGTGTGGAGGGTTGGAGGATGGCACTCGCCAGCGGTGGAGTAGCGCTTCATAGCGAGCGTGCTAACAGAGCTGCTAGCGGCAGGAGGTGGAAGGTGGTCCGGTGGCTGGAGGAAGAAGGCGAGAGATTGAAGATGGATGCCAACCGTTGGATGTAAATCCAACAGCTAACATGTCAGAATCATTTGTTGACTAAATTTACAACGACTTGCGTTGGCTTCGACCTATTGGCCCAGATTTCAGCCTCCAAAAATGTGGCACGTATTCAACCCATTTTTTAGAATTCTGATCTTTTTTTTTTTGCGGTAGAATTACTGATCAATTTGATCTTTTTTTTTTGAATTACAACCATTAGCTAGGCTGGGTGAACAATTAATGTAGCTTTCATGCGGCCCATTTATTTTTTTTCCTAAAAAAATTATAGGCCATTTGCACTTTATCTAGATACACGATTTTGCTGGGCTGATTCTAATTATAATGTTGGTTGGGCCAACAATGTTATCAAAAAAATAAAAAAGGGTTGAGCATTTTGTTCCAAATATATTTAAATAATAAGTGATATTATTACATTCGTCCTTAAATCTTACCAAGCTTTTGTACACAATCACTAGGATTTGCGTGCCAAAACAATCCAGGATTTTATTTGTTAAGAAATTATTTTTATAAGTTAATAAGATGTGGGATATTGTTTTCTTACATATGTAAGTATCTGTTAAATATATGATGACAATAAAAATAATATATAATAACATATAAAATAATTTAAATATATATAATATAGTTAAAAGGGAAACATAAGTTGTACCTGGCATTCCTATTCTTATATAGAAAAATAGAACAGACCGCTGCGTTTTCTTCAAAAAAATACATAAATTGGGCCTCCAAAAATAAAACCTCGGATGGGAGGTCCATAGGCCGGTCGATACATGACGGCCCTAAGAAAATACAAACAGGCCCTCCAATCCGAGGTCGTGCGCTGCGCATGTTAAAAATGAAAGCCTAGACGGGGCAGCCCAAAACCACGTCCAACACTTGCCAAAACTCCGTCCCTCATTTTCTCTGTGTTTCGCACAGTCAACATTGTTTGGGCATTTTGACTGTGCATCATATGAAGATGTGCTATGCATGAATGTTGACCAGCATGATGTTAACTGGCTGGTAGTTCCATTTTCGACCACGAATAAAACTTCCAACATGATGTTAACCCTGTTTGAAAAGGCCGTGTTAATATAAATGCTCGCCTCACGAAAGTTGCAGTTTCTTATCTGGCCCGAACTTGCGTTTCTTATCTCAAATGAAACTTGCGTTTCTTCTCGCTCCGCACTTTTATAATCCTATGAAACTACATTTTTTTAAGTGCTAAAAATAGATCTCTAGAATTCATAAAATTGTTCATATGCTCAATACTTCAAATCTGAAATTCAAAAGACATTCATATCTGAAAGTACTCTCAAAATACACAACACAAAACACAATTCACAACTGCAAATCTCGACAACCCTAAGGTCCTCCTCGACAATTCACAACCCGCTCGACTATTGGGCTGGGGCAGTCCCCTCCTATTCCTCGGCGGCGACGGCCGCCTGTGAGACGATGTGAGCGGCGAGGCGGCGATGGCGGGAAGCGTCGTCAGCCAACTACTTTTCTCCTCTTGCAGTTGGGTTCGGTCGACGAAGACTCCACCGGCTCGCTCTGGCAGACACCTCACAAGCGGCACCCTGTAGATGCTCGATCCTTCAATCTCTGGTGGATGCTCCATCGGGATCGATACTCACCACCGCTCCCTCACGATCGGATTCGGTGAATCTGTTTGCTCCATGGCCCGAAGAAGCAGCTCTATGTACTCGCGCGACTCCCTCCGGAGTATCGCGCCTTTTCACTCTGTTGGAGATATTTGGCCATGGATGTCGCCGTCGCCGCTTAGTTGGTCCTTGTTGTCAAACCAAATCTGTATCTCCAACATCCTAGCTAGCTTCATGGTCGCCGTCTGCGATCCTCACATATCGCTTGTACTCCTCCATCGATCTACTTCTCCACAACACCTTCACTCGCCGGCGGTGGTTTTTGAATGGAAGAGGAGATGAGCGGTGCTGGTTTTGGATTAGAACGGGAGAGGAGCGACACTAGTTTTGGACTGGAACAAGAGAGGAGGGGCGGTGGTTTTGAAATGGAAGAGGAGAGGAGCGGCGCTGGATTTAGATTGGAACAGGAGAGGAGCGGCGGTGGATTTAGATTGGAACAGGAGAAGAGCGGAAGAGCGGCGCTGGTCTTGGAACTATTTTTTTGTTGTTTTGCGTATTTTGGGTCAAAGTTTGACCACGTACTGTATGTGACAAGCAAAATGTGAATGCATGTCACCAAAAATTGTATCGTTTGGTTCGTATCTGAATGTACTTTCAAATTATATTATTTTTGCAACGTATAAGATATATTTTATGTGCGAAAATCATGGTCAATTATGACCCAGAATAAAAGGGAGACTAGTTAATGTGGGGTCGCTTTCTTAATTGAAGGATAAATTGATTTTGATTTTGATCCAGTCACAGCGCGCCGGCCCTCTCGCCCAATCCTAAATCGCTGCTGCACGCTCCTCTCCCTCTTCTCCATTGCAAAACCACCTCCTCTCCTCTCCATCATCTCCATTCCAAAACCACCGTCTCGCCTCTCCCTCTTCTGATCTTCTCCATTGCAAAACCACTTCCTCTCCTCTCCATCATCTCCATTCCAAAACCACCTCCTCCCCTCTCCATCATCTCCATTCCAAAACCACCGTCTCGCCTCTCCCTCTTCTAATCTTCTCACCATTGCAAAACCACCTCCTCTCCTCTCCATCATCTCCATTCCAAAACCACCTCCTCTCCTCTCCCTCTTCTCTATTGCAAGACCACCTTCTCTCCTCCCATCTTCCAAAGCTAGCATCGGACCACTCAGAACGACATCTATGGAGAGGATGCAGCAGCGAATCAGGCAGATCGCCGGCGGTGACCAGGCAAAGTTAGCCAGGTTGAAGGAGATCCTTAGTTGGTTTGACAACGAGTGGGAGATTTCGAGGATGGTGCAGGCCATGTGGCAATGTATGCGAAAGAGTGAGACGGAGGCGATGTACATGTACTCCTCGGCGGCAGTCACGCTGCAGTCCTCCGAGTTCATCGAGTATCTCCTATGGGCGATGGAGCAGATAGATTCGCCCGAGGCGACAATCAGGCGGAGGTGGTGGGCGTACAGGTCGAAGGCCGAGCACCCAGAGGATAATGAATCGATCGAGTATGGTGTGCCGTTCGTGAGGGTGCAGAGCCAGCCGGAGCCACAGGAGTATTCGTTCTCCCACCGCAAGAGGAGGCCGGATGGCGCGACGTCGCTTCCCCGACGTTCTCCACGGTTCCCTCGACGCTCGCCTCGTTTCAACGGCGGCGGTAGGGTTTAAGGTAAGCTTCACACTAACCTAATCTTCCACCTGCTCATGCTTACAATCAGTGTGACAACTAATGAAAATCATGCTTACAATCAATCTCCGAGTACTACGCCAATCACCTTAAAATAGCTCTGGACCTTTGGGTCAAAGTTGTGACACAGTGTACAAATAAAGAAAAATAGATTGGTGCTTCTTTCAGAAAAGAGTACTCCCTAGAAAACTGCCAATATAAGCTACTAGTGTTTGGTTAGAGGATTTGCGGCCGAGAAAGATCCGTCCACAGAGAGCGCCACACATCCCACTGGTTGTGGTGGATGCCAATGCGTGCATGCAGCATGGTTGGTTTCGGTAATTTTTACTTGGCACACCTCGCACTCTGCATATATGCTGATTCCATACGTACATTTGTGCAGTTCCATCAAAATGCAATTTGAATAACCTGTTTGCCTGAGATAATGAAAAGGCGTGATTACATTATAGTGGCACTAGTTGATGAAACACACAAAATAAATAGAAGAAAATCTTGTGATAGTATCATAGTATGCCATGTCATGAGGGCGAGATGGGCCCGCGACGCCTCATCTGGACGCCTCATCTTGGACATCGTCCCAAGTCTCCCAGATACACCTTACGCGATGATGAACATCGATGTACAACAGATAGTACAAGGAGGCGCCTTGAGACATTCAAATCTCTATTTTTGTACATATCAACTAAAATTAAGCACCCCAGTTTGCAGAAACGCTTAAACATTAACAATGGGACAAGTTGATGAAACATACTTTAACAAAGAGAAGCACTTTCTTTATCTGAATTGGAAATGAAATGATAGAGATGACACTCGCTCTATTTTAACTGTATTATTACTTCATTTTATTAGTGACACTAGGGTCAAGCAGGTGGCAAGCAAGGATGGAGGCCGGGGGTGCTTAGACTGGGATGCTGAAGCTGGCTCTTCCAGTCACCAACATGGATGATTCAATTCATGGGACCTTTTGGTGCAGTTCACCTAAAATGAAGCAATGTCCCGTGAGCTAGCAACTTCTTCTTCTATTTTTTTAAGAAAAGGGCTCCAGCCCCGGTTCCATTTCCATCAGAAAATGAAACCCACAGAGCTTCTTCTTCATTAGTTGCAATAAAATTGAGCAACATCAAGGTTGGTTGTGAAGCTCCTGGAATGCTCAACTATAATTTGGATATCATTTGTGCAGTTCAACTAAGATCGAGCGTGAAATGTATATCTCTGTTTGCACTAAAAAGGTGGAAAGGAGGGTGACTAACAAGTAACAAGTGATGAAACATGCATCAAATGAAAAGAAGCATGTTCCTTATCTGAATGGCAATCCTACAAGGACAGTAGCATTTTCTAAAGCAGTGGCATTGCTAGATATTAGTGTGGGCATCAGGATTAACTATGACAACCGTTAAATACGACATTACTTTGGGCACAGGAGAGTAGGCGGACTAGGACAGTTGCATTTCTAACGAAAAGAACCAACTTATCTTAATGGGAAATTTTAGGAGGACATGTAAAGAAGTGCCATTGATTCATATTACTGGAGGCATTACATTGAAAACAACATTGGTTTAACGTGTCCTTACTTTTAACAGTGCAACTGCTACATTTTATCAGTGGCATTACATAAGAGTGGCTCGGGGCAACAAACATCAGAACAAGATATCTGGGTTGGTCCCATTTTTGTTCGGTATAGCCACCTTATACTGTGTGAGGCAAGCAAATCTAGTGCTGGACTTACTCTGTTGACTTGTCCCCAGTCCCCACTTTCTTTCCTTTTTCAACCAATAGATCGGGTTTATATTGAGTTTGTACTGCGTTTCCCTTTATTTCCCTATTAGACCTAGAGACCAGTTGGATAGCCAGTCTCTGCTACTTTTGGCCCCCATTATTTCCTCTTTCGACCAAGTCCTAGATTTAGGTAACAAATCCTCCCCACCTACCCCCTTTCTTCCTTGTTTGAACCAAGTAGTACTAGATTCTAGTGCATGAACTAGTTTTACCTCTTAAATGTAAAAAAATTAGGTGGTTTTCGAACAGTCGATCGATCCTATCTACGAGGGGGCCTGAGAAATAGTAAAAGTTACAAATGCAGCGACGTTAGGAGCTCGGGAAGTAGAGCAAGGCTAGTTTCGAAGGAAGTTATACCTAATGGTCGCCGGGATGTCGCTAGGTGGGCGACGGGAGGCCGGATCTGCCCACACTACGACAGCGAGAAAGAATGGGTTGGAGGCCCTCCCTCGCCAACGGTGCTTGGGAGAGAACGGCAAGGCAGGCTGATCGGGACGCGCCCAGCAGTGGGTAAGAGCCATCGCCGAGGACGACCGCGTGAACGTTGCACCTTCTCACCTTCCCCGACAGAGAGCATCCGGCTGGATCTGTGACCAGCAGTGAGCAGAGAGAGAGAGAGTGTGGCCACCGCTGTCGTGTTTAGATCTGGAGAGGCCGAGACAGTGTGAAGAGAGCAACACTAGCAAGAAAGCACGGAGGCTCCTGCCTATATAGTGGAGTAGTACTTAGTTTTCTTTTGTCTACCGGCGCCGGCTTGACCTCGTCAATGACTGTCGAGAAGTCTTCATGCACGTGGCCCAGAGGCGCAGTTGTCGCCATTTTGATCTGAAGCGCCGGATTATAACATAGAACACGAAAAAATGCCACATGACAAGAAATCATAACCTCACTGCCCAAAGGAGACAACATGAATCCCGACGGACAAACTAGACGAGGAACAAAGCTCAAATTAAAGATAAACTCGTAGAAAAGGGGTCCGTCGATAGATGTCCTAATTAACATAGCGGCTTGACCTAGATGGCAGCCGAGTAGTCACTGTTCGTGCATGTGCCCCCAATGACTATCCCAACTCAGTTGTCGCTGTTTAACCCTCGCAGTGATCCGAAGCACATGACACATAATTTTGCGAGATGACAAGAAACCTTTTTTTATATTTCTCACCACAGCCAAGTACAACACAACCTGCATGATATGTAGATGATAGCCAATCCAGGCGTGTCTGCTGGAGTCTGGTCACATGCATGGACGAACTGATCTTCCGTGTCTTGCAGGGATCGTCCAGGCACCAACGTAGTACAACACTTCTCTAGTACTATCGCTCGTCTCCCTCTTTTATTAAGTCACCGACTTGCGGGGCCGGGAAGTGTGCCTATGCTCGGTTCTCAATTTCCGTCCCACATATGTGTGCGAACACAATATGACGCGCGTTCCATTCGGAGAAGCGGCGTGCGGAACCGACCGTATGCAGGGGTGCGCTTGAACGCGACATCCGTGCTGTATACTCCGCACATGTGTACCACCGTTTTCTAGACGCTTTGCTCCATGGCACGGGCGCAACCCAAGGAAGAAATGGTGCTAAGCGCGTGTACCTAGGTGAAAAGACAATTTTGAGTCTATAGCTAATTAAATGAAGCAAACTTAGCAATGCCATTTCATTGGAAGAGGTCACTCCTTGGCAAATGCAATAAATACTAGCACTCCCTGTGTCCCATTATATAAGAACGTTTTTGACACTCCACTAGCTAGTGTCAAAAACGTTCTTATATTATGGACGGAGGGAGTACGAAGAAAGAGATAGAGAGGAGTTAAAAAAATACACTTATAGCCAACCTTATAGCCAACCTTGTTGTAGTATGAGTGACTAAGTGATGACTATGTATGACATGCGAACATCAGATAGCCTAACGCACCGTGTTAAATTTCCAAGGGCGCGACCACGTGAGCGACGCGACGGTAGTGGTAGGCGCGACCATGATACGGGCTGCTAGCAGCCCTTGGATCTGAGATCAAACGGTCGCATGCTAAGTTGCTGAAAATTTTAAGAATAACCCTCCAGGATAGGATATTCACCCATAGGTCTAGAATCACGCCATGCAACCATTCAATCTCAGATCCGAGGGCTCTCGGAAGCCCGTATCATGGGAGAATGGAAAGCCACTACCCTGCCGTTCGCACGCTGGTAGTTCGCTCCTACTCTTTCCCGCACGTCCTTTAATACTACGGCGGTTCGCTCCTAGTCGTCCCGTCCATTCACATTACGGCAGTTCCACTAATCCTAACCCTCCTCCCAAATCCATGGCGTCCCAAATCTCCTCGATTGGCGGTGAGTACAAGGTTAGAACCATCACCGACGATGAGTTCGATGTCATCTACACCCGTACTTCCGCGACGGTGAAAGGATGCCTTTCTCGCTTCAGACGCATGTTCGAAAACTCACATGATGAGTGGGTCCACTCGTCTTGATGTTGAGTGCACCACAATCGTGGGACAAGAGAAGGATCTAAAGGATGAAGAGAGGAAGAAGCCCGCCGTGATCCAGGTTTGCGTACATAACGTTTGCTTGGTCTACCACATATGCCATGCCGACGTTGAGTGCCAGGATTTTAAGAACTTCCTCGAGGACAAAACAGTCAAATTCGTTACTGTAGACTTTAAGAACGACAAAGAAGTCCTGCGTCGGATAGGCCTCGTTGTAGGCAACCTCTTCGACCTCCATAAGAATTGGCTGGTGCCCTCTCGTCAGCCCTCAATGCTGACCCTGGCAGGAGCCATGGTTCATCCTTCGTACCGCAAACTGGAGAAACCTCATTACACGTTTCATCGTCATGCATGGCAGCGGAATGTACTAGATATAGACCACATCCGCTACGCTGCAATGGATGGCTACCTTTGTTTCAATATCTACATGGGTTGGATGAAGAGCAACAACCAAGTTGGCGGTTCAAGCAAAGAAGTATCGGCCAAGAGGAAGAGGAACAGGGACGAAGTCGAGGACATGGACGAGGACTCCGAGTAAGGTGGCAGTTTCGTTGCTCATGGCGGTTCTAAACTTCTAATGCAGTGTCTACTGGATTAGTTGCATAGTTTAATTTCAGGTGTGCTTAGTTTAATTTGAGGGGTGTGTTGTGCTGAGCCCCCAGCAGAACTATGTTATGTTTCTTCTCGTTACTTTAACTCTTCAGTATGTACATACTAGTACTAGTATTTCTTTAATAGAATTTAGCACCCCAATTAAGCACGTACTAGCTTTTTTAATAGTACTATATGCATAATTTGGCGACGAGCACTCTCTATATGTACCACCTTTTTTTTAAATTTCAATTTTTGCTCCATGGCGCAATCCATCGATAGTGGAGTACTACTGTACAAAAGTATATATTTTTTAAATGGCTAGCGTACTGTTCATCACACACACACACACACACACACACACACACAAATATATATATATATATATATACATGTATGTATGTGTATATATATATATATATATATATATATATATATATATAGATTAAATTCTCAACCTAGAACGAAGTGCATGCCATGTAGTAAACCGATCAGGAGGAAGTATAGTAAAAATGACGTGATTTTACCCAGCGATCGGCGGGGGAGCATGGCCTGTCATGCGGTCCCACGTGTCATGATGTACAAAGGCGATGCGCGTGTCCCTCTTGAGGCAGAAGCAATACTAGTACATGGTTTGAGATGATGTCGAACCGAAGTGTGTAATAATGGTTGCTTCGTCCGTCTGGGAAGGTGCGGCATTGTGATTTGACGTCTCATTGCTCATTACTAACACTGGGCCGGTACGAGTGGGGTGCGTCCCCCTGCTGTTACGCCTTTGTTATTTGGTGCTTGACACGTCGACCGGTTGCACATGAGATGACCCCACATCCTTTGTCAAAATAAACAACACCCCGATCAATGCATTTCACTCTTCCGTACAACGGACGGGCACCTTACTTGCTCCTACAGCTGCTTAAGCTTGCCACATAGGCATAAAGTCTGATGTGGCAAGTTAATCAAGAAGAGAGAGACTAGTTTGGTGACCCAAGGAAAAAATGGTGCTAAGCGCGTGTACCTAGGTGAAAAGACAATTTTGAGTCTATAGCTAATTAAATGAAGCAAACTTAGCAACACCATTTCATTGGAAGAGGTCACTCCTTGGCAAATGCAATAAATACTAGTGCTCCCTTTGTCCCATAATATAAGAACGTTTTTGGCACTACACTAGTGTCAAAAACGTTCTTATATTATGGGACGGAGGGAGTACGAAGAAAGAGATAGAGAGGAGTAAAAAAATACACTTATAGCCAACCTTATAGCCAACCTTGTTGTAGTATGAGTGACTAAGTTATGACTATGTATGACATGCCAACATCAGATAGCCTAACGCACCATGTTAAATCTCCAAGGGCGCGACCGTGCGAGCAACGCGACGGTCGTGGTAGGCGCGACCATGATACGGGCTGCTGGCAGCCCTTGGATCTGAGATCAAACGGTCGCATGCTAAGTTGCTGGAAATTTCCAGAATAACCTCCAGGATAGGATATTCACCCATTGGTCTAGAATCACGCCATGCAACCGTCGATCTCCGATCCAAGGGCTCTCGGAAGCCCGTATCATGGGAGAATGGAAAGCCACTACCCTGCCGTTTGCACGCTGGCAGTTCACTCCTACTTGTCCCCGCACGTCCTTTAATACTATGGCAGTTCGCTCCTAGTCATCCCGTCCATTCATATTATGGCAGTTCCACTAATTCTAACCCTCCTCCAAAATCCATGGCGTCCCAAATCTCCCCGATCGGCGGTGAGTACAAGGTTAGAACCATCACCGGCGATGAGTTCGACGTCATCTACACCCGTTCTTCCGCGACGGTGAAAGGATGCCTTTCTCGCTTCAGACGCATGTTCGGAGACTCACATGATGAGTGGGTCGCCGGGCTAGATGTTGAGTACAGCACAGTCGTGGGACGAGAGAAGGATCTAAAGGACGAAGAGAGGAAGAAGCCCGCCGTGATCCAGGTTTGCATGCATGACTTATGCTTGATCTACCACATATGCCATGCCGACGTTGAGTGCCAGGATTTTATGGACTTCCTCGAGAGCAACCTAGTAAAATTCGTTACTGTAGACTTTGGTAACGGCAAAGAAGTCCTGCGTCGGATAGGCCTCGTTGTAGGCAACACCTTCGACCTCCAAAAGAATCGGCTGGTGTCCTATCGTCAGCCTTCAATGCTGACCCTGGCAGGAGCCATGGTTCATCCTTCGTACGGTAAACTAGAGAAACCTCCATACACGTTTCATCGTCATGCATGGCAGCAGAATGTACTAGATATAGACCACATCCAGTACGCTGCAATGGATGGCTACCTTTGTTTCAATATCTACAAGGGTTGGATGAAGAGCAACATCCAAGTTGGTGGTTCAAGCAAAGAAGTATCGGCCAAGAGGAAGAGGGGCAAGGATAAAGTCGAGGACGTGGACGAGGACTCCGAGTAAGGTGGCAGTGTTGTTGCTCATGGTGGTTCTAATGCAGTGTCTATCGGAATAGTTGCAAAGTTCAATTTCAGGTGTGCTTAATTTAATTTGAGGTGTGTGTTGTGCTGAGCCCCCTGCAGAACTATGTTATGTTTCTTCTTGTTACTTTAACTCTTCAGTAAGTACTTACTAGTATTTCTTACATTTCATCTTTTAGTTGGTATAGTACTACCACTCGTTTATTTACATTATATACGTACAATATATATGGCCAACATCATATAGCCAGCAGTTTAGTTGTCAAAGAATTTCAGGGTGCTTAGTTTTGTCAAAGAATTCCAGGGTGCTTAGTTTTATTTGAGGGTGGGTTGTGCTGGACACCATTATTGTGACTAGCCTTTTAATAGTACTATATGCATAATTTGGCGATTTAGCGCTCTCTATATGTACCACCTTTTTTTAATTTCAAGTTTTGCTCCATGGCGCAATCCATCGATACTACCGCTGTACAAAAGTATACATTTTTTAAAAGGTTAGAGGGTGGGGCAGTCTAGCTTGGTCGGTTTCACGAGAAGCGAGGGCCTTTGTGATTTGACAGCTCATTACTGCTGGAAGGCAGGGCCTTGTGATTTGACTACTCGTATAAATGCGCCGATGACCTGATCGAGGAGGAGCAAAGAACCGTGCGGTATACTCAAGTTTTCCACTGGAGTAGTACTGCGATGGAGGAGCACAAAACACGGCAGCCCAGTGCCATATGGCGATAAAAAATGATCTAATTTGCTATTCATGTCATTGTTAGCATTGTTCTATTCATTCCCTCAAAAAACAAAAACCATTGTTCTATTCATGCCTCGCAGATAACGTGACACGTGTGGCGAAACACCCGAAGCAAAAGATGAAACACATCAGCAAAAGAAGAAGGAAGATTATCACCCCAAATGATCTAATTCGCCGCGGAGTCGTAACTGCTTCTTCATCGCCTCCACGACCTCCATCTCCTTGCGCGTCTTCTCCGCCATCTTCTTCATTCTGTCCATGACGCGGGATTTCTCGACGCGAGCCTTCATCATCTGTTCCCCGGCCGCATTACGTACCTTGACAAGCAGCCGGGTGCTCGGCGCGAGCTTCGCCAACTCCTCCTTCTATTCCATGACGAGGGCCTGCAGCATCTTCATTGAGGAACTACTATTCTCATGCAGCTTCTTCCAGCCGGTGTTCTTCTCCTTCAACAGGTCGATCTCGTGGCAGAGCTTTGCCTTGTCCTCCTGAAGTCGCAGGATTTCGCCGGTCGCCTTCTTCTCCGAGGCAATGCTCTTCTTCAGCAGCATCACCTAGCCGGCGGTCAACTCCCCCTGCAGATTGAGCTCAGCGGGCATGTTGTCGAGGCTCTCCTTCAGCAACTTCGTCAAGCCTTGGATGAACTCCTTCTGCTTATTGAGGTGCTTATTGAGCTGATCGGGCATGCCGTCGAGGGATAACGACTCCAGCTCCGCCGGCTCGGCATGTTCTCCTCCGCGGTTAGGGCGCTCCTGGGAGCCATCGCCTGCCCATGAGAGATCTTTCGAGGTCTCTGCGTGGTGGCGAGCCCTCTTTTTTTTCCGCAGCCTTGGTTGCCGCTCCCTTATTACGAGTAGTTCTCGACCTAAAGCTCTTCTCACCGGCCATGGCAATGACGGACGAAGAAGAAGCACTTATGAGGAGGAATGGTAGAGCAATTTTCGGTTAGGTAGTTCCCCTTTTTATAACCTAAGTACTAGCACTAGTAGTACTAATACCTGCATAGTGGGAACACGTTCAGGTTTGGTACGTAGTACTAGTAGGTGTGAGCAGGCTTTCGAATGTGATGGGAACAAGGTAAAGATTAATTGATGGTTTTGGTTTCGAGGCCCAAAACGGCCCCCGATGAGTTTAGTGGAACATAAATTTCAAGTAGACTACACTGCTCAAATGCGTAAATATTATGTTACTGTCAAAAATTGGCACAAAATACAAAGGAGACCAATGGAAGTACTACTAGCAACCCACGATTTAACTAGTCGCATGCGCAGTGGAGTAATAATGTCTTTCCTCCGCCCTCATGTCCACTCAATTTGCATGCGCTGTATTAATTGATCATCAATGAAGTGAACGACTTTACACGCGTCAAATTATCACATGGGGTGGATCTTGGTTCAAAATTGCGTCCGCCCGTGTACCCGCGTGTGCGTCCGAGGGAATGAGTGCGTGCGTGGCGTGCGTGCACATCTTCGCTTCGTGCATGTACCGCCAGTATGGCTCAGGAAGGAGGAGTACATTCTTCTGGAACTAGCAGCACGTCACTGTGATCAATCCACGCAAGGAGGTCGCGACAACGCCTCCACATGTGCCACGTGGCTTCGTGAACTGTAAGAGAGACACTGTGTAGCGTGCCATTGGTATTCTAATTTATGTGTTTTGCACATACTCGAAGTACTAGTAATTTACACATGCATTGCACGCATCAGATTTTGCAACCAAAGTATGAATAAATACCACATTGTAGCATGTAAGCTCTTAGTCATATATGCGTGATGTAGCCCTTCGTTTAATTCTTATAGTTCATCTCATTCAAAATCAAATTAGTTTTTATAAAAAAGCTAAGAACGCGTGAATAGGAAAAACATGGGATTATAGTGGAATGTCGTATTGAATCCTACAGGATTGTACGAGTGTTTGATTGTGCATAGAAAAAACGCAGAATTCTTCCAAATAGGTTTGAGTGGATGGGATGTTTCCTATGAAATCTAGTGCAAATGAACCATATGGAAAAATTCCTATGGTTTACAATCCTACGAATCAAACAACCAAGATAGGAAAATTCCTAATGATTAGAATACTCCAAAATTCTTTTGAGAATCCTTTGAATCAAACAAGCCCTTAATCTATTTTATGATTCATGGAATTGTGCGTTGTAAAGCATAAAGTAAAAACAAATAATGGCAATTCAACTAGAAAAAAAGTTTGGGCAGTTATGATACGGAAGATTCTAGAACAAAAGAGAACCATTGTTGTTTTGAGGTTTGTGCATTATGCTTAAGTTCACCATGGACTCTGCTAGATTGTACATGTGGCAAAATCCGGTGGGGGGCTAGAAGATGATGCGAGGGGCCGAGTGGAGGGAGACTATATATGAAGGAATGCACAAGTGCGAGATCAATATTTAGAGAGGGGGGGCGAACACGTGCGCTGTTGCACGCAGTGGTGGAGCCATGAAAAATAAATGAGCTAGGGGGCCAAGCATTGCTAATCCTTTACGAGGAGGGACAATTCATGAAATTAAATCTTTTTTAGCAGCATTTGTCTAATGATCACATTCATATTAGCCTCGATATATAGTGATGTTAGGGGGGGGGGGCAGGGCCCTTACTGCCCCCAGTCTTCGCCACTGTGCACGCATCTGAGAGATGAAGCGGAAGGCATGGATGATGAGAGGGGGACGTTGGATATATAATTAATGTGGGTGTATTACCTATTTATGTTAATCCTATATAGAGAGGTATAGATTGATCGATGTGGACGTGGGAGAGGTATAGATTGATCGATGTGGATGTGGGAAAGAGGGTGAGACCTCACTGGATATATCGATTGATCGGTTTGTGTGGAAAACTATGAAAGACCTAGATATATACACACATACATAGAGGAACATCGATCGTTGCGCATGCACGCGTGAGAGATAAAGAATGCCCGGTATGAGGGAGAGGGGGATGTGTGTGTGTGTGCCTTCATGGGAGACCGACCTGAAGAAAAAGATTGCATGCGTGCGATAGATAATGCCGACTGGTAGTGTGTGTGCATGCATGCACGAGAGAAAGTTAGTGGTACAATTATAAAGAGAAGACTACTGTGTGGGTGTAAAAGAATAAGTGAGGTCATAATCAATGTAAAGTTGAATTCGAATATTTGAATAAGAGATCCTGATGTTTGAAACCCATGCATGCATGAATATAACGAAGATTTGCGCGGTGTGCTTTGGAAATGAGCATGTTGTAATGTATACACATTGAACAAGGTCAGACTGATTTGAATTTGAGATACCGATGGCAGACATCATTTTCCCATGTCGCATCTGTGCATGTAATTGGAGATGATGGGCGGCTTTCGCATCACATATCTATATCTATACCCATATATATATATATATTATATTATATATATTTTTATATTGTGAGCGGGGTAACTTTAACTTTGAAAGATGGTCATTGGATGAGGCGAATCCGAAGGTCCAAAGATGGCAAATTTGAGCACTATTGGCCGTTGGATATCATCTAGATTCCACCAGATTTTGCCACATGTATAATCTAGAAGACTCCATGGTTGAACTTAAGCATAATGCACAAACATCAAAACACAAGCACTTCTTATTTGTTCTTGAATCTTCCATATCATAATTGCCCAAATGTTTTTCTACATGATTTGCCATTATTTGTTTTTACTTTATGTCTTACAACGCACAATTCCATGAATCTTAAAATAGATTAGCTTTCTTATAAAAACTAGATGATTTTGAATGAAATGAACTATAAGAATTAAATGAACATCTACATCATGCATATATGACTCAAAGCTTGCATGCTATAATGTGGTATTTATTCATAATTTGGTTGACAAATCTCATGCGTGCAATGCACGTGTACCTTACTCTAGTCTAAATGGTGTTTATGTGTGTGTGTGTTGTGCGTGTTGAGGTGCAAATTGCCTTTTTTCTTGGGTACACGTTAAGCTTGTTCTTCCGAAATTTCAAGCCGCGCCTTGTTATGCCGAAAATTGAAGCTAACGTCTCTGTCTATCGTGCTGCGAAACTTCCGCCTCTTCAACCCGCGCCTTGTTAGCCCGAAATATTTAAGATATATCTTTGTCTCGTTGTGCTCCGACAACTCCCTCCATCTCAACCCACGCCTTGCTATTCCGAAATTACAACGCGCGCGAAAACTCCCACCTCCTGTGAAATCCCGACACGCGAAATGCCCGTGGTACCCCTGAACCGAAAGAACCGCCTCAAATCGGTGGGGGGTACTTTTGTAACTTACCCCACATTTCGGACAAGCGCATCTCTAAGCCATGGTTCCCCACTGCCATCCCATTCGCCCACCCATTCATACACCGAGGCCGCGAAAACCCGTGATGAAACCCCACACCTTGCTCCGTCCGCCACCTAGCCGGAGCTTCTTCCCCGACGACGTCGTCTACAGCAACACCTCTATGTCCCTCATCCACCGTACCGGATGAGGATCCGTCGTCGATCTCATTGTCCCGCCGGTTCAGCCACCCCGTCCTCCACCTCCAAGGAGCTGCCCGATGTTCCCCTCGTCTTTCACGCCACCTCCATTCCCACACCGCCGTCTTCACCTGCACCACCGAAAGAGCATCATCATCACCGTTTGCTCGGATGAAGCTGCGGCCTAATCGGCGCCACCAAAGAGGTTGTACACTAATCGCCGCATTTTCTTCTTGAATCAATCTCACGGTGCTGCCGGCGCTCGGTCCCGAGCCGACACGGCATGGCTCCATCCACGCCGGCGTCGCCGGCCACTTCCTCCACGACATCGCTCCCTCGGCGGCGATGTCCACATCAGTAGGAGCTGCTGCTGCTTTAGCTCTTGCTCGCGCTGCTGCTCTGCTCTTGCTCTCGGTCCCTGCTGGTCTGCTCTTGCTATTGCTCTTGCTTTTGCTGCTCTCGCTCTTGCTCTTGCTTGCGATGCTGCTCGATTTGGCTACACTTGATCGATGAATCGACTTTTGGGTCGATCGATTTCAAGGGTGGGCTCGCCGGGTGAAGGAAGAACCAGCCACAGGAGAGGGAGGCTCACGGAGAGGTACCCCACTATCTATCTTAGGGTTCGGGATGGGGCGGTGGTCGCCGGTGGTGGCGGGCATTGGCGGGCTGTGGCGTGGGGATCGCCGGAGAAAAGCTTCACGGGGGGGGGGCTAGAGGATGGCGGGCGGCGGCGGACCGGCGGTGGGGAGTGTTTTGGCGGGCGGGAGGCGCACCGCCCGCTGGGCGGCGGGCTGCTGTTTGGCCGGTGGTGGCTGGCGGCTCAGGAGGGTGGAGGTTGAAGATGAACCGCATGCCCTTGATTTTGTATCCAACGGCTGCAAAATCGATTGACGAAGATGAAAAGTCATCGACCGACGTGTAGCCTCACCTTGCTAGTGCGTTCGGGCCGACAAAGAAAATTCAGTTTCGACAGCAAAATTTAGTTTCACAGTTAGGTTCAGTTTCGACAGTTAAGTTCAATTTTGACAGTTAAGTTCAGAGATGAGCGGCTGATGTATATTACATCTAGTACTTTGTGGTTATGTATTTTACGTCATGTATTGGAGATGCTATTAGAATTCCACTCAGGTTAACGTTGTTTGTTGTCTCTCTTGTCCTGCTTTAGCCTCGACGTCGTACAACTCACCGGAGCTGCTCCAACGACGAAACCCTCCATCACAGCGGAGCAGTACCTCGGGCTCCATCTCCAGACGCCTAAGATCTTCTTCCCCTCTTCCGACAGCAAAGTTAGCCGGAGCATCCTCACCGGCCAACCCAATCACGCTGAGATCGACATGGCTTCGCCCAAGAGGTTGTACACTTGTTGCATCTCTTTTTTACTCTACATGTTATATATATTGTCTACTGAGCACTCGTAGTAATGGGAAATACGATTATTTTATCCTACTATATGACAAGCAGTGAGGTACCAGGCAACTTAGCTATCCGTGATGGACTCTCTTGAACGCCATCATTATTTATCTCTGCGCGTTTGAGCTGTGCATTTGTCGATGGGCCAGGGAGTTGAGCTAGTATGGCAGTGGCCTGGGTCCAAAGTAATAGAAGTAGCACAAAAACATTTTTTAGTGTAGGATTTTCCTTGCTCAAGCCTTCCTACTAGAATCGCCAGTGCTTGAAAGGAAAAGTGAATGAAAAACATAGGAATTGGAAAGTTTCCTATGGTACTACTTTTGATGAATTTGGTGCAAAGGAATGGAGCAAAGGAAAACTGTAGGATTTGTTCTTTTAGTGTCTCCTTGAAAGAAAAACCGTAGGAATTCTATTTTCCACTTCTCCTACTTTTCATATTCCTATTCATCAAGCACAAGACTAAGAGATAGTAGCATAATAGCATTATAACCGTACATTTTCTTGTGGTTTGACTTAATCTCACCATGCTTTTTTGCATCCTGTGATCTTCCAATTGTTGCGAATCAAACACCCAGATTGGCAGAAATCCCGTGTTTTTAAATTCTCTGTTTTGCACATGCATTCCTATCCTACTCCTGTCTATTTCCTATCCCCGCATTGTTAGAATCCTCAAATTCGAACAAGCCCTTACTCAATTACTTCTGTTACATATATGTGTCAAAGAAAACCTTGTGTGGTTTGTCCTACTCCTGCGGCGTTGTGTTCCACCCCAGCTCAGCTGCTCCAACGACGGAAGGGTTCACCACAGTAGGGATCCGCTCTCCAGACTATCTTTCAACGCCTCGATTCTTCCCGCCACCGCAGCCATTTAAAATCGTGCATTACCATCATCAATCGGCGCAGATGACCTTGAGGACTACACGGGTCCGCAAGAGAGGTCGCACTCTTCCGTGTCCGCTACGTTATGCGCCGCTTAATATGATGACATGCTACATTATCGTCGTGTTCACCTATTAGACTCGAGTCGAGGTCCAAACTAATGTGAAACTTGAGTTTTAAATGGTTGTGGGGTACATATTGGGGCAGCAATCGGTACTATCTGTCTACTATCTGGTTAATCTCCGGTGTCTACTATGAGTTTCATGTTGGGTGCAAACAAACATTAAAGGAGCCATTATCGTATTTTTAACTAAAGCTATTATCCGCTCGCTATCATTGGTTTTGGGTCTATCCACATTTTGCTACCATCACTCCAGATTTGTGCATGCACTCCTTACATAATCTCACTATGTTTTATTCCTATGCATGCCAATTATTGTACACCATGGAACTGATCATGTAGAGCAAAAGAGATGAGCCTTGTGTGGCAATAAAATTTCATGCAGACGTCGTTCCATGGTGGGCGCAAAGGCAGCCCCCCTCCACCCATTTCGGATCGTAATCAAGAGGAAGATAACTGTTCTGAGGGGGATTCAGAAGGAGAAGACCACTCCTATTTACCCCATGAGGTCTTCGCTCTAACTTGGCATGTTGATGTTGGTAATATCATGCATATGGTGCCTTGCATTGCTTACTGTATACATTAAAGATGTCATCTGCTTAGTTTAGACATGCTTTGTGTCAATGCCATCTGTTTTGTTTCTTTATCGTATATGTGAATCATGCAATGCCATCTTGTCTAGCCAGGCATCATATATGTGAGTTTTACAATGCCACCCTGGTTAGCCAGTCATATTATATGTGAATTATATCATGCCATCATTTTTTTATTATGTGTTAAATTTGTCAACAATTTTAGTACATTCAATTACTCTTCCCGTGCATCAACCATTCGGCACGGTCATGGAAAAATCTGGAGTGGAAACAAGGTCTTCAGAGCAGACAATGCTATCTGACGAAGCGCATGTCTTGCTAGTTACCGATAGCTCCTCAAAGGAGGATTCAGAGACAGATGACCATCATATTTCCCCCGAGGTGCATGCCCTAACTCAAGGGGTTATGTTACTCATATCGTGCGTATGGTATCTTGCATTGCTATGTCATTTGCTTAGTTTACACATGCTTTGTGTGAATGCCACCTGTTTAATGTCTAATTACCATATATGTGAATTATGCAATGCCATCTTGTTGCAAGACATTATATATGTGAATTATGCAATGTTATCTTGTTGCAAGGCATTATGTATGTGAATTATGCAATGCCATGTTGTTTAGGCAAGCGTCATATATGTGAATTATATCATGCCATCCTTTTTTTGTATTTCTCATTGCTTTTGTCGACAATGTTTGTATATTCAATCGCTCTTCCTGTGCATCAGCCATTTGAATTGGTGATGGAGAAATCTGGAGTGAAAACAAGGTCTTGAGCAGACAATGCTACTCTTGAAGCAGATATCTTGCTGGTTACAAATAGCTCTTCAAAGGAGGATTCAGAGGCGATGACCAGTCCTATTATCCCCCGAGGTGTATGCTCAAACTTGGCAGGTTATATTACTCATATAATGCATATGTTGTATTGCAATGCTTATTTTTACATCATATACACAATATTGAATGCCATCTCCTTAGTTGACACATCATATATGCAATTGCCCTCTGCTCACTTCCTTAGTATATAAATCATATATTTGAATTATGTCATGCCATGATGTTTACATAGATAGCATGTATCTGAATTATGGCATGCCAACCCATTTTCTAAAGACATAATATAGTTATATCATCTCATCCTGTTTACATAGTCATCATATTTTAAATTATGTCATTCTATCCGTGAATTATATCATGCCATCATGTTTCCATCGACGGCATGTTTGTGATTTATGGCATGCCAACCACTTTAATAGACACATCGTAGTGTTATATCATGTCATCCTGTTTACATAGTCATCATATTTTGAAGTATGTCATTCTATCCTGTTTAGTTAGCCATCATACATGTGAAATTGTGTCATGCTATCCTGTTTAATTAGCCATCATATATGTGAAATTATGTCCTGCTATTCTATTTGCTTAGACAACATAAATGTGAATTATTTCATGCCTTGTTTTCTTCCCTACTATCCATTGCACCTGTCTATCTTACAATGTCTGTACATTCAATTACTTTTCTTGTTTATCAGCCATTTCAATTGGAGGGAGTGATGGCGATATCGTGGGAGTAAAACACGGTCTTGAGAAAAGATCGTGCTACTGTCGATGCAGATAGAACCACGGTTGTACTTGCCCAAGAATCAGCCCCACCACACATAACCCACACTCATGCAGATTGTACCCTACCTAGTTGGACGGAGAACCAGCTACACCCCTTCTAACCCCAACCCCAACAGATAGACACCGGTTCCGTTGACACATCACCGTATCCACCAAAGAGCACCCAAACACGGCGAGTTAGTAAGGCAACTGCGATTGCCCAAATCACGAGGACCACCACTCCGAACCCAAGTCAACGCTTAAAGCGAAGAATAATTGTTCTCGTGTCGGGTTCGTAGCTATGGTTCATACTACTTTGCTCTTGCATCATCAGATTTCTCGATACCAACCAATTTCAAATTTGAAGGATGCAATTGAAACTCCAATGGCGCAACAGGTATGTTTTAAACCTGTTTCTTCAACGTGTTTGGCTGTTTGCTATTGTAACTTGCTCTATGTTGATTTCAGTTTCAATTGAATAAACAGTTATGTTCTCATGCCATGCACATTACAAGTGTTGTTATTGCTGTGTAGTTTCCCACACTTATATTCTGTCTATGCTGCTTTGTCTTAAATATATATGATTCAAACTGTATCTATCTTGATTTGGCAACATATAGAATGATATAGACCATACAGTGACCATACTACATAGATATATGTTTGTTTCATGCTGTTATCCTGTCCACCTTACTACTGAACTAGTTTACCAAAATGAGTTTCATATACTACATTGTAAACCTGAGATGTGTTTGTTTGTTTCCCTTTTAGAACGCGGATAAAATATTGGAGAAGAGTACCCTGTTATGCAATGGTAAAGGAAGTAATGAGATAAGGTTCAAGATAGTGAGACATCCCTATTGGTCTCCAAGAAAGCTGATAAAAACTATATTGAGGACACTGAGACAACCCCAAAGTCCTGTCTTGATGTAGTGTTCGAGTTACTGGCTACCACTGCTGGCACCAGCTCTTCGAACTCGTTGCCTGTATTAGTTCGGTTTCTTGAGTCTCAACTTCAAGTTGAAAGACATCGATCAGATGTTATGCGATAGGAAGCTGAAGGACTGAGGAAGTCCCTGCAGAATTCAGATGCATACTTTCTGGTGCAACAAAGAAGTATTTGGAGGACTTAAGCGCCAAACAAGAGAAAGTTAATAATCTTGCTAAGCATCTTGCCAGCATTATGGGTACCCAGGATATTGTTTCTTGAGCTCTTCTGAAGTGGTTTCAGTTCTGGACTTGTTTTGCTACGACGTTTATATGCTGCTGTGTTCCCTATATTTGCAGTCGTGGCGAATTTTGATGCCCAGTGGATGTAATATGTGTAATAGCCGTGATAGCCTAGTGTAAGTTGCTTGCTTATTTATTTCCTTGTTGTCATGTTTATTTGTTTGCTTGTAGTCAGTGCAGTTCTTTTTCTGCGGTTTGCTAGTGGCTGCAACAACCTATTTTTTAAAAATAGGCCACAATAACCATGGGCTAATATTTACTATAGTGACACTGCACCTACAGGCCGTATAAACAGTGGGCCTTCCACGGGCCGTAGAAACAATGGGCCTTCTACGGGCCGCAGAAACAATGGGCCTTCTACGGGCCGTATCATCAATGGGCCTTATACGGGCAGTATGAACGATTGGCTAAACATGGGCCAATAACAGGCCGCATTATGGCCGTAAACGGGCTGGAGTTGGAATCGTCCATTCATGGGCCGACCAAACGGGCCATCATTAATAGGCCGTATTTCATGACGCTATGAAAACGGCCCAACGTGTTAACGGACCACAAACGGGCCGACTGTAACCACGGGCTGAATTTGGCCCATAAGCGAAAAAATGACGAGAACGGGCCATAAGTAAGCGAATCTTTGAAATGAGCCCAAGAATAAATGGGCTCGAGAAGGCCGAAAAGATAACATGGGCTGAAACGCCCAACGGAATAACGGGCCCTTAATGGGTATAAAGTGATACTTTGTTCATTACGGGCGATTTCACCACGAGCCATTAATGGGTGTAAAGTAATACATTGTTCATAATCGCCGCTTCACCACGGGCCGTTAATAGGCCAAGAGTTACATAGGGCCTCATATGGGCGAAGACGTCATGGGCCATACATGGGCCGAAGTGAAAACGGCTGGAATCATATTGGGTGGCCCGGATGACGCCATGGGCCTAATTCGGATAGGGCGAACGGGCCTTGGGTTAGCGGGCTGTAAATGGGCTATATGCGAACAGTGCCGTTAACGAGCTTTACATGGGCGCCCGCCACCTTTGACCAAGTCAAATGGGCGGCCTTTTCACAGGAATGGGCCTCTGTTGGGCCGTGCCACGTGTCGACGTATCATAGGCGCCTTCTGTCCAATGAGTGGATGACATCTGTCCCAACGGTGAGCCGACACGTGTTTCCTCAAGCCAATGATGATTTTACACGTGGAAAATCCCCATTAGTCGGGGCTATTAACGGATTATCGGATCCAAAACCTGACCCGATAGCTTAACGGCGTTCTGTTATTGTGGATGCCACATGTCGGTCACCCTTGACGAAAGCACTTCCGTGACGCGCGATTTATCGTCATGGAAGTGGACACTTCCGTGATGATAATTTTGGTAATGTCATGGAACACTTCTACGACAGCACATGTATGACTATCTTGATTCTATCATAAATTTGTCATGGATGTACTTGCATGACAAAAAACGCGACCTACTGTGACAAACACGTATCATCACGGAAGTGTACTTTTTTGTAGTGACTTAGCGCAGCCGACGAGCATCACGGCGGAGGATCCCTCGTATTGCTCGGACAAAGAACCAGCGGAGCATTGTAGCTCACGCGCTCGGTCTGCCGTCACCGTGTTGGACCTTGCCGCGTCTCGCTGTGCCGCCCCTACCTTGCCACGTGGAGCTCGCCGAGCCTCGTGTTGTGCCCTTGCTGTGCTGTCTCTGCTCGAGCATTGGAGCTCGCCACGCCCAGGCATGCCCAGCCACCATGCTTGCTGCTCCCGCTATGCCGTGCAAAGCCGCGCTCGCCCTCCCTCGTCTCGCACCCCGCCCCCGCCATGCTGTGCCGAGCCGTGCTCGGCCTGCCTTGTCTTGCGCCCTTGTTGTGCCGCCCCGCTCACGGGCTCCGTGTTGGAGCTCGCGCGCCCGGCTGCCTCCACGTTGTAGCTCTACCGCCGGCCTCGTGTCGTGCCTGGCCGGTGCTGCTCGCGCAGGTGGTCGCGGCCGCCAGCGCCCATCATATGCTCTCGCCTGGGTGCGGCTTGTCCCGACCATGGTCAACTGCACCTGTGTCCCTGCCTGCTACATGTTCGACGAAATGCCGGGGCAGACATGCACAAAATGCATCTGCCTCCCATAGGGCGCATCGGTCGACTAAAATGAAAAACAGAAATGGACGCGCGGACGGGCGACCCAAACAGACAAAAAAGGACAAAACTGGTGTCCGTTTGGGTCATCGCGTTGGAGTTGCTCTCAGAACAAAAAATTGTTTTGTTTTAATCCAAAACTTGTAAAACTCAACCCCATCATATTAGAACTTGCACTGCATGTGATAATTTGGTCCACAGCCAATCAGAGAGTGACAAGTGGTGCTAGCTGGCTCGAGCCAATCGTCGCTGCACTTTTGCAGATTCCCCCTGCCGTTTCCACTAATCAACCCACAGGTCCACCCCATTCCCGTGTGTCGTGGTCGTCGCCTTCCCCAACTCTGTTCCCAATTCCCTATTCCACCAGCTCCCAACTCCCAGCTCGCCGCCATAGTCCACAACTCGGCACCATGGTTTCCTGGGACGATCTGTCCAACTCATCGGATGGTGATTCCGTCACAGTCAGGTTAGCCCTTGAGTCTGTCCTCTATCTCAGGCAACTAGGGTTAGGGTTTTTATGGTAACTAGGGAATTTCACTAAGCAGGCCGGTTTGATTTTGTTTTATCCACCTGCCACCATTTTCTGCTTGGAATGTAGAGGCCTGGCTATAGATCTTGCTGCTAGATGTGAGCACTGAGCTGTCTATGAGAAGCTCATGGACTTTGAATCAGTGGATAGTGACAGGTGGTTCCTTGCTTGTGCACAGAAGGTCAGTGGCTTGCTAACCGATTTTGCATTGCTCTATAGTGCTCTATAAGTGCCTTTTAAATGTGCATGATAGTGTCATTCTAGTGCTACTTTGTGATCTTGAAGAATAATTGGTCAGAGACAATTTAGTGGTTAACTTCAGTTATGCTCATGCTCATGGTCTTGAAGAAGATTTGCTGAATTCTGAACCTTTGTAGTTCAGTAATGCTACCAATTTAGTGATGAAAGTTAACTGACTTTTTGCAGTCAACTGAATTCTATTTAGTGTTATATGTTAACTAAAATTTATGCAATTAACTAAATTTTGCTCAGTTTTAACTAATTTTTCTATTGTTTTCTGTTTAGGATAAACCACATTTTTTTCTAAATTGATAGGAAGGACACAAATGCAGCTATGTGGAGTGGGTTGACTCAGAGTAGCCTGTCCCATTGAAGATGACTAGCTAGGATGTGGAGCACGTATGACGACGAGACCAAATAGGGACTCATGCAAAATGTAGCTAATGCTGACGAAAACTTCAAGATCCCGGGCGAGCTGAAAAGATGGGACATAAACTGAGTTTTTTTGAAGTTGATTTTGCTAAGATGGTGGCTGACAAGGAGGAGAGATTGGCCTAATCAGGAAACACACAACTTGCTCTGACTGATCTAAAGCAAGTGCTTGACAAGAAGAACATGTCTAACAAATCAACCACAAACATTCATCAGGTGGTGAGGGCTAAGGAAGAGAAAAAGAGGGACCAGTTGATGCAATAGAGGGACAATTTGATGGAAGAGAGGGATAATTTGGTTGAAGAGACGGATCAGTTAAAGCAAGAAAAAAGGAAGCTAGAGTACATGATTGGTGATCTATTCAAACATAACAAGGAGGATAAGGAAAATTAAGGGGGTCCTGGATGAATTTAGTGATGCAGTGTTGTTGTAATGCTGCCATAATTTGTAGCTCTTAACTTGGTGAACTTGTGTAATGAAATTGTTTTTGTACTGAATTATGTGTGAACTGCCAGAGATATTTATGTGACCTTTCTAGTTTAATTTATGTTTGTCATTATGTGTTTGATATTACAATTTAAGAATTTTGTTAAGTGTTAAAAGTTAGGGCTTTCTACTTTCATGCCCCTATTTCCTTAGTCGTACTCTTTTTGCCCCAACATCTTAACGTTCTTCGCTTTCCCCCTCCTCTCTCTCCCACAGCCAGAAAAATACTCAAACGGAACATTTCCATTGGGTCAAAGTCCCTTGGTCGTTACTTGGATGTTGACAAGTTGTACCAATTAAAACACTCGCATGTGGGGCCCCTTTACCAACACAATAGAACATAAAAACACATTTCGTAGCCACACTAGTGATCTGTGGCCACAGTGGAATCTGCTTGGGAGGGCACAAAGCGGGCATGGAAGGTGACTCGAGAGGTAGCACACGCACTCCATCATCCATTGGAGCTCAAGGGAGACCCTGGGATTGCCAGAGTGAACGGTGCTGACAAAAACCATGGTGCCACATGCACACTTGTTTGATGGCGACGACACATGAAATGGACGAGGCGAACAAGGGAAACTCGATAGAACTCACTACAAGTTCAATGGGTTTATTAGCATGCTCAAGGAAGTGTTGTTGGTGTTGAATTGACATGTACAAGTGGAGGTTGTAGGCAACGGTGACGATGACAATACGTTGCACTCAGGCACTTCTTGCTCGAAACCTTACTCGAGGAGGGGCATAGGGATGCAGCGGATCTTCGCGATATGGTGGCGCGACATTTCTATGGCAGTGGCTGCACTAACAATGGACCGTGGCGACGGTGTTCTCTCAGGCGCGCTTGAGAACAAGATAGAGGGGGAGGGGAAGAAAAGGGGATGGGAGGAAACGCCAGTGCTGCGTGCTGCACTTATCCCTTGCTCGATGATGTAGTGTGTTAGGCATATTTCTCCCTTAGTGGTTTTGGTGATTGATGACAATGCGTTTGCGTACTAACCGTGTGCATTGAATATTCCAGAGCTAATCCTAGATGGCACGAGACGTTTTATTTCCCCTCAATGGTTAAGAAGTGAAGATGGTTATTCTCCGATGATTTCTTTTTGGTGGTTTGAGTCATAGGATATCTGCACTGTTAAGAGGGGGTCCATGTTGGAAAGGTATGGGCGGAATCAACAGGTACACAGCCTCATATGCACCCACTTTTCCCTTCCGCAACCTAGGAGCCATCTGATTTTTCTGTGAAGCTTGAGGTAGCACACAAGTGGTAGTACCGCTGGTGTCCATGGTAGTACTGCTCCGCGGTACTACCGCTATTGACTACCGCGCGTGTACCGCTTTGGGGAACCCTGCGAGTGTAACTCTTTGTTGCTAGTTTTTATTTCACAGTAGTAGCACGGTAGTAGCGGTACTACCGCTCTTACCACTGTTGCGAGTACCGCTTGCGGTTTCTCCCCTGTGCAACCTTCTGTTTTGATTTTCCCTTAAGCGGTAGTAGAGTGGCACTAGCACGGTAGTACCGCTTACTGCGGTACTGCCACTCTAGAACCCTCTACTATGGCTGCCTTACTCTGTCAAGAACACCTTAGTGGTAGTACCGCTGGCTCTACGGTAGTACCGCTCCAGTGGTACTATCGCCCTGAGCGGTACTATCGCCCTGAGCGGTAGTACCACTTAGCTGCGGGTTGGGGGCAGAAAACAGTTGGTCCCCCCACTATATAAAGAAGCTTTTCTTCTGCAAGAAGACTCATCACTTATCCTCCCAAGCTCCATTGTGGCTCAAACCACCGATTTAGGCGGGAGCGGGGGCAACAAATTCGCACACGGCGAAAACACAATAATGGTATCAAACAGAAAAACACCCCGGGAGGGCAGATATTTTTGATATTGCGAGCGAAGCGTCGTGGAGCCCAATGTACTATGCTGATGTGAGTGACAGGGGCACGGGCGTGGTAGATTGGTAGTCTAAGGGAACCGTGTCTGTTGTGTCAGCCAACTTGTCTACCATTTATAAATTTGGCAAAAATAATGCGGGAAAGGATCATAACACGAACACATTTGCAGGTGGACAAAAAATATCTATGAAAAGGGTGGCTTGATGTTCAAATACCCAATGCACAACTTTGTTGTTGCACCTGTCTCATAAAGTGCACAGTATTGGTGCCCCCCCCCACTTCGTGTCGGCGGGAGGGGAATCCTAGCTATATATGATCGCATGCCCCCAAATAGTCAGGTCTAACATATCACCCTACCGTAACACTAAACCTACACGAGTCCATCATGGTCAAACCCCCGCCCGCTTTTACTTCTAGTCTAAGGATGGCAATGGGTAGGGTATGGGCAGGGTAGAGCAATACCATACCCATACCTGTATAGTCAGTGGGTACAAAATTCTACCCGTACCCGTACCCATGGGTATGAAACTTTACCCATACCGATACCCGATGGGTACCCGTACCAATTGGGTACCCAGTGGCTAGAATAAATACTACACAAGTGTTCACAATTTTACGCTCATTGATAGCACATTTGACAAAAAAGTCAATTATCTCAGCTCAATAACAGGTAGAGAGTAAATGACCAATATCAAAATTTAGAAACCACAACATACTCTTAAGTCAATAGGAGTAGACTAGTCATATGACAAATTAATGACTAATGGGCAATAACTTAACATTAGTTCACAAACGGGCAGGGTATGGGTATACCCACGAGTACAAGGCTATGCCCGTACCCTATCCATGACTTGACGGGTAGGGTATGGGTACTACCCATGGGTATAAAAGTGTGCCCGTACCCTTCCCATACGGGTACGGTACCCACGAGTACCCGTACCCATAGGTAAAATTGCCATCCTTCCAGTCAAAGGTGGACCGTGTGCGGTCCCATAAATGTGTACTTGTGGTTGTGGCGCGAGATGGGTGAGACCACATACAAACCACCCACAGGTAGCCCAACTATATGTATGAAAAGGGTGGCGTGATATTTAAATACTCAATTCACAACTTTGATGTGGCACATGTGCCTCGCAAATTAACCAAACATCCACAATCCAACGAAGGTTCAGGAAATGCGAAGTATTCCCCTCCACATACTTTGAGTTGGTGGGAGAGGGCATCGCACCAAGACATGCATAACACAGACCAAGAAGAATCCACCTGGGTTGTATAACCTATCTATTATTGTTTTTCAAAGTGATGGACGTCCACGCGACCCCATAGTGAAGAAAATATACCCTAGAGGCAATAATAAAGTTGTTATTTTATATTTCCTTATTCATGATAAATGTTTACTATTCATGCTAGAGTTGTATTAACCGGAAACTTGATACATGTGTGAATACATAGACATAACACCATGTCCCTAGTATGCCTCTACTTGACTAGCTCGTTGATCAAAGATGGTTAAGTTTCCTACCCATGGACATGTGTTGTCATTTGATGAACGAGATCACATCATTAGGAGAATGATGTGATGGACAAGACCCATCCGTTAGCATAATGATTGTTCAGTTTTATTGCTGCTGCTTTCTTCATGTCAAATACATATTCCTCCGACTATGAGATTATGCAACTCCCGGACACCGGAGGAATGCCTTGTGTGCTATCAAACGTCACAACGTAACCGGGTGATTACAAAGATGCTCTACAGGTATCTCCAAAGGTGTTTGTTGGGTTGGCATAGATCGAGATTAGGATTTGTCACTCCGAGTATCGGAGAGGTATCTCTGGGCCCTCTCGGTAATGCATATCAAATGAAGCCTTGCAAGCAATGTGACTAATGAGTTAGTTGCAGGGTGATGCATTATGGAACGAGTAAAGAGACTTGCCTGTAATGAGATTGAACTAGGTATGAACATACCATGATCGAATCTCGGGCAAGTAACATACCAATGACAAAGGGAATAACATATTTGACATAACGGTTCGACCGATAAAGATCTCCGTAGAATATATGGGAACCAATATGAGCATCTAGGTTCCGCTATTGGCTATTGACCAGAGAGGTGTCTCGGTCATGTCTACATAGTTCTCGAACCCGTAGGGTCCGCACACTTAACATTCGATGACGATATGTATTATATGAGTTATGCGTTTAGGTGACCGAAGGTTGTTAGGAGTCCCGGATGCGATGACGGACATGATGAGGAGTCTCAAAATGGTCGAAAGGTAAAGATTCATATATTGGAAGGTTGTATTCGGACACCGGAAGTGTTCCGGAATGTGTCGGATACATATCGGAGTACCGGAGGGGTTACCGGAACCCCCCGGGGAAAGCTATGGGCCATATGGGCCATAGGAGGGAGGCACACCAGCCCACAAAGGGGTGGCGCGCCCACCAGAGAGGAGTCCGAATTGGACAAGGGGAGGGGGCGACGCCCCCCCTTCCTTCTCCCTCTCCCTCTCCTTCCCCCTTTCCCCCTTCGGTAAAAGGAAGGTGGGGGGGGGGGGGGGCGAATCGTACTAGGACCCCAAGTAGGACTCTTCCTACTTGGGGCGCGCCTAGGGTCGGCCTCCTCTCCCTCCCTCCTTTATATACGAGGGGGGAGGGGCGCCCCTAGAACACACATCAATTGTTCCAATCCGTGTGTGGCGCCCCCCATCCACAGTTTACACCTCCGGTCATATTCTCACGGTGCTTAGGCGAAGCCCTGCGCGAATCACATCACCATCACTGTCACCACACCGTCGTGCTGACGGAACTCATCTACTTCCTCGACCCTCTGCTGGATCTAGAGCTCGAGGGACGCTGTCGTGCTGAACGTGTGCAGAACTCGGAGGTGCCGTATGTTTGGTACTTAATCAGTCAGAACGAGAGGACGTTCAACTACATCAATCGCATTAAGCAAACGCTTCCGCTTTTGGTCTACGAGAGTACGTGGACACACTCTTCCCCTCTCGTTGTTATGCATCTCCTAGCTAGATAGATCTTGCGTGGGCGTAGGAATTTTTTTGAAATTGCATGCTACGTTTCCCAATAGTGGCATTCGAGCCAGGTCTATGCGTAGATGATATGCATGAGTTGAACACAAAGAGTTGTGGGTGGTGATTGTCATACTGCTTACCACCAATGTGGTTTTTTGATTCGGCGGTATTGTTAGATTAAGCGGCCCGGACCAACCTTACATGACCACGTTCATGAGACCGATTCCACCGACAGATATGCAACTAGTTTAGCATAAAGGTGGATGGCGGGTGTCTGTTTCTCCAACTTTAGTTGAATCGAACTTTGACTGCGGCCGGTCCTTGTGAATGTTAAAATTGCAAACTTGATAAATCACCGCTGTGGTTTTGTGCCGTAGGTAAGTACAGTTCTTGCTAGAAGCCCGTAGCAGCCACGTAAAACTTGCAACAACAAAGTAGAGGACGTCTAACTTGTTTTTGCAGGGCATGTTGTGATGTGATATGGTCAAGACATGATGTGATAATACGTTGTTGTATGAGATGATCATGTTTTGTAAAAGTTATCGGCAACTGGAAGGAGCCTTATGGTTGTCGCTTTATTGTATGAAATACAAACACTATGTAATTGCTTTACTTTATCACTAAGCGGCAACGATAGTCATAGAAGCAATAGTTGGCGAGACGACCACGACGCTATGATGGAGATCAAGGTGTCAAGCCGGTGAAGATGGAGATCAGGATGTTGCTTTGGTGATGGAGATCAAAAGCACAAGATGATGATGGCCATATCATGTCACATATTTTGATTGCATATGATGTTTATCTTTTTTCATCTAATTTGCCTTAGTATGGCAGTAGCATTATAAGATTATCCCTTAACTAAATTTCAAGGTATAAGTGTTCTCCCCGAGTATGCACCGTTGCGGAAGTTCTTCTTGTTGAGACACCACGTGATGATTGGGTGTGATAAGCTCTACGTTCAAATACAACGGGTGCAAGCCAGTTTTGCACATGTGGAATACTTGGGTTAAACTTGACGAGCCTAGCAAGTACAAACATGGCCTCGGAACACTGGAGACCGAAAGGTCAAATGTGAATCATATAGTGGATATGATCAACATAGAGATGTTCACTATTGATGACTACTCCATCTCACGTGATGATCAGACATGGTTTAGTTGATTTGGATCACGTATCATTTAGATGACTTGAGGGATGTCTACCTAAGTGGGAGTTCTTAAGTAATATGATTAATTGAACTTAATTTATCATGAACTTAGTCCTGATAGTTTTTGCATATCTATGCTGTAGAACAATGGCCCGTGCTACTGTTCCCTTGAATTTTATTGCGTTCATAGAGAAAGCTAAGTTGAAAGATGATGGTAGCAACTACACAGACTGGGTCCGTAACTTGAGGATTATCCTCATTGTTGCATAGAAGAGTTATGTCCTTGATGCACCGCTAGGTGTACCACCCCAACAACTACACACATTCTGAATGCCTGGCAGTCGTGTGTTGATGACTACTCGTTAGTTCAGTGTGCCATGCTTTACGGCTTAGAATCGGGACTTCAAAGACATTTTGAATGTCATGGAACGTATGAGATGTTCCAGGAGTTGAAGTTAATATTTCAAGCAAATGCCCGATGTCGGTGTCAAACTGGCGGATCTCGGGTAGGGGGTCCCGAACTGTGCGTCTAGGCGGATGGTAAAAGGAGACAAGGGACACGATGTTTTTACCCAGGTTCGGGCCCTCTCGATGGAGGTAAAACCCTACTCCTGCTTGATTGATATTGATGATATGGGTAGTACAAGAGTGGATCTACCACGAGATCAAGGAGGCTAAACCCTAGAAGCTAGCCTATGGTATGATTGTTGTAATGGTTGTTGTCCTACGGACTAAAACCCTCTGGTTTATATAGACACCGGGAGGGCTAGGGTTACACGAGTCGGTTACAATGGTAGGAGATCTACATATCCAGATTGCCAAGCTTGCCTTCCACGCCAAGGAAAGTCCCATCCGGACACGGGATGAAGTCTTCAATCTTGTATCTTCATAGTCTTGGAGTCCGGCTGACGATGATAGTCTGGCTATCCGGACACCCCTAGTCCAGACTCCTCAAGAGCCCTGAACCAGGCTTCAATGACGATGAGTCCGGTAGCATATTGTTTGGCATTGCAAGGCGGGTTCCTCCTCCGAATAATTCATAGAAGATTGTGAACACCAGGATAGTGTCCGGCTCTGCAAAATAATTTCCACATTCCACCGTAGAGAGAATATTATGTACACAAGTTCAATCTGCTGACGTATCTTGTACCATGACGTCATGCCACTACCAAGACTTTACTTGAATCGTTTTTTATTATACCACCTCAGCGTGTTTAGCGAAGCGGTTTCCTTGGCACGTCTTGTCGAAGTAGAGAACGTGTTCCCCTTATTCCGGGATTCTCATCAATACGGATGTGGGTAACCCAACCGCGCCATCGATGGTGGCGCTTGGGAGATAAGCGAGTTTTACCAGGCCGGTGGGGACTCATAGTCTTCGTCCACCCATATATAAGGGGATAAGGATCCACCCTTTTTACCTACGCCTTCTTCCTCCTTTGCTTAACCATCTCCGTGCACTCGAGCTCCAGCGCCCAAGTCCGCGCATCTCGTCTCGACCTTCTCCGACCATGTCCGGAGCGGGAGGCAAATGGTTGGCCTCCTCCATTACGGAGGAGCACACCGCAAGACTGCGCAGCGCCGGATACCTTTCCGACGACATCGCGCACCGGCTGCCCGACAAGGGGCAGCTCATCCCCACCCCAGGCCCCATGAGAGGGTCGTATTCCTCCCCCACTTCCTCCGCGGACTGGGCTTCCCGTTGCATCTCTTTGTCCGGTTGCTCATGTACTATTACGGCCTGGATTTCCACGATCTGGCGCCAAATTTCATCCTCAACATCTCGGCATTTATCGTCGTGTGCGAGGCCTTCCTCTGCATCCAGCCCCACTTCGGCTTGTGGCTCAAGACCTTCAACGTCAAGCCGAAGGTGGTGAAGGGCCCTCAAGCGGAGTGCGGAGGTGCCATGTTGGGCAAGATGCCCAACGTCATCTGGCTCGAAGGGGCCTTCGTGGAGTCTGTCAAGGGGTGGCAATCGGGGTGGTTCTACATCACCGAGCCGCGCGACCCTAAGTGGGCGGAGGCCCCTGAGTTCAGATCTGGTATCCCTATGCAGCTCACCTCCTGGAAAGAGAAGGGCTTGCTATGGGGTAGTTCGGAGGAGCTGACAGGACTCGATCTGTCTCTGCACCTCGTGAACAAGAAGCTTAGGCTTGCCAATGTGATCCAGGTCATGCTCATCCGCCGGATCCTCCCCTGCCAACAACGGGCCTTCAACTTGTGGGAGTTCGATTCGGCACAGCACCGGACTCCGAGCGGGCTCTTCGACACGACGTATGAAGCCGTTTGGAGGGTGCTGTTCAAGGGCGGATAAGCCCCCGCGTCCGCGACCGAAGATCGCGGATTCAGCACCAAGCGCCCGGCTGGTGAGGTAAGCTTCGTTATCCTCTATGGGGCGGTTGTTTTCTTTCATAGTTTGACTCTATGTGGGATCTAAAACTCCCAATGCCTTTGACAGATCTGGAAGGACGTCCCGACAGTAGACCGTCCGGCTCCCTTCCGAAGACCAGCGGACGCCCGCTTAGCGGGTTGCTGGTCCCGGCACTCTATGTGGTGCCGAGAAGAAGGCTAAGAAGAAGGCCACGGAACTCATGAAGTTCCCGGCGCCGGTGATATCGGACTCATCGTCCAATGGCTCGAGGCGGACTCCTCCCCAAAGACGAGGAGGAGAAAGAGGACTCTCTCGAGAGGAGGGGAGAGGAAGAGGAAGGCTTCCCCAACAGGGGAGGCCGAAGGGTCCAAGAGGGGAAGGACTATTCCCCCGGATAGCTCCGCCAACGCCAACGTTGGCGAAGAGTGGCCCTCAAGGACCAGGCCTCCGGCAAGATCGTAAGTATCCGGATTCCTGAATGATTTATAATTTCTCTTTTGTGTCACATAGTGTCCTTCTAATGCCGCACTCTGCCTGCAGTCCGGCCGATGATGATCTCCTCGCTTCGTCGAGCGGGTCGTTGGCTCCATCGGATGTAGATTCCATCCCGACTGCCTCCACCCCTCTCGCCGCTGAGGACGCCGAGGTGGGATCCCGAGAAGGGACCCATCGGGAGGAGGCTCCGGAGGCGCCACAAGGCAGCCTCTCGGACTTTACGCTGGACTCCACGCCGGAACCCGTAGTGGTTCCGGAGTCCGGCAGGCGGCCCCTTCACAAGAAGGGCAAGACCGTGACACCGGCGGCCTCTGTCCAACCGGAGGCGCCGGATAACTTGCTGGAGGCGCTCAAAGGCGCTTCCATCGAGGAAGAACACCGCACTATCATGAGTGCGGTGATTCAGAAGGTTCAGCTCGCCAAGAGCAGGCTGACCGAAGCCTCTAGTAGCCTTCTAACAGGCTTTGAGGTAAGAAGTTTAAAAATATGTAATGTAATACCGCATTGACAGTAGCCCCTGATGCTCGGTTCGGTGTTCGGAAAGAAAAACCGGATTGAGGATCTAAAAAGATATACGCAGAGTGCTAAAAATTGTGTCAATATGGGTTTGCAGGCTGCGCTGCTGACCTCTGCCGCACTGACTGCGGAGGTCGGTGCTTTGAAGCAGGACCTCCAGTGGTCCGAGCGAGAGCTCGGCCTTGCCAAGGAGCAGCTCGAGGATAAAGAAGGTGAGTGACACCACTTTAAAATTTGTACCTTACAGAAAAGGATTTTGGTTGCAATGAAAATAACAAGGATAACGTGGAGTGCTGCGGGGCCACGAATGAGGTGGCGACCTGAAGGAGGCCGTGTCCGCGTCGAACGCATAATCTTGCCGCATGAGCGAGCGGAGCGAGAGAAGCAGGAGGCACGGGTGGCGGAGGTGCGGCAAGAGCTCCGTGCTCTCATGGAAAAGCATGAGAGTTTGGAGCGTGACTCAAGACTTCGAGAGTCCGAGCTTGCCTCGGCTCTTGAAAGTGCCAAAGCCGCTAAGGCCGAGGCCCATAAGGCCCTCCAGAAGATTGAGGCAGTGAAGAAAATAGTGGCGGGTAAGGCATTTTTCATGCAAAGCAAGCATGTTAATGTAAATTACCTGTTACTTACCCGAATTCGGAGCTCTCTAGGGGCGTTTGCAGATCTGCCTTGCAGTGTGTCGGATGCCGCCGCATTCTACCGTGGCGAGGAGGGGAGCTCAACAGAAAAGGTTTTCTGGTCTCAGTACGCTGAGTCCGAACATCCGGTGCCCCCTAGCGACCAGCTGAAGCAGCTGGTCGAACTCTACAAGGTAGCTGAGCAGGCCATGAAGGGCCTCATAGTCCGGTTGTGGCTTGGTGAGGCCATGCCTGGGAGCTACTTTGGCCTCGTGCGGCGATTGGTGGATGCGTGCCCCTGGGTGGAGGTCATCAAGCGCTCCGCCTGTATTGAAGGTGCTCGTCGGGCCCTTGCCCGCACAAAGGTGCATTGGGGCAGGCTGGATGCAGAGAGGCTTATTACTGACGCGCCACCAGCGGGCAAGGAGTATCGTACGCCCGAGATGTACTATAAGACTGTCCTGAAGGGTGCCCACAAGATTGCGGATGAGTGCCCCAAAGATGTAATTATTGAGTAAACTCGCAATGTGTTATCCTGTGCGCTGAAAACTTTGTTCATATGCGCTAAGCAACACTTATTGATTTAAAATATGACCTTCTGTGCGGCCATTTATTAAATCTGAGAGATGGCAAGTCATCGGCTTCAGCCCCCATGCCACGAAAGTCTTTGGGGTGTTGGGATAAACTTGAGCACTCTTGTTCCCATTTTTGGGTCCATCTAGGGAGGCACTCAACACAACGAACAAGGCAACCGGACTTATAATGCTTGAACACTCTCACTTAGCCATAGAATACTTTAAATTTCGGCGAAGCCCCTAGTATTCGGAAGACCGATTTCGGGGCGCTATCCACGCCTTGGCCGGACATTATCCGGTTCTTCGCTCGAAGCGGCATAAGTCTTTAGGGACTCGAAAAGACCTCTCGAACAGCGACCAGTCTCTCGCCTTATCATGACAGTCAGTTTTAGCTTTCTCCACTGAGGCGCTCGCCCAGCTCAACCGGGGCACAATCGCAGTGGTTCTCCCAGTGCTACCTTAGCCGAAAAACGGAACGTAAGGTACCAAAACATGGGAGCCGGGCAAACCCAACTATTGACCCAAGACATGATTCAGAGCCGATTCATATAATGCTATAAGTTCGGGGTACCGCACTTGTGAAAGTGTTCGGACTTATCACACAATAATGTGGGGAACATAAGCCCCTGGTGTATTCGGCCGTACCAAAATATACGGGAGCAAGATGTCATTAATGAACATATATGTAAAAAAGATAATGCAATTATAGGCGAAAGGTAATGCATTGTTTATCCAAGAAATTCTGCTATGAGTGCAGAGCGATACAAATAGTGCGGTAAGCAAGGGATTGGACTAATTAAGCGTGTCCCCCTCCAGGGGTGGGCTGCGGAATGGTGTATTTAACAAATTTAATGCTCATAATGGAGACCACCTGAGTGTTCTGCGCAGCCTTTGTCCCTCCCTGGCTGTTGCATCGTGAGTTCGGCAGGTTCGCCGCCGGACAGGGCCTCTGGTGAACGGAGTCCTGTGTATAAAAAGAAGGAAAATAAAAAAATAAAAAGAGCGACACACTTGGGAGCCCCTGGTGTGGTCGAGCCGCACTCTAGGTCAGTTGTGGTCGTGCCCTCCCCCTATGCCCATGGTATCTCCAGAGCGTAATGATGTATGCGGAGAGCTGGTCTTGCAATCATGCGAGGGCTAGGGTTGGGGCCGCATTGCTACGCGAGCTCGGAACGTGCCAGGTGGTCTTGATTGATGTAGCTCCGGGAGTGTTTGGCCGTGTCTGGTCGTTTAACGGCCGGACTCGAAAATTGCCTTAGAAGGCTGCTCTGCATTTCTGCCGCGAGAGCCGCTGTATGTTCCTCCATTCGGAGGGAGCGTTCCATATCTCCGTTGACCGTGATGACTCCACGAGGGCCTGGCATCTTGAGCTTGAGGTATGCATAACGCGGCACGCGTTGAACTTCTTGAACGCGGTTCGTCGAAAGCAGAGCGTGATAGCGCTGCGGAGCGGGACTATGTCGAAGATTAAATCCTCGCTTGGGAAATTATCCGGGATCCGAAGACCACTTCGGTGTGGTGAGCTGTACAATTGGCCTCAACACGGTATGGCGCCTTTGAAGGTCGTCTTTGTAGGTTTAATCCTTGAGGGTCTATGCCCATCTTGCGCCTTTGTATCCCGATAAAGCGAGGTTCGAAGCTCTGCCGCCGTCCATCGGGACTCGTGAGGTGAAATCCGCCGAAGATTGGGTCTAAAACCAATGCGGCGAATCCGCCATGGCGGATACTGGTCGGATGGTCTCTTCGATCGAAAGTGATCGGGCAAGAGGACCATGGATTGAACTTCGGGGCGACTGGCTCCATCGCATATACGTCCTTCAGTGCACGCTTCCGCTCCCTCTTTGGTATGTGGGTTGCGTATATCATGTTTACCGTCCGCACTTGTGGGGGGAAGCCCTTCTATCCTCTACTGTTCGGCAGCCGGGTCTCTTCCTCGTCATCGCTATGCAGCCCCTTGTCATTGTTTTCGGCAATTAGCTTGCCTGCCTGCTTGAATACCCAACAATCTCTGTTGGTGTGGTTAGCTGGTTTTTCGGGGGTGCCATTTATCTGGCAAGAGCGGTCGAGTATTCGGTCCAAATTGGACGGACCCGGAGTAGTTCTTTTGAATGGCTTCTTCTGCTGACCGGGTTAGAGCCTCGGAATCCGGCGTTGACTGCCGTATCCTCATTGTTGTCGCCGTTAACGCGGCATTTGTTTTTGCTTCGACGCGACCTTCCATTGTGGTCCTTAGTATCCGGACTGCCAGCATTTTTACTGAGGTTGTTGCTGCGAGCTAGCCAACTATCCTCTCCCGCACAGAAGCGGGTCATTAATGATGCGAGGGCTGCCATGGATTTCGGCTTTTCCTGTCCTAGGTGCCGGGCCAGCCATTCGTCACGGATGTTATGTTTGAAGGCTGCGAGGGCCTCTGCATCCGGACAATCGACGATTTGATTTTTCTTTGTTAAGAACCATGTCCAGAATTGCCTGGCCGATTCGTCTGGCTGCTGAATTATGTGGCTTAGGTCATCGGCGTCTGGTGGTCGCACATATGTGCCCTGTAAGTTGTGGAGGAATGCGGCTTCCAGGTCCTCCCAACACCCAATTGACTCTGCGGGCAGGCTGTTAAGCGAATGCCGAGCTGGTCCTTTAAGCTTGAGCGGGAGATATTTGATGGCGTGGAGATCTTCGCCGCGGGCCATATGGATATGAAAGAGATAATCTTCGATCCAAACCGCGGGGTCTGTTGTGCCATCGTAGGATTCAATGTTTATGGGTTTAAACCCTTCAGGGATTTGATGATCCATTACTTCGTCGATGAAGCATAAGCGGGTGTCGGCGCCTCAGTATTGAGCAATATCACGGCGTAGCTCAAGGGGCGTTATGCTGCTGTGTTGGCCCGCGAGTTGTTGTATCCGGTATAGCGGTATTCGTCGTGGGTCATGGGGGCCCACGTGATCCATAGATAGATCTGGATTATCTCACCTTGTCCTCAATATATCCCGCAAGTCGGCGCGTTCCCCGTGGCTTCATACTTTTCGAGCGATGCCGGAGTGCGGTCTTGATGGAGGGCCTAGATGCCTCTCTGTCGCGACCACGGGGTGGTCGGTCGGCCGACAGCGCTGGTGATGAAGGTATGTACGCTTCCTCCTCTAATCGGGTAGCAACTTGCGTTTTGGGTAGCTCTTGGAGGGTGTTGAGTTCATACTCTTGACGCGAGGACCTCGGTCCATCTGTCGGCAGCCAGGTCTTGATCAGCTTGAAGCTGCTGCTGCTTTTCTTTAGGCTATTTCTTTGTGGCCATTAGCCCACATTTGAAACGCTCTTGTTCGACGGGATCCTCGAGCACGACGAATTAAATCGTCGTCGAGGCTTGCCTCGTCTCCGGAGGAGGTATGTAATTATCATCCTCGACCTCTTAAATGCCGCTCTCTCGTGAGGGCTTATACGCATCCTCTGCGCTGAATCTTCTTTGGAGGGGTTGTTTCGGCACTTTACGGGGTGTTATTATCTCTGTGCGGAATCTCCATTCTTCTTGTGGCGGGATTTAGGCGGCGCCACGACGTCGGCGCTTGGGCTGTTTCTTTAAGGAATCTGCCTCGCTTTGCTTCTTCACCGTCCCCATCTTTTGGGGTGTCCACCATGTATATGTCGTATGACGAGGTGGTCTTCAGTGCCTGTAGGCTTTGGTTCTTGATGTCTCGGCATCGTCGTCCATACCGTCGATGTCTTCGGAGTCGTAGTCTAGCATGTCTGTTAGATCGTCGACAGTTGCTACAAAGTGGGTGGTGGGTGGGCTTTGAATTTCTTCGTCGTCCGCATCCCAACCATCATGGCCGTAGTCCAGCCAGGGCTCCCCAAATAGCGAGAGATGCTTTAGCGAATTTAGGATGTCGCCAAAGGGTGAGTGCTGAAAGATGTCTGCAGCGGTGAACTCCATGATCGGCGCCCAATCGGATTCGATTGGCAGGGGCGCAGGAGGTTCGGAGTCCGGCAGTCTGGCACCTCGAAGTCACGAGCTTTATAAGGGACGAGGTCAGTGTTCGGCTCCGTCACCGTGGAAGTTGCAGCTCCCGAGGCGGTGTCCAGCTACCCGTCCTCGATCTGCGCGATCGGCTCCGAATTATGGGTCGGGCGGATTAGTATCTTGACCTCAAAATCTTGTCGCGGCAGAGCTAGATCATACCCATCGTGACAGTGCGACACGCTCGGCTGCGGCATGGATCCATCGAAGATCAAGTCTCCGCGGATATATGCCGTGAAGTTTAGGCTTCCAAATCTGACCTGATGGCCCGGGGCGTAGAATCTGCTCCAGATGGCCAAGTGAATTGGCCCGCAGTGCGAACCCGCCGAATACGAAGATTTGTCTGGGGAGAAAAGTCTCACCCTGGACGGCGTTGTTGTTGGTTGAAGAAGCCATCAAGCCTATCGGTGACGACACAGAGGAACTCTCAATGAAAGCACCAATGTCGGTGTCAAAACCGGCGGATCTCGGGTAGGGGTCCCGAAGCGTGCGTCTAGGCGGATGGTAACAGGAGACAAGGGACACGATGTTTTTACCTGAGTTGGGCCCTCTCGATGGAGGTAAAACCCTACTCCTGCTTGATTGATATTGATGATATGGGTAGTACAAGAGTGAATGTACCACGAGATCAAGGAGGCTAAACCCTAAAAGCTAGCCTATGGTATGATTGTTGTAATGGTTGTTGTCCTACGGACTAAAACCCTCCGGTTTATATAGACACCGGGGAGGGCTAGGGTTACACAGAGTCGGTTACAATGGTAGGAGATCTACATATCCGTATTGCCAAGCTTGCCTTCCACGCCAAGGAAAGTCCCATCCGGACACGGGACGAAGTCTTCAATCTTGTAGCTTCATAGTCTTGGAGTCCGGCTGACGATGATAGTCCGGCTATCCGGACACCCCCTAGTCCAGGACTCCCTCACCCGAGTTGAGAGATATGAAGTCTCCAACAAGTTCTATAGCTGCAAGATGGAGGAGAACAGTTCTTTTAGTGAGCACATACTCAGAATATCTGGGTACCATAATCACTAGACTCAGCTGGGAGTTAATCTTCCAGTTGATTGTGTCATTGACAGAGTTCTTCAATCATTGCCACCAAGCTACAAAGGCTTCATGATGAACTACAATATGCAAGGGATGGAAAAGACTATTCCCGAGCTCTTTGCAATGCTAAAGGCTGCGGAGGTAAAAATCAAGAAGGAGCATGAAGTGTTGATGGTTAACAAGACCACTAGTTTCAAGAAGAAGGGCAAAGGGAAAGAAGGGGAACTTCAAGAAGAATGGCAAGCAAGTTGTCACTACCAGGAAGAAACCCAAAGCTGGACCTAAGCTTGAAACTGAGTGCTTCTACTACAAAGGGACTGGTCGCTAGAAGCGGAACTGCCCCAAGTATTTGGCGGATAAGCAGGATGGCAAAGTGAAGAAAGGTATATTTGATATACATGTTATTGATGTGTACCTTACTCATTCTCGTAGTAGTGCCTGGGTATTTGATACTGGTTTGGTTGCTCATATTTGTAACTCAAAACAGGGACTATGAATTAAACGAAGATTGGCTAAGGACGAGATGACGATGCGCGTCGGGAATGGTTCCAAGGTCGATGTGATCGCCGTCGGCACACTACTTCTACAGCTACCTTCGGGATTAGTTTTAGACCTGAATAATCGTTATTTGGTGCCAGCGTTGAGCATGAACATTATATCTGGATCTTGTTTAGTGCAAGATGATTATTCATTTAAATCAGAGAATAATGGTTGTTCTATTTATATGAGTAATATATTTTATGGTCAAGAACCCTTGAAGAGTGGTCTATTTCTGTTGAATCTCGATCGTGGTGATACAAATATTCATAATATTGATGCCAAAAGATGCAAAGTTGATAATGATAGTGCAACTTATTTGTGGCACCGCCGTGTGGGTCATATCCTTGTTATTTTTCTTGCAACCTAAATCCTTTTCTGTAAGGTAACTATTCAAAGTGGTGTTACTCACCTTCTTTGTCCTTGAGCTGCTTCTTGCACGGCCGAGCTCTTGCTCGGACCGCTCGAATCTGCTTCAAAGCACCGACCTCCACGATCGATGTGGCGAGAGGTCGATGGCGTAGCCTGCAAACCCATATTGACATAATTTTTAGTAACCTGCGTATATCTTTTTAGATCCTCGATCTGGCTTTTCTTTCCGAACACCGAACCGAGCATCAGGGGCTACTGTCTATGCGGTATTACATTACATAATTTTAACTTCTTACCTCAAAGCCTATTAGAAGGCTGCTGTAGGCTTCGGTCAGCCTGCTCTTGGTGAGCTGAACCTTCTGAATCACCGCACTCATGATAGTGCGGTGTTCTTCCTTGATGGAAGCGATTTTGAGCGCCTCCAACAAGTTGTCCAGCGCCTCCGGTTGGATGGGGGCTGCCGGCGTCACGGTCTTGCCCTTCTTGCGAAGGGGCCGCCTGCCGGATTCTGGAACCACTGCGGGTTCCGGCGTGGAGTCCGGCGCAATGTCCGGGAGGCTGCCTTGCGGCGCCTCCGGAGCCTCCTCCTAATGGGTCCCTTCCCAGGATCCCACCTCGCGTCCTCAGCGGCACGAGGGGTGGAGGCAGTCGGAATGGAATCCACATCCGACGCAGCCAACGACCCTTCGGCAAGGCAGGAGATCATCGTCGGCGGACTGCGAGCGGTATCACGGCATTAGAAGGACGTTATGTGACACAAAAGAAATTGTAGATCATTCGGGAATCCGGATACTTACGATCTCGCCGGAGGCCTGGCCCTTGAGGGCCACTCTTCTTCGCCAACGTTGGCGTTGGTGGAGCTGTCCGGGGGAATAGTTCTTCCCCTCTTGGACCCTTCGGCCTCCCCTGTTGGGGAGGCCTTCCTCTTCCTCTCTCCCTCCTCTGGGAGAGAGTCCTCTGTTTCCTCCTCGTCTTCGGGGGAGGAATCCGCCTCGGAGTCGTCGGACACCTGAAAACGGGAACTCTTTCGAGTACCCGTGGCCACCTTCTTGGCCTTCTTCTCGGCACCACGTGCGGTGCGGAACTAGCACCCGCTAGGCAGGCGTCCACTGGTCTTCGGCATGGGAGCCGGGCGGATGAGCTGGTCGGCCTTCTTCATCCATTCTGTCAAAGGAAAAGGGAGATTGAAACCCGCTTAGGGTCGAACTATTAACAACAAGTGTCCCGTAAAGGGGTAGAATCACTTACCTCGTCACCGGACGCTGCGAGTGAAATCGCGATCTTTAAATCACGGATCACGGGGCTTCGGTGCCCTTAAACAGCACCCTCCAGGCGCCTTCGTATGTCGTGTCGAAGAGCCCGCTCAACGCCTGGTGCTGTACCGGATCAAACTCCCACAGGTTGAATGCCCGTTCTTGGCATGGGAGAATCCGGTGGACGAGCATGACTTGGACCACATTGACAAGCCTGAGCTTCTTGCTCACCGGCTTGGATCTGAGCTTGGAGTCCGTCAGCTCCTTGAATTACCCCATAGCAAGCCCTTCTCTTTCCGGAGGTGAGCTGCACAGGATACCAGATCTGAACTTCGGGGCGCTGCCCACTTAGGGTCGCGGCTCGGTGATGTAGAACCACCCGACTACCACCCTTAGCGGACTCCACGAAGGCCCCTTGAACCCAGAGGGCGTTGGGCATCTTGCCCAACATGGCGCCTCCGCACTCCGCCTGCGTGCCCTTCACTACCTTCGGCTTGACGTTGAAGGTCTTGAGCCACAAGCCGAAGTGGGGCTGGATGCAGAGGAAGGCCTCGCACATGACGATGAACACCGCGATGTTGAGGATGAAGTTCGGCGCCAGATCATGGAAATCCAGGCCGTAGTAGAACATGAGCCCCAGGACAAAGGGGTGAAGTGGAAAGCCCGATCCAGCGGAGGAAGTGGGGAGAAATCGACCCTCTCATGGGGCCTAGGGCGGGATGAGCTGCCCTTGTCGGGCAGCCGGTGCGTGATGTCGCCGGAAAGGTATCCGTCTTTCGCGGTTTGGCGATGTGCTCCTCCTTGGCGGTGGAGGCCAACCATTTACCTCCGCTCCGGACATGGTCGGAGAAGGTTGAGATGAGATCTTGCGAACTTGGGCGCTGGAGCTCGAGTCGGAGATGGATAAGCAAAGGAGGAAGAAGGCGAGGCAAAAGGCAGATCCTTATCCCTTATATATAGGCGGACGAAGACTATCGTCCCCACCGCCTGGTAAAACTCGCTTATCTCCCAAGCGCCACCATCAATGGCGCGGTTGGGTTACCCACGTCCGTATTGATGAGAATCCGGAATAAGGGGAACACGATCTCGCTCGACAAGGCGTGCCAAGAAACCGCCGCTAAATCGTTGAGGTGGTATAATAAAAACGATTCAAGTAAAGGCTTGGTAGTGGTGTGGCGTCATGCCGCAAAATACGTCAGCAGATTGAACCTGTGTACATATTATTCTCTCTATGGTGGAATGTGGAAATTATTTTGCAGAGCCGGACACTATCCTGGTGTTCATAATCTTCTATGGATTATTCAAAGGAGGAACCCGTCTTGCAATGCCAAACATTATGCGCGCCAGACTCATCGTCATTGAAGCCAGGTTCAGGGGCTACTGAGGGAGTCTTGGACTAGGGGGTGTCCGGACAGCCGGACTATCATCGTCCGCCGGACTCCAAGACTACGAAGATACAAGATTGAAGACTCCGTCCCGTGTCCGGATGGGACTTTCCTTGGCGTGGAAGGCAAGCTTGGCGATTCGGATATGTAGATCTCCTACCATTGTAACCGACTCTGTGTAACCCTAGCCCTCTCCGGTGTCTATATAACCGGAAGGCTTTAGTCCGTAGGACACAACATCCATGACAACAATCATACCATAGGCTAGCTTCTAGGGTTTAGCCTCCTTGATCTCGTGGTAGATCCACTCTTGTAATACACACCATCAATATTAATCAAGCAGGACGTAGGGTTTTACCTCCATCAAGAGGGCCCAAACCTGGGTAAAACATCGTGTCCCTTGTCTCCTGTTACCATCCGCCTAGACGCACAGTTCGGGACCCCCTACCCGAGATCCGCCGGTTTTGACACCGACAGTTGTATTCAGACACCAGAAGTGTTCCAGAATGTATCGGGTACATATCATAGTACCGAAGGGGTTACTGGAACCCCCCGGGGAAAGATATGGGCCATACGGGCCATAGGAGGGAGGCTCACCCGAACACAAAGGGGTGGCGCGCCCCCACCAGGGAGGAGTCCAAATTGGACAAGGGGAGGGGGCGGCACCCAATTTCCTTCTCCCTGTCCCTCTCCTTCCCCCTTTCCCCCTTCGATAAAAGGAAGGGGGGAGGCAAATCCTACTAGGACCCCAAGTAGGACTCCTCCTACTTGGGGCACGCCAAGGGCCGACCTCCTCTCCCTTCCTCCTTTATATACTAGGGGGTGCCACTAGAAGACACATCAATTGTTCCAAGCCGTGTGCGGCGCCCCCTCCATAGTTTACTCCTCCAGTCATATTCTCGCGGTGCTTAGGCGAAGCCCTGCGCGGATCACATCACCATCACTGTCACCACACTGTTGTGCTGACGGAACTCATCTACTTCCTCGACCCTATACTAGATCAAGAGCTCGAGGGATGTCATCGCGCTGAATGTGTGCAGAACTCAGAGGTGCCGTACGTTCGGTACTTAATCGGTCGGAACGAGAAGACGTCCGACTACATCAAACACGTTAAGCAAATGCTTCCTCTTTTGGTCTACGAGGGTACTTTGACACACTCTCCCCCTCTCGTTGCTATGCATCTCCTAGATAGATCTTGCGTGGTCGTAGGAATTTTTTTGAAATTGCATCCTCGGTTTCCCAACACACAGATGGGCTAGCTCTTTGATAACCATGCAAGGGAGTAGTGCCCGAAGACAACCACTGCGTGCAGGTGGCCCAAACATATGTATGGAGTGTTGTGTGATGTTTGAATACCCAATGCACAACTTTGATGTGGCACCATGCTTTGGAATCAGAAAGTCCCCACAGGGAGCGAGGGTTTACGACTGAAAGGATCGATAAGAGGTGTCTAGAGGGGGGTGATTAGACCCTCAACAAATAAAGGTGGTAGGTTTTTAAGTTTTTCAAGTTGAGGTTGACAATTAGAAAAATTTCACAATAAAATTCAAGCAAGCATGCAAAGAGTATATGAGCAGCGAAAAGTAAAGCATGCAACTTGCAAGAAAGTAAAGGGATGGGATTGGAGTGTGCAAACGCAATTGGAGACACGGAGATTTTTGGCGTGGTTTCGATAGGTGGTGCTATCATACATCCACGTTGGTGGAGACATCAACCCATGAAGGGTAACAGTTGCGCGAGTCCACGGAGGGCTCCACCCATGAAGGGTCCACGAAGAAGCAACCTTGTCTATCCCACCATGGCCATCGCCCACGAAGGACTTGCCTCACTAGGGTAAATCTTCACGAAGTAGGCAATCTCCTTGCCCTTACAAACTCCTTGGTTCAACTCCACAATCTTGACGGAGGCTCCCAAGTGACACCTAACCAATCTAGGAGACACCACTCTCCAAAAGGTAATAGATGGTATGTTGATGATGAACTCCTTTATCTTGTGCTTCAAAAGATAGTCTCCCCAACACTCAACTCTCTCTCACAGATTTGGCTATGGTGGAAAGATGATTTGAGTGGAAAGCAACTTGGGGAAAGCTAGAGATCAAGATTCTTGTGGTTGGATTGGAATATCTTGGTCTCAACACATGAGTAGGTGGTTCTCTCTCAGAAAATGAATGCTGGAAGTGTAGGCACATTCTGATGGCTCTCTCCATGAATGAAGAATGGGTGGAGGGATATATATAGCCTCCACACAAAATCTAGCCGTTACACACAGATTCCCAAACTCGGTGGGATCGAATGGTAAAACTCGGTCCGACCGATTCAGGTCAAAATGTGAATGTTAGAGTTTTCGGTGGGACCGGCAAGGTCAACTCGCTGGGACCGATGTGCAGGGGTTAGGGTAAAACCTCAACTCGGTTTGACCGATTACACAAACTCGGTGGGACTGATTTTTGTAATAAGCAAACTAAGTACTGGTCAAGCAAAATCGGTCACAAAGAATTTGCAATAGGTCACAAAGAATTTGCAAGCCCATCTCAGCGAGGCCGAGATCCCATCAGTGAGACCAAACTGATTAGGGTTTGGAAGTGGCTGCATTAGATGAGCTCGGTGGCGCCGGATAGATCAAATCGGTGGGGCCAAGTTTGACTTGTAGGTTTAGGACATATGTGGATATGAAAAAGTGGTTGAGGGCTTTGGAGCATATCACTAAGCACTTTGAGCAAGCAAGCCATTAAGCAACACCTGTTCCTCTTTTAATAGTATTGGCTTTCCTATGGACTCAATGTGATCTTGGATCACTAAAATGAAAATGTAGAGTCTTGAGCTTTTGCCAATATTTCTCCTTAGCATCTTGAAGGGGTTCTACATCCTCTTGTCCATGTCCATGCCACTCCAATGTTGAACTTATCTAAAATATACTAGGTAGAAATATTAGTCCAACAAGAGATATGTTGACATTAATTACCAAAATCACCCAGGGAACACTTGTGCTTTCAATCTCCCTCTTTTTTGTAATTGATGACAACATACATCAAAGCTTTAGATAAAGATATAAGGAGATAGCAAGTAAAGCTTTGGCAAGACATGCAACATGCATTAACTCTCCCTACATGTATGCAATCATGTGATGATGGATCATAAGAGTATGAGAATGCATAAACATAATAGAGCAAGCAATAAGTTACATGTGTCTTGGCTATATGCATTAGAACAAATGATGTGGATGCTGGAAATATACCTTCAAGTTCATGAATTTCCCTTGCAAACAATATGTACCACAGTAAGAGGTCTTCATGCACATGAGTGTGATGCATATACTGACCTTGTGGTCTTGAACTAGCTTTGGAAGAGATGTACTTGAGTAAACAAGGTTAGCTAACACGAGAACATCTACTAGACAGAGCAAGAACAGGAGATCACAAGAATACCAAGATTGGGATGACATGTAGAGAGTGAGTACTAGGTACTCTATTTGGTTAGACATGTCCCCAAGAATAAACATATGCAATGAATTCCAAAGATTTTCTTCCCTTAGGTGTCTTTCTCCCCCTGAATCTGACATTGGATAATGGGAGAAGATAGGGTAATAGAAAATCAGAGCAAACAAGAAAATAACCAGAGCAAGATAGAATTATACCATATACTATCATGCTATCATGTCCTTCCCCTCTTGAAGACATGAGATAACCTTCCTCTTAAGAATGGAAGCATCAGGAGAAGCTTTAGGAGTGCATTCTCTCTTATGTGATAAGCTTTGATGTGCTCTCTCTCCCCCTTTGACATCAATTTCCAAGACAGGACTTCTCGAGCATGTGTGAAGTAGGTTTGGTCCCTGAGTCACATTACAAAGTGACATGTAGTATAGGATGCTATTAGAGGACAACTATCATTGAGTGGAGCTGGGACAAATATGCAGGATGCAAGTGACACCGTTTTTATCTCAGTATTGACATCGGTAGCACCGAGTTGTTATTTTCGGTGGCACCGAGATGGTTCCGTTCAGCCGAAGTAATCAAGTCGGTGAGACCAAGTTCATACCAGAGAGAAAAAATAATTTGTCACCTCATCTCACTTAGCCAATAAATATCTCACAAGGATATTCAAGGAATTAACTGAAGGATTTGAAATGAACAGGGAAATGCAGAAAATAACAGAGAAGAGAAATGAAATCTAGATGAAGTTTTTTTGAAAGGGTAACTAGCATGCAAGAAACAAATGCAAGAGCACAAAGAGACAACAGAGAACTTCATCTAGAAATGGTCGGCGACAAAGTCACCTATTTTAGAGTATGTTGACCTAGGAGTCAAGTGAAGACACTTGATCATAGGTCATACTCATCGTTTAAGCTCAAAATGGGGTTGCCATTTTTCGTTTTCAGCATTTTGATGTATTCACATCTTGTTGAGTTGCCTTGACCATGTCTTGGGGTAAAGCTTCTCTAAGATGGAATGACATACCTTGGGTGGTGGTGTTGAACTTGGTCATGTAGTTGTACTTGTGTAGGGTGCTCAAGTTGATGTAGATCATCAAGAGTTGGGAGCACCACTTGTAGTTGAAGTTCATCTTCCTACATGGGTTAGTCTTGCAAGGAAGAGCACTTGTGTATCCAAAGTGACAATCATGAAATTTGATACCAATTGAAATTTGATATAAGGAATTTGTCAAAGGATATATTGAATGGATTCATTCTTCCTTGTCTTCATCCACCATTTTGTAGAGACTTGGAGATGTAGAGATTGTTTAGAATGTGATTGAGTTGCAATCTCATAGAGTTGGGTTCGTCCAAGTACCTTCAAGGGTTAGATAGCATGTAAGTATACAAGAATATCCAAGACATATGATCATCATCATAAGAGAAATGTCAAGAATTAGTCATAGTAAGGCTCATGCCTTGCATGCATCCACATGGAGTTTTTACTCCAAATTTGAGGCATCAATGATGTTCAATTCACCTCTCAACCTGCAAAAGACTTTCTCATCAAGTGGTTTGGTGAATATATCCGCCAATTGCTTATCAGTACGAACATGCTTAAGTTTGATATTGCCCTTAGTAACATGATCTCGAATGAAATGATGATGGACTTCAATATGCTTAGTTCGAGAATGTTGCACGATATTATGAGAAACCTTAATAGCACTCTCATTGTCACAAAGCAATGGAACATATTTCACATATATCCCATAATCTTTAAGAGTTTGGGTCATCCAAATTAATTGAGCACAACATGAACCGACGGCAATGTATTCCGCTTTGGCGCTGGATAAGGATACCGAGTTTTGTTTCTTGGAGGACCAAGACACAAGAGATGTACCAAGAAATCGACAAGTACCCGAAGTGGACTTTCTATCAACCTTGTCACCGGCATAGTCCGAATTAGAGTAGCCAACAAGATTAAAAGAAGACCTCTTAGGATACCAAATGCTAAAATTTGGTGTATGTATTAAGTATCTCACTATCCTTTTCACAACCTTAAGATGACACTCTTTGGGGGCCGCTTGATATCGTGCAAACATGCACACACTTAGCGTGATATCGGTACGGGAGGCACATAGATATAACAATGAACCAATAATAGAGCGGTAAACCTTTTGGTCAACCGGTTCGCCATCCTTTGTCAAGTCAAGATGTCCACTAGTAGGCATGGGGGTATTCATACCTTTGCATTCTTGCATGTTAAATTTCTTGAATAAGTCCTTGGTATACTTTGTTTGAGAGATAAAGTTTCCCTCAGTTTGCTTTATTTGCAAACCAAGAAAGAACTTGAGTTCACTCATCATAGACATCTCAAACTTCTCCGACATAAGCTTTCCAAACTTTTCACTAAAATGAGGGTTAGTTGAACCAAATATTATATCATCAACATAAATTTGGCACACAAATAATTCTCCATTAACCCTTTTAGTAAAGAGTCTAGAATCAATTTTACCAATTTCAAACCCTTTTTCAAGAAGAAACTTAGTCAAGCATTTATACCAAGCTCTAGGAGCTTGCTCAAGACCATAAAGAGCTATGTGGAGTTTGTAAACATGGTCGGGTTTCTTAGGATTAATAAAGCTGGGAGGTTGTTTAACATAAACTTCCTCATCAATATAACCATTAAGAAAAGCACTTTTGATGTCTATTTGATATAAGGTAATGCCATGATGATTGGCACAAGCAAGTAAGATGAGAATGGACTCAAGTCTAGCAACGGGGGCATAAGTCTCACCATAGTCCATACCTTCGACTTGAGTGTAGCCTTAGCAACGAGACAAGCCTTGCTATGTACAACTTGTCCATCTTCATCTTGCTTGTTCCAAAAAACCCATTTGGTTCCAATGACATTGTGCTTCTCATCGCGCTTTTCAACTAACATTCACACTTGGTTCCTCTCAAAGTTGTGTAGCTCTTCATGCATGGCATTTATCCAATCCGGATCTTCCAATGCTGCTTCAAACTTTATAGGTTCAATGCTAGAAATGAATGAGTAATGTTCACAAAATTTATCTAAACAATATTTAGAGCGAGTAATTCTCCCGTTTTGAATGTCATCAAAGATTTGTTCGATGGGATGATCTCTTGAGACTCTTGCTCGAACTCGTGAGAGCTTTTGTTTGGGTTGGGGTGGAACATCCTCTTTATTGTCTTGTTCCTCCTCTTGTCTTTCCTCGTTGTTGTTGGCGTTGTTGTTCTCCCATGGAGGTGGAGAAGGAGGTCGTCAAGGTTCATCTTGTTGTACATCCTTGTTTTCATCGCCTTTATGTGTCCCACTCGTGGATGCCTCCAAGTCAACTTGTGGTTCACCTTGGCGTGAAGTTGAGGATTCCACTTGGACGGATGAGGTACTCTCCTTCACCCCCGTTGGGAGAATCTTGCCAATAGACATGTCTTGGATTGCTTCCGAAGGATCTTTGTCACCTACATCAATTGATAGTTTCTCTACTCGTGAGCCGTTAGATTCATCAAACTTCACAACTACCGTCTCTTAAACCTTTCAGGTGAAATTGTTGTAGACACGGTAAGTGCGAGAGTTTGAGCCATAACCGAGTAGAAAACCTTCATGGAACTTAGGAGCAAATTTCGAATGACAATGCTTATCAAGAATGTAACACTTTGAGCCGAATACCCGAAAGTATCCAACTTGGGGTTTGTTACCGCACTACAAAAAAATACACTTCCGTGTGATACATGTTTGTCACAGTAGGTCGCGTTTTTTGTCATGCATGTACATCCATGACGATTTTATGACGGAATGAAGATAGTCATACATGTCCTGTCGTAGAAGTGTTCCATGACATTACCAAAATTATCATCACGAAAGTGTCCACTTCCATGATGATAAATCACGTGTCAGAGAAGTGCTTTCATCAAGGGTGACTGACACGTGGCATCCACCGTAATGGAACATCGTTAAGCTATCGGGTCGGGTTTTGGATCCGATAACCCGTTAACAGCCCCGACCAATGGGGATTTTCCACGTGGAAAATCATCATTGGATGGAGGAAACACGTGTCGGCTCATCGTTGGGACATATGTCATCCACTCATTGGATAGAAGGCGCCTACGATACGTCGACACGTGGCACGACTCAACAGAGGTCCATTCCTGTGAAAAGGCCGGCCCATTTGACTTGGTCAAAAGGTGGCGGCCCGGCCCATGGAAAGCCTATTAACGGCCTGTTCGCATATTGCCCATCTACAGCCCACTAACCCAAGGCCCGTTACGCCCTATCCGAATTAGGCCCAGTAGCGTCATCTGGGCCATCCAATATGATTCCAGCCCGTTGTCACTTCTGGCCCATGTATGGCCCATGACGTCTTTCGGCCCATATGAGGCCCTTTGTAACTCTTGGCCCATTAATGGCCCGTGGTGAAACTGGCCCGTAATGAACAGTGTATCACTTTACACCCATTAACGGCTCGTGGTGAAACTAGCCCGTAATGAACAGTGTATCACTTTATACCCATTAACGGCCCATTATTCCGTTGGGTGGTTTCCAGCCCAAGTTATCTTTCGGCCTTTTGAGGGGCCATTTATTCTTGGGCTCATTTGCAGCATTCGGTTACTTACGGCCCGTTACTGTCATTTTCTGCTTGTGGGCCAAATTCAGCCCGTCGTTATAGTCATCCCGTTTGTGGATCATTAATCTGTTGGGCCATTTTCATAGCATCACCAAATACGGCCTATTAACGGCCCGTTATGGTCAGCCCATAAACCATACGATTTCCACTCTAGCCCGTCTACGGCCCATTAAAGGCCCGTACAAGACCCATAAATGAGTCGGCCCTTACAAGGCCCATGGATCCTACGGGACGTAGAAGGCCCATGGATCCTACGAGACATAGGAGGCCCATGGATCCGATGGCCCATTGAAGGCCCATGGTCCCAACGGCCCATTGAAGGCCCATGGATCCGACGTCCCATTGAAGGCCCATGGATCAGACGGCCTGTAGAAGGCCATGGATCATCCGTCCCATAGATGGCCCATGGATCCTCCGTCCCGTAGATGGCCCATGGATCGTACGACCCGTGGAGGGCCATGGTCACTACAACGTTTGGGTGAGTTGGCCCCCGTTTGAACAATATAGCATATTCAAAGAATTATACTACTCTATACTATCACCTCTAAAAAACATACACTATACAACAAAGAGACCAAGGCATAGAAATGTAGAATAATCCTACACTATACAATAAAGAAATTATAACCGATTATACCCACTGGGCATTATGGTTCGGCACTGGTGATAATAAAGCATACACAAACAGCAAATTACATACACTAGGCAAATACAGCTCATACATCTTGGACGCGCATCAACTTAACTCCATTTGAACTATAATCTCTTCAGAAAATAGGATTGGCCGGATTCAGATAGCACAAATTTCAGTATGCAAAATCTCCAATTCCTTCATGGTTACCTCAGTGTCTTGTTTCATTTTTTTGACTCCTGCATCTAATACCTCCATGTCCAGTCTCAACTTGTCATGTCGGTAACGGCCATGTCGAAATGCTCGCAGATCTTTATGTTGACGTCACTTCATCCTGAAATGTTTCTGTAAGTACACATGACTAGGGCAAAAATATAGTTACAACAGTGAAGTGAGCAAGACACTATTTTGTACAACATGGCAAAACAGGACTGACAATAATGTTACACATCGTGAAGCATAAGCAGGTGATATTTTAAAAATGATAAAAAAGATAGTCTGTGCAGCCTGCATACAGAAATCCCTCTTAGTTCACCAGAGGAGCATGATGTTGGGGCCCAAACAAAAACACAGACAAGTTACAAATTTAGACGACACGTTGCGTATAAGTAAGCAAGCAGTTGACCATTCTGTAGCTCAATTAAAGTCTTAGGGAGCATAATGAACAGCAGAGGGTTTCATACAAACATACTACAGCAGGCAAAACCATGCAATCATTAGCGTAGTATAAACTAGATTGTGAGCCTCATGCAATAATAGTTGGTTAATGACTTCAAAGCTTCAGACACACTTCGGCAAAGTAATTAAATGGTAAGGCCTTTAATTATGTCAACTAATAGTTATACAAGTACCCAACATCAGGCATGATTCTTTGGGCATCTTATTAACTGAGGACAAATAAAGCAATTGAAAAGAGCAAATAACTATGCCTGAAACAAACAAGGAATTGAACTGTTGAGTTGCATACAGTGACTTACCTTAACAGGTTGAAGAGGCTCGGCGCAGCTCCTACTTCTCTTGCAGGACTCCTTCCTAACATCTTGTACTTGGAAATCCTCAATTTTATCTTCATTGCACCCCCTCTGCAAGGTGACACAAACTAGTTACTCGTCTCCTTGGAAGATAAATATGCATAATTTCCAGTCTGTGAACACAAAAGGATGAGATTATAACAAAACAACACCACATAATGAATCATGCCGCATCTCTTGCACTTGCACACAATGAAATGAGCATTTACTATGTTTGCACAATGTAAAAACTAGGCATACCTTTGAACTAGATCTCCAGGTACTCTTGGGGAGCCTACTTTAGTGTACAGCCAAACCTTTATGTCACCTATGAGTTAGAAAAGGCCCCACTACAGCAGCCCTTAGTGTTTAAATAGTTGAAAAGCTCTGTTAGAGTGTTAGGTCAAGAACATCAAGTAATCAAAGCAAACAATCGTAGTATGGCTGGCTGATGCAAACAAGCAATTGAACAGATGTGTGAGAAAATCTTACATATCAAGAAAAGAAGCAAAGAAGGAGGCTTAAAGACCATCACTTGACTGACCAGATTTAAGGGGCATTTAAAAATCATGTGCAACACATGAACTAACATAAACATTGCATATTCCAGATTCTACAATAGAATGCATATGTATTAGGTTATGCCATGTAAATGTACACTATAGCAGGCAGGAGTGATTCATCATTGCACGCACAATTGAATTGCAGGTTAAGGGCCAGTTTGATTCCGCCTTTTCAGGGCTTATTGTCAAAATAAGCCATAAAAGATGTAAAGAAGTTATTTTTGAGTTATGGGCATGGGCTTAACTAATTTTGCTTTGGAAGGGGGTGTTTCGGGTAGAACCTCACCAAAAATTGAAGGGAAGGGGAATAGTGAAATGACTCTCTTGTCTGCCTATATTACACCCAGAATGCAACTGCTGACGCCCGTGTCACACGTGACCCTCAAATAAAAACAAACATGCAAGCGTTCATTGCCCTGCCCACTTGCATCTCCCCTCCCCTTTCCCTCTACCTCGATCCCCTGCCTGCACCACTAGGGTTCCTCCAGCGAGCCGTCACCACTGGTCCCATCTGGCCTGGTCCTTGACGATGCTATGTCTAGCTAGGCTACATGGTCGGCGGGTAGGGGCAAATCTCCCTGGCTGCTTCTGCTGCTGCTATATGATGCATTGCTATGAGCTGCTCCTGCTGCTGCTATATGATGAATTGCTATGAGCTACTGCTGCTATATGATGAATTGCTATGAGCTGCTGCTGCTGCTGCTATATGATGAATTGCTATGAGCTGTTGCTGCTGCTATATGATGAGTTGCTATAAGCCGCTCCTGCTGATGCTATATGATGAATTGCTATGAGCTTCTCCTGCTGCTGCTATATGATGAATTGCTATGAGCTGCTCCTGCTGCTGCTATATGATGAATTGCTGTGAGCTGCTTCAGCTACTGCTATATGATGAATTGCTATGAGCTGCTCCTGCTGCTACTATATGATGAATTGCTATGAGCTGCTGCTGGTATATGATGAATTGCGGACTACTGCTGCTGTATGATGAGTTGCTATGAGCTTCTACTGCTATATGATGCTTTCGGGTGGTGCTGCTATATGATAATAACCAGCCACTTGGACCATCGAATTTCAATAAATAATTGTTCTTCATTTAAATGCGGGTCATCCGTTCTTCGTTTAAATTAGGCAATGTGATCTCTATGGAAAACATTGACCCAAGTAGATTGTGCCAAGTAGATGGTATCTTTGTATTTGCATTTTGAGCAAATAGTGATGGTCGGTTTTCCTATCATATTAATTACTACACTGGGTTCAATTTGTGATGTTTGCAAGTCAAATTAATTTTCATGGCAGCAAAATGAAAAAAATATAATGCAATCTAGGCTTTTCACTGATCATACCAAAGATAAGCTGAAAACGCAATGCAAAGAACTGGTTGGCTTATTACATGGAGCTTATGTTCACATGTGCTTATTTTCTTAGGATAACTCGTAATAACTGTCGCTAAGAAACTTGGCTAATAGAACTGACATACAAATAACATGTCACGATGATTGCAATGGAGGAGTGACGTACCATAGCACACTGTATAGGCTCACCGTTGCCTCTCCTTTTTTTTGCGATGTTCCATGAAATTGCCACATACATCTTGTACTTTTTCATTGTGTAACCCTATCTGCAAGTTGCCATGGCTAATTTTAGACATCTCTACATGATACTACATTGCATATCCCTTGCGCATATTTAAACCACCAATTAACGATTGTGTGCGTACCATAAACTAGCCATGACTCAGTATCTTTGGACTAGCGAGGCACTCTAAGGAGCCTAATATAGTGCACGGAATTCCTACATGCTACCTACGATTTTGTGTAATGTCTTTGTTCCTAAATATATGTCTTTGTAGAGATTCGGTATGGATCACATCTGAGATGTATATAGATGCATTTTCGAGTGTAGATTCACTCATTTTTGTCCGTATGTAGCCTATAGTGGAATCTCTATAAAGACTTATATTTAGGAACGGAGGTACGAGGTAGTATCATGTATGACATCTACATATCCGATTCAGCAGCCAATAGTAGACATCATTGTCTGCACAAAGGGATTACTGGTCGAAAATCCTAGCAAAGCACGCAGGCAGGCACAGAACAATACAAGAGAGAGACGCACTTACAAGATCATAGCAATGCCTCAGTCCAGGATCTTGGCTGGCCAAGCTATTAGATCCAAAAGAAACATTGTCCTTGTAGTTTTTGCCAGCTGCATAACAGGTAACAGCGACCGGTTAGTATATTTGAAGTACATCGGGCAGGTGATGCTGGACGGGTTTAAAGGTGACAAGTACCTAGGCCGTGGCGGGAGCTTGCCATCTCTCCAAATGGTGGGAATCAGGTTAGAAACATCAAGGGTGATGACTCTGCACTGGCCGTCGAGGTCCGGTAAGGAGATCTAGAACCGTCGAGTAGGGTGTTTGTGGAGCGGCTCCGGTAGGGTGGACTAGGTGTGGGCTAAGCGGATCTGTGGCCATGGACAAGGGCGTAGGTGAAGTTGCTACGGTGGTTGGGTTAAGGATGGTGTCGACGACGCGGATCTGCGGCCGTGGACGGGGCGTCAGAAGCTGCACCGGTGGTTGGGTTAAGGATGGTGTCGATGATGCGGATCTACGGCCGTGGACAGGGCGTCAGAAGCTGCTCCGGTGATTGGGTTAAGGATGGTGTCGATGATGCGGATCTACGACCGTGGACGGGGCGTCAGAAGCTGCTCCGGTAGGTTGGATGAGGGTGCGAGGAAGCGGATCTGAGGCCGTGGACTTGTGAGTTGGCAAAGTGGCCCCGGTAGGGTTGAGAATGGTATAGGCGAAGCTGCTCCGGTAGGGTTGACGATGGTGTCGGCGAAGTGGCTCCGGTAGGGTTGAGGAAGGTGTCGTGGCGGCTCCGTAGGGTTGAGAAGGTGTCGGCGAAGAGGATCAGAGGCCGTCGGCGGGCGTCGGTGGGCGGCTCCGGGGTGTGTCTGAAGCGTCTCGGTGGGGAGTCTGAATGAGCCACTTCAGATCTGTGATGGTTGACAAGAGTACCTCTGAAGCAGATCTGGTCTTTGTGGACAAGGCCAGCCTTGAATGGACTGTAATGCAGTGGTGGATGAGCGATCTACTTGTTTCTAGGGAGGTGGGAGGGTAGATGCGGCCGAGAAGCAGATCCGGCGAGGTGGGCCTTGTTGGCGATGAATGGGCTATGGTACACGGTGGATGAGCAGTCTAGGGTTTCGAGAGGGGAGGGGAGAAAGGGCGATGAAGTACGGACGGCGTGATGCAAGATGCTCTAGTGCTGTGGAGTTAGTCGTTTTTGTGGGAGGGGGAGAGGAAATGGGGGTGGCGTGTAGTGCTGGGAACCGGAAGTTAGCAAAGCAGACCCGACCTATCATGTAGATGAGGGCGGTATTGTAACTGTTGGTCTCCGTGCACCAAGGACAAAAGGGGAATTTCGCATGCTAAAGACTAAGGTGGCGGAAATTTTAGAAGGAGGCGGGAGATTTTGCCGCCCGCGGGATCGTTCGTATCCAGTTTCAACTAATTTTGGACCGTGCTAGCAGGAAGGTCATGCTAGACTGTGTATACAGGGCACGCGTCAGGAGTTAACAACTGGTGTGAAATCCACCCCAGAAAAAAAGACAATAACTCGGGATGATGCGCCGATAACTTGGACGTTCACACGGGCGCGACCAATTGTACGGGTGTAGTGGCGCGTTCACAAAAAAGGGATCAAACGCTCAGCCTATGTATTTCTCATGTAAACAGATAATTTAGTGCCATTGGTTATTTACTTTAAACATGATGCATTGACGTGTTAGTGTAGGGGCGCACAAAAAGAAATGGATATTGTAGTCCGCTACTTAAAAGTGTTACCTCGTATGATTACATAGCCTCCATTTCATAAATTGTGTCTCGGTGCCTTGCTCGGTAGCCCCCTTGATATGTAGACTTCTCGCGCGCGCATAGCTGTAGTGACGATGACGCTGAACCCAGTGTGCCTTGTTTTTACCGGCCTCATGTGATAGTTTTCACCCTGTTTTCTGTTAATTAACAAGGCAACCTTTTCTTTGTTACTACTAGTGAATCTGAAATCATTCGGGGCAGACATAAAATATATAACTTCAACCCAATTATCGCAACAACTATTTTAAAAGAAATTAGCTAGTTGCCCTTGCGTTGCACGGAACATCAAGATGCATTTGTATGAGTAGTTTATCTTGTGAGAGAAATGGTTGAACGAGGGAAGGCCTTATTTTCGAACGTGGAGAGATGTGTGGGTATATTTTTGCAAAATTGCCATAGTTTCTTTCCTATCCGTTAGATATAAATCCGACGGCCAATATTGCAGGATGGCACGCACACCATCATCACCAACTCTGTTTTCTACTCCCTCCATTCCTAAATACTGTATTTGTCTTTTTAGAGATTTCAACAAGTGACTATGACCGGACCTTACCAACATACTCAAAAAAGTAGTCCATAATTTTGATGTTACCCTCTTTTCTTGGCGGTGCAGTGCCATCTAGATACCTCATAAATAAATCGAGGACAAATCTGACCCCTTCCTGAAAAGACATACGGAGCAAAATGAGTGAATCTACACTCTTAAATATATCTACATACACATATGTATATGGTAGTCCATTTGAAATCTGAAAAAGACAAATATTTAGGAACGAATGGAGTATAAGAGTAAACATGGAGATATATCTCCAGCATGGTCTACAACAAAAATGTCTTTGGGCTGGTTAGCGCGGATGCTCTAGCGAAGACATGAGTTGAATTCGTCTTTTAACTTTAGATTTTTATATTATATATTAATTATTTAATATATACTTCTTTTCTCTTGTCTTGACAAATAGAACCCTGATACTTAGAATACAAGATTAAGGATGGACTTGTTTCTTTTTAACTTTTCATTTAAGTTGTAGCCACCACCGCAAGTCACGTGTACCTTGTACATGCAATTAACTTTTTATAGAGGGACAATCATACAGGCAATTAACTCAAATGGATTGGATGTCACTCTATTATTTCCAGCATAAGAGCATCTCCAACGGCAGCCGGAAAATTTCCTCTCGCTTCCTTCTGCGGAGGACGACACCAAACGCCAGGGGCATACATTTTCACAACTCTAACCAACCAGATGAAATTCGTGCAAACACGGACTGATTTCATATAAGCATGAAGGATTTCGTATAAAAAAGCCGGATCTTCATATAAAGATGATGGATTTCATTACATTTACATGAACTAAGCGGTGCCAATCCGGCTCTCTTGGTATAATTAATACTCCCTCCGCCCGGAAATACTTGTCCTAGAAATGGATGTATCTAGACTTATTTTAGTTATAGATACATACAATTTATCCATTCTTAGAACAAATATTTCCCGCCAGCTGCAGAGGGAGTACATAATCTAAATGGCCGCCCGCAGATAACTTTGTCTTCCTCATGTCCGCAAGTCACTTGCGGGGTCGATGAAGGTCCTTGGAAGAGACGAAGCAGCAAAGAAACCACCTGAATGCGCAGTCGTCGCCTCGGCGGTGGCCTTCATGGGTCCCAAGTGGCGGCGGCCTCCCGTGTTCTACTTCTCCTTGATGATGGCGGCGGACATGGAGGAAGCTACCGACTCGTCGCTCTCCACGCACCGGCTTCTATCTCTACTAGCATGGCGCTGCCGCAGGCACGGGAGGCACGCCCACAGACACAGGAGGCGCGGCCACCGCAGACACTGGTGGCGCGGTACGATGTGGCAGCGATGATGCCCGTACCGGCGTGCTCGCCGCCGTGCCGGCGTGGAGCAACTCGCCGCTCCTCATCGAGCTGAACTGGAGTGGCGAGTTGCTGAACCATGCGCCTGCTTGGGGCGGCAACTGGCTCCATCGGGCCAAGCGAGGTTGGTGAAGCACCTAGCGGCCTCGCTCGTATCCGGAGGGCTCGGCGGACCGCCCATCCGGGTAATATGCCGGAGAACGGCCCCTCAGAAGCCATCGGAAGAGTGGAGAAAATGGTGAAGGAGGAGATGGGGGAGCGGCGGAGGGGTGTGATTCTTGCCCGCTGTCTGTCTGGCCTCGTGTAAATAGAGGGCGGACGTTAAGAGCTTGGCCGGCGTCTGGACTCGTTTAAACCGAGGGCGGACGGGAGGAGCTCGGCCGGTGTTGCGTTTAATTCCGACTCTCTCATGAACGGACGTGTGGCCGGAGTAGGATTCTCGGTTTGCATGCGGGTTTAACAAAGGGGTTTAATGGAGGCGCCGGGCGTGCAGCAGGCGGTGTAGTACTATTTGATTTGACAGCAGTAATAAACCGTCAAATCACAAAGGCCCTCGCCTCTCGTGAAACCGACCGAGCTAGACTGCCCCGCCCTCTAGCCTTTTAAAAAAGTATATACTCCACTTTTGTACAGTAGTAGTATCGATGGATTGCGCCATGGAGCAAAACTTGAAATTAAAAAAAGTGGTACATATAGAGAGCGCTCGTCGCCAAATTATGCATATAGTACTATTAAAAAGGTTTGTCACAATAATGGTGTCCAGCACAAGTGCACAACCCACCCCTCAAATAAAACTAAGCACCCTGGAATTCTTTGACAAAACTAAGCAACCTGAAATTCTTTGACAACTATACTGCTGGCTATATGATGTTGTCCATATTTATTGTACGTATATAATGTGAAGAAACGAGTGGTAGTACTATACCAACTAAAAGACGAAATGTAAGAAATACTAGTATGTACGTACTGAAGAGTTAAAGTAACAAGAAGAAACATAACATAGTTCTGCTGGGGGCTCAGCACAACACACCCCTCAAATTAAACTAAGCACACCTGAAATTAAACTTTGCAACTACTCCGGTAGACACTATATTAGAACCACCATGAGCAACGACACTGCCACCTTACTCGGAGTCCTCGTCCACGTCCTCGACACCGTCCTTGTCCCTCTTCCTCTTGGCCAGTACTTCATTGCTTGAACCGCACACTTGGCTCTTGCTCTTCATCCAACCCTTGTAGATATTGAAACAAAGATAGCCATCCATTGCAGCATAGTGGATGTGGTCTATATCTAGTACATTCCGCTGCCATGCATAACGATGAAATGTGTATGGAGGTTTCTCCAGTTTACCATACGAAGGATGAACCATGGCTCCTGCCAGGGTCAGCATTGAAGGCTGATGAGAGGACACCAGCCGATTCTTCTGGAGGTTGAAGGGGTTGCCTACAACGAGGCCTATCCGAACCAGGACTTCTTCGTCGTTCGTAAAGTCTACAATAACAAATTTGACTAGGTTGCTCTCGAGGAAGTCCTTAAAATCCAGGCATTCAACATTGGCATGGCGTATGTGGTAGACCATGCATAAGTCATGCACGCAAACCTGGATCACGGCGGGCTTCTTCCTCTCTTCGTCCTTTAGATCCTTCTCTCGTCCCAGGACTGTGGTGTTCTCAACATCTAGCCCAGCGACCCACTCATCATCTGAGTTTTCGAACATGCGTCTGAAGAGAGAAAGGCATCCTTTCGCCGTCGCGGAAGAACGGGTGTAGATGACATCGAACTCATCGCCGGTGATGGTTCTAACCTTGTACTCACCGCCGATCATGGAGATTTGGGACGCCATGGATTTGGGAGGAGGATTAGGATTAGTGGAACTGCCGTAATGTGAAAGGACGGGACGACTAGGAGCAAACCGTCGTAGTATTAAAGGACGTGCAGAGACGAGTAGGAGTGGACTGCCAGCGTGCGCACGGCAGGGTAGTGGCTTTCCATTCTCCCATGGTACCGGCTCCCAAGAGCCCTTGGATTTGGGATCGAATGGTTGCATAGCGTGATTATAGACCTATGGGTGAAGATCCTATCCTGGAGGGTTATTCTGCAAATTTTTAGCAACTTAGCATGCGACCGTTTGATCTCAGATCCAAGGGCTGCCAGCAGCCCGTATCATGGTCGCGCCTACCACGACCGTCACGTCGCACGCGCGGTCGCGCCCTTGGAGATTTAACACGGTGCGTTAGGCTATCTGATGTTGGCATGTTATACATAGTCATTACTTAGTCACTCATACTACAACAAGGTTAGCTATAAGGTTGGCTATAAGTGTATTTTTTTACTTCTCTCTATCTCTTTCTTCGTACTCCCTCCGTCCCATAATATAAGAACGTTTTTGACACTAATGTAGTGCCAAAAACATTCTTATATTATGGGTCACAGGGAGTGCTAGTATTTATTGCATTTGCCAAGGAGTGACCTCTTCCAATAAAATGGTGTGTGAGGGAGTCCTGGATTAGGGGGTATCCGGATGGCCGGACTATATACATCGTCTGGACTATTGAAGCGTGAAGATACAAGACTCAGGACTCCGGCCTGTGTCCGGATGGGACTCTCCTTTGCGTGGAAGGCAAGCTTGGCGATCCGGATATTGTGTTTCCTTCCTTGTAACCGACTCCATGTAAACCCTAGCCCTCTCCAGTGTCTATATAAACCAGAGAGGTTGGTCCTTAGAAGGCCGATCACAATTACAATCATAACCATCATAGGCTAGCTTCTAGGGTTTAGCCTCTACGATCTCGTGGTAGGTCTACTCTTGTACTACTCATATCTTCAATACTAATCAAGCAGGAAGTAGGGTTTTACCTCAATCGAGAGGGCCTGAACCCGGCTAAACATTGTGTCCCTTGCTTCCTGTTACCATCAGCCTAAGACGCACAGATCGGGACCCCCTACCCGTGATCCGCCGGTTTGGACACCTACATTGGTGCTTTCATTGGGAGTCCTCTATGTCTTCACTGCAAGGCTTGATGGCTCCTTCAATCATTGTCAACGACACGGTCCAGGGCGAGACCTTTCACCCTGGACATATCTTCGTGTTCGGCGGCTTCGCACTGTGGGCCAATTCACTTGGCCATCTGGAGCAGATCGACGGCTATGCCCCTGGACACCAGGTCAGGTTCGGAAACTTTAATTACACGGCCGACGTTCGCGGAGACTTGATCTTCGACGGATTCGGGCCTGTGCCAGGAGCACCGGACATTCACGACGAGCACGGCTTAGACCTGCTGTCGGACAATGCTCGGGATATCATCCTTGTAGTAGCCCCGGACCTAAATCCGGAGCAGGCTGCGTCGCCTAAGGACGGAGGGATGGACCCCGCCCCGTAGGCCGCACACTCATCGGTGGTGGAGCTGAACACAGGGCTCACCTCTGTGGCAGCCTGTGATTCCGGACCCCCGGACTCGTATCCGGTTGTTGGTTCCAGTCCGTGCACTCTCGAGCTAGCCGAGCCAGGTTGGGCTCCGGTGATGGGGTTTACCACTGTGGATATCTTCCAGCAGTCGCCTTTGGTGACATGCTGAACTCATTAAAGTCTCTCTCTTTGTTAGGAGGCTCTTGGCCGAACTATGTCCGACTCGAGTGGGAAGTAGGCGACGGAGGAATTCGTTGCCCACCCACCACCCACTTCATTGCCACGGTCGATGATTTAACCGACGCGCTTGACTTCGACTCCGAAGACATCGACGGTACTGATGACGATGCAGGAGAAGTACATGAACCACCACTCACAGGGCGGTGGACAACCACCTCCTCATACGATATATATATGGTGGACACTCCGAAGGAAACCAATGGCGATGAGTCAACGGAGGATAACCCCTCAGGGAGAAAAACAAAGCATGCGCGTTGTCGGCGCCGCTCCAAGCCCCTCCACAGCGATACCAGCCCAGGAGACGAAAACAATCCAAATGGCGTTAAAGGTGAATACAACCTTGATCAGCCTACCTTCAAGCAGGCTGGACTGGCCACGGTGGGATACTTGGAGGGGGACAACTATACACCCCCCTCCGAAGACGAGACAAGCCTCGGCAATGACGAATTCGGCGTGCCCGAAGATCCAGTGGAACAAGTTTGCTTCAAGCGACGGCTCATGGCCATGGCAAGGAGCCTGCAAAGGAAGCAAGAACAGCTTAAAGCTGACCAATATTTGCTCGTGGATAGGTGGACCAAGATCCTGGCCACCGAAAAATACGGACTCGACCGCCCCGGCAAAGGGCACACGCGGCACAACTAGCTACCTCAACCTAAGCAGGAGAAGCCAAGGCACACACCCTGACGTCAACACATCACTACAGTCCAAGACAGTAAGAAGGATAAACAAAGAGGCATCCTCAAGCCTCAGCGTAATGGTCATAAACGTCAAGTCAGGGAAGCTGGTGCCAAGTCCAGCAACTCCCAGTCCGGTCAACGGACAAACAACAGCTCAAGCCTATTCGGCCCGAGCCACATACTCGATCAACCATGTGAAATTCACGGTACCCCTAGAAGGACGGCAAAGCATACCAATAGAGAATGCCAGATCCTCAAAACAAAGTGGACGGTCGTGTGACAGAAACAATGAGGGGAGGTGATTAGTCAAAAGACCCCCTAGAGCATAAAAGTACGGCCGATCGCCCCCGATCACACCAACCATAGCAATTCAATTGCCGTACCCCTAGACCTAGTAGTCCCGGGGCTCCATAACACATAAAGCCCCCGCGGGTATGAAACCACAAATAACATCTTCTAAAAGATGCCAGGTGCAAAGGCCAAGTTTATTGGCCCACCACTCTAACGGTTGTTTTCGGATCACCAAAAAATGCCACGCCAAAGAGTAATTCTTCGGCACCCTCCCCTCATACGGTAATTTACCGTATGCTAACAGGATGAACCACGTTGACTAGATTCCACGTGGTAGACCATCAGGCCAACACCGTGTTATAGGCAAGGCCGAACCCTGCCCTTAGAGCGGAAACCATACAGCTGCCGGAGCAGCGAGTCGTGCATGCCTATCAAAATTGTGATACAACAGCCAACTATCTGGACACCCACTAAGGAGTCTGCGCTACTTCACGGTATAACGGCTGGGTTAACCAGGATCTGATCAGGAACCCTTGGATCAACCGTAAGAGGACGTTCAGCTGTCCGCAAGCATCTGTCTTTGCAAACTAACTTTGATGCAGAACACGATTGGCGACGTGGAATCGGCCCGGACACACAAAGGGCAGGAACATGCATGTGTACCCCCACAGAGAAGGCAGTCCGGATTCACTTTAGACCCACTCAAAGCCCCCTCCAGTCCGGCCATCACAGGTTCCGTCAAAAACACATCTTTTCATAATCATAAATCGTACTCATATGCATAGACATATCATCCTACTACAATGCACAGACTTAAAATAGCACTTACCTGCCGTCGTTTATCATCGACACCTCTTTGCCAAAAACGGCAGCCACGCCTTGTGTTACACCCGATTATGCTGGGGGGCTTCACAGTACGGCAATAAAGTCCAACCACCTTTTCGGTCGCTCAGCACCCCGAACTTATAGCAGTATATGCATCAGCTCCGAATCATGTCTTGGGTCATTGGTTGGGTTTGCCCGGCTCCCATGTTTTGGTACCTTACGTTTCGTTCTATCGGCTAAGGTAGCACTGGGAGAACCACTTTGATTGTGTCCCGGTTCTGTCGGACGAGCACCTCAGTAGTGAAAGCCGAAAACTGACTGTCATGATACAGCGAGAGCTGGTCAGCTGTTCGAGAGGTTGTAAAATCCTTAAAGCTTTATTCCGCATAACACCATTATAAATGCAGAGTGCGATGGATTGGTCTTCCGATCAGGCGCCAGTAGAGCCCCTAGTTCGGCCTTCCGAACACTAGGGGCTGCGCCGACCATACTCGAATTCCTATGGCTAAGTGAGAGTGGTAAATCCCTATAGTCCAATTGCCTGGTTCGTCGTGAGGAACACCTCCTTAAAAGGACCCAACCATGGGATGAAGAGTGCTCAGATATGTCCCGAACACCCCCGTATTATTTTTTCGTGGGGGCAGAAGCCGATGACTGGCCAACTCTCAAGATTTACATACAATAAACAGCCGCACAGGAAGAACATATGTTCAAACAAAGCAGGCAATATATAATAAAACTGCCATTATCCCATATTACAAAGAACGACACAAATGCCCTCAGGGAAATATAATGTCTTTGGTACACTTATCCGCCACAAGGCGGGCCCCCTTCAGTACACCTTCATAGTACAGCTCGGGCTTGCGGTGCTCCTTACCCTCCGGTGGCCCCTCAGTCATCAGCTTCTCTGCGTCAAGCTTCCCCCAATGCACTTTTGCACGGGTGAATACCATGCGCGCACCTTCTATACAGACTGATCGCTTGATAGCATCAAGCCAAGGACAGGCGCCCACAATACGCTTCACGAGTCCGAAGTAACTGCTTGGAATTGGCTCCACGGGCCACAGCCGGACAACCAAGTCCTTCATGGCTAGTTCGGCCGCCTGGTGCAGTTCGGCCAGCTGCTTTAGCTGATCGATAAAAGGCACCGGATAGTTCGGCGCCAAATACTGCGACCAGAAGTTCCTTTCGCAGACTTCTTTTCCTCGGTCCGGCAGAATTGGGCGGCATCTGATATGCTGCGAGGCAGATCCGCAAACGCCCCTGTAAAAACAAGAATTCAGCTTGTCGCTTAGAGTTCTCCCCACTATCATGTAAAAATGGCCATGAATACAACAGGCCTCACCAGCCACAACTTTCCGGGCCTCCTGAATGTCCCGTACAGCCCCTCGGGCTTCTTCCTGAGCATCTTCTGCGGCTTGGCGAGCTTGGGCGAGTTCGGATTCTTTCCCTACTAGACTCTGCTCCAAGCCCTCGCTTTTCTTCACAGCCTCCTGGAGCTCCCGCTCAGCTGTGATGACCCTGGCCTCGTGTTTTTCATGAAGCGCCTGTTCGGCTGCAGCCTTCTCGTTGGCATCAGCCACAGCCTTCTTCAGTGCCTCATATTCGGCACTCGCTCCTAGGGCATACAACACAAATACTTTTCAATAGGCACAATTACTCATTTGTGCCTAATGCAAGACAATGTTTCAACATACCTTGCTTGTCCTCTAATTGCTTCTTCACACGGCCAAGTTCCTCCTCGGCCCGTTTCAGGCTCTGCTTCAGTTCGGACACTTCCTCATTATGAGCGGCCGTCTTCTCCGCAGATGCCTGTTTTCACACAAAGGTGTATACGTCATTAACAAAGGTTCCAACAAAAACAGAGGATTGGATCCCCTGCCCGGCTCTCTCTTTCGCCGGACAGTGTATCAGGGGCTACTACTCATATTACAATGATCCCTCAAAGGTTTCTTAGAAAACATACCTCAAAAGCCTTTATAAGGCCAACGCAGGACTCATTCAGCCCGCTTTCTCCAGACAGAATCCTTTCAACCACCGCACCCATGAGGGTCCGATGTTCATCGATGATAGACGCATTCTTTAACGCTGTCGATAGACCGCCTGGCAGCTCTGCATGGACAGAGATTGCCGGCAGAGAAGGCAAGCCTCCCTCCGTCGAAGGTGGCTGCTCGCCCGATCCTGGAGCTTTAGAGGTCTCCAGGACCTTATCCGGCTGCGGTCCGAACCCGAGATCGCCCCCGTTGTCGACACACCGTGGGGCCGCTGGCCCCATGTGTCCGGCTCCAGAGACATGCCTCCCCTGGTCCGGGCCTCTTTGAGACGACACCTCGGTGTCGCACATGGACTTAGGGGAAGGAGCCTCTGGAGGCGTCTCGCTCGCCACAGCATCTGAGCTCAGCGAATCCTCCGATGAGGACTGCCCGGCACGAGACCTCACAGGGCTGTACGAAATATGGCGACAGTTAAAACTACTGTACCCAAACGACCCTGGATGCATATGCGCATTTGGATTTCGGATACTTACGATTTTTCTAGGGGCTGGGCCCTGGGATCCCACTCTGGGCTGTTATCGGCAGCCGTGGTGGATGCCTCTGGGTGGGAACATCTCCCCCTCTTGGGTGATTCGGCCTCCAGGGACGGGGAAGCTGCCCTCTTCTTCCCACCTTCAGAGTGAGGCTCGTCCTCCTCTGCTTCCTCCTCTTCGTCTTCGGAAGAAGGAGCGTTGCTGGAGTCTTCAGTTTTTTCATCTGAAGCCTCGCGGCGACGGAGGCCACTCCGGGTCTTTTTGACCTTCTTGGAGACCTCTTTCTTTGGCGCCTCATAAGGTGCGGGGACCAGCATCTTAGTCAGAAGAGGTCCGGCCGGTTCTTCCGGCAGCGGGGCTGGACAATGTATCCGCTCCACCTTCTTTATCCATCCCTGGGGTCACGATGAAACACGATGAAAATGTCACCCTCAGGACATGCCAACTGAAGCATGGATGGACAGAGCGTGGCTGTAACATACCGGGCTTGCAGAATGGGATCATTGATACCCACGGTCCTTGATACGTCTCCAACGTATCTATAATTGTTGATTGCTCCATGCTACTTTATCTACTATTTTGGACTATATTGGGCTTTATTTTCCACTTTTATATTATTTTTGGGACTAACCTATTAACCGGGGGCCCAGCCCGAAATTCTTGTTTTTTGCCTATTTGGTGTTTCAAAAAGCGGAATATCAAGCAGTGCAAACGGAATGAAACCTTCGGGATTGTGATTTTCCAACCAAACGTGATCCAGGAGACTTGGACCCTACTCCAAGTAGTGCCCGAGGAGGTCACGAGGGTGGAGGGCGCCCCCCCGGGCGTGCCCCCTACCTCGTGGGCCCCTCGGAGCTCCACCGACATACTCCTTCCTCCTATATATACCTACGTATCCCCGAATGATCAAAACAGGAGCCAAAAAACCTAATTCCACCGCCGCAACCTTCTGTATCCACGAGATCCCATCTTGGGCCTGTTCCGGAGCTCCGCCGGAGGGGGCATCCACCATGGAGGGCTTCTACATCATCACCATAGCCCCTCCGATAAAGTGTGAGTAATTTACTTCAGACCTTCGGGTCCATAGCTAGCAGCTAGATGGTTTCTTCTCTCTTTTTGGATCTCAATACAATGTTCTCCCCCCTCTCATGGAGATCTATTCGATGTAATCTTCTTTTTGCGGTGTGTTTGTTGAGACCGATGAATTGTGGGTTTATGATCCAGTATTATCTACGGAAAATATTTGATTCTTCTCTGAATTCTTTTATGTATGATTGAGTTATCTTTGCAAGTCTCTTTGAATTATCCTTTTTGGTTTGGCCAACTAGATTGGTAGTTCTTGCAATGGGAGAAGTGCTTAGGTTTGGGTTCAATCTTGCGGTGTCCTTACCCAGTGACAGAAGGGGCAGCAAGGCACGTATTGCATTGTTGCCATCGAGGATAACAAGATGGGGTTTTTATCATATTGCATGAATTTATCCCTCTACATCATTTCAGCTTGCTTACGGTGTGACTCTGTTTTTAACTTAATACTCTAGATGCATGCTGGATAGCAGTCGATGAGTGGAGTAATAGTAGTAGATGCAGAATCGTTTCGATCTACTTGTTTTGGACGTGATGCCTATATACATGATCATTGCCTAGATATACTCATAACTATGCTCAATTCTGTCAATTGCTCAACAGTAATTTGTTCTCCCACCGTAGAATACTTATGCTCTTGAGACAAGCCACTAGTGAAATCTATGGCCCCCGGGTCTATTCTCATCATATCAATCTACATCACTTTATTTACTTGCTTTGTTTTTACTTTTCCTTTACTTTTTACTTTGCATCTATCTATCAAAAATACCAAAAATATTATCTCTATCAGATCTCACTCGTAAGTAAGTGACCGTGAAGGGATTGACAACCCCTAAGCGTTGGTTGCGAGTTGCTATAATTTTGTGTAGGTACGAGGGACTTGTGCGTGGTCTCCTACTGGATACCTTGGTTCTCAAAAGCTGAGGGAAATACTTACGCTAGTTTCCTGCATCATCCTCTCCTCTTCGGGGAAATCCAACGCAGTGCTCAAGAGGTAGCAAGAAGAATTTCTGGCGCCGTTGCCGGGGAGGCTCACTCAAGCAAGTCAACCATACCAAGTACCCATCGCAATCCCTATCTCTCGCATTACATTATTTGCCATTTGCCTCTCGTTTTACTCTCCCCCACTTCACGCTTGCCGTTTTATTTGCCCTCTCTTTCCCAATCTCCTCCTCTCTTTCCCGTTTGCCTTTCTGCTTGCTCGTGTGTTAGTTTGCCTATCTGTTGCGATGGCTTTACCTAGATTTGGTGACCTTCACCTTAAAAGGCTAGAGGAGATCGAAAGCAATGTTAGAAAGTTTATGGTTTTGCAATTTGTGCATAATAATTTCTTTAGAAACGAACTTAAGGAACAAAAAAGCTTTATGAGCTTTATGAACTAAGAACTCGATGATCTGTCTAAAGAATTTGATGGTATAAGGGCCCAAATTGCTCGTCTTGACAAGATGACCGCTGAAATTTCGGATATGCAAGCTACCTTAGTCAATAAGATGGCCGCTAAAAAGAATTCCTATGAAAATCAAGATGAATATCTAAAAGTTATTGATGTGTCCCCCATTAAATCTTTGTTTTGCAATATGAATCTTGATGAATCTAAAGATTATCTTCCTTTACCTAGAAGGCGTTCTAAGAATTCGGAGTTTCTAGATCTTGATGATGAAATTGATGAAAGTGGGATTGAAATAAATAAAAACCGTGATGTTGCTAAACCCACTATTTTGGATCTCAAGGAATTTAATTATGAAAATTGCTCTTTGATTGGTTGTATTTCCTTGTTGCAATCCGTGCTAGATTCTCCTCATGCTTATAGTCAAAATAAGGCCTTTACCGAACATATTGTTGATGCTTTGATGCAATCTTATGAAGAAAAACTTGAGTTGAAAGTTTCTATCCCTAGAAAACTCTATGATGAATGGGAACCTACTATTAAAATTAATATTAAAGATTTTGAGTTCCATGCTTTGTGTGATTTGGGTGCTAGTGTCTCTACTATACCCAAAACTTTATGTGATTTGCTAGATTTTCGTGATTTTGATGATTGCTCTCTAAACTTGCATCTTCGGATTCCACTATTAAAAACCTATGGGAAGAATTAATGATGTTCTTATTGTTGCAAATAGGAATTATGTGCCCGTAGATTTTATCGTTCTTGATATAGATTGCAATCCTTCATGTCCTATTATTCTTGGTAGACCTTTGCTTAGAACGATTGGTGCAATTATTGATATGAAGGAAGGGAATATTAGATTCCAATTTCCCTTAAAGAAGGGTATGGAACACTTCCCTAGAAAGAAAATAAAATTACCATATGAATCTATCATTAGAGCCACTTATGGATTGCCTACCAAAGATGGCAATACCTAGATCTATCCTTGCTTTTATGCCTAGCTAGGGGCGTTAAACGATAGCGCTTGTTGGCAGGCAACCCAATTTTATTTTGTGTTTTTTGTTTTTGCTTATTTTTACGAATAAATAATCCATCTACCTTCTGTTTGGATGTGGTTTTATGTTTTAATTAGTGTTTGTGCCAAGTAGAACCTATAGGATAACCTACGATGATAGTTGATTTGATTCTGCTGAAAAACAGAAACTTTGTGCGCACGAATTTAGTTATGATAAATCACAGGAACGTGCTTTTGCGTTGATTCTTTTTGATTCTGATCAATAAACAAATTGTAAAGAACTTCCTATTTTGGTAGAATTTTTAGATCTCCAGAAGTTTACATTAGTTACAGATTGCTACAGACTGATCTGTTTTTGACAGATTCTATTTTTCGTGTGTTGTTTGCTTATTTTGATGAATCTATGGCTAGTAAATTAGTTTATAAACCATAGAGAAGTTGGAATACAGTAGGTTTAACACCAATATAAATAAAGAATGAGTTCATTACAGTACCTTGAAGTAGTCTTTTGTTTTTTTCTCTAACAGAGCTCACGAGATTTCTGTTGAGTTTTGTGTTGTGAAGTTTTCAAGTTTTGGGTGAATTCTTTTGATGGATTATGGAACAAGGAGTGGCAAGAGCCTAAGATTGGGGATGCCCATGGCACCCCCAAGATAATCCAAGGACACCAAAAAGTCAAAGCTTGGGGATGCCCCGGAAGGCATCCCCTCTTTCGTCCACTTCCATCTGTAATTTACTTGGAGCTATATTTTTATTCACCAACATGATATGTGTTTTTCTTGGAGCGTCTTATATTATTTGTGTCTTTCCTTGTTAGTCTAACACAATAATCCTTGCTGTACACACCTTTTGAGAGAGCCATACAAGAATTGGAATTTGTTAGAATACTCTATGTGCTTCACTTATATCTTTTGAGCTTGATAGTTTTGCTCATAGTGCTTCACTTATATCCTTTGAGCGTAATAATTTTTTCTCTAGTACTTCACTTAGATCTTTTAGAGCACGGTGGTGGATTTGTTTTAAGGAAACTATTGATCTCTCATGCTTCACTTAGATTATTTTGAGAGTCGTTAATAGCATGGTAATTTGCTTAATGTTAATATACTTGGTGTTCAAGATATGTGAATCTTTCTTTTGAGTGCGTTGAATAGTAAGATAAGTTTGATGCTTGATAATTGTTTTGAGACATGGAGGTGATAATATTAGAGTCATGCTAGTTAAGTAGTTGTGAATTCAAAGAATACTTGTGTTGAAGTTTGTGATTCCTGTAGCATGCACGTATGGTGAACCGTTATGTGATGAACTCAGAGCATGATTTATTTATTGATTGTCTTCCTTATAAGTGGCGGTCGGGGACGAGTGATGGTCTTTTCCTACCAATCTATCCCCCTAGGAGCATGTGCGTAATACTTTGCTTTGACAACTTCTAGATTTTTGCAACAAGTACATGAGTTCTTTATGACTAATGTTGAGTCCATGGATTATACACACCTCTTCCCATCCTTCCACCTTTGCTAGCCTCTCTAATACCGCGCACTTTTCGCCGGTATCATACACCCACCATATACCTTCCTCAAAACAGCCACCATACCTACCTATCATGGCATTTCCATAGCCATTCCGAGATATATTGCCATGCAACTTTCCACCGTTCCGTTTATTATGACACGCTCCATCATTGTCATATTGCTAGCATGATCATGTAGTTGACATTGTATTTGTGGCAAAGCCACCGTTCATAATTCTTTCATACATGTCACTCATGATTCATTACATATCCCGGTATACCGCCGGAGGCATTCATATAGAGTCATACTTTGTTCTAAGTATCGAGTTGTAATTGTTGAGTTGTAAGAAAAATAAAAGTGTGATGATCATCATTATTAGAGCATTGTCCCAAGTGAGGAAAGAATGATGGAGATTATGATTCCCCCATAAGTCGGGATGAGACTCCGGACAAAAATAAAAAAAAGAAGCCAAAAAAAAGAAGAGAAAGGCCCAAGTAAAAAAATAAAAAAATGAGAGAAAAAGAGAGAAGGGACAATGCTACTATCCTTTTACCACACTTGTGCTTCAAAGTAGCACCAAGATCTTCATGATAGAGAGTCTCTCATTTTCTCACTTTCATATACTAGTGGGAATTTTTCATTATAGAACTTGGCTTGTATATTCCAATGATGGGCTTCCTCAAAATGCCCTAGGTCTTCGTGAACAAGCAAGTTGGATGCACACCCACTTAGTTTCTTTTGTAGAGCTTTCATATACTTATAGCTCTAGTGCATCCGTTGCATGGCAATCCCTACTCACTCACATTGATATCTATTGATGGGCATCTCCATAGCCCGTTGATACGCCTAGTTGATGTGAGACTATCTTCCCTCTTTTTGTCTGCTCCAAAACCACCCTTCTATTCCACCTATAAATGCTATATCCATGGCTCACGCTCATGTATTGCGTGAAGATTGAAAAAGTTTTGAGAATGTCATAAGTATGAAACAATTGCTTGGCTTGTCATCGGGGTTGTGCATGAATTAAATATTTTGTGTGGGGAAGATGGAGCATAGCCAGACTATTTGATTTTGTAGGGATAACTTTCTTTGGCCATGTTATTTTAAAAAGACATGATTGCTTTGATTAGTATGCTTGAAGTATTATTATTTTTTATGTCAATATGAACTTTTGTCTTGAATCTTTCAGATCTGAATATTCATATCACAATTTAAGAAGATTTACATTGAAATTATGCCAAAGTATCACTCCGCATCAAAAATTCTTTTTTATCATTTACCTACTCGAGGACGAGCAGGAATTAAGCTTGGGGATGCCTGATACGTCTCCAACGTATCTATAATTTTTGATTGCTCCATGCTACTTTATCTACTGTTTTTGACTATATTTGGCTTTATTTTCCACTTTTATATTATTTTTGGGACTAACTTATTAACCGGAGGCCAGCCTGAATTGTTGTTTTTGCCTATTTGGTGTTTCAAGAAACGGAATATCAAACGAAGTCCAAACGGAATGAAACCTTGGGATCGTGATTTTCCAACTGAGCGTGATCCGGAGACTTGGACCCTACTCCAAGTAGTGCCCGAGGAGGTCACGAGGTGGAGGCGCCCCGGCGCGCCCCTACCTCGTGGGCCCTCGAGCTCCACCGACGTACTCCTACCTCCTATATATACCTACGTATCCCCGAATGATCAGAACAGGAGCCAAAAAACCTAATTCCACCGCCGCAACCTTCTGTATCCATGAGATCCCATCTTTGGCCTGTTCCGGAGCTCCGCCGGAGGGGGCATCCACCATGGAGGGCTTCTACATCATCACCATAGCCCCTCCGATGAAGTGTGAGTAGTTTACTTCAGACTTTCGGGTCCATAGCTAGCACCTACATGGCTTCTTCTCTCTTTTTGGATCTCAATACAATGTTCTCCCCCTCTCTCGTGGAGATCTATTCGATGTAATCTTCTTTTTGCGGTGTGTTTGTTGAGATCGATGAATTGTGGGTTTATGATCCAGTATTATCTCTGGAAAATATTTGATTCTTCTCTGAATTCTTTTATGTATGATTGAGTTATCTTTGCAAGTCTCTTCGAATTATCCTTTTTGGTTTGGCCAACTAGATTGGTAGTTCTTGCAATGGGAGACGTGCTTAGGTTTGGGTTCAATCTTGCGGTGTCCTTACCCAGTGATAGAAGGGGCAGCAAGGCACGTGTTGCATTGTTGCCATCGAGGATAACAAGATGGTTTTTTTTATCATATTGCACGAATTTATCCCTCTACATCATGTCATCTTGTTTACGGCGTTACTCTGTTTTTAACTTAATACTCTAGATGCATGCTGGATAGCGGTCGATGAGTGGAGTAATAGTAGTAGATGCAGAATCATTTCGATCTACTTGTTTTGGACATGATGCCTATATACATGATCATTGCCTAGATATACTCATAACTATGCTCAGTTCTGTCAATTGCTTAACAGTAATTTGTTCACCCACCGTAGAATACTTATGCTCTTGAGACAAGCCACTAGTGAAATCTATGGCCCCCGGGTCTATTCTCATCATACCAATCTATATCACTTTATTTACTTGCTTTGTTTTTACTTTGCATTTACTTTTTACTTTGCATCTATCTATCAAAAATACCAAAAATATTATCTCTATCAGATCTCACTCTCGTAAGTGACCGTGAAGGGATTGACAACCCCTAAGCGTTGGTTGCGAGTTGCTATCGTTTTGTGTAGGTACGAGGGACTTGTGCATGGTCTCCTACTGGATTGATACCTTGGTTCTCAAAAACTGAGGGAAATACTTACGCTAGTTTGCTGCATCATCCTCTCCTCTTCGGGGAATTCCAACGCAGTGCTCAAGAGGTAGCAGTCCTTGGCGGAGCCCGGCCACGATTTGCCGGACTTAAAGAGCACCTTCCAGATATCCTTGTGGGAGGAATCATAGAGCTCCCGAAGGGTTTGGTGCTCGGTTGGGTCGAACTCCCACAAAGTGCCGGCTCGGCGCTGGCAAGGTAGAACCAGGCGGACTAGCATCACCTGGACTATGTCGACGGGTTTGACGTCCTTGTCGACCATGCTCTGAACGCGAGTCTGGAGCAGTGACAGCTCATCGTACGAGGACCAGTTCAGGCCCTTCTTGCGCCAGGACGTGTGTCGCAGTGGGGCTCCGGATCTGAACTCAGGAGCTGCAACCTACTTTCTGCCGCATGGTTCGGTGATATAGAACCACTGCTGCTGCCACTCCTTGATGGAGTCGTTGAAGGCACCCTTCGGCCAAACGGCCTTGGGCATCTTGCTCACCATGGCGCTGCCACACTCGGCGTGTTCGCCACTCACCACCTTGGGCTTCACGTTGAAAATCTTCAGCCACAGGCCGAAATGAGGCAAAATCCGGAGAAAGGCCTCGCACACGACGATGAACATCGAGATGTTGAGGAAAGAATTGGGGGGAAAGATCATGAAAATCAATCCCATAGTAGTACATGACCCCATGGAAAAATGGGTGAAGGGGAAACCCAAGCCCGCGGACAAAATGGGGAAGGAACACGACTCTCTCATGAGACTCCGGAGTAGGGACGACCTGTCCCGCCGGTGGGAGACAGTGGCCGGTCTTCTTGGCCAGATACCCGGCTTCCCGGAGCTTCTTGATATCCTTCTCCTGGACGGTAGAGGAAATCCATCTGCCTCCTGCTCCGGATCTGGACATGTTTGGAAAATCTCTCTTCGATGGTAAAGGAGAATGCCTGGGCATTAGGGCTCAAACAGAGGGGAATGGGCTAGCGGAAGGAGAAGGTGTGGGTAAAGTGGAAGAGACCTTATCTCTTTATAGAGAGGGCAAAAGCTTTTTTGCGCCTCCCCACTTGCCTGGTGGAACCCGCTCGCTCCCCACTCGCCGCAATTAGCGGTGTGGTTGGACTATCCCTACCCGTATTGATGAGAATCCCATAATAAGGGGACACGATCTCTGCTATGGCTAAACGTGCAGAAGAAACCGCCTCGCGATGTGCGCTGTGGCTGGTTGTGGGAAAACGGTTCAAATAATGACCCGACCGAAATGACATGTCATGCTGTCTAAAAAGTTGTCAGCATATTGCATTTGTGAAATATCATTCTCTCTAAGGTCGTATATGAAGATCATCTCGCAGATCCGGACACGGCCTAAGTGTTCGATAATTACTTTGGAGTATTCGGAGAAGGAACCCGCCTTGCAATGCCGAAGACAAGACTGCGTGCCGGACTCATCGTCATTGAAGCCTGGTTTAGGGGCTACTAAGGGAGTCCTGGATTAGGGGGTATCCGGACGGCCGGACTATATACATCGTCCGGACTATTGAAGCGTGAAGATACAAGACTCAAGACTCCGGCCCGTGTCCGGATGGGACTGTCCTTTGCGTGGAAGGCATGCTTGGCGATCCGGATATTGTGTTTCCTTCCTTGTAACCGACTCCATGTAAACCCTAGCCCTCTCCGGTGTCTATATAAACCGGAGAGGTTGGTCCTTAGAAGGCCGATCACAATTACAATCATAACCATCATAGGCTAGCTTCTAGGGTTGAGCCTCTACGATCTCGTGGTAGGTATACTCTTGTACTACTCACATCTTCAATATTAATCAAGCAGGAAGTAGGGTTTTACCTCCATCGAGAGGGCCCGAACCTGGGTAAACATTGTGTCCCTTGCTTCCTATTACCATCAGCCTAAGACGCACAGATCGGGACCCCCTCCCCGAGATCCACCGGTTTTGACCCCTACAGTGTGCTAATTAGTTTTTTGTTGCCAAGTTTGCTTCATTTAATTAGCTATAGACTCAAAATTGTCTTTTCACCTAGATACACGCGCTTAGCACCGTTTCTTCCTTGGGTCACCAAACTAGTCTCTCTCTTCTTGATTAACTTGCCACATCAGACTTTATGCCTATGAGGCAAGCTTAGCACCTGTAGGAGCAAGTAAGTACAACTAGCAGGGTGACCTACGCATTTGCGCGGCTAGATTTTCATGTATTGTCATCCTTGTGTTCTTACATATTTACATGGTTGTGTACTATTATAATAATAGCATTTCTCGCTAATTTATATCCTTCTATTGTACAATCCACACACCCTCATTGTTGGTCTTGTCACATCAATTAAAACGACCAAGATGACATGTACTTAAAGATTGTTTTCTCTTCCTTTACCCTTCTTACAATCACTTATCCATAAGTAATAAAAATATCATTTACGTCCTTTTCACTCTCATCATAACATGTTCTTTCTAAATGCTTAACTAAAGTTTTCCGTTGATTTCTATCGTTTGCTAAAATCATATGCTAGTTGATAAGTAACTTCTTTTTCCTTCATATAATATATGACCACATGAACGTTGGCAGTACTTTGTTATTACTATCTGATGTGATGTATGTCTTCTATGGTATTTTCGTCAGAGAGATGTTTCATTAACACCTATTCACCTTTTCTACATATTCAGTGCCAACAATAAAAAAAATCCACATCTACTTGTACGCTTTGGTTTCCTATTTCATCCATGTTGTTATCCATATTATTTTACATTCGGAGATGGTCTTTAGTAAATTACTTTAATCAATATTATATTATTTATAGCAGCACACCATTTGCAAAACCTAAATATTTCTTGTATATTAATAGCCAAATTTTGAACACATTAATTGCATGTATTCTAGGATCGCTGCCATCTATTTCTGGATGACCATAATCAAATATTTTATTTTTATGTCAAAATTTGCAGATGTTATGAATTGTTGTTCACTTTTATTTGACACAGTATCAGGTTTTCAAACATCATTATATTTTATGGTAAAATGTCCCTAAATAAATACGTCTGGGACTACCAATGTTTTGGTAGGGTTTTCTACCATTAGCTCTATGCTATTGACAAAAATCATGGTTTTAGATGACTGAAGACAAAATATATAGAGTTATGTTGCTCATAATTTAAAAGAATAAACTTAATGTCATAATCGTTTGATGTCATCTATCCTTCCATCTCTAATATTTTTTGTAGTATTTATGGAGAATTGTCATTCTAAACATATATCATATATAAATCTTGTGTTCTCTTCAACCAATGGCATTAACACCGGCTATATTGTACTGTAATGTTCTTAATTAAAACTGAAGTAGTTTTACTCAAAGATGTCTTTTGTTATAAGTGTTATTTTAAAAATTCACATTTACTAATTTTTTATTACATGTTGAGAAAGCAGTTTATTTTGGTGATGTAACCGACAGATACAATCAATTGTCCGTTTATAACTCAGATTAATCAAAATAATGAGAGCACAACTTAGAGCTCAAATACAACTAAAACCACGTAATTATTTTTGCACATAAAGCATGTTGCTTTGAGAAGTAATGCGTACTCATGTCATTAGGCGAGAAGCAAGAAGCATACGTGCTACTTAACAACACGTGATGTACACATACAAAAACATGTTTAGTTATTACCTCCTTGTAATAATGTACTCTGGGTTGTGTAGTTTTTTTATTGCTTGGCGTAGACATGCATGCTTTTGTCCATCAACCGCTTTGGTCACATCTGATGGATCCCATAGTAGTCTCAAAGATAAACGGATGTATTAGCATACACGTTTAACTGAAAAATGTTATAGACTCAGCATCCCCTCGCATGGCCTTTCAACACCATCACTGCTTGCTAGATTGATGTGGCCGCACCGACTTGTCATAGACCTTGCCGCTGACTCGCTAGATCCACATTGCCATACGAATCTTTACATCCTCGTAATATTGTAACGGTTTTTTTTTTACTTTCCTATTCCTTGGTGTAGAGATGCATGCTTTTTCCGATCAACCGTTGGGACCAAATTGATGCCTGCCTGTATATATATTATGGAACTTCTTGTTAGTTCAAGATCCCCGTCACGTCGCCTTTCAACAACATCGGATCGCTGCTTGTGAGATCGATCTCGCTGTACCGAATTGTCAAAGACGCTGCCGCTTACTCGCTGGATCTATATCTCCATGCGTACTTGTCGTCACGTTGCCGTAAACTCAGGGCACCAATTTATGTTCATCAGCCTCATTAGGGCAAGATCGCAACTTTCTCTCAATCTCTTGGGAGAGTTTATGCTAGGCAGTTGCGGTCGATGTGTCACATCCAGATCCAGTCAATAGGCATCATGCATGCATGGCTTCTTGATTCTGTACAACCTTCCATGCTTACTTCTACACTTCCTGAGAAGCCTCACCTTGGAAGCGTCCAGATAAATTAAGACTTCTTCATGCACAACCTACGGAACTAATGGTTGAGATTGCCATGCACCATGGTTGATCTACGAAGCAGCATCAACCACAGCTATCTTGGACAAAGAGAGAGAGAGAGAGAGAGTTTTTCATGAGCTGAAGGTGGATCCATGTATTACTGTGACTTCAAGTTGCTAGGCATCCGAGCGTGTATTTGTTAGTACGCCGGATTTGCTGGGCACCCCGGATGTATGCTTCTATCGTGAGTACCCTCCGGCTCCGGAAGTATGCAACTCTCCTATTATATTTTATAGTATTGGGCCAGAGATTGCCGTATGCTTCTCAGACTTCACTTGCGTGTTGCCATAGGAAATCAATCAATCTCTCTCTCTCTTCTCCAAGAAATCAATCAGCTGTATTGGTATTTGGTACATGTACATATTTAGGGTAATTATATTATATCTTGGCCAGCGATTACCATATCCTTCTCAGCTTGCACGTGCGTGTCCTTATTGGAAATCAACCAATGTGTGTACTTCCATGTCCGTGCGCTGCTTTGTTTTTTTTACCGGAAATCAATCAATTGTGATTTATGGATACTTGTTTTTAAATCTCCACCATTGACAAATCCTAGTTTGCAGGTGACAAATCTTCACCGTTCGTTTTCTATCGCTTTAATAATATAATAATAGAAGATTACTCCATAATTGTTGTTGTTGTTATTATTATTATTATTATTATTATTATTATTATTATTATTATTATTATTATTATTATTATTTAGTACAGTTAAACTCATCTAGTCCTCTCACAAAAAAGAGAGATAAATTCACGTCCAGCTAACCTTGCTAGTAGTCACGTACGAAGCAAACCAATTTAATTGCCTAACTGCTGACATCAGCAGTGATGTCATTGCATGCAATACTACTACTCCTACATGCAATCGTTTTACAACTCGTACGTGGAACCGGACTGCCCAATTTCTTTTTAACAGGACTACGCTCCTTTTTTTAAGTTCAAGCTTGTCCATTGTGTTATGTTTTAACCGGATTGCACCAGATTTAGAAATCCATCACGACTGTTAGTATGTTAATGTGCCTTTATGTGGCACGTGTCAGATGGCAAAATTGTACACGTTAATGTTGTGCGTAACTTTTAGATCTTTTAGTCTCAATGTTAAAATTTAAATCAATGGATTATATATTTATAACCTATGTGGATGAACGTGGTGTCTTGTTTGACTCTTGTTTTAATTATATAATAGAATAGATAGTGCGCTTTACATGGCATTTTTGCATATGTGGGGCACCCATGAAGCTTATGTGGCTTGCTTGCATGGCTACGAAAGGTTAGAGAAAAATAAATAAATAATGTGTTTAGAGTGCACTCCACTAAATAGATATACTTTGGATCCATTGCAACGGACCGACACATCTATATCTACACCCCCTATATAGTGTGTGAAAATGTTTGAAACTTGGTTGTTGGATGAAGCCAATCCGACGGTACAAAGATGGCAAATCCGAGCACTACTGGCCGTTGGATATCATCCACCAGATTCTGCCACATGTATAATCTAGAAGACTCCATGGTTGAACTTAATTCATGACTAACTTTGCCACAACTAAGCTTAGGCAAAGTTATTAGTTCTTCAAAATGAGAGCCACAAGTTGGCAAGCCTAAGGAAATCTTGCCACATTTTGTGTGTGTATGTCATGTGGGGCCTTAGTGTGGCTTGCCTAAGGTGTGGCTTGAACCAAACACTCACCTAAGTTAATCAAACTTGCCTAACCTTACGTGTGGCAATCTTTGGCAATCTTAGTGGCTGTTTGGTTCCTAGCCACACCTTGCCACAACCTTAGGCAAGTTTGACCAAGTTAGGTAGGTGTTTGGTTCTATCCACACCTAAGGCAAAGATTTTTTTATGAGCAGATCCCCACATGTCATAGACACAAATAATAACTATGTGGTAAGATTCCCTTAGGCAAGCCAAAGTATGGCTAACAAAGGTCTGTTTGGTTCATGACTAACTTTGCCACAACTAAGCTTAGGTAAAGTGCGGCTGGCACAAAAAGTGTGGTTAACAAAATGGCCACCACAAGTGTGGCAAGATTTGCCAAGAAGTTGAGACTATGACCTGTGGACCATGTAACTAGAAAAGTATGGCAAGCCACAAGTGTGACAATGAACCAAACACATGTCTAAGATATTGTGGCACGCCTAAGCTTAGGCGTGGCAACCTTAGGATGCAAACCAAACATCTATATATCTATATCTATACCCCTATATAGTGTGTGAATACCTTTGAAAGTTGGTCGTTGGATGAAGCTAATCCGATAGTACAAAGATGGCAAATCCGAGCACTACTTGCCGTTGGATATGATCTACATTCCACAAAATTTTGCCACATGTAGAATCTAGAAAACTCTACATGTAGAAGCATAATGCACAAACCACCAAAATCTCATGCGTGCAATGCACGTGTACCTTACTAGTACTAGTTGGTAGTAGTAAGAAACAAATTCCAGTTTTGGCACGAGCTCGTACTGCAGGAGCACCACAAGGCCTGCCGAAGGAGTTACATTTCCCTCTCGGGGCCCACGGGACCGAACTTCAGTGGCTTAGTGCCGGCCTATGAGTCAATGACATGCGGACCTTAAATGTGGCTGGCCCACATGTCATTCTCATGGTGGTGGCGTGGTTCACGACTCACTCGTTCGAGATGAATCGGCCGGTGGTGGCATGGCCGTGGCGAGGGTGCCACAGCTGGGCCTCGGGGCGTTACGAGGCGTAGATGGCCACACTGGCGGGTACTACCTGTAGTACAGAAGTACTCCAGCTGAGGATTGATGCCCTGGACGAAATGTGTCACAGGCGCTGGATGAAAATTCGATGGTGCGTGAGTACGGATCGGAGAACAGCAGCGGAGCAGGCAAACCGCGCCCAATCGGGTGTGTCTGTGGTAGAAAGTTGATGGTCGTCGCAGTTCAGCTGGCCCGCATGTCATGCAAACAAAGGCAGAGGAGCGGTGGGGCCGAGAGGGATGAGGGGCACGTCGGGGGGATGAGGATCCCCTGACACGAACAATCCTACCATTCTGTCACTGACATGTGGGACCCATAAGCTTGGGTCCCACCTGTCAGCGAAGGAAAGGCAGGGCAAGGCAGTGATAGCCACGTCAGAGGATCCATGTCCATGTTAGGGGACGTCGTGCCATGGGTTGGAGCGGCGTCGTGGGAATCGCGTGTGGGTCTAGCAGTGGTAGAAACAAGAAACGTGATGGTCACCGTGGTTCAACTTCCATGGACAAGCTGTCATGTCTGCTGACACATGTATATCAAAAATAGAGTGTTTATATTTCAAGCACGTGAACAAGTATTATTCTACTACTTTGGATCCATTGCAACGCACGTGCCAACACATTGGTAGTAGTAGTGTCCATCTCTATCTTTAGAGGCCTTCCCTCGTTCATCCTTTTCTCTCACAAGATAAACTACTCATACAAATGCATCTTGATGTTCTGTGGAATGCACGAGGATGTTTCCTTGGGGGTCTGTCCAGCGCGACGTGGCCGTAGTTGCAAGTTGACGCCCCTTGAGATGCCGACATTGAGGGGCACTCGGATTTCCTCCGATGAGCAGTTAAGATGAGTCTGATCACGTAGTAAATGCATTCCAAAGACTACTTCCGTGTCCATTTCCTAATTCTCCCCCTGCCCACTTTTTCACAGGTTAGGCTCGGTGCGAGTGGAGATTGGCTTGCATATGTACGAGAGGGTACCAACATCAATTTGCACAACATTTACAATGGTGACACCGTTCCCGTAGAACCTTTGTCCAACATTGGGATCAGCCATGCAAGGGGCCACCACATGAATTGGTACGATGGAACCACGGTGAGATTGAATAAGATAGCATGAACCTTGCACATGGCGGTCAAAGGAGGACCATGCTGTCTGCGGCCAATTTGTTGCCGTACGAGTACGAAGATGTTATTCTCCTTTCTAACCGCATCTTCGTGGTGACAAACCAGGGGACTTATTTTGTATGGGACACATCCTACGATATACTCCCTCTCTCCCAGTTTATTTGTTTTGAATCTTTTCGTTTTATAAGCTTAAAATTCAAATTTAGAGCTCCCCATCACATGTTGAGATTACAATGTCCATTAAACTGTTGCATGCATGTATAGTAAAGAAACAAATCTCGAGTTTGGCACGAGTTCGTGCAGCGGTAGCACCACAAGCCCTGGCGCAAGAGTTACATTTCCCTCTCAGGGCCGTCGGGACTGAGCTTCAGCGCCTTACTACACCTACCTTTGAGTCAATAACATGTGGATCCGATAGGTGACTGGTCCACATGTAATGCTCCCAAAGGCAGAGGGGCAGTGGGGTCAAGAGGGGTGAGCCGCAGGTCAGGGGACGTGTGGTGTCATGGGTTCGAGCGGCGTCATGGGAATCGCATGTGGCTGTGGTAGAAACTTGATGCTCGCCGCATTTTAGGTGGCCCACATGTCATGCACACGAAGGCCAAGGGGCGGTGTGGCCGAGAGGGGTGAGGCGCACGTCGGGGGACGTGGTGCAGTGGGTTGGAGAGGCGTCAGGGGAATCACGAGATGAAACATGATGGTCGCTGTAGTTGAACTTCCATGGACAAGCTGTCATGTCTATGGACACATGCACTGCATACCGATCACTGGAGGGAGTAGCAGAGAAAGCTATATATGCGGATAAATAGTTCCTTATAGTCAAGCGGACCCATGCTACTACTCTGTTCCAAAGACATGCACACCATCAAAATAGTCCATCTATATCAATATACATCGAGAGGGAATAATTTTTCTTACAAGAGAGGAAATAGTTCATCCATCCATAATGCCCTCCTGCTGGTGCAGCCTTTTCTTCTTCTTCTTCTTCTTCTTCTTTTTCTTCTTCTTCTTCTTCTTCTTCTTCTTCTTCTTCTTCTTCTTCTTCTTCTTCTTCTTCTTCTTCTTCTTCTTCTTCTTCTTCTTCTTCTTCTTCTTCTTCTTGTTCTCATTTTCTATGCGAGACGGCTTCGCAACAAGCTCTTTGGACCTTGCAGCTATCTCGAAACTCACACGGGCATCAAGGGCAGCATATTCTATCCGCTCGTACGTCAAGGGATAATTCTCCCATCCAGACGACCTTAATGCCACCGTCTTGTCACCCTTTTGAAGATTTGTACCGAGCACAAAATTTTCTACGTCGAATAGGGATGGTGTCTGTTTATCACAATCTTCTACAGGAATTTTGATTCTGGTTTGTAGGTCGGCGATGCTTTTCAAATCAAGGTTGTACGACTCCAGCTTCTGTTTGTCCCCTTCGATGGCTGCCCCACAGAAGTATATGTCCTCCCGAGACAAGAAATCGTGAAGCTCACCTGATATGGAGGGCGAGTGTATGATGTGGTACACCAAAACATCATCTTCGAGGCACAACTGAAGGACGGCGGCACATTGGATCTTCCCATGGGCACGCTCCATGTACTCTACGTCGAGACCGATGCCCCTTGTCTCTACCTTTTCGAGGGAGTTGGATACATTGTTGATCCACTGCCGAACAACCCTTGGGTGGACGGTGACGGTGGCACCTATGCTCATCGAGCCTTCGACGAGGACATGTTGGACGCTAAAAACCTGCATCTCGATCTCTTTTGCCATTTGGAACCGCTGGAACGGAGGGCTATGGTTTGGAGAATTAGGATTAGATGGCTAGTCTAACTGAAGTAGTAGATGATTATTTAAAGAGGTTAAAACAATGTGAACGCAGTGGGGTTTGGATGCAAATGAAGACGAAGGGGAGGTGAAGAAGCCGAGGAAAATCAGTTCCCGATGGAGAAGTAAATGGGAGAAGTGGAGTGCAGGCAGTTGATTAGACGGCTAGGTAGACTATACGAAAAGGCTATGCGGGTAGACTGATGAGTCATACCTGTTCATGTACGTGCCCATCCTTCCTGATAGGTGGGACCTATGCAAACAGATAAAAAATGTGTTGTAGCTGGTTCAGATGGATATTGGCGCGTGAGTTGGAGACACAACATTCTCCGGTTAAGGAATACTCCCTCCGTTTAGGTGAGTAAGTCACCTTATGAAAATCAGGTTTTCCCAAAACCTTTAGGCGTGGAGCATTAACTTCCTGCCCGATCCCCTCCCAGCCTCGTTAGCCAGCGTTCTCTTCCTCTGCTGCCGCGTTCTACCTTTCCATTTTTCCTCTTCTCAAGTGTGGAACGATTTGCATGCCGTTCTTGATGCACCAGAACAACCACTGCATGCATCGCGGCAGGGCCTTGATTGGGCATGCACGATAATTTGGTTCTGCTCGCAATATGGATGATACCTAAACGATGAAGTGAACAGGCATGCTAGCACAAGAGACCTATTTCCGCTATACAATACTGGAGTACTCATGTTCCTACTACTACTACTAGTAGTAGTACAACTATGGTACACTTGATGGTCAAAAAACTATTCATCCGGTCCTCACAGTGAGGTGACAACACCCTACGCCTGACACTAGTCCAGGCGGCGTGTCCGGGTTACCAAAGTCAGCCTCACCCTGTGCACTGTGTAGTCTGTCACCGCCGCTGTACAGCACATTGGCGCCTCGCCTCGTCTCTCTCTCCTCTCCCATAGCACCACTCCATCTGCATCTCCATCTCCGTCTCCATCTCCATCTCACTGTGCCCCCGCATACCGTCGCCTCACTCGCCTCCCCCAGTACCACTATTCCCTCGCTAGCCGCTCCAGCACCGACAGCCTTTTCCCACGTAAATCAAGCCCCTCAAAACCCCCACCTTCCAAACTCCACCATGGCCGAACGCGAACCGCATAGCATCCATATGAGCCGCGATTGGAGCAATCTCCCCAGTGACATCCTCGACCTCTGTTGTTCGTGTATAGATATGTTGAGCGCCCTGCGGCTAGCTGCATTCTCGAGGGACATGCACACGGCCATCGTCGAACCGACGCCTAAGCTTTTCAAGACACCCTTCTTGCTGCTATCTGGTCTTGCGAGATTGGCTCACCATGATACGGAGGCGTACATGATGCCCCTCGACTTCAATCCAATCTCCATTAGCCGAAACTTCTTTGCAGGTATGTAGTGGGTCGCCGTACATCATTTCCCTCGACATCAATCCGATCACCATCGCCCAAAACTACTTGGCAGGTATGTATTGGGTCGGCATGAACTCCCACTAGATGGCTGCCTTCAGAGAAGATGGTAAAAAGTTGGTGCTTGTGAACTTCCAGACCTCCCATGAGAATATCCTTCCTCCGTTGGATTATACAAAGTATTACCATCGCGGTCCAAGTCATCTAGATTACCACGTCAGTTGGACGGACCTTGTTTTGCAGAAGATTGTAATCTGCCAAGTGCCCACATGACATGCGAATTACGCAGACTTCAAGCTAATTGCCTTGTTCGACCGCGGACTCGCCTATCTTTACGCCAATGCCTTCTTTAGCTGGAGACAACTCAGCTCGCAGTGGATCATCGTCAAAGCTGATACACACTTCTGTGATGCTATTGAACACTATGGCATCATCTATGCGATCGACAAACCAGATGGCACCACGTATTGTTGGGACGGCGCATGTAAGTTGTTTCTATCTCATGTTAATGATGACGCCATGACACTGTTTGAACTTTTTGTGATGATTGGCATATCCCTGTTTCAGCTGAATTTGATTAGAACTATGGCAATGTATCAGAGACGCCGTAAATCAGCTATATTTGGAATGAGTTAATTCATGCGATTGCGACCATGTCATTACAGCCAATTTGTACCCCGAATAATCAAACGGTTAGGAATATATGGATATTATCCTTATTTTACAGTAATCTATATACTACTACTAAATATGAGTGTGTATCAATGGCCATGTTAGTTCCCTCATTTTCATGATGTAGAAACATGCACCACACTATTGGTTTCATCTAACCATACATTAGGGAAGTAAATGTGCATATGGAGAACTCTATATTTGGAAGTAGTGAAATCCTGCAATGCTCACCATGTGTACATACCTATATTCGCCCTTCAACAATCAATGACTAGAATAATATCCTCACAAAAAAATTCCCATAGAACACGAGTATATAACAATGCATGGTCTGTTAGCTACCTTGAAGAATTTGTTTGTGAGGATGAACATGATTACATAACATGCATGACATGGTAGTTTCTGTGAAGAATCGATTGCGAGATAACATGAGTATAACCATGCATGGCACTTCTATATTTTGAACCCAAAGTATACATTTCCTGTATTTTCCTCCCGGTTCCAACAGGACATATCAATGCTATTTCTTGCATTATCCTACTCATACTACGAACAATGCTGATCTTACATTAACAATGCTGTCCTTTTGATATGATGCGGTGTCCCTATAGTTCTTGCCCTTTGTAATCACACCACCTTTGCCAGAAACAGGGAAGCACAACTGGTTCCTCGCTCAATCAGACGACGGCAAAAGACTGATGATCATTCGGACACATGAGCTAGAAAAGTTACATTGCAAAAACCACACTGTATACAAGCACTATGTAATACGTGAGTATCCGGACAGTGGCTGTTACGTCTATGAGCAGGATACCAGCTTGTTGGGGCCTTTAGGATTTTTTAGTTGGAGGCGGGTAACCAGCCTTGGTTCACACTCTCTGTTTCTCGGATTGAATTATCCAATTAACCAGGAGATCACCGTTGGCAAGGACCTTGATGGCAGAGAAGCTTTGTTTGCTATGGAAAACGGTGTCTACACGGCGAGCCCTAGGAGTTCGGGAGCAAACTCCCCTGATTGTCAATGATACAGCCTGCAGCCAAAAGAAGGTGAGAATGACAAAGGCATCCGGATTAACTTTGGTCCTTTGTTGTCTCAATTACGACAGGCTGTGATGTGGTTCAAGCCTTCAGGTTGATAGGTAATTGGGCTGGTGCATCGAAAGGGTGGAGTACTGGTGTCTCCAGATCACTGGTCGCTGAAGCGGGGCTGCAAATTATGATGGTGTTGGATCATCTCTTCGAATGAGTTTGTTGTCTTTGCTGCTGGTTCTGGATGGGTAGTTCTTTCTTTTGTTATGTATATTCCTTGTCATTTGGTCATCCTCGTCTATGTCACTCTTTCTATGTAATAGTTGCTTCTGTTTAGAATGTCATTCTCGCCGGATCACGAGAGTCCGAAAGCTATGAGATGGGTGTGTTTTGGTGGTGTAGCAAGACTTCTTATGAACTATCATGTCTTGCTGTTTATGTCAGTAGTAGTCACTAGTCAGTGTTTGAATGTTGTATATATCGTTGTTTCGAACTGTTTATTGTCTCAAACTACCGGTGGGCTAAATGAGGGCATCACCATTCTCCAGCGTTCAGAGTATATCTCCTTTTTTCAAGTTATATAATTTGAGCTCAGTGTCTTTTCGATGATGTACACTTGTTTGGGCCTGTGAGGTGTCGTTGAATATGGGCCGAGTAGTAACGCAATGCCAAACAGGTCAATTATGACTCTCAGGTCGGGCTCTCAAAAGATCCTGAAAAAAATAGAAGGTCGGGCTCTCCAAAAAAGAAAGAATAAGGACTCTTAGGCCGACATGTGGGCGCCACCGGTGTTTTCGTGCGCTTGCGTGCCGAGAGCATATTGGCGCGTGCTCAAAATTCATGCTACCTTTTCATCCTCAGTCTCCCGCCCCTCTCCCACCTCTGGAATCTCGATTCCTAGTCCAGTTCCCCCAAATCCCCCTCCTGAACTGCATGTACTCAAGCGCACTATCATGTCGCCGGTCAACGCGGATCTCCGAGCCGGAGATCCTGAGGTCCGTCCTGCCTTCGGTCGCTGCGTGCTGTCGCTCAACAGTGGCATGGCGGCGCTTGACGACCAGTTTGCCGGCAAAGTGCTGATGGTAACCATCAACGGCGACCGGCCTCCCGTCTCGCCGGACGACCTTGTCAAAGCTCTTGGAATTGCGCACGGCATCCAAATAAGTGACTTGCTCGTCAAAGTCTGTCCGCCACCGGCTGATTTCTTCATCAGGTTCTGGACAACTTTCGACTGCAGTCATGTGTTTGAATCTTCCTAGCGTTTGTTCTGCGATGGAGCTTTGATCGGTGGCACCCAGGATGGGGCTCGGTGCCCTCTGAGCTTGAGTTTTTAACAAAGCTTACCTTACACGGCATGCCTCGACGTGCTTGGAACAGCGAGTCCATGAATGAGCTTATCAATGACCTTGAGGTGAGCTCGTAAGTATGTTTGTTCCTCCAGACAGCTGGGCTCTGACGGTTATGGCATGGATGAAGAAGCCGTCCACCATACCGAAGGTGATTGGTGTTGAGATACCGTGCAGGAACCGGGGTTGTACTATTCGTTGCCACCAAGGCCACCGCGGACCATGTTAGGGGTGTACTTGTATCGAGAGTTCGTGCATGTCGAAGAAGTGGTCAATCCATCAATCGAAGTCCTGCCGCCGCCGCTGGTGCCAGGGTTCGTCGACGACGTCCATTACAGGAGTCAACGTCAGACTTTCCCCGTGTTACTCGAAACGATGGATGGCACAGGCCTACTCCATCGCGCGGCAGAGACCATTGCTTCTTTGGGAGAAGAGACAGGGCTGGCTGCCTGGATGTGCTCTAATTTGAGGTAACAACTGAATCTTGTCAGATACTAGTTAAATCCGAGCTATGGGTGTGAAGCACTGATATGCCAGTACATTTGATTGTGACCTGTTCTAATTTTGTACCTGAACTTTTTTTAGAAAGGGCTGTACATCAACTTAATGCGCTAGTAGAACTTATTGTGTTGTCTGTCTATTTTCTTTGCACATCATTCAAGATATTTCCCTGTCATTGATAAAGACGATGAACTGTTATGTACGACTTCGTTGGTTTCAACATAGTCCTACCCATAGCGATCCACTACTTCCATCCTGATTTTGCCGCCTGCGTGAAATTTTTGTTTGCAAGTTCAGTGTGCTATGATGTTTTATATGATTGTGTCAACTATATAAGTTTTTACTGAGCATCAGCAATGCATATGGCTGAAAGATGTATTTACGAGCATCGACCGATGGGTCACTCTCTCTCTCTCACACACACACACACACACAAACACACACACACACACACACGCACACACACAAGTGGGACCCATTGAATTATTTATTTGCTCGTGACAACTTTTAATTAGGTTCCACTGTAATCTAACTTTTTTCTTAAGTTATTAATTGAGCTCAGTGACTTCAAAAAGTTGTACAGAAGCCTTGTTTGGGCCTTTTCGGCGTCGCTGAATGTGGGCTGAGTAGCCATGTTAGGTTGTACTGTACAACATAGGCCTTTTTTTTCAACATCAGCAATGCAACTGGGCCGACAGTTGTACACAATATCCGGGTCAACTTGTTATTCTCCGCCCCGTTGGGCTGCAAAATTTCCTAGGAGGTATGCATTAGGATTAACAAGAAAATGGACTTTAAGAAATAATAAATTGGATGTAGGGCTGGAATTCGAGCCAAGTCGAGCCAGCTCGGCTCGACTCGCTAGAGCTCGTTTCATTAACGAGCTAGCTCGACTCGACTCGTTATTATAACAAGCTCAAATCCAAGATTGGCTCGACTCGTATAACTCATGAGCTGGCTCGTTTAGCTTGTTAAGCTCGTTAAAGATATGAACATAAAACCCTCAAATATTATAAAAATAATTATGTATATATTAAACATATATATCACTAACAATAGTAATTTCCTTGTAACGCATGAGTCTCCTAGGCGGTTGGGCCTTCAACGGCTAGGCCTTGTGTTGTGCGCCTAGGACATAGGGTGGTGACTGGCTGATCTTTTTTTGTATTGGGAGTAGCTGATCTTTTGTACCGAGCCTAACGTGGTACACGAGTACTCGTGAGATTGGCTCGTTTAACTTGGTCTATAAACGATCTTAAACTAAAGCTTGGCTCGACTCATTATTCTGCGAGTTCGAGTCGATTCGAGCCGAGTCACGAGCTACTCGTTTAGCTCACGAGCTTCGATCTTTTTTTCCAGCCCTAATTGGATGTAATTATAATAACTGGGCGGTAATTACGTACCAAACGCGTAATTAGTTTTAAAAATATATTATTTTTGGAATCTGAAATTTTTAATTTCATTACTTGTTGCGCGCGTAATATTTCGTTGGATTTTAACGTAATACAACTTTATTTTGAAATTCTATTTAACCTGACTGGAATTTCGGATGAAAATATTTCGTATCCCATCAAATTGTGGGATTTTTTTTTGAATTCTGTTTTGAGCGGTTGTTTGAAATTATTAATCGTTGTCCTATCTAGAAGTTGGGCTGTACTTTTAACAAACTGTAAATGGGCTGTCGTAAATTCCATTAGAATTAAAAAAATGGGATGTACATTCTTACAAAACGCAAATGGGCTATATGTTCTCTGCCAAATCCGAGCTGTGGGCCTACTAAGTCGACGTGCACCAAGCGCTTTGTCAACTTAGTCAATATAATCGATTCTAGCTGCAGTGATCGTACTATGTCCATCCAACGGCCGTAGTGTTTCTTCAACCTCTGGTCTTCTTGCTCCAGCCGCCCAAAGCAGCACGGGTCGTGCCGCGTGCTCCTGCCTCCCGTGGCCGGCTATGATGCCGTGGAGGCCTCACCGCCCCGTACTACTCCCACCGTTGGCCAGGCCATCCCTCTACTCACCCACACCCCCTGTTATTCTGCGGCGACGGCAGCCTCACACCGCAGCCGAACTAGTGAACCCTTGTACTCCTCTCCGCGTGGGCTTCCACTGCTGCGTCTTCCCCGGCTCTGCGTCGTCCCCTTCCTAGGCCTCGCTGTGGTCCACCGCCCTGGTCCTCTCGGCGCGGCGCGGTCAACGACCAACTTCCATTGGAAGAGTACTGTACGTGGAGAGGCTGACAGCTGGGTCCAAGCGGCCGCAAGGATGTGCCTCCTTATTACACGCAAAATAATTATTCCTCCACCTGAGAGCAGGGACCCACCGGACTGGCCACCTTATTTCGCCAAAAAAAACGTTTCCCCCTGACCGCTGGCACCCACCGGACGGGCCACCGTATTTTGCAAAAAAAAACGTTCCCCCGCTGTCAGCTCGGACCCACCGGAAGTGCCTCCTTATTACGCACAAAAAATTAATACTCCCCCTACTTGCAGGGATCCACCATGATAGGAGGCTGACTTGTGGGCCTACTAAGTTGACTGTCACGGGGGCCTTTGTCAACTTTAGTCAATATGAATGATTCTAGCTCCAGTGACCGTACGATGTCCATCCAACGGACGTAGTGCATCTTCAACCTCTGGTCTTCTTGCTCCAGCCGCCCAAAGCAGCGCCGGTCGTGCCGCATGCTCCTGCCTCCTGTGGCCGGCTATGCTGCCGCGGAGGCCTCACCGCCCCCTACTATTCCCATCGCTGGCCAGGCCCTGCGGCAACGTCAGCCTCACACCGCAGCCGAACTAGTGAACCCTCGTACTCCTCTCCGCGCGGGCTTCCACTATCGCGTCTTCCCTGGCTCCTCATCGTCCCCTTCCTAGGCCTTGCCGTCGTCCACCGCCCTGGTGCTCTCGGCGCGGCGTGGTCAACATGGTCAAGGAACGACTTCCATCGGACATGGACTGTACGTGGTGAGGCTGACAGCTGGGTCCACGGCCGCAGCAAGGAAGTGCCTCCTTACTACGCGGAAAATGATGATTCCTCCACCTGACAGTAGGGACCCACCGAATGGGCCACCGTATTTCGTGAAAAAAATGTTTCCCCGCTGACTCCTAGGACCCACCAGCTACACCTTCGCACGCAAGGAAGTGCGTCCGGGCAAAAAAAAATGATTCGTCGCCCTGACTGCTGGGAGCCACCAGCTACATCTTCACACGCAAGGAAGTGCCTAACAGTCGGGACACACCTGGTCGAAGCGTACGTAGCATTGTCATTCTGTTCGTGAACCTGTACGTACATATATACTGGTCGATGTAGAGGTGCGCACTTGTCGTAGTAAGGCGCGTACATGTCGCAGTAGAGGCGCACACGTAGCACGTACACGTACGTACAACGGCCAGTATATACGGGCGGGGTGTCGAATGCCTACTTGCGCATACGTACGGGCAGGGCTCGTGTACGTGGATGGGTCGAAATGGAGAAACAGCATCGTCGTCATGTTCATGGGGAGCCAACGGAATGCATCGTGTTCATGGGGAGGCAATGGAATGCTTCATGTTCATCGGGAGGCAACGGAACTCGTGGGAGCCAACCGGCTAGGTCGGAATGGAATGCATCCTCGTGTTCATCGGTAGGGCTTGGACGGAACAGGCAATGTAAAGGAGGCCTGGCGTACCGCAGAACAGAGGAAACGGCCTTATGTTTGACCAGCCATGTTCGAAACGGGATCCTGTTCATCGGGAGGGGTCTGGCGTACCGCAAAACATAGGAAATGGACCTCCTACGGTCGAAACAGGGGTCCTGTTGATCGGGAGGGGTGTGGCGTACCGCAAAACGGATGGAACGAACTTGTGTTGGAGCACTACGGTCGAAACGGGGGTGTAAGTGCATCTAGTGCCCCTTAGTGACTTTGGTGTATTGAAGACTTATAGGTTAAGTAACTGATGCGTTTGTGAGTGTACACAGGTCTATCAGTCTATGAGGAGTTTGATATTTACAGAGAAAGTCGACCCTAAAAATGAAGTTCTTCGACTGAAGACTTTGATATTCTGAAGACTTTGAAAGTGAAGAAATTGGTGTGACCTTGAAGACTTGATATTCATTCGAGGAATATGAAGCGTGAAGACTTTTGTTTTCGTAGTTTCATTTTCTCTTTCTTGAGTCATAGGAAACACCGTCTTTGTTAAAGGGGTCGAGGAAATACTAAGGAAAAATTTCCATGTGATGCTCAACTCAAAATTCTACACCTACCAATCCCTTGAGTGAAGCCATTGGAAATCTCATACAGTCAAGTCAAGTTCTTGATGTGAGAGCGCAGTTCTTACAGTCCTTGATGACTTCTTTCGGCGAGGAGTTAGGAATTCGCCGGTCTAATTGCCTACGATGAGGAACATGATTGCCCGAGGAATTTGAGAGTCAAATTTCCGACCGTTCTTTGTCTTCTTACCGCTGTCCCAAAATATCTTATCCACCTAACGGTCATATCATTGAAGGGCATTTATGTCTTATCATGTCGGGCTGCTCCCTAGGCTATAAATAGCTGCCCCTACATCCACTAGTTGGTTGGCTGCTCGAGAGAAGTTGACACTTGTCATTTGAGAGCAACCCATCCTCCGAGGACTTTGGCGAAAATCATCAAGTGAGGAAAATCCCAAAACCAAACCCCACAAACCCAAAGTGATTGAGCATCGAAGAAATTGATCCTGCGTGGATCCGGCGCTTATTACCTTTGAAGACTGTGCTTCTTCCAGACGGTTAGGCGTCAAGGTCTAGAGCATCAAGAGGAATTGTGGATCGCCGAGTGACCAAGTCTGTGAAGGTTTGGAAGTCACTGAAGACTTACCACGAGTGATTGGGCCGAGGCTGCGTGGTCTTAGTTCAAGGAGAATACGGTGAGGACTGGGTGTCTGAGTTGCGGCTTAGATCTTGGGTGTCCGGATTGTGTGTCCTCGAGTTTAAATACTCGGCCGCTCCAACAGACGTATAACCGAGAGACAGCAGTTGGAACTGGTTTACCAAATCATTGTCTTCACCAACCGGTGGTTCTATTTCCTCAACTCTTTCATTTCCTCATTACTATGTTGAATGTTGTTCATATCGTGCTTGAAGACTTTGGTGAAGACTTTCAAAATTCCTCAGTTCAATTTCTTTAGTTTGTTTGTCTTCATCTTGTTATCCTGTGTTTACGCTTTCCGTACTCTGTTTTAGTCTTCATTTCATCATGCTGACTATGTGTGTATCCTGTTATGTTTACTTACGAGTACATATTCGCTGCAAGTAGTTCTTCGCTAAGGAATTTCCTCACCAGCAAATTCCTCAGTGAAGAATTCATAAAAATCGCCTATTCACCCCCCTCTAGTCGATATAACGCACTTTCAATTGGTATCAAAGCAAGGTACTCCCTTGTTCTTTGTGATTTTGGTTTAACCGCCTGGAGTTTAGTTATGTCGACCGTAGGTATGATCAAGGTCTCGGCTGGGTGTCCTACCTTTGATGGAACGGACTACCCCTACTGGAAGAATAAGATGTGAATGCATCTAGAGGCAATTGACAATGATCTCTGGTATGTTGTGGAAAATGGTGTCCCCTTTGTCACTGAAACACTGACCGCTACCGATGTGAAGAGATTCAAACAACTCGATTCTCAAGCGAAGAATATCATCTGTGGCCATCCGAGCAAAGGGCAAGTATGGAAGAGTGAGTGCTTTGGAAGCTGCTAAGCTTATACGGGATAGGCTGTACAAAGTAAATGAAGGAGTTTCAACTCAGCGTGACTCTCGAGTCGATGTTCTTGGAATCTCTTCAACCGCTTCAAAAGACTCGACAATGAGAATGTCCAACAAACCTTTGATCGCCTCATCGACATCTCAAATGAGCTTCAAGCCCTCGGTGCCCTTGACATCACCGATCATGAAGTTGTGAAGAAAGCCGCTGAGATCGCTTGATTCCTCATTTGATACTCTGGGGATGATGATACAAGAACGTCTTGACTACAAGTCGCTTGATCCTGCTGATATCCTCGAAGGCTAAACACTCACGAGTTCCATCTTCTGAAAAAAGAGATCTCTATGGCTCAAACTATGGCAAACCACGTGCCACGAAGGCTAAGGTTGTGTCGGACTCTGAATGTGAGGATTACGGTAGTAGCCTTGGTGATCTGAAGAAGCGAGGCAGGATCTAGCTCGCTTGTGAAGAAATTCGAAGTTCACAAGACGTGGTCGCTTTGGAAAACCCTCAAGAGGAAATGATTCCTCATCTAGTGACTACAAGAGAAGACTTTGCCACAAATGCAAGAAGCCTGGTCACTATATTCAAGATTGTCCTCAGTGGGAAAAGGAAATGAAGAAGAAGAAATACAAGGATTACAGATTACGATGATATGAAGAAGAAGAAGAAATCGTCAAAATATTCGTCATCAAAACCCTCAAAGTCTTCATCTCACAAGAAGGGCAGCTCCAAGAAAGCTCGGGCATTCATTGGCAAGGAAATGGACTCTGAAGCTGAATCTGAGGAAAATGATGAAGATGAGGAGTCTGAAGAATCTGAGTGCAGTGTGGCGAGTCGGCGTTACTCTTGCTTTCGTCGACAAGTCCATCTTCAACACCAAGAAACCGACTCCACCAACAAGCCCGATGAAGATAATGATGGCTACGCCCCACCTATTGCTTCATGGCAAAAGGAGCTAAGGTACTCAAATACAACTCCTCGATTCTAGTGAAAATGAATCGATGAGGATCTCAAGCCTAGCTACTCTAAACTTGCTAAAATTGCTGTGAAACAACAACGGGCTCTTGAAAAGGTTCAAAACATGCTAGATAAAAGTGATGATATGTTGGGTGAAGAAATGGATCGCACAAAAGCCCTAGCGAAAATCTTCAGAGACTTGATCTAAGTATGATAACCTTCAAGGTCATCATAACTCTCTCTTGTCTGATCATGAGAAACTTTCTTATGAATTTCTTCAAGAAAAGCAAGATCATGAGAAGCTTTCTCTTGAAGCTATTCAAAGAAAGGAAGATCTTGAAAAGCTAAGAGTGTGTTATGAAGATCTTCAGAAGGAGCGCAATTCATTACTAGCTCAACAAATCAGCGCTTCTCAGGAAGAATTTGTTCCTCCATGCTTAAAGTGCATTGAACGTGAATCTGCTAATTCTTCATCTGAATGTTCAGATGCTTCAAATGTTACAAATTCTTCATCTGCCTCTGCTATCACTAATTCCTCATATGAGGACATTGCTAGTATCACTAACAATGCAGGGCTGAAGGAATTGTACATGACAGGCATGTACAAAAGCCTCAAAGGGCATTAGACACTTTGTGATGTGCTCAAAAAGCAGATCCTCAACAGAAACCCTAGGAAAGAGGGTATTGCCTTTGAGAGGAAACTCAATGCCGATGGAACATATTGGAAGCTTTGGCGTACCCCAAAACCTCATGGGTTCTGCAAAGGGACCTCGATTGATCCATCTAACCTATCTGGCTTTACATGTGAATCTCCTCATTCTTACGATGAGTCATTTGACTCCAACTATAAACTGTTCAAAAATCGAATGGTGAAGTATTTGCTAGATATGTTGGCACTAAGCTGAGAGCGGTTCCCTATGAAGAAAATCTGGGTTCCCAAAAGCTGTGTTGAAAGTCTTCAGGTGAATGTCCTCATGACACCACCTATGAAGAACCGGAACCCTAGATCAAATTCTTCATATGGACCAAACTCTTCATATGGATCCAAGTCCTCATATGGACCAAATTCTTCACGAGGATCAAATTCCTCAACTGGATCAAAATCCTCATATGATTATCATCGAGCTAACAACTTTGTCTCGCAGGGTAGAGCTAAGGGCTATGAATATGTGCATTATTCTTCAAACCATTATGTTCATAAGTCCTCGAAGAATTACTCTGCTTATTCATATGCTTACCCTAACCCCTACTATGCTAAGCGAAATGGTTTGGCATCTTTGCCACCTTTCTCACATGGTGCTCGCAGGATGATGAACTCTTTGCCACCCCTCCAGATGTGGGTGGTGAAGAAAAAGAACTAATCTCTTTTGCAGGGTCAGGTCTCCAGACGTGCTCTAACGTCTGAAGAATTTGCTGGGGACCTAACAAAATGCCTGAAAGGACGCAGGCGAATCATGATGAAATGAACTTTCATTTCACACGTCCTCATACTGCTATATCTATTTACTGCTTGATGAAATTCATCTGATGAACTTGATATCATATTCTTCACCGATGAAGCATATGAGATTGTAAGCTACACTAATTCATCTGCAGGATGATCAACCCAAAACCACCTTGAATGGGTCCTCGACGGTGGATGTACAAATCACATGATTGGTGACAAGAATCTATTGATGGATGCTCCTTATCACCGTCACCTCTGAAGCATATCATCTTCTTGACAAAGGCAAAAGTCGTATTGGGTCTTGGTAAGGTTGCTATCTCTAAGGATAAGCACATGGACAAAGTCATGCTTGTTGAGTCCTTAGGATACAATCTTATGTCAGTATTGATGCTTTGTGATCTTGATATGGTTGTTGTCTTCGGCAAATATCGCTGTGTTGTGATTATGGAAGCTAACAATTCCAAAGTCTTCGAATGCTTTAGGAGAGGAGATTTGTATATTGTTGATTTCTCTACAGGACCACAACCAGCTGTATGTCTACTTGCAAAAGCTTCAGAAGGCTGGCTATGGCATCGACGACTTGGTCATGCAGGCATGAGGAATTTGAACACGCTTGCGAAGAAGAAGCATGTCATTGGCATTGAAAATATCAAATTCCTCAAGGATCACTTATGCGGAGCATGTGAAGCCGGAAAAATGACCAAGGCCAAGCATCCAGTGAAGACTATCATGACAACTACACGTCCATTCGAATTGCTTCACATGGACCTCTTCGGACCTAATCATTATTCAGCAGTCACTAATGACGCATCTTTATATGGTTTTGTCATTGTTGATGATTATTCTCGATATACATGGGTACACATTGTTACTTACAAACATGAAGTGCAGGAAGACTTCAAACGATTTTCCTCGAGGGCTTCAACCAACTTTGGTGTGAAGATCAAGCATATCAGAAGTGACAATGGAACTGAGTTCAAGAATTCTGGTCTTGATGCCTATCTTGATGAACTTGGTATTACTCATGAGTTATCTGCTCCTTATACTCCTCGCGAGAATGGCGTCGTGGAGCGCAAGAACGAGAACTCTTGTTGAGATGGCTCGCACTATGCATGATGAATACAAAGCGCCTCGGCGTTTTTGGATTGATGCAATTGATCTTCTGCCACATCATCAACAGAGTATATCTTTACAAATTCTTCAAGAAGACGCCTATGAACTCCTCAACGACAAGAAACCCAATGTGAGTTATTTCAAAGTCTTGATTGCTAAATGTTGGATTAGAGATCCTCACCACAACTCTAAATTTGCACGAAAGCACATGAAGGTTTTATGCTTGGTTACGGAAGGACTCGCACACCTAAAGAGTCTTCAACATTGTTCTTCACAAGATTGTTGACATGTAGATGTGCGGTTCGATGAAACTAATGGCTCGCAAAGAGAGCACCTACCTTCGTGTTAGATGAACCAGCACGAGAGGATGCTATCAAGCTCAAGGCAACCGAGGATGTCATTCCTATTGAAGAATCAATGAAGAATTCATTCCTGTTCATGAAGAACGTCGAGTGATGCACGAAGAACATGATGAGGAAAATGGTCTTTGAAGAAAATGCTGATCAAAATCCTCGTGACAACCAACTCATCCAGCGTTGCAAAAGAAGTACAAGTGGAGAAGATCATCGATATCATTAGCGCACGGGTCCTCTCACACGCTCAAAAGCCTCACACTTATCTAACTTTTGTGGGCACTATGCTTTTGTCTCTATCTCGAGCCCACTAAGGTAGATGAAGCATTTCGAGCCGGAGTGGATTCAGGCTATGCAAGAAGAATTACATCAGTTCGAGCTAAACAATGTCTGGGAATTGTTCAATCGCCCAGATCCTCGCAAGCATAATATCATTGGCACAAAATGGATCTACCGCAACAAGCAAGATGAAAATGGCCTTGTGGTGAGGAATAAGGCACGGCTAGTAGCTCAAGGCTACACACAGGTTGAAGGAATTGACTTCGATGAAACTTTTGCACCTGTTGCTAGACTTGAGGCTATTCGCATTTTACTTGCCTATGCTAACCATCATGATATCATCTTATATCAAATGGATGTGAAAAGTGCATTCCTCAATGGTAAGCTTGAGGAAGAAGTATATGTTGCTCAACCCCGGGTTTTGAAGATCCCAAGAATCGACAAAGTCTTGAGACTCAATAAGGCCCTCTATGGCCTCAAGCAAGCCCCTCGGGCGTGGTATGACACATTGAAGGAATTCTTCGTGAAGAATGGCTTCACACCGTTCACTTGACCCTACTCTTTTTACTAAATCATATGATGGTGAACTGTTTGTGTGCCAAATATATGTTGATGATATTATCTTTGGCTATACTAACCAACAATATAGTGATGAATTTGCCTATATGATGAGTGAAGAATATCAAATGTCTATGATGGGAGAGTTGAAATTCTTCTTAGGTCTTCAAATTAAATCAGCGCAATGGCATATTCATATCTCGGAGAAATACCTCAAAGATGTCTTGAGGAAATTCGGCATGCAATATTGCAAAGGCGTCAAAATTCCTATGCCCACAAATGGCCATCTATGCACTGATGAAAATGGTATTGACTTTGATCACAAGGTATACCGATCCATGATTGGTTCTTTATTATACTTATGTGCATCTAGGCCAGATATAATGCTTAGTGTTTGCATGTGTGGCCGATTTCAAGCTGCACCGAAGGAATCACACCATAAGGCTGTGAAGCATATTCTTCGATATCTAGCTCACACACCAACACTAGGATTATGGTACCCCAAGGGCTCTGCTTTTGATCTCATTGGATATTCTAACTCGACTATCTTTGGTGATCGTGTGGACCGCAAGTCAACATCTAGCACTTGTCATTTCCTCGGACGATCTTTGGTGCATTGGTCCTCGAAGAAAGCAGAGCTGCGTATCCTTGTCTTCATTTGAAGCTGAATACATTGCTGCTGGCTCATGCTGTGCTCAACTGCTTTGGATGAAGCAAACCCTCAAGGACTATGGCCTCAACATGAAGAATGTGCCTCTCCTCTGCGACAATGAGAGTGCCATCAAGATTGCTCACAACCCAGTTCAGCATTCAAAGACTAAGCACATCCAGATCCGTCATCATTTTCTTCGTGATCATGTGTCGAAGGGCGATATCTCCATCGAGCATGTGAAGACTGAAGAATAGCTAGCTGATATCTTCACTAAGCCCTTGGATGAGAAGAGATTTTGCAAGTTGCGGTGTGAGCTAAATATCTTAGAATCTTCAAATGTTCTTTGAAAAGGACACACATCCTAACCCTTATGCAGAATTGATGACTTAGATGTGCAACACATGAAGAAACATTTTTCCTCAATCAATGAAGAATAACATTCTAAGTGTGAGGAAATTAATGAAGAATTTGATTCTCAGAACCCTACGACAATTGTACGCGGTGTCTGAAATCATCATTCTTATACGGTGGGTTACGCCACCACAAAAGTTGAAAATCTTCAATTTGAGTTTTTCCTCATTTTACAAATCTCTCAGTTTTTCAAATTCTTCAACTTTGCAAAATCTTCAATGTAACCGTCGTTTTTCTTCATTGGCTATATATATATATATGTGAGTTTATGTCCTCTACAACATTCACTTATTGCTATTTCTTCAAATTGTGATTTTCGCTAAGTGAATGTGATCGGACCCTTCCCCCTCTATGCTATACTCAATCCAATCTATTCACAAATTCTTCATGTGCATTCTGATTGAAACTCGTTCAAAGTCTTCACTGTGTCCTTGACAGCTGAAGAAATTGCGAACGAAATTTTAAAACAAATCTTATCCAGATTTTCGGTTTTACCGCTCAAACCGTTCCGCATCCCACGATGCATTAGTTTAATCACCCACGATCTTACACGATCCCATATGCACAGTACGTGGGTGACACATGTCGCGTGAAGGAGAAAGGGCAGGGGCATGTTCGTCCCAAAATCTCCGGGCGAACAGTTTTTCACCGTGGCTATAAATACCCCTCTCCCTTCCTTACCTCATTTACTCTGCTCGGTCGCTGTCTCTCGCTCGAGCTCTCCTCAAACCCTAGCACCACCGCTACTCCATCGCCGTCGGTGAGGAAGAGCTTCACTGCCTCGACCTCGTCGCCGTCGTACTCGCGCCGACCGCGGAAATCTTCACTCCGCCGCCGCCGTAGCTGTCTCCCTATGCCAAGTTAGGGCGTGGGAGATCTAATGTGACGAACTTCACTACAGTTCATCTCTGTTCATTGTGTTCTTCAGTTCGGGTAATTAAAAGTCATTTTTATTACTCACATTGATTCTCAAATCTTTCTGAAAATCTTCAAAGGTGTTTTTGTTCTTCAAATCTTCACATATGAACACCTCACACACTATATGCTCTTGATTTATCTCTCTAAGCCTTCATTTCTTCAAGATTCCTCAATTGTGCAGATTTTCAATCTGTACAACTTTGGAACCTAAGACGAAACGCTTAGTGAAATTCCTCAAGGCTCAACTGGTCAAATTCCTCAAAACTTGTTCCTTTTGAAAAATCATCTGAGAACGCATATGACCTCTCCAAATTCCTCGCACCTACACTCTGTTCACAGGTACTCATGTCTGCTGCTGAATCACTAGGTTCTCATCAACTTAACTTATTTGCAGCGTTCCTCGAAGAAAAACTGCATACTTCTTCAGAGTGCTCTATTGTTCAAATTCCTCATCTGAAGAAAATGGCAGAAGGCAAGAGACCGCAGAAGGGAGGAAAGAAACCGGAGGTCATGACTGCCTTTGAGATTCCTGATGAACTTTACAAAGACTACTGCACACCTGATGAAGCCAAGTTTGGCAAGGAGACCAAAAATCAGCGCAAAGTGCGCATCCATAGAATAGAACGAAGATGGGCACGAGAATGGAGGGAATATCGCTATGTTACTCCCAAGTACATGAGGAAATTCGCCTTGAATCCTCCATGCCCAAGAGTTCCTTTGGCACCTGGTCAAGTCGCAGATCCCACCAGCATCAAGCATGGTGAAGACTTTCCTGAAGAATGGTCCAGGCGCCAAGCCAAACTGGCAAGACAGGCCAAGGAGGCAGTGAGGAAATTCAATTAGGATTCTGCTGCTGCTGATACCTCGGTCAAGCCGAGGAAATCAATGCCGAAGAAGCCTGCTCGCAAGCCAAGTGCTTCACCATCAGCGCCCTCACGGCCCGGTTCCTCAGCCGCGCTCTCACGGCAAATTCCTCAGACTGCTGCTGCTCACTCCAAATCCTCAGCAGCTCCCTCCAAGTCCTCAACTCCTGTGCATCTGGCTACATGTCAAAGGACTCAGGGTTTCTCAATTGCTTCTGGTGTCTCAACAAGTTCCTCAGCTGCACCAATGTCCTCATCAGGCCCCACTCCGCTGAAGACAAAAGCAACTGCTGGACGCGGTCCTCGGCCAAGTCCTCGAAAGAAACAGGTTGCATTCAACGTGCCCTCTAATGATGAAGCTTCTGATGAAGAACTTGCAGAAATCATCAGAGACAGACTGACAAAGGCCGCTAGAGCCAAAGGAACAAATGTGCCTCTGCTTTTGGATCTGAAGAAGATCCTTGACTTCATCGACCTGTGGCATCAAGATCCAAACACTCCCATACCGGATCTGCCACTGACTCCTGGTCAAAGTCATATGCTCAACCATTTCATCGCTGAAGAGAAATGGAAATTTGAAAAGGCTCGTGAAATAAAGAGAGCAAAAGCCAGAAAGGAGAAGCTTCTGAGGAAAAACATCGTCAACTTGACTCCTGAAGAACTTCTCAAAGCACAATCTGAGATCCAAGCCCTCAGCAAGGATTTCGATGCTTACAATGCTGATTGGCAAGGAGCCAAGGTGAGATTCGTCAATTTGACGAAGAAAACAACTGTTGCAGCCCCATCGCAACAAGAAAATCCTCGGGATGAAGACTCGCTCAGCTCTTTGAAGAACATGCCAAGATCGCTGATGACTTTCGACATCTTGATGAGAATACAAGTTCGGGCTGATGACTCTATTCCAGCCGTGAAGAAATTCCTGGGCATCCACTAGTGGTGCGCTGAAAGCAAGAGATCAGGCAATTGCACGGTTGTGCTGAAGAAAGCTGAACCACAGTCCTCAGCTCCTCCTGCGCCAACACCAACTCCAATTCTTCCTTCTGCTTATGAAGTGAAGAAGACAAAGGCTGCAGAACGAGCTGCAGTGAAGAAGAGGAAGGCACCTGCTGCGTCAAATTCTTCGGCTGCAAAGAAAATGAAGCCAATGACTAGCTCACTTGAAAATCCTATTGATGCCGTTCCCATTTCCTCCATGTCGTCTAAGGAAATAGTTCCTTATGGAGAAGACTACTAGATCCCAAGCGGATCTGATGAAGAAGATCAATCTGTTGCTACCTCAGAACAGCTTGATGAAGAAATTGAAGTGGAAGCATTCCCTTCACCGCCAGATTGTTTCTCACCCATGCCTCGGTTCACGGTGAAGAGGTGGTGTTGAAAGCTGAAAAGAAGATGAAGACATGGATATTGGGTGCACTACACGGTGATGAGCGATGACTTTTGGGAAAGTCGGCATCCCAATACTCCTCTCTTCACTCCGATTCAACAAGTTCCTCGGTCCCGGCTACAACTGTTCAATTGGGCTCTGAAGAAACTCATCCCACATTGTGCGTCAATGAAGAAATTCCAGCCACTAGTATTTGAAGAACCCTTCTTGATCCCCAAACTGCACAAGAAGAGGAACAGAAATTCCTCACTGAAGAACACGAGATCGTGATTCCCGAGGTTGTCTTTGCAAATCACAGACATTCCTCTGCCCAAACCGAAGAATCCATTCTCAAGCAAGCAAAAATTCAAGGCTGAAGACTTCTTTTCTGAGCATGTGTTCTTCACTGCTTACAATCCATATGACTCTGCTTGCATGAGGAAAAGACGCTTCTGGACTCCTACTCAAGCAAACTTCTATTCCTCAGTGCTATTTGACAAGGACAAGATCTTCAACCATGAGCATATTCCTCATGTGGATATGGAATCTCTGCCGTGCTTCGAGCCAGTACTCCGTGTTATTCATGATGCAGGGCTACTCAATTTCTGCTGACCGATACTGTGGATGGAATGAAGAACTCATTCTTCGTTCTATGCCACCGCACATCACGGAGATCTGTGAAGATATCAATTCATGGGTGCTGGATTGGATGACGAAAATACTCATTACAAAGCACCAGCAACTGAATTGCTTCGTGTCCTTCCTCTTGATCCTCCCCATGAAACTGCACGTTGCATCTACAATGACCGCGAACTGTCTGATCATTTTATGCAAGTGCTCATGAAGCCGTTGAAGCCAGGACAGGCCCCTCGAACCAAATTCCTCGTCAAGGAATTGTTGTATGTGCCTCGGACTGTTTATAGAATCTTGACAAAGACAATGAGTCCCATCAAAGGCCACGACTCAAATGATGAAGATGTCGTTGGCATCATGAAGAACATGCTTTTCAACATCATTCATGGCGTTCCCGTCAATTTCCATGATTTCTTCATGAGGACTCTGGCTAATGTTGCAATGTCGCCTTTTGACCTGAAGCCATATGCGCCTTGGATTATGAGATTCATAAGGGCAAGATCTTCACTGAACTACAAGGCTGACACTCTGAACCATGGCAGCTACTTGCCGCCCATTGAAGTCCTCAAGCGACCAGTTTCATCATTTGATGATAAGGGCAAGGCAGCAGCTGTGATTGATGAAATCACTCGTCCATTGGATGATCAATTTCGTCTAGCTACATCTTACTCCACCAATGACGATTCTGCAACTCATGATTCTGCTGCAAATACCTTAGCCAAGCAAAAGCCTCAAGCAACAGCACGCAGGGTGATGACTGATCGTGAGTTACTCCTCAGTCTTCATCAGAAGGTTGAACGCAATCAGAAATGGGTGAAGCGTCAATTTGCTGCAATTCTTCACAACATGACCTCGACACATAATGCAATGAAGAAAAATCAGTACTATCTTCATGAAACCCTAAACCGCACCTGGGCTGTTCTCAATCATGTATATTCCGCGGAAGAATTGAAGACTATGGGTCTCCAGGAAGCTTTTGACTGGTCTGCACCTCCTCCGAAGAAATTCAAGAGAGTCAAAGTTCCTGATCTGGTGGCCAGCTCTTATTCTTCATCACGTGAAACTGATGAACATGAAGATTTGGACGACAATGCGGCAGGCCCTACATCAATAACCAACCCCGACAACGCTGGCGCTCCTCCATCAACTTGAAAATCTTCAGGGGTATTAGTCCTCAGATTTCGATCCTTTTGGTCATTTGATGACAAAGGGGGAGAAATCTGAGTTAGTCTTCAAGCGGGTTTACATTATGGGCGTTTTTATTAAGTTACAACTCTCGTTCTTCCAAACTTTTATTGGATCGAGTTGTAATCTTAAACCGATGGTGCCTTGATACTTTTGGTCGTGCTCGATGCTTTGATGCCTCGAGCTCAAACTTTGATGTGATATTCTGCATGCTTATTCCTCGTTAACATTATTGCATGCATCTTGAATCTCATCGGGCACCATATTTCATCATGCATTTCAAATTCTTCATATTACATATCAAATGCGTGTATGAATTACAAGATATAGGGGAGATCTCCATGATTCAATTCTTCAAATGTGCATTGCCTCAAAAGCAAATTCCTCACTATGCACATATTAGGGGAGTTCTTCTATATCTTGCAATCAAATTCCTCAATATCGATATTTACACTTCAGATGTTTATCCCGTTGAAAACTTAACCTATGTTGTCATCAATCACCAAAAGGGGAGATTGTAAGTGCATCTAGTGCCCTTAGTGATTTTGGTGTATTGAAGACTTATAGGTTAAGTAACTGATCGCTTGTGAGTGTACACAGGTCTATAAGTCTATGAGGAGTTTGATATTTACAGAGAAAGTCGACCCCTAAAAATGAAGTTCTTCGACTGAAGACTTTGATATTCTGAAGACTTTCTAAAGACTTTGAAAGTGAAGAAATTGGTGTGACCTTGAAGACTTGATATTCATTCGAGGAATATGAAGCGTGAAGACTTTTGTTTTCGTAGTTTCGTTTTCTCTTTCTTGAGTCATAGGAAACACTGTACTGTTAAAGGGGGTCGAGGAAATACTAAGGAAAAATTTCCATGTGATGCTCAACTCAAAATCCTACACCTACCAATCCCTTCAAGTGAAGCCATTGGAAATCTCATACAGTCCGATCAAGTTCTTGATGTGAGACGCAGTTCTTACAGTCATCGATGACTTTGCTCGATCGAGGAGTTAGGAATTCGCCAGTCGAATTGCCTACGATGAGGAACATGATAGCCCCGAGGAATTTGAGAGTCAAATTTCCGACCGTTCTTTGTCTTTGCCGCACGGCTGTCCCAAAATATCTTCTCCACCTAACGGTCATATCATTGAAGGGCATTTATGTCTTATCATGTCGCTGCTCCCTAGGCTATAAATAGCCGCCTCTACAACCACTAGTTGGTTGGCTGCTCGAGAGAACTTGACACTTGTCATTTGAGAGCAACCCATCCTCCGAGGACTTTGAGCGAAAATCATCAAGTGAGGAAAATCCCAAAACCAAACCCCCACAAACCCAAAGTGATTGAGCATCACTGAAGAAATTGATCCTGCGTGGATCCGACGCTTGTTACCTTTGAAGATCGTGCTTCTTCCAGACGGTTAGGCGTCAAGGTCTAGAGCATCCAAGAGGAATTGTGGATCGCCGAGTGACCAAGTCTGTGAAGGTTTGGAAGTCACCTGAAGACTTACCATGAGTGATTGGACGAGGCCTGCATGGTCTTAGTTCAAGGAGAATACGGTGAGGATGGGTGTCTGAGTTGCGGCTCGACATCGGGTGTCGGGGCTGTGTGTCCTCGAGTTTAAATACTCGGCCGCTCCAACAGACGTATAACCGAGACAGCAGCTTGGAACTGGTTTACCAAATCATTGTCTTCACCAACCGACCGGTTCTATTTCCTCAACTCTTTCATTTCCTCATTATTGTGTTGAATGTTGTTCATATGTGTGCTTGAAGACTTTGATCAAGACTTTCAAAAATTCCTCGTTCAATTTCTTCATCTGTTTGTCTTGATCTTGTTATCCCGTGTTTACGCTTTCCGTACTCTGTTTTAGTCTTCATTTCATCATGCCGACTATGTGTGTATCTGTTATGTTTACTTCTGAGTACATATTCCGCTGCAAGTAGTTCTTCGCTAAGGAATTTCCTCACCAACAAATTCCTCAATGAAGAATTCATAAAAATCGCCTATTCACCCCCCCCTCTAGTCGATATAACGCACTTTCAGGGGGTCCTGTTCATCGGGAGGGGTGTGGCGTACCGCAAAACGGGACTCCACGAGATACTGTTCATCTCCACCGTCGACCTTCTCCAGCCTCCACGGGCTACCGTCGACCTCCTCTAGCCTGCACGGGCTCCTGTTCATCCAGCCTCCACCACGCGCTACTCCATCGGCTACTGTTCAAACACCCCTCTACGGGCACCCCTCCACCGTCTACTGTTCATCCAGCCCTCCATGGGGTCGTCCTGTTCATCCAGCCCTCCACACAACGGGGTCCTGTTCATCCAGAGGCAACGCCACCACTCACTGTTCATGCACCCCCCCGTGCAACGCTCATTGTTCATCCAGAGAGGCAGCATCAATCGGCGTCAGTTAGCAGCAGTAGCGAAGGAATCGCTCGGTCGGGTTCAGTTAACAGCCATCGATCGATCGCTCGGGTTCAGTAACGCGTAGCCTACAGTGCAATCGCTCGAGTTCAGTTAGAGCCCAACGCCTCGCTTCGGGTTCAGTTAGAGCTAACGCGCCGACACACGCTGCAGCGTACATGTACGAGAGAAATGCGCATCGCTCGGCCCCCGACCTCCCACCATAACCGGGTACTCCTCGAAATTTTCCTCGCCCTTGCTTCTACCACGGTTTTTTCTGTCATGGACGACCCAAAGAATGTCATGCAGCTGCGTCTCCGGCCCGCCCAGGACGAAAAGCCCATTTTATGTCATGATTTTTTGTCATAGAAGTAGGAGCCCACCACATCTATGATGATACCGGGTTTTGTCACAATTATCGTCATAGAAGTATCATATGTATGACAGAAAAAAGTTTCGTTCGGCCCAAAATGTCATGGATGTGTCTTTTTTTGTAGTGTGCAGTTCCAAGCAAAGTGTGGTAGCTGATTCTACATGCGAAGCGGAGTACATAGCTGCCTCGGAGGCAATGAAGGAAGGTGTCTTGATGAAGCAGTTCATGACAGATCTTGGTGTGGTGCCCATTGTACTAGACCCATTGAATCTTTTCTGTGACAACACTTGTGCCATTGCTTTGGCCAAGGAACCAAGGTTTCACAAGAGGACCAGACACATAAGGCAACGCTTTAATTGCATCTGCGATGCGATCAAGGAGGAGGACATAAACATTTGCAAAGTACATATGGATCTGAATGTTGTAGATCTATTGACTAAACCTCTTCCATGGGCAAAACATGACCACATAAGAACTCTATGGGTGTTAGATTCATTACCTTGTAATACTAGATTATTGACTCTAGTGCAAGTGGGAGACTGTTGGAAATATACCCTAGAGGCAATAATAAAGTGGTTATTATATTTCCTTGTTCATGATAATCGTTTATTATCCATGCTACAATTGTATTGATTGGAAACTCAAACACTTTTGTGGATACATAGACAACATGTCCCTAGTGAGCCTCTACCGGACTAGCTCATTGATCAAAGATGGCTATGGTTTACTAGCCATAGACATGATTTGTCATTTGATAATGGGATCACATCATTAGGAGAATGATGTGATGGACAAGGACCAAACTATAAACGTAGCAAATGATCATATCAAGTTTATTGCTATCATTTTCTGTATGTCAAGCATTTGTTCCTATGACCAGGGGATCATGCAACTCACTGACACCGGAGGAGTACCTTGTGGGTATCAAATGTTTCAACATAACTGGGTGACTACAAAGATGCTCTACAAGTATCTCTGAGGGTGTCTGTTGAGTTGGCATGGATCAAGACTGGGATTTGTCACTCCGTATGACGGAGAGGTATCTCAGGGCCCACTCGGTAATACAACATCACAATGAGCTTGCAAGCAATGTGACTAAGGAGTTAGCCACGGGCTTGTATTATGAAACGAGTAAAGAGACTTGCCAGTAACGAGATTAAACTAGTAAGGAGATACCGATGATCAAATTTCTGGCAAGTAACATACCGATGGATAAAGGGAACTGCATACGAGATTAGCTGAATCTTTGACATCGTGGCTTAACGTTCGGTGGCGCTGTGGTAGTATTGAGATATTAATAGCGGAGGGGATCCGGGATGTCACGAGGAACTCCAGAATAGTTCGGACGTAAAGATTCAATATGGAAAGATGTTATCGGATTCCAGAAAAAGTTTGAGTTTTTTTGTTATTGTACCGGGACGATTGTCGAAGGTTCAAAAGTGGGGCCCATGTGCATGGGGAACCCATATGAACGTGAGTAGTAGGGAAAGTCCCCACAACCTTGGTCTAAGGGCACCAAGATGCTCCCTTAAAAGGAATAATATCATATCCCGAAGGGATAACATCAGGATCCCTAAAGGGGGGGGGTAGCAATCGGCAGGGAAGGAAAGGAGGAATTTCATTCCTCCCCTTTGACCAATGACCCTAGGGCCTTGGAGGGTAAGCCACCAGCCCACTCCATGCCTATATAAAGGTGGGGAGGCGATGGAGGCATCCCCCCTTGGACACTTGCCTGGTACCTCTCCCAAATCCTCCCACGTTTCACCGGTACGCGCTTGGCGAAGCCCTGTCGAAGTTTCGCTGCCACCACCACCACGCCGTTGTGTTGTTTCAGATCTCATCTACCTCCTCTACCTCTCTTGATGGGTCAAGAAGGAGAGGACGCCATTTAGCTGTACGTGTGCTAAACTCGAAGGTGCCGCACGTGCGGTACTTGGATCTGATTGGACTCGACGCGAGTACGACTACGCCAACCATGATCTCTGGATTGTTAATGCTTTCGGTCTACAAGGGTATGTAGACACCACTCTCCTCTCGTGGATGTGCATCTCCAAGATTGATCTTAGTGAGCGTAGGAAAAAAATTTCCCATGAAACGTTCCCCAACAATGACAACCTCTACTTACCTCTGCGAAGGGCCTATCTTTTACTTTTATGTATTTACTTTTTATGCAAGAGTCAATAGTGTTCTGCTCTATTCTTTTTTACTTTTATCTTTTGCAAGCATCATGTGGTGGGGAAAGATCTTGGCATATATATCCAGTTGGATATGAGTGATCATGAGTTATTATTGTTGACTTTACCGTTGAGGTGCATAAGTTGGGAGGCGAAACTTTAAGACTTATCTTTCTATGTGTCTGGCTGAAACTTTTTGCTCCATATATATGGTGTGGGTGTTAGCAATCATAGAAGACTGAATGATGGTTGAGTATGTGGACTTGTGATATGTCTCCAACATATCTATAAATTATGAAGTATTCATGCAATGTTTACAACAATTTTATATGGTTTTGGTATGATTTGATTAGAACTAACTTGGACTGACGCTGTTTTCAGCGGAACTACCATGGTGTCGTTTTTATGCAGAAATAAAAGTTCTTAGAATGGGTTGAAAATTTACAGTGATTTCTTATGGCCCAAAAGAGATCCCTGAAGCACCGGAGCTGGGCCACGCAGTGACAGAGGAGGCCACAAGCCAAGGGCGCGCTCTACCCCCCACAAGCCAAGACCGACGCCAAAAATTCTTATAAATACCAAAACCCCCGAAAAGAACCCTAGATGAGGAGTTCCGCTGCCGCAAGCCTCTATAGCCATGAAAAAACAACCAGGACCCCATTTTGGCACCCTTTCGGAGGGGGAAATCATCCCCGGAGGCAATCTTCATCATCCGAGTAGCCACCATGATGAGGATGGAGTAGTTCACCTCGGGTCTGAGGGTATGTACCAGTAGCTATGTGTTTGATCCCTCTCTCTCGTGTTCTTGATTTTGCATGATCTTGATGTATCGTGAGCTTTGTTAGCATATTTGGATCTTATGGTGTTCTTACCACTCTACCTTCTTGTGATGAATTGAATCTTGCTCTTTGAGGTTTCGTTATGTTGTATTGAGTATTGGATTTGAGAACACTTGATGTATGTCTTGCGATGGGATATCTGTGGTGACAATCGGATGTTCTATTGATTTGCCTGATGTATGTTTCGGCACTCAACTCGCGGATTCTTGAGGTGACATTGGGGTAATCTATTCATATGGGTTGATGCACGTTTTCGTCCTACGTTCTCCGATAGGAACTTTGGTGTGGTTCTTTGTCGCACATTGAGGTATTTCCATATGATTTAATTATGTTATCATTGTTGAGACTTTGCACTAGTGAAAGTATGAACCCTAGGCCTTGTTTTCAAGCATTGCAATACCGTTTTTGCTCACTTTTGTTACTAGTTACCATGCTGTTTTTATATTTTCAGATTACAAAAACCTATATCTATTATCCATACTACACTTGTATCACCATCTCATCGCTGAACTAGTGCACCTATATAATTTGCCATTGTATTGGGTGTGTTGGGCACACAAGAGACTCTTTGTTATTTGGTTGCAGGATTGTTTGAGAGAGACCACCTTCATCCTACGCCTCCCACGGATTAATAAACCTTAGGTCATCCTCTTGAGGGAAAATTGCTACTGTCCTATGAAACTCCGCGCTTGGAGGCCCAACATGAGTCTACAAGAAGAAAGGTTGCATAGTAGACATCAAGCTCTTTTCTGGTGTTGTTTCTAGGGAGGTGAGTGCTTGAAGGTATACCTTCATATGTTGCAATTGCATCTTTTTGTTTCTTGTTTATCAGTAGTTTGGTTGATAAAAGAAAACTACAAAAAATGGAATTTAGGTTGCCACATATAATTCATCTTTATAATGTCTTTCTTGAAAATGATGGATCGAAAAATTGTGCAAAAGTGTTAGAATAAGAAGTCAATAAAATGTTTGGCATAAAATATGTGAATGATGAGCATGATTGCAATGTTATTAGTATGAATTATTTGAATATCCATGATGCTAATGATATGCAAAGCCATAAGCTTGGGGATGCTATATTTGATGAAGATGATATTTTTAGTCCCCCCAAGTTTTGATGAGCAAATTTATTATGATGATAGCATGACCATTTATGATGATTATATTTATGAAAGTGGGTTTGGAAGAGTGTCAACTCTAGGTAATAATGATCCCACTATTTTAGAGGGTGTTGAATCTTATTGTTATAATTATGGAAGTGGATTTGGAGAGGACATGACTTTATTTAATGATGATTCCACTATTTGCGAAGAGGTTTCAATCGACTATGACAACTGATAACCCACAAGTGTAGGGGATCGCAACAGCTTTCGAGGGTAGAGTATTCAACCCAAATTTATTGATTCGACACAAGGGGAGCCAAAGAATATTCTTAAGTATTAGCAGTTGAGGTATCAATTCAACCACACCTGGATAACTTAGTATCTGCAGCAAAGTATTTAGTAGCAAAGTAGTATGATAGTAATGGTGACAGTGGCAAAAGTAAAGATAATAGTTTTGTAGGAATTATAATAGTAGCAACGAAAAAGTAAATAAGCGAAGCACAAGATGTGAAAAGCTCGTAGGCATTGGATCAGTGATGGATGATTATGTCGGATGTGATTCCTCATGTAATAGCTACAACATAGGGTGACACAGAACTAGTTCCAGTTCATCAATGTAATGTAGGCATGTATTCCGAATATAGTCATACATGCTTAGGGAAAAGAACTTGCATGACATCTTTTGTCCTACCCTCCCGTGGCAGCGGGGTCCTAGTGGAAACTAAGGGATATTAAGGCCTCCTTTTAATAGAGAACCGGAACAAAGCATTAGCACATAGTGAATACATGAACTCCTCAAACTATGGTCATCACCGAGAAGTATCCCGATTATTGTCACTTCGGGGTTTCCGGATCATAACACATAATAGGTGACCATAGACTTGCAAGATATGATCAAGAACACACATATATTCATGAAAACATAATAGGTTAAGATCTGAAATCATGGCACTCGGGCCCTAGTGACAAGCATTAAGCATAGCAAAGTCATAGCAACATCAATCTCAGAACATAGTGGATACTAGGGATCAAACCCTAACAAAACTAACTTGATTACATGGTAAATCTCATCCAGCCCATCATCGTACAGCAAGCCTACGATGGAATTACTCACGCACGGCGGTGAGCATCATGAAATTGGTGATGGAGGATCGTTGATGATGACGATGGCGACGAATCCCCCTCTCCGGAGCCCCGAACGGACTCCGGATCAGCCCTCCCGAGAGAGATTAGGGCTTGGCGGTGGCTCCATATCGTAAAACGCGATGAAAATTTCTCTCTGATTTTTTTCTCCGCAAAACGGAATATATGGAGTTGGAGTTGAGGTCGGTGGAGCCTTAGGGGCCCACGAGACAGGGGGGCGCGCCCGGGGGGTGGGCGCGCCCCCCCATCCTCGTGGACAGGGTGTGGGCCCCCTGGTTTTGATTCTTTTGCCAGTATTTTTTATATTTTCCAAAGCATGTCTCCATGGATTTTCAGGTCATTCCGAGAACTTTTGTTTTCTACACATAAAACAACATCATGGCAGTTCTGCTGAAAACAGCGTCAGTCCGGGTTAGTTTCATTCAAATCATGCAAGTTAGAGTCTAAAACAAGGGCAGAAGTGTTTGGGAAAGTAGATACGTTGGAGACGTATCAACTCCCCCAAGCTTAAACCTTTGCTTGTCTTCAAGCAATTCAGTTGATAAACTGAGAGTGATAAAGAAAAACTTTTACAAACTTTGTTTGCTCTTGTTGTTGTAAACATGTAAAACCAGCATTCAAGTTTCAGCTAGTATTATGAACTAACCATACTCACAATAACACCTCGGTCTCACAATTACTCATATCGGTCGCATAATCAGCTAGCGAGCCATAATAATAAAACTCGGATGAAATCACTTTCTCAAAACAATCATAACATGATATAACAAAATGGTATCTCGCTAGCCCTTTCTGAGACCGCAAAACATAAATGCAGAGCAGCTTTAAAGATTAAGGACTGACTAAACATTGTAATTCATGGTAAAAGAGATCCAGTCAAGTCATAACCAATATAAACCAATAGTAATGAATGCAAATGACAGTGTGCTCTCCAGCGGGTGCTTTTTAATAAGAAGGTGATGACTCAACATAAAAGTAAATAGATAGGCCCTTCATAGATGGAAGCAGGGATTTGTAGAGGTGCCAAAGCCTGATTTTAAAATAGAGAGGAATAACATTTTGAGCGGCATACTTTCACTGTCAACGCAACAACTATGAGATGGCGATATCTTCCATACTACATGCATTATAGGCAGTTCCCAAACAGAATGGAAAATTTTATACTCCCCCACCACCAACAAGCATCAATCCATGGCTTGCTCGAAACAACGAGTGCCTCCAACTAACAACAGCCCTGGGGGAGTTTTGTTTAATTATATTGATTTTCTTTGATCTTTTGGATCATGGGATTGGGCATCCCGAGCATCGCCCTTTTTCGTGAATGAGGAGCGGAGTCCACTCCTCTTGAGAATAACACACCTAGCATGGAAGATATAGGCAGCCCTAGTTGAAACATGAGCTGTTCGAGCATACAAAACAGAATTTCATTTGAAGGTTTGGAGTTTGGCACATACAAATTTACTTGGAATGGCAGGTAGATACCGCATATAGGAAGGTATGGTGGACTCATATGGGATAACTTTGGGGTTTGAGGAGTTTGGATGCACAAGCCGTAATCCCTCTTAGTACAGGTGAAGGCTAGCAAAAGACTGGGAAGCGACCAACTAAGAGAGCGACAATAGTCATGAACATGCATTAAAATTAATTCACACCGAGTAGAAGCATGAGTAGGATAATCTCCACCATGAACATAAATATCATGAAGGCTATGTTGATTTGTTTCAACTACATGCGTGAACATGTGCCAAGTCGAGTCACTCAATTCATTCAAAGGAGGATACCATCCCATCATACCACATCATAATCATTTTAATAGCATGTTGGCACGCAAGGTAAACCATTATAACTCATAGCTAATCAAGCATGGCACAAGCAATTATAATCCTTAAATGTCATTGCAAATATGTTTATTTCATAATAAACTGAATCAGGAGTGCTGAACTCATCATATTTACAAAAACAAGAGAGGTCGTGTTCATACCAGCTTTTCTCATCTCAATCAGTCCATTATATATCGTCATTATTGCCTTTCACTTGCACGACCGAACGATGTGTATAATAATAAAAGTGCACGTGCATTGGACTAAGCTGGAATCTGCAAGCAGTCAACTCAAGAGACAAGACAAGGTAATATGGGCTCTAACTTAAATAAATAATCATGCATATGAGAGCCACTAAACATTTTCAATACGGTCTTCTACTCTCGACCCCCAAAGAAAACAAAAGAAAATAAAACTATTTACACGGGAAAGCTCCCAACAAGTAAAAGAAGAACGAGAAATCTTTTTGGGTTTTCATTTTAATTTCTACTACAAGCGTGAAAATTAAACTAACTAATTTTTTTCGTTTTTCTCAAGGTTTACCAAACACACAAGAAGAACACTAGAAAGAGAAATTTAAACTAGCATGGATAATACAATGAAAGAGTATGAGCACTGACGACTAGAATAGTGTGTGAACATGAATGTAAAGTCGGTGAGAAATACGTACTCCCCCAAGCTTAGGATATTGCCTAAGTTGGTCTAAGGCCAAGGGTAGCCTGGTTGATATCCGTAGTTGTAACTAGGGTCGTACTGAGATGCAGCAGCAAATGCCTCCTGAGTTGCGGCATGTTGGCGAGCCGCCTATGGTCTCCCCTCGTGTTCAGCTGCTTCCTCCCTGCTAACAACATATCTTCCTTTTGCTTGGTAATCAAAAAAGAAAGGACCATGAATAAGTGCAGGGGGGCCACCGTGGGCCACGAGATAGGGGGGCGCGCCCAAGGGGTGTGGGCACGCCCTCCACCCTCGTGGCCAGGTGCTTGCCCCCTCTGCAGTATTTTCAGTGCCTAAAATCCTCAAATATTCCATAAAAAATCATACTAAATTTGCGGGGCATTTGGAGCACTTTTATTTTCGGGATATTTTTTATTGCACGGATAAATCAGAAAACAGTCGGATAATACTATTTTTGCTTTATTTATTCTAAATAACAGAAATTAAAAAGAGCGTACAGAAGGTTGTGCCTTCTAGTTTCATCCATCTCATGATCATCAAAATGAATCCACTAACAAGGTTGATCAAGTCTTGTTAACAAACTCATTCCGAATAACATGGAACTGGAGAAATTTCAAATAACACTAAGTTACCTCAACGGGGATATGAACATCCCCAACAATAAGAATATCATACTTTTTCTTGACGAGGAAATTCAAAACCTCCAATAATAATAGGGTGAACTTTTTCAATAGAGTTGATGCTATGAACTTGAGATTGCTTCTTGGAAAGTGTACCGTATGCTCATTACCATTAACATTAAAAGTGACATTGCCTTTGTTGCAATCAATAACAGCCCCTGCAGTATTCAAAAAGGGTCTACCAAGGATAATCGACATACTATCGTCCTCAGGAATATCAAGAATAACAAAGTCCATTAAGATAGTGACATTTGCAGCCACAACAGGCCCATCCTCACAAATACCGACAGGTATGGCAGTTGATTTATCAGCCATTTGCAAAGATATTTCAGTAGGTGTCAACTTATTCAATTCAAGTCTATGATATAAAGAGAGAGGCATAACACTAACACCGGCTCCAAGATCACATAAAGCAGTTCTAACATAATTTCTTTTAATGGAGCATGGTATAGTTGGTACCTCTGGATCTCCAAGTTTCTTTGGTATTCCACCCTCAAAAGTGTAATTAGCAAGCATGGTGGAAATCTCAGCTTCCGGTATCTTTCTTTTATTTGTAATGATATCCTTCATATACTTAGCATAAGGATTTAGTTTAAGCATATCAGTTAAGCGCATACGTAAGAAGATAGGTCTAATCATTTCAGCAAAGTGCTCAAAATCCTCATCATCCTTTGTCTTGGATGGTTTAGGAGGAAAGGGCATGGGTTTCTGAACCCATGGTACTCTTTCTCTACTGTGCTTCCTAGCAACAAAATCTCTCTTATCATAACATTGATTCTTTGCTTGTGGGTTATCAAGATCAACAACAGGTTCGGTCTCTACTTCATTATTTTTGCTAGGTTGAGCATCAACATGAACATTATTATTAACATTATCACTAGGTTCATGTTCATCACCTAATTGTGTTTCAGCATCAGAAACAGAAATATCATTGGGATTCTCAGGTGTGTCTACAATAGGTTCACGAGAAGCATGCAAAGTTCTATCGTCTTTCTTTTACTTCTTTTTAGAAGAACTATGTGCCTCTAAATTATTTCTCTGAGAATCTTGCTCGATTCTTTTAGGGTGGCCTTCAGGATACAAAGGTTCCTGAGTCATTCAACCGGTTCTAGTAGCCACTCTAACAGCAAAGTCATTTTCTATTATTTAATTCATCAAGAAAATCATTTTGAGCTTTAAGTACTTGCTCAGCTTGAGTAGCAACCATAGAAGCATATTTGCTAACAAGTTTAAGTTCACCTTTAACTCTAGCCATATAACCACTCAAGCATCCTATCTCAAAAGCATTATTTTTTAATTCTCTACCAACATAAGCATTAAAACTTTCTTGTCTAGCCATAAAGTCATCAAATTTATCCAAGCGTGGGCTATGAAATTTAGTAGACGGGATTTCAACTTTATCATATCTATAGAGAGAATTTACCTTTACTACCTGTGTCAGGTTATCAAGACAATGTGGTTCTTCAACAGGCGGTATATTAAGACCATGTATTTCTTCAATAGGAGGTAAATTCTTAACATCTTTAGCTTTAATACCTTTTTCTTTCATTGATTTCTTTGCCTCTTGCATATCTTCAGGACTGAGAAATAAAACACCTCTCTTCTTCGGAGTGGGTTTAGGAATAGGTTCAGGAGTTGGCTCAATTGGTTCAGGAATTGCCTCAGGAATTGGCTAAGAGTCCAATTATTTCCATTAGTCAACATATTATTCAATAGTAATTCAGCTTCGTCGGCTGTTCTTTACCAGAAAACACAACCAGCACAACTATCCATTATAAAAGATATCAAGTATTTCATTTTTCTTAAGAGGATGATCAGGCAAAGCATTAAGTAATCAGAGAAGCCTCCCCCAAGCTTGTGGGAGACTCTCTTCTTTGATTTGAACAAAATTATATATATCCCGCAAGGCAGCTTGTTTATTATGAGCAGGGAAATATTTAGCAGAGAAGTAATAAATCTTATCCTGGGGACTACACACACAACCAGGATCAAGAGAATTAAACCAAGTCTTAGCATCACCTTTTAATGAGAACGGAAATATCTTAAGGATATAATAATAGCGAGACTTCTCATCATTAGTAAACAGGGTGGCTATATCATTCAACTTGGTAAGGTGTGCCACAACAGTTTCAGATTCAAGGCCATAAAAATGATCAGATTCAACTAAAGTAATTATTTCAGGATCAACAGAGAATTCATAATCCTTATCAGTAACACAGATAGGTGAAGTAGCAAAAGCAGGGTCAGGTTTCATTCTAGCATTAAGAGACTGCTCCTTCCATTTAGCTAATAACTTTTTAAGATCGTATCGCATCTTCCTCTTCCATAACATAACCCTCAGGAACAATAGGTAATTCATAATCAGGGGGAGAACTTTCATCATCACTATCCTCAATAATAGCATCTTCAATAATTTCATTCTCTCTAACCCTAGTAAGTTGTTCATCAAGAAATTCACCTAATGGCGAAGTAGTATCACGCACAGAAGTAGTTTCATCATAAGTATCATGCATAGCAGAAGTGGCATCATCAATAACATGCGACATATCAGAATTCATAGCAGTAGTAGGTTTAGGTGTCGCAAGCTTACTAATAACAGAAGGAGAATCTAGTGCAGAGTTAGATGGTAGTTCCTTACCGCCCCTCGTAGTTGAGGGAAAAATCTTGGTCCTTTCGTCTTTCAAGTTCCTCATAGTGATCAGCAGATATAAATCCCAAGTGACTCAAAGAATAGAGCTATGCTCCGCGGCAACGGCACCAGAAATTAGTCTTGATAACCCACAAGTGTAGGGGATCGCAACAACTTTCAAGGGTAGAGTATTAAGCCCAAATTTATTGATTCGACACAATGGGAGCCAAATAATATTCTTAAGTATTAGCAGTTGAGTTGTCAATTAAACCACACCTGGATAACTTAGTATCCGCAGCAAAGTATTTAGTAGCAAAGTAGTATGATAGTAATGGTGACAGTGGCAAAAGTAAAGATAATAGTTTTGTAGGAATTATAACAATAGCAACAGAAAAGTAAGTAAGCGAAGCACAAGATGTGAAAAGCTCGTAGGCATTGGATCAGTAATGGATAATTATGTTGGATGCGATTCCTCATGTAATAGCTATAACATAGGGTGACATAGAACTAGCTCCAGTTCATCAATGTAATGTAGGCATGTATTCCGAATATAGTCATACATGCTTATGGAAAAGAACTTGCATGACATCTTTTGTCCTACCTTCCCGTGGCAGCGGGGTCCTAGTGGAAACTAAGGGATATTATGGCCTCCTTTTAATAGAGAACCAGAACAAAGCATTAGCACATAGTGAATACATGAACTCCTCAAACTATGGTCATCACCGAGAAGTATCCCGATTATTGTCACTTCGGGGTTGTCGGCTCATAACACATAATAGGTGACTATAGACTTGCAAGATACTATCAAGAACACACATATATTCATGAAAACATAATAGGTTCAGATCTGAAATCATGGCACTCGGGCCCTAGTGACAAGCATTAAGCATAGCAAAGTCATAGCAACATCAATCTCAACACATAGTGGATACTAGGGATCAAACCCTAACAAAACTAACTTGATTACATGGTAAATCTCATCCAACCCATCACCGTCCAGCAAGCCTACGATGGAATTACTCACGCACGGCGGTGAGCATCATGAAATTGGTGATGGAGGATGGTTGATGATGACGATGGTGACGAATCCCCCTCTCCGGAGCCCCGAACGGACTCCAGATCAGCCCTCCTGAGAGAGATTAGAGCTTGGCGGCGGCTCCATATCGTAAAATGCAATGAAACTTTCTCTCTGATTTTTTTCTCCGTGAAACGGAATATATGGAGTTGGAGTTGAGGTCGGTGGAGCCCCAGGGGGCCCACGAGACAGGGGGCGCGTCCAAGGGGGGTGGGTGCAGCCCCCACCCTCGTGGACAGGGTGTGGGGCCCCTGGTCTTGATTCTTTCGCCAGTATTTTTTGTATTTTGCAAAACGTGTCTCCGTGGATTTTCAGGTCATTCCGAGAACTTTTATTTTCTACACATAAAACAACATCATGGCAGTTCCGCTGAAAACGGCGTCAGTCCGTGTTAGTTTCATTCAAATCATGCAAGTTAGAGTCCAAAACAAGGGCAAAACTGTTTGGGAAAGATGATACGTTGGAGACGTATCAACAACAAAGTTGCTATCTATGATGATTATTGTGATGACATGTATACTATAAAGAATAATAATAACCATGAAACTTGTCATCATGATTTTAGTTTTCAACTGGATTATGCCAATCAAGTATCTCATGATAGTTATTTTGTTGAGTTTGCTCCCACTATTATGAATGAGAATAAATTTGCTTATGTGGAGAGTAATAAAATTTATATGGTTGTGGATCATGAAAAGAATGCCTTGTGTGATAGTTATATTGTTGAATTTGTTCATGATGCTACTGAAAATTACTATGAGAGAAGAATATATGCTTCTACAAATCTCAATAATATCAAGTTTCCTCTCTATGTGTTGAAAGTTTTGAAGTCATGCTTGTTTTGCCTTCCTATGCTAGTTGATTCTTGTTACCATAAATTGTTTGCTCACAAAATCCCTATGCATAGGAAGTGGGTTAGACTTAAATGTTCTAGTCATATGCTTCATAATGCTCTTGTTATGTTTCAATTCCTATCTTTTATGTGAGCATCATTTAAATCATCATGCCTAGCTAAAAAGGCCTTAAAGAAAAGCGCTTGTTGGGAGACAACCCAACATTTACCCCTACTATTTTTGTGTGATCACATGATTAAACTACTGTAGTGATCATGTTTTATAGCTTTTTCTTCAATAAAGTGCCAAGTAAATCCTTTCGGATAGTCTGGTTGATAGTTGATTTGATTCAGTGCAAAAACAGAAACTTTTGCATCCAGTAGCAGAATTTTGAAAATTCACAGAAGTGACAAAAAATTCTGAATTTTTTTACACAATATTGATAGACATATTGCCTATGTTGTCCTAATTTTTTCAGAATTTATGCAGTTACAAAAGTATGAGTAATATTCAGATCTTCGCAGTATGTTCTGTTTTTGACAGATTCTGTTTTCTATGCACTCTTATTTTGATGAATCTATGGGTAGTATCGGGGGTATGAACCATGGAGAAGTTGGAATATAGTAGATATAGTGCTAATATGAATTTAGAATGAGTTCATAACAGTACCAAAGTGGTGGTTTGTTTTTATTATACTAACGGAGCTCACGAGTTTTTTGTAAGTTTTGTGTTGCAAAGTTTTCAAGTTTTGGGTAAAGTTTTGATGGACAACGGAATAAGGAGTGGCAAGAGCCTAAGCTTGGGGATCCCCAAAGAACCCCCAAGGTAATATTCAAGCAGAACCAAGCATCCAAGCTTCGGGATGCCCCGGATGACATCCCTTCTTTTGTCTTCAATCCATCGATAAATTACTTGAGGCTATATTTTTATTCACTACATGATACGAATTTTGCTTGTAGCGTCATTTTATTTTATTTTGTTTTGCTTGCTATTTGACTAAAATACTTAAGATCTAAAATTTTATTTATGAGAGAGAGTCTTTACATAGCTACTTAATTATTTGACTACTCATTGATCTTCACTTATATCTTTTTGGAGTAGTTTGTCATTTACTCTCGTGCTTCACTTATATCCTATGAGTAAATGGTTGAATGAATTGAATATCATAAATCTGAAATTATATATGTTTCATATATTTATACCATGTGGAGTAATGACTAATAAGTATAGGTGGTAAAATTTATTGAAAGATTAGCAAACACCGGCTAGGTCACTTGAAAAAATCATGAAATAATATTGAAGGAATAGATATTTCACATATAAATATACTATCTTGGACATCTTCTATGATTGTGAGCCCCATTAATTATTTTCAAACTTGAGAAAATTATTTGAAGTTGGACAAGGAAGACAACGTAATGAGTTATGTGTGGGTATATTTGTATAGAAGTTATATTGTTATGGATCCTCCAACATGTGGTACTTGCTTAGGATCTTTTGCTAGCCTTCACCTGTACTAAGCGGGAATACTGCTTGTGCATCCAAAATCCTTGAACCAAGTTTCTTCCACGAGTGTCCATTGTACCTACCTATATGCGGTATTTACCTGCCGTTCCAAGTAAATTTGCATGTGCCAAACTCTAAATCTTCAAATAATAATCTATTTTGTATGCCCAAATCGCTCATGAAGCGATAGGGGGCGGTCAGTATCTTCCATGCTAGGTGGGTTATTCTCACAATGAGTGTTTATTCGCTTGTTATTCATGAGAAAGTGGCTGGTAATTGGGATGCCTAGCCCTATGATCAAAAGCAAAATAAAATTATAACAATAAAACAAAACTCCCTTGAATTGTTGTTGGTATGTAGGGCACCCGAGGATTCGGCCAGCCATGGCTTGTGTTTGTTTGTGGAGGGGGGGGGGGTAAAATTTTTTACCTTTTTGTTTGGAAACCGCCTATAATGTGTCTAGCATGGAAGATATTGGGAACTCTCGGTCATTACATTCACAATGAAAGCATACCTTTCGAAATATATTCATCTCTGTTTTAAAAGCTTCGAGCTCTGGCACCCCTGCAAATCCCTGCTTCCCTCTATGAAGGGTCTATATTTTACGTTTATGCAAGAGTCAGTAGTATTCCTTCTCATTTCAACCCCAATTATTCTCTAGTTGGCAAGTATCATGTGTTGGGAAAGATCCAAGCGTATATGGCCATTTATTATATTTGATATGAATTATTATTGTTGACAATTATCTATATGATAAATAAGTTGGGAGGCGAAATGTTAAGCCACTATCTTTCTCTGTGTTCGATGGATGCTATTTGTTCTAAAAATATGCTTTGATGTCAGCAATCATGGAAGACCATATGATAGTTGAGTATGTGGAATTTACTAAATCAAAGTTCTTACATAGATCCTTCCTGAAAATAAGATGAATTGCAATTGTTTGATGTCTGAGAACATAGTTTGTTCGTTTTCAAGAAAGTTTATGGTCTATGCTTTAACATGTGAATAACTTGCTACTTGATCATGAGAAGTTCTATGAGATGAGCTATTGTTTATGATATATAATTATGCGAGAAAAAGTGTTTGGAACTATCATTGATCAAATTTGTGCCCTATGCTAGCATTCATACTTCATAAATTATTTCTTTTATAATTTGCCTACTCGAGGACGAGCAGGAATTATGCTTGGGGATGTTGATACGTCCCCAACGTATATATGAGGATCTATGATTTATGAAGTATTCATGCCATGTTTACAACAATTTTATATGGTTTTGGTATGATTTGATTAGAACTAACACGGATTGATGTTGTTTTTAGCAAAACTACTGTGCAGTCATTTTTTTTGTAGAAATAATGTTCTCAGAATGGGTTGAAAGTTTACGGTTGATTTTTATGGGCCACAAGAGACCCCCGAAGCACCGAAGATGGGCCAGGAAGTGACTGAGCAGGCCACAAGCTAGGGGCACACCCTACCCCCCAAGGAGGGTCCTCCCGGCTTGTGGGCCCCTCGGGTACCCTTTGACGTGAGGCCGATGCCAAAAATTCTTATAAATACCAAAACTCCCAAACAGAATCATAGATGAGAAGTTCCGCGGCCGCAAGCCTCTGTAGCCACGAAAAACCAATCAGGACCACGGTTCGGCACCCTGCCGGAGAGGGAAATAATCATGAGAGGCCATCTTCATCATCCCGGCGGCTACCGTGACGAGGAGGGAGTAGTTCACCCTTGGGGCTGAGGGTATGTACCAGTAGCTATGTGTTTGATCCCTCTCTCTCGTGTTCTTGATTTGGTACGATCTTGATGTACCGCGAGCTTTGCTAACATATTTGGTTCTTATGGTGTTCTTCTCTCCCTACCTTCTTGTGATGAATTGAGTCTTGCTCTTTGAGGTTTCTTTATGTTGGATTGAGTATTGGATTTGAGAACTGAAAGGATCGAGAAGAGGTGTCTAGAGGGGAGGTGATTAGACACTCAACAAACAAAGTTGACATTTCTAAGCTTTTCAAGTTTGGGTGGAGTTTAAGCACAAGTTTAACCATTCACGATACATATCAAGCAAGCATGCAGAGAGTATATGAGCAGAAGAAAGTAACGAATGCAACTTGCAAGAAAGTAAAGGGCTGGGATTGGAGTGTGCAAACGCAATTGGAGACACGGATGTTTTTGTCGTGGTTCCGATAGGTGGTGCTATCGTACATCCACGTTGATGGAGACTTCAACCCACGAAGGATAACGGTTGCGCGAGTCCACGAAGGGCTCCACCCACGGAGGGTCCATGAAGAAGCAACCTTGTCTATCCCACCATGGCCATTGACGACGAAGGACTTGCCTCACTAGGGTAGATCTTCACGAAGTAGGCGATCTCCTTGCCCTTACAAACTCCTTGGTTCACTCCACAATCTTGTCGGAGGCTCCCAAGTGACACCTAACCAATCTAGGAGACACCACTCTCCAAAAGGTAATAGATGGTGTATGTTGATGATGAACTCCTTGCTCTTGTGCTTCAAATGATGGTCTCCCCAACACTCAACTCACTCTCATAGGATTGGATTTGGTAGAAAGATGATTTGAGTGGAAAGCAACTTGGGGAAGGCTAGAGATCAATATTCATATGGTTCGATTGGAATGTCTTGGTCTCAACACATGAGTAGGTGGCTCTCTCTCAAAAAATGAGTAGTGGAAGTGTAGGAACGATCTGATGGCTTTCCTCATGAATGAGGAGAGGGTGGAGGGGTATATATAGCCTCCACACAAAATCTAACCATTACACACATTATACCAAACTCGATGGGACCGAATCGAAAAACTCGACCGGACCGATTCAGTACATCATGTGACCGTTAGGCAATTTCAATGGGACCAATATGATCAACTCGGTGGGACCGATGTGCAAGGGTTAGGGTAAAACCTCATCTCGGTTTGACCAATTACACATCTCGGTGGGACCGATATGGTAATAAGCAAAACAAAGAGTTGGTCAGGCAAACTCGGTGTGACCGATTACATATTTTTGGTGGGACCAAACATATTGCAATAGACAACAGAGAGTTTGCAAGTCCATCTCGATGAGACCGAGATCCCATCGGTGTGACCGAATTGATTAGGGTTTCTAGCAGTGGCTATGTCAAATGAACTCGATGGCGCCTGATGGATCAAATTGGTGCGGCCGAGTTTGACTTTTTTGTTTTGGACATATGTGGATATGAGAAATTGGTTGAGGGCTTTGGAGCATATCACTAAGCACTTTGAGCAAGCAAGCCATTAAGCAACACCTCACCCCCTTTTAATAGTATTGGCTTCCCTATAGACTCAATGTGATCTTGGATCACTGAAAGAAAATGTAGAGTCCTGAGCTTTGAGCTTGAGCCAATCCTTTGTCCTTAGCATCTTGAAGGGGTTCCACATCTGCTTGTCCATGCCACTCCACTGTTGGACTTATCTGAAATATACTAGATGAAAGTATTAGTCCAACAAGAGATATGTTGACATTAATTACCAAAATCACCCAAGGAGCACTTGTGCTTTCAATCTCCCCCTTTTTGGTAATTGATGACAACATACATCAAAGCTTTAGATAAAGATATAGAGAAAGGCAAGTAAAGCTTTGGAAAGACATGTAACATGCATAGGCTCCCCCTAGATGTATGCAATCATGTGAATATGGAACATAAGATCATGTGAGTGCATATACATGATAGAGCAAGCAATGAGTTACGTGTATCTTGGCTATATGCATCAGAGAAAATGGTGTTAATAAGAGAAAGTACCTTCATGCTCATGAGTCCTTCTTGCAAACAATATGTACATCAGCAAGAGATCCTCATGCACATGAGTGTGATGCATATACTTACCTTGTGATCTTGAACTAGCTTTGGAAGAGATGAACCTGAGTAAACAAGGGTAGATAACATAGAAACATCTACTAAACAGAGCAAGAGCAGTAAGCCACAAGAGTACCAAGATTGGGATGACATGTATAGAGTGAGTACTAGGTACTCTATTTGAGTGTATACATGTCCCCAAAGGTAAAGATATGCAATGAATTTTAAGATTTCCTTCCCTTAGATGGCTTGCTCCCCCTGAATCTTATATTGAATATTGGGAGAAGATAAGGAAAAGAAAATCAGAGCAAAGCAAACACAAAACAACATAAGCATGTATTTCCCCTCTAAAGACATGTAACTTCTCTCCTCTTTAAATACCAAGCAACTAGGGTTTATCTTCTAAAAAGAATGTCTCTCTTCTCCCTGTTGGTCTCTCCCTCTGATGGAGTAATTAAGCTTTGATGTGAACTCTCTCTTCCCCTTTGACATCAATTTCCAAGAAGGGTCTTCTGGAGTGTGAGTCAAAATAGGTTTGGTCCTTGAGTCACAGAGCAAAGTAGCACATGTGATGCTGGTAGAGGATAAGAATCATCGAGTGGAGCTGGAACAAGAATGTGCAGAATGCATGTGACAGAGTGATTTCTCAGTATTGAAGTTGGCTACACCAAGTTGATTCCTTCGGTGGCACCGAAAAGTTTCGGTTTGACCAAAAGAGGCAAATCGGTTTGTCGGAGTTCAGCACAGAGAAAACACTTGTCACCTCAGCTCACTAAGCAAGTAAGATCTCACAAGGTTTTGCAATGAATTGGGTGCAGAGAAATGCAGAACAGAAATAAAAGAGAAGAAATCTAGATGAAGTTTTTTTGAAAGGGAAACAAATATGCATGAGACAAAATGCAAGAACAAGGAGAAACAATAGAGAACTTCATCTAGAATTGGTCGGCGACAAAGTCACCTATGTTAGAGTATATTGACTTAGGAGTCAAGTGAGGACACTTGATCATAGGTCATACTCATCGTTTAAGCTCAAAATGGGGTTGCCATTTTTCATTTAAGCATCTTGATGTATTCTCATCTTGTTGAGTTGCTTTGACCCATGACTTGGGGTAAAGCTTCTCTAAGATGGAATAACATACCTTGGGGGGTGGTGTTGATCTTGATCATGTAGTTGAACTTGTGTGGGATGCTCAACGTTGATGTAGTTCATTTGGGGCACCACTTGTAATTGGAGTTCATCTACCTACATGGATTAGATTTGCAAGGAAGAGCACTTGTGTATCCAACATGACAATCATGAAATTTTACTTAGGAATTTATCAAAGGATATGTTTGAAATGTTTCATGCTTCCTTGTCTTCAACCACCGTAAAGTAGACACTTGGTGATGTAGAGATTGCTCAAGATATGAGTGAGTTGCAATATCACGGATTTAGATCCATCCAAGTACCCAAATGGGTTAGATAACATGCAAGGATGCAAATGTATCCAAGATATATGATTATCATCATAAGAGAAATATCAAGGATTAGTCATAGGCTCATGTCTTGCATGTATCCAAATTGAGTTCCTACTCCAAGTTTGAGGCATCAATGATGTTCAATTCACCTCTCAACCTGCAAAATACTTTCTCATCAAGTGGTTTAGTGAATATATCCGCCAATTGCATGTCGGTGCGAACATGCTTAAGGTTAATATCACCCTTAGCAACATGATCTTGAATAAAATGATGACGAACTTCAATGTGCTTAGTTCGAGAGTGTTGCATGGGATTGTGAGCAATCTTAATAGCACTTTCATTGTCACAAAGCAAAGGAACATGTTTCACATATATCCCATAATCTTTAAGAGTTTGGGTCATCCAAAGTAACTGAGCACAACATGAACCGGCGGCTATGTATTCCGCTTCGGCGGTGGATAAGGATACCGAGTTTTGTTTCTTGGAGGACCAAGACACGAGAGATCTACCAAGAAATTGACAAGTTCCCAAAGTGGACTTTCTATCAACCTTTTCTCCGGCATAGTGCGAATCGGAGTAGCCAACAAGATTAAAAGAGGCCCTCTTTGGATACCAAATGCCAAAGTTTGGTGTATGTATTAAGTATCTCACTATACTCTTCATGGCGTTAAGATGACATTCTTTAGGGGCCGCTTGATATCGTGCACACATGTACACACTTAGCATAATATCGGGATGAGAGGCACATAGATATAATAATGAACCAATCATAGAGCGATAAAACTTTTCATCAATGGGTTCACCATCTTTGGTCAAGTCAAGATGTCCACTAGTAGGCATGGGTGTACTCATACCTTTGCATTCTTGCATATTGAACTTCTTGAACAAGTCCTTGGTGTACTTTGTTTGAGAGACAAAGGTACCTTCCTTAGTTTGCTTGATTTGCAAACCAAGAAAGAACTTGAGTTCACTCATCATAGACATCTCAAACTTCTCCGACACTAGCTTCCCAAACTTTTCACTAAAATGAGGGTTAGTTGATCAAAATATAGTATCATCAACATGGATTTGGCACACAAATAATTCTCCATTAACCCTTTTAGTGAAAAGAGTAGAATCAATTTTTCCAATGTCAAAGCCTTTTTCAATAAGGAACTTGGTCAAGCATTTATAACATGCTGTAGGAGCTTGTTTAAGACCATAAAGAGCTTTGTGAAGTTTGTAAACATGATTAGGTTTCTTAGGATTAACAAAGTCGGGAGGTTGCTTAACATAAACTTCCTCCTCAATTTCACCATTTAGAAAAGAACTTTTAATGTCCATTTGGTATAAAGTGATATCATGGTGATTAGCATAGGCAAGTAAGATGCGAATGGACTCAAGTCTAGCAACGGGGGCATATGTCTCACCATAGTCCATACCTTCGACATGAGTGCAGCCTTGGGCGACGAGACATGCACTACAAAAAAAAGACACATCCGTGACATTTTGAGCCGAACGAAATTTTTTTCTGTCATACATATGACACTTCTATGACGATAATTGTGACAAAACCCGGTATCATCATAGATGTGGTGGGCTCCTACTTCTATGAGAAAAAATCATGACAGAAAATGGGCTTTTCGTCCTGGGAGGGACGGAGACGCAGCTACATGACATTCTTTGGGCCGTCCATGACGGAAAAAACCGTGGTAGAAGCGAGGGGGAGGAAAATTTCGGGGAGTTGCCGGTTACGGTGGGAGAGCGATGCGCGTTTCTCTCATACGTACTCGCGTGTGTGCGAGGCGTTGGCTCTAACTGAAGACGAGCGAGGCGTTGGGCTCTAACTGAACCCGAGCGATTGCACTGTAGGCTACGCGTTACTGAACCCGAGGAATCGATCGATGGCTGTTAACTGAACCCGATGGAGCGATTCCTTCGCTACTATCGCTAATCAAGCCGATCGATTGATGAGCAGTGGCGTTATGGGGTTTGGATGAACGATGGCGGTGGCGTTGCCTCTGGATGAACAGGAACCCGTGGTGTGGAGGGCTGGATGAGCATGACGGTGGAGGGTGGCCGTGGAGGGTGGTTGAACAGGACCCGTGGTGTGGAGGGCTGGATGAATAGTAGACGGTGGAGGGTGCCCGTGGAGGGTGGTTGAACAATGGCGGTGGAGTAGCGCGTGGTGGAGGCTGGATGAGCAGAGCCAATGGAGGCTGGAGGAGGTCGACGGTAGCCCGTGGAGGCTGGAGGAGGTCGACGGTGGAGATGAACAGTATCCCGTGGAGTCCCGTTTTGCGGTACGCCACACCCCTCCCCCTGTTTCGACCGTAGCACTCCAACACAAGTCCGTTTCGTCCGTTTTGCGGTACGCCACATCCCTCCTGATGAACAGGACCCCCGTTTCGACCGTAGGAGGTCCATTTCCTCCATTTTGCAGTACGACATACCCCTCCCGATCAATAGGACCCCAGTTTTGACCGTAGGAGGTCAGTTTCCTCCGTTTTGCGGTACGCCAGGCCCCTCCCGATCAACAAAACCCCATTTCGAACGTGGTCGGTCGAACACAAGGCCGTTTCCTCCGTTGTGTGGTATGCCAGCCTCGTTTCCATTGCCTGTTCCGTCCAAGCCCTCCCGATGAACAAGGCCACGCACTCCATTCCGACCCAGCCGGTTGGCTCCCCATGAACACGACGACGACGCTATTTCTCCGTTCCGACCCAGCCATGTATGTATGCGTGATAGGCGTTAGAGACCCTACCCATATGTACGTACATGTACATGCTACGTGCGCGCCTCTACTACGACACATGCGCGCCTCTACATCTATGACACGTGCGCGCCTCTACATCGACCAGTATGTGCGTACACGTTCGCGACCAGAATGACAACGCTACGTACGCTTCGACCAGGTGGGTCCCGACTGTCAGGCACTTCCTTGCGTGCGAAGATGTAGCTGGTGGGTCCCAGCAGTCAGGGGGGCGAATCGTTTTTTTGCTCGGACGCACTTCCTTGCGTGCGAAGATGTAGCTGGTAGGTCCCAGCGGTCAGGGGGGTGAATCATTTTTTTTTTGCCCGGACGCACTTCCTTGTGTGCGAACATGTAGCTGGTGGGTCCCAGCAGTCAGGGGGGAAACGTTTTTTTCGCGAAATATGGTGGCCCGTCCGGTGGGTCCCCACTGTCAGGTGGAGGAATAATTATTTTGCGCGTAATAAGGAGGCACTTCCTTGTTGCGGCGGTGGACCCAGTTGTGAGCCTCTCCATGTACAGTCCACGTCCGATGGAAGCCGTTCCTTGACCATGTTGACCACGCCGCGCCGAGAGAACCAGGGCGGTGGACGACGGCGAGGCCGAGGAAGGGGACGACGCGGAGCCGGGGAAGACGCGGCAGTGGATGCCCACGCGTAGGTGTGAGGCTGCCGTCGCTGCAGAATAACAGGGGGTGTGGGTGAGTAGAGGGATGGCCTAGCTAGCGGTGGGAGTAGTAGGGGCGGTGAGGCCTCCGCCGCATCACAGCCGGTCACGGGAGGCAGGAGCACGAGCCACGACCGGCGCTAGTTTGGGCGGCTGGAGCAAGAAGACCAGAGGTTGAAGAAGCACTACGGCCGTTGGATGGACATCGTACGGTCATTGGAGCTAGAATCGTGCATATTGACTAAGTTGACAAAGCCCTCCGTCCCCATCAACTTAGTAGGCCCACAAGTCAGCCTGTCACTATACTAGGTCCCAGCTAACAGGGGGAGTATTCATTTTTTTGTGCGTAATAAGGAGGCACTTCCTTGCATGCCAAGATATAGCTGGTGGGTCCAAGCTGTCAGCGGCGGTAACATTTTTTTCACGAAATAGTGAGGCCCTTTCGGTGGGTCCCTGATGTCAGGTGGACGAATCATTATTTTGCGTGTAATAAGGAGGCATTTCCTTGCGTGCGGCCGTGGACCCAGCTATCGGCCTCTCCACGTCTGATCCACTTCAGATGCATGTCGATCGTTGACCACGTTGACCAGAGCCGCTACCGAGAGCACCAGGGCGGTGGACGACGGCGAGGCCTAGGAAGGGAATGACATGGAGGCAGGGAAGACTCAGCAGTTGTTTCCCACGCGGAGGGGAGTACGACTGAACGAGGATTTACTAGTTCATCTGCCATCGCCGAAGAATAACAACAGGTGTGGGTGAGTAGAGGGATGGCTAGGCCAGCTATGGGAGTACGGTGGGGCGGTGAGCGGCAAAGACAACCTGGCCGCGAGGAGGAGGGAGAGCAGTCCATGGCGCTTGTTTGAGCGGCTGGAGCAGGAAGAGCAGACATTGAAGAAGCACGACGGCCGTTGGATGGACATCCAACCGTCACTGCTTGTGCGTCAACCTTTTTTTAGGAAAGCCTCAAATCTATGGAAAACAGCATACAGCCCATCTGCCATTATTCTAATAATTTACAACCCATTTTCTAATTCTTAAGGTTTTTTGGAGCCCATATTCTTTTTATTAGCATTAAAGCCCATATCGTGGCCACTGGAGCGGCTGGAGCGGGAAGAGCAGACATTGAAGAAGCACGACGGCCGTTGGATGGACATCCAACCAAATCCACCGCTTGTCGCCAACCTTTTTAGGAAAGCCTCAAATCTATGGAAAACAGCATACAGCCCATCTGCCATTATTCTAATAATTTACAACCCATTTTCTAATTCTTAAGGTTTTTTGGAGCCCATATTCTTTTTATTAGCATTAAAGCCCATATCGTGGCCACAGTTAAAAATTATACGAAATTTTGCATATTTCGGTGCGGTCCGAACTGTTTTTAATCCTGAAATTTTGACTCACATTCAAACTGATTTTAAAACTAAATGTATATCAATATAAAATCCAACAAACTCTCCATGCATAAAAATAATGTAATTTAAAATCTCGAAATGAAAAAAAAAGATATTTGAAACTAATTGCCGCTTTGATGTGTTTTAAAAATGTACAGCCCATTTCTCATTCTTGATGGGCCATTTTCGCCAAACCAATGAAAGCTCTCCTCGTCTTGAAAGATTTGCAAGACAACAGCCCGACAAAGCGACTTACTTGCAAATCACAAAAAAACTGGGCTGTGGCCGTGGACCCAGCTGTCAGCCTCTCCACGTACAGTACTCTTCCGATGGAAGTCGTTCCTGAAGGAAATATGCCCTAGAGGCAATAATAAAGTTATTATATATTTCCTCATATCATGATTAATGTTTATTATTCATGCTAGAATTGTATTAACCGGAAACATAATACATGTGTGAATATATAGACAAACAGAGTGTCACTAGTATGCCTCTACTTGACTAGCTTGTTAATCAAAGATGGTTATGTTTCCTAACCATGAACAAGGAGTTGTTATTTGATTAACAAGGTCACATCATTAGTTGAATGATCTGATTGACATGACCCATTCCGTTAGCTTAGCACACGATCGTTTAGTATGTTGCTATTGCTTCCTTCATGACTTATACATGTTCCTATAACTATGAGATTATGCAACTCCGTTTGCGGAGGAACACTTTGGGCACTACCAAAGCGCCACAACGAATCGGGTGATTATAAAGGAGTACTACAGTGTCTCCAAAGGCGATGTTGGGTTGGCGATTTCGAGATTAGGATTTGTCACTCCGATTGTCGGAGAGGTATCTCTGGGCCCTCTCGGTAATGCACATCACTTAAGCCTTGCAAGCATTGCAACTAATGAGTTAGTTGCGAGATGATGTATTCTGAGAACAAGTAAAGAGACTTGCGGTAACGAGATTGAACTAGGTATTGGATACCGACGATCGAATCTCGGGCAAGTAACATACCGATGACAAAGGAACAACGATGTTGTTATGCGGTCTGACCGATAAAGATCTTCGTAGAATATGTAGGAACCAATATGGGCATCCAGGTCCCGCTATTGGTTATTGACCGAGACGTGTCTCGGTCATGTCTACATTGTTCTCGAACCGTAGGGTCCGCACGCTTAAGGTTTCGATGGCGGTTATATTATGAGTTTGTGTATTTTGATGTACCGAAGGAGTTCGGAGTCCCGGGTGTGATCACGGACATGACGAGGAGTCTCGAAATGGTCGAGACATAAAGATTGATATATTGGACGACTATATTTGGACACCGGAAAGGTTCGGAGAAAACGGAGTTGGAGGGGTTACTGGAACCCCGGGAAGTAATGGGCCTTAGTGGGCCAAGAGGGGAGAGAGGGCCGCACCAGGAGGTGGCGCCTGTGGGAGTCCGAATAGGACAAGGAAGAAGCGCGCGCCCCTTCCTCTCCCTCTCCTCTCCTTCCTTCCCCCTTCCTCCTTCCTAGTTGGACTAGGAAAGGGGAGTCCTACTCCCACTAGGAGGAGGACTCCCCCCTCCCTTGGCGCGCCTCCTAGGCCGGCCGGCCCTCCCCCTTGCTCCTTTATATACGGGGGCAGGGGGCACCCTAGAACACACAAGTTGATCCTTGAGATCGTTCCTTAGCCGTGCAGCGGTGCCCCCTCCACCATATTCCACCTCGGTCATATCGTGAAGCGGTGCTTAGGCGAAGCCCTGCGTTGGTAGAACATCAAGATCGTCACCACGCCGTCGTGCTGACGGAACTCTCTCCCCGGAGCTTTGCTAGATCGGAGCCCGAGGAGCGTCACCGAGCTGTACGTGTGTCAAGAACTCAGAGGCGCCGGAGTAACGGCGCTGGGATCGGTTGGATCGTGAGGAGAACATACGACTATTTCCTCTACGTTGTGATCGCTTCCGCTTCGGTCTACGAGGGTACGTAGACAACACTCTCCCCTCTCGTTGCTATGCATCACCATGATCTTGCGTGTGCGTAGGATTTTTTTTTGAAAGAACTGCGTTCCCCAACAGTGGCATCCGAGCCTAGGTTTTATGCGTTGATGTTATATGCACGAGTAGAACACAAGTGAGTTGTGGACGATATAAGTCATACTGCCTACCAGCATGTCATACTTTGGTTCAGCGGTATTGTGAGATGAAGCGGCCGGACCGACATTACGCCAGACGCTTACGCGAGACTGGTTTCACCGTTACGAGCACTCGTGCTTGAAGGTGATTGGCGGGTGTCTGTCTCTCTCACTTTAGTTGAACTGAGTGTGGCTACGCCCGTCCTTGTGAAGGTTAAACGAGTCTATTTGACAAACTATCGTTGTGGTTTTGATGCGTAGGTAAGAACGGTTCTTGCTAAGCCCGTAGCAGCCACGTAAAATTTGCAGCAACAAAGTAGAGGACGCCTAACTTGTTTTTGCAGGGCATGTTGTGATGTGATATGGTCAAGATGTGATGCTATATTTTATTGTATGAGATGATCATGTTTTGTAACCGGTTATCGGCAATCTGGCAGGAGCCATATGGTTGTCGCTTTATTGTATGAAATGCAAACGCCCTGTAATTGCTTTACTTTATCACGAAGCGGTAGCGATAGTCATAGAAGCAATAGATGGCGTAACGACAACGATGCTATGATGGAGATCAAGGTGTCGCGCCGGTGACGATGGTGATCATGACGGTGCTTCGAAGATGGAGATCACAAGCACAAGATGATGATGGCCATATCATATCACTTATACTGATTGCATGTGATGTTTATCCTTTATGCATCTTATCTTGCTTTGATTGACGGTAGCATTTTAAGATGATCTCTCACTAAAATTATCAAGTAGTATTCTCCCTGAGTATGCACCGTTGCCAAAGTTCGTCGTGCCTAGACACCACGTGATGATCGGGTGTGATAAGCTCTACGTCCATCTACAACGGGTGCAAGCCAGTTTTGCACACGCAGAATACTCAGGTTATACTTGACGAGCCTAGTATATGCAGATATGGCCTCGGAACACGGAGACCGAAAGGTCGAGCGTGAATCATATAGTAGATATGATCAACATAAGATGTTCACCATTGAAAACTACTCCATCTCACGTGATGATCGGTTATGGTTTAGTTGATTTGGATCGCGTGATCACTTAGATGACTAGAGAGATGTCTGTCTAAGTGGGAGTTCTTAAGTAATATGATTAATTGAACTTAAATTTATCATCAACTTAGTCCTGGTAGTATTTTGCAAATTATGTTGTAGATCAATAACTCGCGTTATTGCTTTCATATGTTTGTTTTTGATATGTTCCTAGAGAAAATTGTATTGAAAATGTTAGTAGCAATGATGCGGATTCGATCCGTGATCGGAGGTTTATCCTCATTGCTGCACAGAAGAATTATGTCCTTAATGCACCGCTAGGTGACAAACCTATTGCAGGAGCAGATGCAGACGTTATGAACGTTTGGCTAGCTCAATACGATGACTACTTGATAGTTTTGTGCACCATGCTTTATGGCTTAGAATCGGGACTTCAAAGATGTTTTGAACGTCATGGACCATATGAGATGTTCCAGGAGTTGAAGTTAATATTTCAAGCAAATACCCGAGTTGAGAGATATGAAGTCTCCAACAAGTTCTATAGCTAAAAGATAGAGGAGAATCGCTCAACTAGTGAGCATGTGCTCGATTGTCGGGTACTACAATCGCTTGAATCAAGTGGGAGTTAATCTTCGAGATAAGATAGTGATTGACAGAATTCTCTAGTCACCATCACCAAGTTAGTAGAACTTCGTGATGAACTATAGTATGCAAGGGATGATGAAAATGATTCCCGAGTTTTTTCATGATGATGAAATCGATGAAGGTAGAAATCAAGAAAGAACATCAAGTGTTGACGGTTAACAAGACCACTAGTTTCAAGAAAAGGGCAAAGGGATGGAAGGGAACTTCAAGAAGAACGGCAAGCAAGTTGCTTCTCAAGTGAAGAAGCCCAAGTCTGGACCTAAGCCTGAGACTTAGTGCTTCTACTGCAAAGGGACTGGTCACTGGAAGTAGAACTACCCCAAGTATTTGGCGGATAAAAAGGATGGCAAAGTGAACAAAGGTATATTTGATATACATGTTATTGATGTGTACTTTACTAGTGTTTTAGCAACCCCTCGGTATTTGGTACTGGTTCAGTTGCTAAAGAGTAGTAACTCGAAACGGGAGTTGCAGAATAAACAGAAACTAGTTAAGGGTGAAGTGACGATGTGTGTTGAAAGTAGTTTCAAGATTGATATGATCATCATCGCACACTCCCTATACTTTCGGGATTAGTGTTGAACCTAAATAAATGTTATTTGGTGTTTGCGTTGAGCATGAATATGATTTGATCGTGTTTATTGCAATACGGTTATTCATTTAAGAGAATAAACTGTTGTTCTGTTTACATGAATAAAACCTTATATGGTTACACACCCAATGAAAATGGTTCATTGGATCTCGATCGTAGTGATACACATATTCATAATATTGAAACCAAAAGATGCAAAGTTAATAATGATAGTGCAACTTATTTGTGGCAATGCCGTTTATGTCATATTGGTGTAAAGCGCATGAAGAAACTCCATGCTGATGGGATTTTAGAATCACTTGATTATGAATCACTTGATGCTTGCGAACCATGCCTCATGGGCAAGATGACTAAGACTCCATTCTCCGGAACAGTGGAGCGAGCAACTAACTTATTGGAAATAATACATACTGATGTATGCGATCCAATGAGTGTTAAGGCTCGCGGCGGGTATCGTTATTTTCTGACCTTCACAGATGATTTGAGCAGGTATGGGTATATCTACTTGATGAAACATAAGTCTGAAATAGTTGAAAGGTTCAAAGAATTTCAGAGTGAAGTGGAAAAACCATCGTAACAAGAAAATAAAGTTTCTGCGATCTGATCGCGGAGACGAATATTTGAGTTACGAGTTTGGTCTTCAATTAAAACAATGTGGAATAGTTTCACAGCTCACGCCACCTAGAACACCACAATGTTATGGTGTGTCCAAACATCGTAACCGCACTTTATTGGATATAGTGCAATCTATGATGTTTCTTACTGATTTACCAATATCGTTTTGGGATCATGCATTAGAGACAGCTGCATTCACGTTAAATTGGGCACCATCTAAATCCGTTGAGATGACACTATATGAACTGTGGTTTAGCAAGAAACCCAAGTTGTCGTTTCTTAAAGTTTGGAGTTGCGATGCTTATGTGAAAAGTTTCATCCTGATAAGCTCGAACCCAAATCGGAGAAGTGCGTCTTCATAGAATACCCAAAGGAAATTGTTGGGTACACCTTATATCACAGATCCGAAGGCAAGATATTCGTTGCTTAAGATGGATCCTTTCTAGAGAAGGAGTTTCTCTCGAAAGAAGTGAGTGGGAGGAAAGTAGAACTTGATGAGGTAATCGTACTGTTCCCTTATTGAAAGTAGTTCATCACGAAATCTGTTCTTGTGACTACTATACCAATTAGTGAGGAAGCTAATGATGATGATCATGTAACTTCAGATCAAGTTACTACGAAACCTCGAGGTAAAACAGAGTGAGATCCGCACTGAGTGGTACGGTAATCCTGCTCGGAGGTCGTGTTACTTGACCATGACAAACCTACGAACTATGAGGAAGCGATGATGAGCCCAGATTCCGCAAAATGGTTTGAGGCCATGAAATCTGAGATATGATCCATGTATGAGAACAAAGTATGGACTTTGATGGATTTGCCCGATGATCGGCAAACCATAGAAAATAAATGGATCTTCAAGAGGAAGGTGGACGCTGATAGTAGTGTTACTATCTACAAAGCTAGACTTGTCGAAAAAGGTTTTTGACAAAGTTCAAGATGTTGACTACAATGAGATTTTCTCAACTGTAGCGATGCTTAAGTCTGTCCGAATCATGTTAGCAATTGCCACAATTTATGAAATTTGGCAAATGGATGTAAAACTGCATTCTGAATGGGTTTACGGAGGAAGAGTTGTATATGATGCAACCGAGAAGGTTTTTCGATCCAAAGGAGCCAACAAAGTGTGCAAGCTCCGGCGATCCATCTATGGACTGGTGCAAGCATCTCGGAGTTGGAATATACGCTTTGATGAGTTGATCAAAGCATATAGTTTTATCTGAGACTTATGGTGAAGCTGTATTTACTAGAAAGTGAGTGGGAGCACTACAACATTTCGATAAGTATATGTGAATGACATATTGTAGATCGGAAATAATGTAGAATTATTCGCAAAGCATAAAGGAGTGTTTGAAAGGAGTTTTTCAAAGAAAGACCTCGGTGAAGCTGCTTACATATTGAGCATTAAGATCTATGGAGATAGATCAAGACGCTTGATAAGTTTTTCAATGACTACATACCTTGACAAGATTTTGAAGTAGTTCAAAATGGAACAGTTAAAGAAAGAGTTCTTGCCTGTGTTACAAGGTGTGAAATTGAGTAAGACTCAAAACCCGACCACGGCAGAAGATAGAAAGAGAATGAAAGTCATTCCCTATGCCTTGGCCATAGGTTCTATAAAGTATGCCATCTTGTGTACCGGATCTATTGTATACCCTACCTTTGAGTTTGGCAAGGAGTACAATAGTGATCTAGGAGTAGATCATCGACAATGGTCAAAATTATCCTTAGTGGAATAAGGATATGTTTCTCGATTATGGAAGTGAAAAGGTTAAATGCGTAAAGGGTTACGCCGATGCAAGTTTTGACACCGATCCGATGACTCTAAGTCTCGATCTACACTACAAGAAATATGTCAACTTGTGACCACCACTATTGGTCTTTGAAAGGTCACAAATTTCCATTTGCGACCTTTTGTGACCAAAAATGAAGGTCAAAAGCTGGCCGTCATAAACCGACTATAGCGACCTTTCTTCGGAATGGTGAAGACGTTTATGACCAAAATATTCTACTGTGGCGTTTTGGTCACTAGCAACCTCCCGTGCCACGAGGCATCCGGCGTGGCAAGTCGATGTGGCACAAGATTCAGCCCGGTCCAATTCAGTTTTCTACATGGGCCTAGCCCATTAATTCAGCCTTTCTATATTTTTTCTGTCAATTTTTGGTCGACTTCATGGGCCTGGCCCAACATTGCAGCCTTTTTTATTATTGGGCTTTGGCCTTTTCGTCTAAATAATTTTAATTTCCTTTTTTATTAAATGGATCCACCAGTCAAATGGGTCCCAGTTGTCAGGTTTGGGTCTGGTAAGTGAGTCCCATCTATCAGGCTCATATTCTTCATATTTCAACTAGTATTTAACTTGGCAGACAAAAGCACACATGATACTTCAAATAAGAGCAACCAGATCACGTTGCCAATACATATGACCATGTGTAATACAGTACTTTACAAGATCTACATGTGTAACGAGCTCTACAAGTATGATACAATACTGCTTTACAAGAAAATGACGACATGCCGGACTCGCTGGACAACCATAGTCAAGGCTGGGAACAAACAAAACGACAACATGGCTTCCTCTGTCAGGGCCGCCAGTGCTGCTCCTTCCCCGCCGCTGCCGCACAGGTGAATTTCCTGCACAAGTGAAATTGGACTGAATCTCTAAACTTGTTTATACTCCTGGACTGTGTTTGGAATGAATTTGGAGTACAAGGAAACCAAAACAATATCTGGACTGTGTTTGGACTAAATTTGGAGTACTCCTGGACTGAATTTGGACTTAGTTTAACTGAAACAATGATCAAGACAATGAATAGTACACAAAACAGGATAGTCCAGAACCATATGTGACGGACGATACCCCAAAAATAAAGGACTTGGGTGGGTGCTGCAAGCAGAATCAAAACAGTTACATATATCCCTAAGTATTGTTATATGTTAAAAAACTGCCAACATGGCCTGTTAGGCTATTCCATTGTTTTCCAATTGGTTTCAACAAAGTGCTGTGATGTATGTTTCTTAACATAACTCCTAAGAAATGTTCACAACCTGAATTAACTACACTTTTTCTCATTGAAGTGAACACATCAGCAGTTTAATCAACAAAACCATACTTTACTATAGAATGTATCTTCTGAATGCATAACAGGATATGTAGAGAGAGGGAGAGAGATCGCCTTGGCAACAACAGATGGTGCGCATCCTCGCCGGACCGGAGCAGCTTGTCCCTGGCCCTCCCCACGGGATGGTACCAAACTGCACACACACCAAGCAAGAGAGCATGCATCGATCATATGAGAAAATGAACAAAAAATAGAGAGCGAGCAAATTTTAAGCTCACATCGCAGAAATCAAGCATAGGCGAGTGCTGCTAGTGTTTCTTTTCATTGGTTGTGTTGGACATGCAACTCAATTTCATTTGTTTCAGACTAGCAGACCAACATGGTATCCATCTAAAGTCTATAGATTGATGGAACCACATAACGAAGGTGAAAGCAAAGAAAGTAGATCTGCCCACTATCCACCTAAGTAAACACAGTATACAATGCTTGAGATACATGTATGCACCAAGAAAAAACAGCAATGTGAACAATAACTCGGGAGTAAAAAGAACATAAATAATACAACAATCTCTGAACACCTAGGTAGTAACTAGAATGGTTGCTTGCTATTCATAGTAACTAGAATAGTTACAAACACGGATAGTGTGCATGCATGAGCAGTGCAGGACCGAATGAACCATGGCGGCAAAGCAGCAGTGATTATGGGTGTTGAAGGGAAGGCGAGTGGGCGGCAGCAGCAGTGATTGCCGGAAGTTGTGGTAGACTAACGCCTGGCTCCCACGAGATGACCTCCATCCACTGTGCACCGCGCTTGCCCCCCCTCGCTGCACCCACCCACGAGAATATGGTATGCAAGATTCCTAGAACACATTCATACATGACAATCATTAGGAACACAAGAAAGAGAACTACACTAAAAAGAAAAGGCATACGTTTGTTATAACTGGTCCTTTTGAAGACTAATCATGAGAAAGGAATGCAAGCAATTACTTGAGCTTTTTCTTTTCGCACAAGTGCAAATGTCAACATGAAACAAGGAGCTCAAGGAATTAATCCCCAACACATCAAGACATCAGTTGCAACTAATCAGACCACGGCATAAATAACGGGCCACGATATACTAGTAAATTGAACTACTACTACTACTACTACTCAGTACATCAGTATCAAAGAGTGGATTTCGGCTACCATATATACATGTACAAATAAACTACTGTACTAGTAAAAGAGGGAACACAAAAGGAAAAAATTGGAATAGCAGAGCAGAAGCATGGAAGAGGGACAGTTGATCTCTTGGCTAACAGCTAACAGCTAAAATCCTCTAGGCTATAACTTCAACCAGGACAGTTGATCTCTTGGCTAATAGCTAACAACAAAGAAGTGCCCATACAGCCAATTTACTGCCCTATAATGATTATAAGAACTAGAAATAAAAGATATATCATAATCGAAGCAGTTGAGCGATTGCAGATCTAGCTAATCATGTGGAAAGTCGGTGGCGATTGCAGATCCACCATTGCCACCATCTAGTCACGAGGATTGGAGTACTCCTCGCCTTGACACCGAGCTTTTGCTTCCCATGACCTGCAGATAGGTCACCAACATAAACCATTTGAAATGATTAAACAAGTGCCTTTGGAAGCAGTCTAGATCAGCATACAAACATCCATCTTCGCAACACTTGAAGCGTAACTACTAAAACAATTATGAACCCGAGATAAGTCAAGAATCTTACAAGGATAAAATAAGTTACATAAATTCATCAAAATAAAACACTACATCTCTATTTCTAAACCAGAGAGCCAAGAGAAGAACTATAACATATGTAGTTCTCTGCCTCAACATGTTGTAATAATATTATCTCTGTTGATCCATGTCCATCTGGGTTAATATGAAATGTAAAAAAATTGAATGAGCCAACTTGGTACATCATTACAAATGATTACTTGCTAAGAGAAACAAGTCAGAAAACAAAGCTGCATATAACCACCTAAATATTATGGTCAAGTACTAATTATCAAACTGGCATATCCACTTGTCTGCTACTCCCTATGTAATCAAATGCAAGACATTTTAGGTCACTTCACAGATTTAGTAGTTTGTAAGTAGAAGAATAGAAATTTGAAGAAAAAAAATTGTGGAGACGACCGAGATCACGACACATAACAGTGTTCAAATCAATGGAAAGCAAATGTATTTTGGAGATGGTACCATCCTCTCTCGTAATAATCGAGCCCAAAATTCCACATGCCGATCGATTGATATGCCAAATAGGGGATCGGTGAGGGCTCACATGGTGCGGATGATGAGCTCGGGAGGCCGGAGACGCCGGAGCAGCGAGGGCGACGCGGATCGACGGGAAGAGCGGGCGGCCGACGGGAAGAAGCTCGGATCCGCGATGTGGGGCGCCAGCTTGAACTGGTGGCTGTAGTCGATGCAGAGGGGAGCTGCGGAGCTCGTGGACACCTTCCCATGTCACGGATCCAGCGATGTGGTGGGTGAGGAGGTGCGGATCGACGAGATCCACCCATCATCATCACCCTTCTCGAGGTTCTTGACGCTTGGGTGATGCGGATGCTGTGCTGCGCCTCCTGCGGGTGACGCGGATACGGTGTTGCGCCTCCCGTGGGCCCTCGAGGCCGGCCTTGCCGGCCTTCATCGGCGGCGGGCCCTTGAGAGGAGGGACCTCTAGCTGTGGAGGGAGGGAGGGAGGAGGGAGGGAGTGGATGCGGTCACTAGCGGGAGGATTTGGCCGTGGAGGAGGTGGTCGCCTGCAATGAATGGATCTGGGATGTAGGGAGAGGGAGAAGGAGAGGTAGGGGCGCTTTCTGGTGTGGAGTAGAGGGCGGCGGGGGGGGCGGCGGGTCGTCGATGGTGGGCGGGGGGGCAGGAGATCGAGATCGGGAGGGGCGGCAGATCGACATCGGGAGGGGCGGCGGCGAGGAGATGGGGCGAGGGAGGAAGGGGCGACGGGGGATCTGAGCTAGGGTTTGGCTCATGGGTGGAGGTATCTCCTTTTCTTTTCTTTTCTTTTTTTTTTTTTGTAGATAGATGGATGGATGGATGGATGTGGGATGGAGATATGGATGGATGGATGGATGGACGCCATGTCATCGATCCGTGGACAGAGTTATGATTGGTTGGAAAATCTGTGATGTAAAATAGTTTTCAAATACTAAAATAGAGGGATTTTATGAAGTAGCTATCAAAATATTTTGCAAAAGGGCACCACACAAACTTTCACTAGAGTTAGACCACATTTTATGGATTAGGACCAATTTGTATGCATTTTTCAGATTTCTAGCTATTTTAATCATTTTTGAGTGGCAAAATGTTTTTGTGAAGAACCAACCAAATAATTGTTGCAAAATTGGACCTAATAAATTTAGAAAATATTAGGCCATATTAAATGCACAATTGACCAAATGGTTGGGTGTAAAAGTTTTGATCCACCTCTCGTGAAAAAGACAAATTCCGTCGGTTCACCGAAGCGAGTCAAATTTGAACTGTCTGCTGCCTCATAGTTTGCTCTTTATTTTTCCAAAAATCATTTCTAGGTACATAAGTATCTATTTAATAAGAGAAACACCAAAAAATTCCAAGATTCAACCACTAGCTAGGAACGGTCAAGCCCGCCGCTTTGACCGCATTTTGAAACAGGCATAAAAATTCAAAAAAATCAAAAATTGGAAAACCTTCGCATTGTGTCATTATATGTGACCAAGTTTCCAGGAAAAATAATAAACTTGTAATACGGTAATTATTTTAAAAAGTGTTCTCGTAAATGAGCTATCAAGTGTGAAGATTCATGGCTTTCAAGCCAAATGATCAATCTTATGGCCACATTCATGGCATAGTTTTTCAAATGATCTCATATTGTGCACAAGGGTGCATATTGTAATAGCAAACAATGTTGCCTAAGGAAGTTTTCATTTTCGTTGGACGAAAAACCATTTTCCATTTTCCGAGTGCCGAAATGAGGTTTTTTGTGAAGGAACTACCAAATAATTGTTGCAAAATTGGACCAAATCATTTTTCTAAAATACTAGGCCATATATAATGCACAATTGACAAAATGGTTGGGTGAAAAAGTTTTGATCCACCTCGATGAAAAAGACAAATTATCGCCGATTCACCGAAACGGGTCAAATTTGAACTGTAGCTGCCTCATAGTTTGCTCTTTATTTTTCCAAAAATCATTTCTAGGTACATAAGTATCTATTTAATCATAGAAACACGAAAAAATTCCAAGATTCAACCACTAGCTAGGAACGGTCAAGCCCGCCGTTTTGACCGCATTTTGAAACAGGCATAAAAATTCAAAAAATCAAAAATTGGAAAACCTTCGCATTGTGTCATTATATGTGACCAAGTTTCCAGGAAAAATAATAAACTTGTAATACGGTAATTATTTTAAAAAGTGTTCTCGTAAATGAGCTATCAAGTGTGAAGATTCATGGCTTTCAAGCCAAATGATCAATCTTATGGCCACATTCATGGCATAGTTTGTTCAAATGATCTCATATTGTGCACAAGGGTGCATATTGTAATAGCAAACAATGTTGCATAAGGAAGTTTTCATTTTAGTTGGACGAAAAACCATTTTCCATTTTCTGAGTGCCCGAAATGAGGTTTTTTTGTGAAGGAACTACCAAATAATTGTTGCAAAATTGGACCAAATAATTTTTCTAAAATACTAGGCCATATATAATGCACAATTGACAAAATGGTTGGGTGAAAAAAGTTTTGATCCACCTCGATGAAAAAGACAAATTATCGCCGATTCACCGAACGGGTCAAATTTGAACTGTAGCTGCCTCATAGTTTGCTCTTTATTTTTCCAAAAATCATTTCTAGGTACATAAGTATCTATTTAATCATAGAAACACGAAAAAATTCCAAGATTCAACCACTAGCTAGGAACGGTCAAGCCCGCCGCTTTGACCGCATTTTGAAACAGGCATAAAAATTCAAAAAATCAAAAATTGGAAAACCTTCGCATTGTGTCATTATATGTGACCAAGTTTCCAGGAAAAATAATAAACTTGTAATACGGTAATTATTTTAAAAAGTGTTCTTTAAATGAGCTATCAAGTGTGAAGATTCATGGCTTTCAAGCCAAATGATCAATCTTATGGCCACATTCATGGCATAGTTTGTTCAAATGATCTCATATTGTGCACAAGGGTGCATATTGTAATAGCAAACAATGTTGCCTAAGGAAGTTTTCATTTTCGTTGGACGAAAAAACCATTTTCCATTTTTCGAGTGCCGAAAGGAGGTTTTTGTGAAGGAACTACCAAATAATTGTTGAAAAATTGACCAAATCATTTTTATAAAATACTAGGGCATATTTAATGCACAATTGACAAAATGGTCTGGTGTAAAATTTTTGATCCACCTCTCGTGAAAAAGACAAATTTCTGCCGATTCGCTTGGAAGCGGTCAAATTTGAACTGCAATGCCTCATAGTTTGCTATTTATTTTTTCAAAAAATCATTTCTAGTTACATAAGGACCTATTTAATCATAAATACATGGTTTGGTGGCGATACATCGAGGTTTGGGCGGTGGCCGAGGGCCCCAACTCTAGAGCACGTAAACTCGCATGCCCATTGCATGGTCATCAGCGTGACCATGGCGTTACCATGTGTTCTAGGCGGCCTAGGCATGTCTAGTGGGTTGGGCACTCCCAGGTTGGTGCTAGGAAGAAAATTACAACATAAGATTCTCACGAGGAGACCAATCGATGCTCAAACATGAATTAGCGACCAAGTGTTTGATTAGCTGACGGAAAATGTACATGGCTAATGGGCGTGCGTTTTGGTGAGGATAATCAGTTACTAAGAAGACCGTTTTCACAAATTTTCAGCTCAAAAGGAGGAGCCTAGGTGGTACTTGCTTTGCAAACCACCACTTTGGACATAAATCTGAATGTTGAAGCTCGGCTCAAAATAATGAATGGATTGAGCTGGCATTTGGTGGAGGATGGTTATTTGGGCATAGGAAAGCATCAGAGAAAATGGATACTATTTGGACATGCCAAAGTGGTACTTCCTTCACAAACTGTTACTCTGAGCAGAATAGGAAAATGAATATTTTTGAATTATTTTTGAACTAGGCAAGGAAGGTTTTACATATTTGACGAAGATATGACCCAAAGAATTTATGAGATTTTTTGGGAATTTTGGGAATGATAGAAATATAGGTTGCTTCACAACCTAGGGCAAAACTGCCACATGGACATGACACATAGGCAAAACCGATGAGGTGGCGCCTAGTCATAGCAACCCACCACAATTTACAAAGCTATGACCATCTATATTGGTCGTTAACAACTAGAAATAAGGCAGCGGACTAGCGCTGTTTGCTTTATGACCTTTTCGTGTGAGGAAATTACGACCTTCGACCAAAATGGTCGCAATGGTTTAGGGTTTGGAGCCCCGACAGCTTTTGACCAATTGGTCTGAAATGGTCATAAATTTATGACCAATTCTTCGAGGGTCACTGACAGAAGGTCATAAGTTGACATATTTCTTGTAGTGCTAGATACATATTGAAAGTGGGAGCAATTAGCTAGAGTAGCTTCGTGCAGAGCATTGTAGACATAGAAAAATTGCAGAATACTTACGGATCTGAATATGACAGACCCGTTGACTAAAATTATCTCACAAGCAAAACAGGATCACACCTTAGTACTCTTTGGGTGTTAATCACATAGCAATGTGAACTAGATTACTGAATCTAGTAAACCCTTTGGGTGTTGGTCACATGGCGATGTGAACTATGGGTGTTAATCACATGATGATGTGAACTATCGATGTTAATCACATGGTGATGTGATCTAGATTATTGACTCTAGTGCAAGTGGAAGACTGAAGGAAATATGCCCTAGAGGCAATAATAAAGTTATTATATATTTCCTCATATCATGATAAATGTTTATTATTCATGCTAGAATTGTATTAACCGGAAACATAATACATGTGTGAATATATAGACAAACAGAGTGTCACTAGTATGCCTCTAGTTGACTAGCTTGTTAATCAAAGATGGTTATGTTTCCTAACCATGAACAAGGAGTTGTTATTTGATTAACAAGGTCACATCATTAGTTGAATGATCGATTGACATGACCCATTCCGTTAGCTTAGCACACGATCGCTTAGTATGTTGCTATTGCTTCCTTCATGACTTATACATGTTCCTATAACTATGAGATTATGCAACTCCCGCTTGCGGAGGAACACTTTGGGTACTACCAAACATCACAAGAATCGGGTGATTATAAAGGAGTACTACAGGTGTCTCCAAAGGCGGATGTTGGGTTGGCGATTTCGAGATTAGGATTTGTCACTCCGATTGTCGGAGAGGTATCTCTGGGCCCTCTCGGTAATGCACATCACTTAAGCCTTGCAAGCATTGCAACTAATGAGTTAGTTGCGAGATGATGTATTACGGAACGAGTAAAGAGACTTGCGTAACGAGATTGAACTAGGTATTGGATACCGACGATCGAATCTCGGGCAAGTAACATACCGATGACAAAGGGAACAATGTATGTTGTTATGCGGTCTCGACCGATAAAGATCTTCGAGAATATGTAGGAACCAATATGGGCATCCAGGTCCCGCTATTGGTTATTGACCGAGACGTGTCTCGGTCATGTCTACATTGTTCTCGAACCGTAGGGTCGCACGTTTAAGGTTTCGATAGCGGTTATATTATGAGTTTGTGTATTTTGATGTACCGAAGGAGTTCGAGTCCCGGATGTGATCACGGACATGACGAGGAGTCTCGAAATGGTCGAGACATAAAGATTGATATATTGACGGCTATATTTGGACACCGGAAAGGTTCCGGAAGTTTCCGGAGAAAATCGGAGTTGGGAGGGGTTACCGAACCCCGGGAAGTAATGGGCCTTAGTGGGCCAAGAGGGAGAGAGAGGGCCGCACCGGGAGGTGGCGCGCCCCTAGGGGAGTCCGAATAGGACAAGGAAGGGCGCGCCCCCCTCTCCTCTCCTCTCCTCTCCTTCCTTCCCCTTCCTCCTTCCTAGTTGGACTAGGAAAGGGAGTCCTACTCCCACTAGGAGGAGGACTCCCCCCCTGGCGCGCCTCCTAGGCCGGCCGGCCCTCCCTTGCTCCTTTATATACGGGGCAGGGGGCACCCTAGAACACACAAGTTGATCCTTGAGATCGTTCCTTAGCGTGTGCGGTGCCCCCTCCACCATATTCCACCTCGGTCATATTGTAGCGGTGCTTAGGCGAAGCCCTGCGTCGGTAGAACATCAAGATCGTCACCACGCTGTCGTGCTGACGGAACTCTCTCCCCGGAGCTTTGCTGGATCGTAGCCCGAGGAGCGTCCCCGAGCTATACGTGTGTCAAGAACTCGGAGGCGCCGGAGTAACGGCGCTGGGATCGGTTGGATCATGAGGAGAACATACAACTAATTCCTCTACATTGCGATCGCTTTCGCTTCGGTCTACGAGGGTACGTAGACAACACTCTCCCCTCTCGTTGCTATGCATCACCATGATCTTGCGTGTGCGTAGGATTTTTTTTGAAATTACTGCGTTCCCCAACAGTTCCTTGACCACGTTGACCATGCCGCGCGGAGAGCACCACAGCGGTGGACGACGACGAGGCCTAGGAAGGGGACGACGCGGAGCCAGGGAAGACGCGGCAGTGGAAGCCCATGCAGAGAGGAGTACGAGGGTTCACTAGTTCGGCTGCGGTGTGAGGCTGCCTTCGCCGCAGGGCCTGGCCAGCAGTGGGAATAGTAGGGGGCGGTGAGGCCTCCGAGGCAGCACAGCCGGCCACGGGAGGTAGGAGCATGAGGCACGACCGATGCTGCTTTGGGCGGCTGGAGCAAGAAGACCAGAGGTTGAAGAAGCACTACGGCCGTTGGATGGACATCGTACGGTCACTGGAGTTAGAATCGTTCATATTGACTAAGTTGACAAAGCCCTTCATCCCCGTCAACTTAGTAGGCCCACAAGTCAGCCTCCCACCAAGGTGGGTCCCAGCTAGTAGGGGGAGTATTCATTTTTTTGTGCGTAATAAGGAGGCACTTCCGGTGGGTCCGAGCCGACAAATGGGGGACATTTTTCTCGAAATACGGTGGCCCGTCAGGTGGGTCCCAGCAGTCAGGGGGCAAACGTTTTTTCGCAAAATACGGTGGCCCGTCGAGTGGGTTCCTGTTGTCAGTTGGAGGAATCATTATTTTCCGCGTAATAAGGAGGCACTTACTTTTTTTGCGGACAAATCAGAGAGCTTTATTCAACAAAAGTGTTCCCCGGGCAATCAGCCAGAAGGCTGGTTACCAAAAAACTAGGGGTCTCCTCTAGCCAACATTCGGTCACTTTCAATGTGCATGCACGTTTTGCACATAGATGTGCCGGTAAGTTTGCTGACCTTAATACATGTTGAATTAACATCCAACGGTCCAGCTGCTAGAATCATTTGTTGATTAAGTTGACAGAGCCGTGCGTACACATCCGCTTAGCAGGCCCACAAGTCAGCCACCAAATCTGACCGGTCCCAGTTGTCAACGGGATGAATAATTTTTTTCACAAAACAAGGAGGCACTTCCTTCCGTGCGAAGATACAGCCGGTGGGTCCCAGCTGTCAGGTGGAGGAAACATTTTTTCCAGCTTAATAAGGAGGAACTTTCCTTGCGTGCGACCATGGACCTCATGGGTCCCAGCCGTCAGGCTCTCCACGTACAGTCCTCTTCCGATGACTCTCGTTTGTTGACCACGCCGCACCGAACACAGCGAGGCGGTGGACGACGGCAAGGCCCTAGATGGGAACGACTCGGAGATGGGAAAACGCGACAATGAAGTCACAGATTGAGAGGAGGAGAAGGGTTATAACTGGTTCTGTTGCAATTCATATCAAACTCAGGTTCACAGGACATGTTCATATTCATAGCCAACATTCACTATCAACAACTCAAAAGATTCATATATACACAAGCTCCGCATACCTATGCATCCAAATGATTGATAGATCACACGACAATATTCATACATAATTCACAAAAAGATTCAGATATACACATGTTCAATATGTTTATGCATCCAAATGATTGAGATCACAGTCAATATGATCCATGGACGAACTTTAATTACCTAGGGTACAGACTGGTAAATGGTGTTCAATCAGAGGTACTTCTTGCTAAAATTAGTTCTTGTACGAGTAAAGTTTCGAGTACATAAGAGGCAAAGACATGCATAATCTGAACTTTGCTTGTAGGTTTATCCTCAAATAGTGGCCTCGTGCCGACGGAGGTTTGAGCAACTTGGCCACTACTTTCATCCAACTAGTTTATGGCTCATCTTGGTCAGATTTCGCCAAAATTCTACATTGCATTTAGAAAGGAGGCGGTTGAGAAAATGAACCACCCAAATTTTTGTGCAGTTCAAGCTGAAATGGAGCATCCTTGGTGTGCAGACTGATTAAGTCCCAGATGAATATACGCATCAACCAACTTGTCTGGAATCTTTAGACTCCATGCCATATAGTTCGCTACCATATGTGTCTATAACCAAAAGGCACAAGTTGGGACCAAAGACTGGACTGCGTTTTTCTGGGCTATGCACCAAGCAATATTTTTGGCGTTCACTCTCCTAATACTTGGAGTTTGACAATTGGTTGACGCCGGTTGATACTAGGCACTTCTTGTCAACATCGATGCTTCTCTGAGTGAACTTTGGAGTACATAGCAGCAGCATAAGTACCTGTCCATCTGATCATTTTGTGCAGTTCTACTGAAATCACCCGATGTAATGATTTACCTGCGAGTTCAGGCTCCAAATTACTCCTTTATGAAATCGGCAAACAGTATCACAATACCAAATTACCAATACATATGACAGGCACAATAATTAGGATAAAGACCAGTACCAACCTGTGTGAGGTAGCATATCAATTACTATTTCCTTTATTTGGAAGCCGAGATAAATAGCGATCGATGACAAAGGAAGAAAGCAAGCGGAGATAAGCGACTGACAGGAAAGGACGGAAGTTGTCGAGGCAATGAAGCACCCAAAGTTTTTGTGCAGTTCCACCAAAATCGAGCATCCCTGTTGGCACATATATTGAGAGAGTGAGATTACTGTAATAGTGGGACTAATTGATGAAACAAATAGAAGCACCCTCATTATCTTAATGGGTAAAGTTAGCAACATAGTAGTCTTGCTTAAAGAGAGGTATTAGTTTATTTAATCAGTGCCAATTAGCTCAACTCAACACTCGAAGCATTGCCATTTATCATAGGTTGCAAAACTTAAAAGTGCAAAGATAAAGGAGTTTCTCATGACAGTAGCATGATAAAAATAGAGATGACAGCAAACTAATATGGATGAAGGCCTTAGGCCCGTACCAACCTCAGAAAAAAGCTTATTCATGTAGTCCCATAAGAGATGATAAAGCACTCACTGGAATCACACAGTAGTATATATTTTTGTGCACTTCAAATGTATGGTTGAAATCACTCTTGTTTACCAATCTTTGAGATTATGTCGAAGATTATCAAGAACTTCCAGAGAGTTAAAGCATTGGCTGGGATCTGATTTATTGTATTGTCTTGTGTAGTTCCACTAAAATGTATGATTGGCACAACATGATCCCTGTTTGCACAAGTAGGAACAAGGTGAAACCTTCAATAGCTTAGTGCGAAAGGATAGGAAGACATTAGCATATTACTCAAATAGTAGCATCAAATTCATGATGGACAATACGCAAAACATTGCCTCATTGAACCAATGGCAATAAATTGACATGCAAAACAATAGCACTATTATGTCATGACACTAATAATATTCCCTCCCTACTCCACCACATGATTCACCTCCATAGACAAACATTCACACGTACATGATTCAACATAGGGTCCTACTAAAGATTTGTTTAACTCCAACAGGAAAATTAGGCAGTAATAAAGTAGTGGTACTTAAGTGCTCCTAATTAATTAAGTGAGACAGCTGAAGTGGAAGGGCTCCCTGGAGGATCGTCTCACATGTAAGGTAGTCATTGCTGGAGCCCTTGAATAGCCTCGACTGAGGGCTCTGGCTTGAGCAAGATCGCCTTGGCACTGTTTATTCTTCTTCTTCCTCCTCTTCATGCTATGTTTCTCTTTCTCCTCACCAGTTGGTGAAACCAAGTACATGATTGGCCTTCTAATTCAGAATTGGTTTTGTCAGTGAGGGAGTACAAGTGTACTAGTAAAAAACAACATTATTTTCTCATGGCAGTCGGAAAATAGAGATGAACACATGCATTAAATATCATTCTTATCTAAAGGAAGGTTATGCCGCCAACATGGATGATGAGGATTGGAACACAGATCTCCCTTTGTGCAGTTCCACCAAAATGAACCAACTATTCCATCTGACATTCCAGTTAAACAGCACAAAAGTCACTTCTTTTAAGAAGAGTTTTGTGCAATGCACCAAAAGGTCACAACAGCAACCAGGTGAATTGTATATCCCTATTTGCACAAAAAGGCATAGAGGAAATAGTCAAAGTCTCAAACAATTACAGGCAAAAACATTTGGCTAAACTTGTCAGAGTCTCAAACAATTACAGGCAAAAACAGTGGCATGGCTTCATTTTTACCAAGGACATTATATTAAGAACAGTTAAGGCTGCGTTCGGTTCACAGGTTTGGTGCAGGATTTTTGTAGGAACACAATTCCTACCGTATTCTTTCCCTCCCAACCGTTCGGAACACGGGAAAGGTGAATAGTGTTTCATAGGAAAGCTGGTCTGGTAGTACTGATTCCATCGGATTAGAAACATCCACGCGCTGCTCATTTTTTGGGCGGAAGCCGAGGCAAAGCGCCGCGCCATGCGTTAGACAAAGTTGATGTGCTGTGTTTGCCGGAATAAAAAGTCAACCTATGTGTGGTACGTGAGGTGAGGACAAGAGTAGTCACCGTGCAGCTGGATAAACAAATAGCATCTCATACTGCCAAGCATGCTACTCTATAAAAACAAATCTGTACATTACGTAGTCCATCCGAACACATTCTCTTGAGAGTTTCCTCCGGTTCGCTGTCCCATAGTTTTATACCTCCATTCCTTTCCTATTCCTCTATTTTCATCAAGACTTATTGTCGGTGTCAAAATCGGCGGATCTCGGGTAGGGGGTCCCGAACTGTGCGTCTAGGTGGATGGTAACAGGAGACAAGGGACACGATGTTTTACCTGTGTTGGGCCCTCTCGATGGAGGTAAAACCCTACTCCTGCTAGATTAATATTGATGATATGGGTAGAACAAGAGTAGATCTACCACGAGATCAAGGAGGCTAAACCCTAGAAGCTAGCCTATGGTATGATTGTTGTTCGTCCTACGGACTAAAACCCTCCGGTTTATATAGACAACGAAGAGGGCTAGGGTTACACGGAGTCGGTTACAATGGTAGGAGATCTACATATCCGTATGGCCAAGCTTACCTTCCACGCCAAGGAAAGTTCCATCCGGACACGGGACGGAGTCTTCAATCTTGTATCTTCATAGTCTTGGAGTCCGGCCGATGGTGATAGTTTGGCTATCCGGAAACCCCCTAGTCCAGGACTCCCTCACTTATGTTTTCTGCCCCTTTATTCCGACCGGAGCCTAAATATTTGGTATAAGGGCATGGGACAGTGGGTGCACCAGCAGTACAGCACCATGTACGTAAATAGGGGCATAAAGTGGTGATTCATAGTTTGTTGCCCCGAGAAACAAACATCCAAGAAGCATACTATCTGGGTTGGTCCCATTTTTGTTCACTCTAGCCACCTACTCCTATGTGTGGATAGCAAATCTAGTCCTGGTCGTACCACTATGTACAGCGTTACCCCTATATTTCCCTTTTCTACCAAGAGACCGTTTGGATGACCAGTCTGTACTACTTTCATCCCCTTTCCTTCCTGTTTGTACCAAGTCCGATGTACATACTAAATTCCCCCAACCCCACTTTATTTCGGTGACAAGTATTTTCGGACGGAGGGAGTACTAGATTCGACTCCCTGAAGTAGCTTTACCTCTAACAATAGAAAAAAAAATAGGTGACGTTGGACCATCCGATCGAGAGGGGTTGAGAGGTAGAAAATGATGCACATGCAGCAACGTAGCAAGCTGGGGAAGTAGAGCTAAGGCGGTTTCGAACGAAGATATACCTGAAGGTCGTCGGGATGTGGATAGGTGGGCAGCGGTAGGATGAATCCGCCCACAAGCAATGACGAAGGGATCGGAGGACCTCCCGCGCAAGTGCTCGACCAGAGATAACGGTGCGGCCGGCAGTGGGTCTCCTCCCTCGCTGTCGACGACGGCCTAAATGCTGCCCCTCCTCCCCTTCACCAGTGGAGGGGGATACGTTCGGATCTGTAACCAGCGGCGAGGATAGAAAGCCAGTGTTTTTTGAAGGGAGAAAGACAGGGTTACTACCCCTATCTTCTTTAGATCTGGAGTGGATGAGAACGTGTGAATAGAGCAGCCCTAGCAAGCAAGCGCGGAGGCTCCGGCCTATATATAAGTAGTGGGGTAGTTTTCCTTTTTCACTCCATCAAAACAATCGTTTAAAATTGTGTACTATACTACATGCCAGGTCGCGGTTCTTTTTAGTTGTTGATTGTTTTTTTAGATAGCTACCCGCTTGTTCCAAGTTGTGTTACGGTGTGCCAGGTCACACTTTGTATCGTTCAAGTCTGGTAGTACTACAAGTCCCTCCATTAAATGAACAACCATCCCCTCGTAAAATTTGTGAACAAGCCCACGACTAAAATTAGCGGAAACATGGGTTGCCCCAACATGCATTATTATTTATATTTTCTACTCCCTCCATTCCTAAATATAAGTCTTTTTTATTAGCCACACCTAAGACAAGAATTTTTTTTATTAGTAGTGAACCCCACATGTCATAGACACAAAATTTTTGGCAAGATTCCCTTAGGCAAGCCAAAGTGTGTCTAACAATTTGAGCAACTCAGGTTAGGCAAGTGTGGCAAGTGTGGGAAAAATAATGTGGCAACATAAGACAAACATAGTCACAATCCAAACAGCCCCGTGATTTTTTGTGACATGCATGAAAATTTGGTTAGTTAAATTTTTAGTCAAAATTTGGCAAGGTGCATCAAATCAACACATGCAAGTATCAAAAGGAAAGTCACGGCATGCATGCATGCTTTGTACTCCCTCCATTTCCAAATATAAGTCTTTTTAGAGATTGCAACAAGTGACTACTCCCTCCGTTCCTAAATGTAAGTCTTTTTAGGGATTCCACTACAAACTACATACGTATGTATATAGACATATTTTAGAGTGTAGATTCACTCATTTTGTTTCGTATGTAGGAGTAGTTCATAGTGAAATCTCTAAAAAGACTTATATTTTGGAACGGAGGGAGTACATACGAAGCAGAATATGTCTACTCCTACACACGAAGTAGCCCATTTGAAATGTGTAAAAAGAGTTTTATCGAATGCAGTGCTTTGATGTGTCGCGTCAACTCGTGCAAGCCCGAGAAATTTGATTACTACGACGCCCTCTCCCTCATGGATCGAGCTCGGTGTTTGATCGCACCTTTGGCTGCATGACAGGTGGGCCAACCACCTCTTGGGCCCACCTGTCATGGACGCAAAGGCGGAGCAGAAGTAGCTTTGCCACACGCTATCCCTCCCACACGAGGTGGACAGACATGCAGCAGTGGATTCGATACTGTAGAAGTAGAAGTAACATCATTGTTCGTCTTCTCGGAGAGGTGAAGAGCCAAGTGCAAACCGAACGTGGCAGTTGCGAACGCTCGCGTGGTGCGGTTCCTTGGGGTACTAGCCAGGCTCTTGCATGAGACAAAATTGCTATTGTTTAACTATTAAACTCCATTATCCATTGGTTGATACTCATTCTGCATAGGTCCACGCGCTTAGCACCATTTCCTCCTGGGGTCACCAATGTTTATTTGCTAATTAATAGCATTCCATGCAATGAACTAGCCATTGCAAGTCATTAAAAGCATGCACACCTCTCATCTCTTATTGGTTGATACGTATGTCAAGAAACAAGAAACAAGGTAGAAGTTAATGCACCGCGCCTAAGTGTTTTGGGACTATTTGGTTTTTGTAAGATGACTTACACACCTAGACGGAGGGAGTAGTATAGACCTGTAAACCGGAAAGGAGTATTTGCCTTTCTAGAGATTTCAATAAGTGACTAGACTTCGCTAAAAAACAAGTGACTAGACTACACTGTGTGCGTACCCCTCCCTCCGGTTTATAGGGCTGAAATCTCAAATCTCATGAACCAAGGCATTTTGCGATTGGAGGAATGTATCTCGTACTTTACAAAACTACCCTAATTAAACTCATGCATTAATTACGTAGTTCTCTCATTTTCCTCTCTGCCTTGGTCGCGGTGCACAATATTGAGCAGTCCTATATGACTAGCCGCTCTATCTACATGCGGGACATTTCAAAGCATCCGGGCCCGCGTGCCATCCACCAAATCATAGCGAGGTGCTACTGTCGAGACTCACATGTCACCCCGGTGTGGCCGTCATGACCCGTCATATCACAAAACCCACACCTTTACCAGCAATGGTAAGGTGGCCTCCAAGTTGGATCGACGAAGCAACCATCATTTCATTGGAACAGCTCGCTCAAGCCCTTTCTTCCCTTTCTTGAAGAAAACCTCTCTCCAGGCTACTCACTTCTGCCATTTTTCTTCTCTACCGACGAAGGAAAGGTGGGCGAATCAGTTATGCTGCTATATTTTCATTCCAATAATCTTCTTTTTGCGAAGCACCGACCGATTCTCACATCCTATTCTTTTCCCGTTTTCATTACGATTGTGGTTTCCTTTCGATTGGTTTTTGTTTGTCAGTTCATTGATGGATCCTGGAGCACTAGGCAAAGATTTGCCGGCGGACAACCCACTGGAGACAGCGATCTCCAGGAAGCGAGCACCGACCAACGAGTTGACCATGTTGGCGGGCCAACCCATGGAGACGGAGGACTCCAAGAAAGAGGCATTGGCCAAAGAGTTGAGAACGTTGGCGGATGAACTCCTCAAAGAAAGTTGGAAGAACAGCAAGGGCCCCACCGTGCCTACCCCAGGAGCTCTGATTGCCACCTATGTGAGGCTCAAGACCGAGTTTGAGGAGATAGTCGCCGTTGAGAAGCAGTATTCCCCTGGCAAGGTGATGGCCCCCATCGAGGACGAGGAGATGGTCCCCGGAGGGATGAGATCCCCCGGTGAGCTGCACAAGGTAAAATATAATGGCTTATTACCATAGTTGTGGTTTTTGATTATTTGCAATGTGCTTGCTTTTTGATTAGTTGCAATGTGCTTGCTAATATGTTAGTGTTGTGCAGGTGCGGTGGTTGTCCTTGATGATTACGATGTCATGGCCCGTCTGTTGGCATCGCCCGAGATCGATTCGATGCCGCTGTCCATCCTGCGGACATCGCCCGCAGATCGATTCGATGTCGCGTCGATCCTGTGGACATCGCCCGTAAATCGATTCCCATGCCGCTGTCCGTCTGCTGTGGTCATTGCAGAGATCGATGACAAGAAATAGTTGGTCGCGCTAATCCTTCAGGGTAGTTTGCATTGCCCTGTGTTTAATTACCAGAGCGATGCGTGTTATCAAACCATCTTAGGGCTAGTGCACTGTCTTGTGTGGCAGATCTTTCTACTTTTGTTTGATAGTGAATCATGCGATGAATCATGCGAACCCTCTCCGAGTTATGGAAACAGATGTATCCTCACCAGCTTTTGATGTAATATATGGCATGCTTAGATGTAAGTTTGAACTGTTTATCATATCAGCAGGGCTTGTTTGATGATTCTTGGTGTTAGTAGGCTAGCTATTGTGCGAGCTATAGTACTTGCAAAACACTCACCGAAGAGAAACGTTGGGGCTGATGAGCTCGTGGTACCCTTATACTTATCCCTCGTCCATCGACCAATAGCCCTAGCTCCTAAAATTGCTAGCTTAGCGATCGATCAGACAATAGTCGACATACATTCAGGCCTCATTTGGTTCATAGGGTAGGAAAATCGTAGCAAAAGTATAGAGAACGTGCAACACAAAATCATAGCAGTGCAGAGACATACTCCCTCCATCCCAAAATAGATGACCTAGGCGGGCTAGTTTGGCCTAGTGCGTTTCAGTGATATGACGTGGTACAGTGCCGTCCAGTCTTTGCGTGTGGTAGCAGTATTGCGGGTACAGTAAGTTTTCTTGAAGAAGCGGAATTCAACGAAGTCGTGATGGTTCCTTCGTCCGAACAACTTACGGTGGGAAAGGTTGGGCCTGCGATACGACCGGGGTAGACTAGGATAATTTTGTGCATGGCAGGTGGACCAGGATGGTCGACGTCCCACATGTCGGCGAATGAAAGTATTCTTTCCGATATACAGGACGAGCAACGAGTATTCATTGTTTATTTTTGATTAAAGCTATTGTCTCCACTGTTACTCCTTGACTTTGTCAATGCCTCTCTCTCCTCCACATAAGCGGGGACTACTTGCTATGCATGCGCGGCATTTGGCATCTTGAGGGCAGGGCGGTGAGAGCGGGCTCCAGAAGCGGTCCGGACTCCAGCATGGCCCACCTCACATTATCACCGTATATTTCTTGGAGTCCGTGCGCGGCAGGCGGGCGATCTCTTCTCCCACCCCCGTTTCTCTCTTCTCAGCCGACGCCCGCCAAGCGATTAGATTTCGGCTATCGACAGTTTATTCAATTACGGTCCCACATGTCAGTGAAATTGCAAGACAACGCGTGTCCCCTTTGGTGAGCGGCGTGCGAGCCGGACTGTCGAGGTTGCGACGCGTACGAGTCATAAGTGTGCCACCTTTTCCTTTAGAACTTGCGAAGCGTAACATTTTCACGCGATCGATCGATAGAAATCCAGAACAAAATGATGAGGGCGGTGCTTTCCCGCTCGTTAGGTGGGCTAGTTCGAGTGATATGACGTGCTACAGTGTCGTCCACTTGCTCCATTTTTATGTAAGCAAGAGTTTACACTCATACGCGAGAGGAGTGCGAAACACCGCGGATCTGATTTTGATCGAGGGATAACCGTTCCCTGCCAAATAATGGAAGATCGTTAGTGATTATAGCATGATAGTTAGGGCATCTCTAGCACTGTCCCACAAATTTACACTGGCATCTGTCCGAGGACACTGATGGATGCCATCCGATGCTGCCCGCATACCTTTCGACAACTATATGAACTAACCGGACGAAATTCGTGCAAACAAAGCAAATTTCAAATTAACCGGATGAAATTAACCAGATGAAATCATTACATTTCGAAAATTTTTCCTACAAACTGGACGAAATTCATTACATATTTCACACAAACCATACTAAACCTACTATAAACCTAATCTAAACGATCGCCGGCGCCCGACCACCAAGTCCGGCCATGAACCCGAGAAAGCCGGCCATTGCCTTTGCCTCCTCCTCATCCGCCTCGATAACCTCCTCCTCCGGCCGGAGCACAAGGTTATGAAGATTTCCGCCTCCACATCGCCGTCAAGCAGCTAATCGGCCGCCAATGTTTACCCCACCAAGCTTGGCATCGACTGAGTGGAGTAGCGGTGGCCTTCCCGGGACCAGAGCGGTGGCGACCTACCGTGTACTACTCTTCCTCACTGCCGGCTGCGCCCGCGCACGCTCGCCGGCTTCGTGGTAGTGGCGGCGGAGGGCGGCCCGGGGGGTGCCGGCGATCTCCTTCATTAGCTCCTACGACAGTACGTCGAAGAGAGCTTTGGAGCGCGCCCGGAGCGGAGCCGCCGATGTCCCTCGTCTGCTCATGCGACAGTACGTCCAAGAGAGCTTCGGAGCGCCACGAGGCCATGGTTGAAGTGGTGCCGACAGAAGGAAGGGGCCAGAGGAGAATAAGTGTGGGTGTTTGGCTATGGCTGGGAGCTGGGGCTCAAGTTAATATAGCGGGCGAATGGCAATGAGCCGCGGCAGACAGATGGACAACTAGCGCCGGAGTAGGTTCATCGGGCGTGAATGCGGACTCTGCTTTAGTGCTTAACTGCAGATGCGTTTGGGTGACTGACATGTGGGCCCAATGGGCGTCTGGCCCGCATGTCAGTGACACACCAATTGCACCTCCAAATAAGTCCAGTGAATGCGGCATTGACATTCTGGAGAGACGGTGACCGTTTCAGGCGCATGCGGACTGTTTGACTGGTCAGCCATACAAATACGGAGCTATACGCTGAGCCAGCGACCGTATAATCACCATATCTCGTATACAATGATCAAAGTGAGCTATCAAGACAAGTTCGATGACCGCCAATGCATTTTACTCGGTAATAAATGACCAGGATTGAAGGGGAATCCTAATTTGCTTCGTCTTCTGCCCTTGAGCTGTTGACAAACCAATGCACTATACGGCTGTCCGGCCACACCACCTAGAGCTCTCACCAAGCGTCGTTCATGCCACCGCGCCGCACACTAACCGGTAAGGCAGCGATGGCATCCCGCCGCGCCGAGTTCCTTGCCGCCCACGAACGCACACAAAATGGTAGGGAAGCGATGGCATCCCGCCGTGCCGAGTTCATCGCCGCACGCGACCTCACAACTATGTGGGATGAATTTGAAGATGCCAAGGCCGAATGGGCGGTAGAGCAAGAGGCGACCAAAGCCGCACAGAGGGGGCGGAAAAGTCAGAAAGCACTCAAGAAAATAGAGGCCCACCGCCGCAAGAAAGAAAAGGACGCACACGCTGCTGCGGAGAGGTCGGCGGAGATCCAAGCACGGTGGGGTGTCGCCGACAAAGCCGGGAAGGAGAACGATGGCGTCGCCAGCATAAAGAAGTAGTAGTACTAGTAGTTAGTGTGTGTGTCTGCGTATGCGAGTATGAGCATGTACCAAGACTACTAGTTACTACTGTAGTTTTTAGAGTAAATTACCAAGACATTAGCCTAGACTAAGTGGAAAAATTCCTATCCTATGCATCAAATGGCATCTCTTTTCTATAGGAATTGAGATGCATGTCATCTCACTTCCTATGATTATCATATTCCTATCCTATGAACGAAAGGAGGCCTCTGTTGGAGTAAATATCAGTAGCTAGCAAGATACTCTTTGATGTACAAGAGTTTTCTTCAAGAAGCGGAATTCAACGAAGTCATGATGGTTCCTTCGTCGAACAACTTCAAAGTGGGAAGTGGGCCTGTGATTTGACGGCTCATTAGTCATTGTTATCTTTGGGCGCGGCGACTGGGTGACTCTCCTTGAGTTCTGCGTGCATGGCAAGTGGACCAGATGGTCGACGTCCCACATGTTGGCGAACGGAAGTATTCTTTCCGATATCGAGGAGCAAGGAAACCGCGTGGTATAGTATCACTGCTGATTGGTTTGCAAAAAATAGTATCACTGACGATTTATAATTATTTTTTATTTCTGATGAATGCTAGCGTTTCAACTCTTACGACGAACGGTGCCAAACACGGCACGTGCTGGATGTCCCGCACGTCAGTGAAAGGAGTGGGATATGAATAGCGTGGTAGAGCCCGGCGTAAAAAAACAGCGTGCTAGAGTGTCTCCGCTTCTTCCACTTCTGGGTCGGAGACCACACGTAGTAGTACTTAGCTATATGAACGATACAAAGTGCGACCTGGAGAGAAAGACACGTCTAGTTGGAAGGTCTCGGGGCATACATGTAAACAAATATAAAAGTTAATACATGCCTCCAACTAATATAGTAGTAGTAGAGTACTTAGACACGTACACCATAACATCACCGTGCATTGCACGTACAACATTTATTGGTAGTACGTAGTAAGAGACAAATGCCGCCCAAGAGTTCCCTTCTCGACCTACTTTTGGGTGTTTGGTAGAGTGTATGGAGGGTGGATGAGTCCACACTAGTTTAGCACAAATACACTAGAAGCATGCATGAAGAGAGCATGCGTGAAGAGGGGTGTTGAGTTGAGCATGCATGAAGAGGGAACAACTATGCTGAGACGAGAACGCAACCAAACACACCCTGTATGCCACGCATGTTCATACCATTTGTGCCTTTCTACTTCACTTATTGCGCTACATTACTCAGGTTCGTACGTCCACTCCTGGGTACATGCCTGTCTCGTAGTTCCAGTGCCACGTGTTCTTCATATAGATGGAATGATCATTGCACAACACGTGCGCCTTGATGCTAGATGTCTCGTGTGTTGGCAAAAGGATGAACAAAGCTCACGTAAAAAAATAGAGTGGAAGAACATAGATTTCGGACGACCGAGAAGGAGCAAGGAACCTCGTGGTGGAGTGTCTGCACTCATAATATTTAATATTATTCAGCGATATAAAATTAACCAATCATCTCCACAGTGGACTAGAAGAGTACGAAACACGGCAGCCCAGTGTAGTTACATCATACACTAGTACATGGCTAACCCACGCTATCACCATATTTCTTGGCTTCCGTGCGACACCTATCTCTAGTAATCCAAAGAGCTCTGACGCTTCTCCTCCTCGTCTCTATCAAAGTGCGGCGGGCTGGTGTTTCGCCGCCTATTGAGGTTGGTTAACTATCACATGTTAGCGACATGCCAAGAGCATTCTAAAAAATTCCTTTCACATTCCGCTTTCAAAAAGAAAAAATCCTTTCACGCATTTAATTTGCTGTATGCTTTGAGCAACTTGCATGTCCTATAACGCTCATGTTTGATACTCTAACTTAGCTAGAGGTTAGACTAACCTCGAACTAATCAGTAGCCAAAGAGGTGTTTGGGTGACAGGTTAGACCGACAATAAATGCACTTCATGGAGAGAGAAAAGTGATTTTTTAGTGCTCCCAATGAGAACTATCTCCAGTTAGCACCTCTTGGGTGGGATAGTTTTTTTTGGTGGGTTCGGTGCAACTTGCTCCAATTTAAACCCTCATGCTTGGATACTTTAGGGCTATTTGAGCCCCAACTAGCTCAAACTAACTATAACCCATGGATCCAAACAGGGCCAACGGCCAGTCTCGACGCGGAGCAGTCGCGTGCACCGGGAAGCGGCGCTCTCTCGGCCATCGCGCCACATCAAAGCCGGTGCCAGTGAGAGGTCGCCTCCGCTCTGGCCGGGCATTAATGCGGCACTGACGCTCCAGGCGATGCTGACCGTTTCACGTGGGAAGCGCGCGCTGGCAAGGGAGTATAGGTTTTGAACCGTTTCAGGTGTAGTAGTAATGGTAGTTTGCAAAACTACTCAATTATTGCACTAAGTTTCCTAAGAAATTGTCGTAAAAACGTTACTCCACAGCCCGCTTCCCCTCTCCTTCCTGCTCGTGATTTACGTGGCCATGTTAACGTGGTTGTGTCAAAAAAATGTCACTTCCTGCTCGTGATTTGTGTTATATAATTACAAGCAAGATTCTCGTGCATTTCACGGAACATCAATATGCATTTTAAAAAAAACACATGTTGTGATTGACCCATGCAGGAGTAATCCCATGTGTAAAAACTAATGATATCTCGAGAATTTTATCGGAAAACTGGTATCTCGAGAATGTCATAAAAAAATGAAAGATGAGAGATATGGCGAGGAGGAGTGGAGCGTGGTGGTGACTGGTGGTCGAAATGGGCGGAGGCATGGGGATGGATGGCGCCGGTAAGCGGCAGCGGCCACCATACATGCTAGATTGTTCCAGAGACTTATTCCTTTTTTAATTGCTGAGCAACGAGGTTGCGGGAGATAATGATGTGGAGAGAGGTGCGGGTATCTATGTAAAATTATCATAGTTTGCTTCCTATCTGTCAGATATAGATCATATGGTCTATATTACAAGATGGTAGGCACACCATCATCACCAACTCGTTTTTTTATAAGGGTATACAGATGATAAGTTTTCTGACTACTAAAGTAAAGTGGAATCTGTCCATGTTATGCAAGTAAATAAAAGGTGATTGTTTATCATACGGGTAAGGTTGGATGAAGGGTGGTAGGAACAAATGCTCCGCCTAGAGCATGTGTGTGTGAGATGGAGTCTTAGTGTGTGTGTGTGGTGTGTGTGTGTGTGTGTGTTTGTGTGTGTGTGAGAGAGAGAGAGAGGAGAGAGAGAGAGATGGAGTCTTAGTTTGTGTGTGTGTGAGAGAGAGAAAGATGGAGTCTAAGTGTGTGTGGGGGGGTGCATGCGTGTGTGTGTGTTTGTGTGTGTGTGTGAGAGAGAGAGATGGAGTCTTAGTGTGTGTGGGGGGTGCGTCTTGTGCGCGTGGGGGTGTGTGTGTGTGCGCATGTGTGTGTGTGTGTGTGTGTCCCGGGGTCCTCTATGGCGGATGTAATTTAAGTGTGCATGGCTTCATCATAGAGAGGTGATGTGTATGGCAGAGGCCACCAACGATGGGGTGCGAGAGAGAAAATGCCGTAGGAGGGAAGAGAAGGTGCGTGCGCGTGAGAGGAGTCGACATCGAGAGAACGTGTTTGCTCGAGAGACACCACGGAAGTTTACTATATATCGATGGTGCATGTAGGCGGGAATTATACAAAGGGATGGTCTTATTGGTTTGGGGATATAGGGAAGAGTGAGAGGCGCGGGGGGGGGGGTAGCGAAGGAGATTGTTAAGTGTGAGTGTGTGTTTTGCCCATCCAAAGTAAAGTTATGTGCACAAAAGAGGAGAACGATTCGATGTGGCGTTAGGATTGAGGGTAATTAACTACGTATGGAGACATAGAGACCTTGAACGTGCATGTGTGAGAGGTATACATGTATACGTGGGATGTGTGTGTGTGCACACGCATGATCGAGATAAAAGAAAGAAGACATAAGTCCTAAGATCAACGATATGGGAGAGACGGATCAATATGACAATATGCATGCATGTGAGAATGCAGGGAAGAAGGCCCGACAATTGAGCATGTGTTTTTGTCTTTAAGAGATAGTGGCATGGGCTGGAGCATGCATCTATGGCGAGCAGAGGGGGTGAGGCGCAACGATTGTGCAAAAGAGATCAACCTATAAATGCATATGTATGTATAGACATATATAGTGTGGGTGATAGGAAGCAAGACTCCGTGCGAGAAAGAAATGTTGACGGAGAAACTACAGATTGATACAGAGATGGAGATGCTAGCTAGAGAGACATCCGTTAGTTTGGGTGTCGGAGATGACCGTCGGGTGGTTCAAAGGGTGAAGTTATATATGTGTGTGAGAGGGCACTTGACTGCATGCATGTAGAGAGAAACATATGTAGTGTGCGTGATAGGAATCAAGAGTGAGGGCAAGATAGGTTGATGGAGAAACAGATAAATAGAAAGATAAAGATGCTAGCTAGTGTGCGCTAGAGATAGGAGTCAAGTGGATCAGAAGGTTGGGTTATGTGTGTGGGTGTGAGAGAGATAGAGAGAGGGTGCATGTGAGTCACATACAAACAAATATCAGAGAGAAATGAGATCCAGAGAGACAGAGTTTTGTGTCTGTGAGAGAGAAAGATATTTCACAATGAGAGTGATAGCTAGAGAGACATATGAGGGAACGCAAGATATCTCTAGGGAGAGAGGGTGTGTTTGAGCGACATACAAGAGTACAATGGAGAAATATGAGACCCTGGGAGACAGAGTTTGTGTTTGTGTGTGATAAAGAGATTTTGAAGAGGAAGAGTCGTAGGTTCTCATATCTAAGGAGCGAAAGACATCTCTGTATGAGGGGTGTGCGAGTGGCACACATGGGAATAGTTGAGAGAAATGAGACCCCGGGAGACAAAGTTTTGTGTTTGTGTGAGAGAAAGAGATTCCACATGGAGAATAATAGCTAGAGACAAATAGGAGGGAGCGAGATATACTTAGAGAGAGAGAGATAGAGTGATGAAGGTCGATGGAGAGAGTACCGTCAGTGTGTTACGAAGATAAAAGATCATTGTCGACATGCAGGTAGCATGAGAGATGTGTGAGAGACGATGAACGCGTATAGGTCCAGAGAGATAGTCCTATATAAGCATGAGTGATAGCTATATGAGACGAATATCTGGATTAAAGGGGATTCAAATATTTAAACTGGAGATCACGACATCGATAATATCATAACGCAAATTAGTGTATCAAACATGCATATTCATTTGAATTTGGGTACACGTGTAATGTTATATAGTCTATCAATATTGGTGATCCGTAGATTCTTCAATTACAAACAATGCATGGTATATATGCAATTAGTGTCTAAATGGGATTACACTATATGTTGCGTGTGTGAAACACATTATACATGTTTGAGAAGTTAAAAAAACCCGCATGAAACACACATTAATTCGAGACAGTTAGCGAGGAATGCATAAATTGGATTTCAACATAAAGTGGTTTCAAATATTTGAAAATCAAGATTGATGGATACAACCTTGTGAATCTGAGATCATGCCATTTGTAAACCATATTTATGTATAAATGGTGTTGTGCTTTTGAAAGTATATATGTAAAAAAATGATGTATATAGAATGTAATTCCAATTGAAAATGGATCCCACCCGAAAAAAAATAGTAGAATACAAACGGGATTCGAATTGAGTTGGCACGGTAAACAAGCACTGTGCAAAATTTGAACGAAGTGGGGAAAGTCGCAGTAACCGCCCGAAACCAAAATCTGCGAGATGGAAATCACTACTGCCTATCCCTGGCGCGCAAAGCCTATCTGCTGGATTTCTATAGGTTTCGATAGGGGTAGGTTTGTAATTTCACCCAAACGTGACGTAACCGCCTCTCACCCGGATTCATACACGGTGGGCGCCAAAACATAGTGTGCCCTCGGCCGAAATCGACTCCCTCCCCGATTCATATTCATACACGGTGGGCGCCAAAAACAAACTCTCGTCGGCAAATATTCGGTGTATGCGAGATTACCGTCCTATCCCCAACCGACTAATGTTATTGTGCTGTAGTAGAAATTTGAAACAGGGGCTAAGTTTGTAAATTTCCTCGCATTTGAGACAAGCGCGCCCTGACTACATGGTCCCCCCTTCCTTGCTACCTCCCTTTTCCCCATTCGTACTCCGTGGGCGCCAAAACACCCTCTCCACCCCACCCTCCTTCGTCCGCTGCCGTCCTCGTCCACCATGCCGGAGCTGATACCCCGACGCCCCTGTCCATTACAAGAGATCGACCTCTCTCATCCATGCCTTCGGACCGGGATCCTTGCATCCCGTCCTCTCGCTTCATCCCCGCCGCCGTCCACCTTGTCGGCGCCGCTCCTACGACCGTCTCGTCCACCGCGCCCTGCCGCCACCGTCTACCCTCCTAGATCTGCTTCCACGCCGCCGACAGCCATCGCTACCGCAGCACCATAAAATTCTCACCAGATGCGTACACGGCGCCGCACTGTGAGGCGGTACTTTTCAGATTCTGCTCAACTTATTTATCGCAGCAAGAAAATAGATCGCCACTACTTTACCCTGATTTCTTGTCTTGGTTGCGAAGTTGCCTTTGTCCGGTTTGCAGCTTCAGATCCCCCATGGCACGGTCAACACTATATTCCCAATGCTTACGGTTTTCCCCTTTTATATTCCACACTACTCAAATCACAGTAGACTAAATTTCAAAATTGGGTCAGTCGATTTTTCAGAGCTCGCCGGAGTTCGCCGGTGCGATCCAAGGGGCTCGGGTGTTGTGGGGCCTCGCCGAACGAAGAAAACTCGACGCGGGTGGGGGTGGGGTGGCGGAGGAACACAGGCGGTGGGGGCCGGTGGTCCGGCCGGCGGACCGTGCGGTGTTCTATATGGGCAGAATCACAGACGAGGAAGAAGTAGGGTTAGGAGACGTAGGATCTTCATCCAACTGCCTGAAATAGTTGAGAGACAGCTAGGAGTTGCATTCTTAATGCACTCTGGTTCATCATGTGTGGGCACTGCGCAACCAACATTTTATTATCCAAAATATGCTTGCTCTTCTTTACCATGTTCGATAGTGCTGGCCTGTACGTGATCGATAGGCTTTCAATTACTAGCGGCAATACAACACCATATTTTCAAGCCAGTTCCACTTTCCCGATTTATATATCATGGTTATGGTGTACCCCTGTTATGTACACTATGATCTGCCTAGTTGTTGTGTGCTCTTGTTATCATGGTTTGGCAATAAACTATCTATACAGATATTATGAACCTATCATCCGCCACTATCCTTACTTCGGAGCCTATTTTTGTGTACTTGTGCGGATTATATAAATGCACGCACGATATTACAGACACATGAGCTCTCCCATCGTAATCCGGTGATAGCACATAAGTGTTTACAGGGGCGCCCCTATATTAGAATATCATCTGCATTACAAAGATAATCTCACAACTATTTATGTTTTCATGGTTCTCAAATATTATACGCAATTACAGTGAATATCAGAATCCGCGCATCAGAAGAATATTGTGGAACACTGCAATGACTTACAAAATTGGCACCAAGGCATTGAGTACCATTTTGGATGCAATGAAACTCGTACGCTCCCCACCTGTTGATTCTTGTTCAGAATATCATTCTAATGACTATTCTAGCCTCGAGGAGTCAAAGGCAGATGGCCTGTCCTGTTCACCCATCAACGTGCCTGTTCTAATTTGGCAAGGTTTTATTGATTGCGCGTATCTTGCATATGTTGTCTTGCATTTCTTCTACTTTGTTGCACCACCATCTGCTTAGTTTACTCATCATATAACTCGAGATGCTATGCCCATCCATTATCAATACATATTCCATCTGTCGTCATACCATGTTTTTCCACTCAAATGTTGTTCTTGTGCATCAGACATCAAAAAGGAAGACGGTGATTGCCGAACCTGAAGGAGCACCAGCAAAGTCCTTGAAAAACGTGGTGGTGCCGGAGAAATCAGACAGCGCCCCACTTATATTGGCTGTACAACCAGTGACACAAAACATAGGACCGACTCCAGCAGACTGTACCCATACTTCACTAGCCACACCACTAGCCCCACCACACAGGACCTGCACTCCAGCAAAAGGTATACAGATTTCATTTGCCATAGCACCGGCCGTACCACGTAAAAATCCCACGGCAAAAAGTACAGCAAGTCCACCGACCGAAGACCTATCCCAACTGCAGAGACGGCCAATTCCTGCAGATTGGAACCCCATTCCATTTATTCCCAGTTTAAAAGACAATGCTTTCAATGTTGTTAGGGACTACGTGCATATATTCCCATCATGAGAAGATTATAGTGAAGACAAACACCATTTTCACATCTTCCTGTCCAACTTACGTGTAAGTGCTATTATTCATGATTATTATTTTCCTGTTTTCTGCTGATCGAACACATCAATGATTTACATTACACTGTTGTAACTAGGTGAGGGTCAATCTGGATAGTCATGACGAGCAAAGCTTGCTTGTGCTTTTCAAGGAAGCATTGCAGCAGTATTGGTGTTACCTGAGGAAATCACACTTTGATGGCAAGTCTATAAACGAATTTCCGGTGAAGTCTCCTGTGCTAAATTTAGAAGACATTGAACGGAAAAACCTTGTTATGCACTGGTCTCGTTCCCAAGATGAGGTACTGTCTATGAAATCACATGAGAGTTTGAACTTCTACTTTTCCGCATGTGCCTTCCGGATCTTTTTTGCAGGAAATCTGCTCGAAGAAGAATTCTAGTTTGAAAAGAACGATAGGATATCGCAAATATGCTGCCCGCTGCTTTGCTCTTGTTAGTACCCGTTGTCCTGTATCACTGTACTTGCATACATACCTGGTTCATTATGTGACAGTAGTATGCATGATAGCTTGCTTATCAATTGTTCGCTCCAAATTATCTGATCTGTATGAATGGTTACATTAGTGTAAAATATATCCAACGCTAATGAATTTTTTAGCTCTGCATTGTTCTTGTAAGTACATGTTGTCCTTTATCAGTGTTCTTATATTGACAGGTAGTTGTTCATGTACCATCACTCTGCAGCTTATTTTCCTTTGCCCTGCATTTTCTACACATCGATCTATATTTACTCTTACCATAAGGTTGGTATCAAGAAGTTTAGTGTGCATTGCTCTTGGTGTGCCTTTTGCCTGTATCGCTGCACATACATTTATAGCTACTTGGTTATGTAGCATCACTCTTCATCTTATCTTAAATATTCTCCATTTTTTCGTATATTATCACATCTATATTTACTCTTAACAAAATGTAGAATAAAGGCAATGCTTATGAAGAACATTCTGTGCTAAGCTTCTTGAATTGCCCCCCCCATCAGCATGGACAAGGGCTTTATAGAGCCTGTCTTCACCAGTAATGCAAGTTTGTCCTTCTCAAGACTTCAAACTTTGTTGTGTATATTTGGTTAGGCATGGTGCAATAAACTGTTTATTTTTGGTGTTTGCATCAAATTGCATATTTAAAGTTTATTATGTAGTTCATAAACAAAAGTTTGTCCTTCTCAATTTAAGTTTTCAGTTGTACAACCAAGTTCCTTCTTCATACCATGTAAATTAAACTATAAAAAGCAAGTGATCTTCTTTTGCACTGCATGTATGCTTCTGTTCTTCATCCGTAATCCAGTGGTGTGGTGAACCTACCCACTACAGCACGATGTCATATTCTGCATTGTCTTAACTATGAACAATGTCATATCATTCTACTATTATTTAAACCGCCTCTTTATTTGCCAATCTGAAATGGGATAAATTGATAGCACACTAACCATTGATACTTATGAGTTCTTGATCTGTAATCTAGTGGTGTCGTGAAGCTGCCAACTCATTCACAATGTCAATTCCTGCCATGTCTTAACCTGAACAATACCATATTGTGTTAATGCAATTTTAAACTATGTCACTTTATTCGTCAGTAAGAAATGTGATGAATTGTCAGCACTGATACTTTTATGTGAAAAACCTGTCATCTGTCTGCTTGTTTATCTTTCAGAGTGAGGAAGATATAAGTGTTGAACAAGCGCAGTCTCATCATCTTGCTCAGCTGCTTGCGCTGCAGCTCCCCAGCAGGGCTAACCTTTCTTGAACTCTATTGAAGTGCTGTCGGTTTTGTATATTATTTTGTCGGCGTGTTTATTTGCACTGGTGGCGATCTTTGATGCCCAGTGTATGTAATCTGCTGTCTGCTTGTGCTTTATTATCATAGTGGCAAACTTTGATGCCCAGTGGATGTAATATGCCGTAATTTCTTTATTGTATAGTCTATGTTTTTTCTTATTCACGATGCTGCAGTCATTTTACTGTATATTTATCCTGTCTTCCCAGTAAACCGGCCAAACTGTAAAATTACGGTACATAATCGGGCCGTCATGCAATCACGATGTATGATCCGCATCATGGGCCCCGTCAAACTGGCCCACTAGTAGATTCAGGCCTTTAATAGGCCGAGTAACCCCCGGCCCTCTTTTCGCAAGAAAACTCAATGGGCTTTTAGGAGGCTGAGAAGTAGGCTAGGCCTGAAACGTGCCGAATAGCTCACGAGCCGGCGGCAGCCCGAAATGGACCCCGGCCCATGATTGTGCGAATCAATTTACGGGCTTTTAACAGGCCAAAGTTGCCTCGGTCCTTGTTTGGCCCAATCAGATATCGGCTGCGAGCAGGCCAGATGCAAACCGGGTCATAGTTAGGCCCAACTACATGACGGGCTTTTAACAGGCCGAAATTAATATAGGGCCGAAATGTTAAATGTGCCCTTAACAAGCCGAAACTAATATCAGGCCGAATTACTAAATGGGCCTTTAGCAAGTGGGCAAAGCATAGCGCCCAAATAAGCGGGCGAATCGATATGGGCCATAATTGAGCCCAAAGCCTCTTAAAGGGCCGGACCTGATCTCGGCCGTGATTTGGCCCAGAAAGTGGGAGGCTTTTAACGGGCCGGATCTTATATGGGCCATTACTAGGCCTGGAACGTGGCAGGCCATTAATGGACCGGTTCAATTATGGGCCGGCATTTGGCCCAAAACATGGCAGCCAATTAATGGGCCGGCCTACTAGGGTCCTCAAAATCTTGTGGGCCTATAGTTGGGCCGGCCCATTAATGTCGGCGAAATCTCGTGGGCCTTTAGCTGGGCCGGCCCATTATGATCCGCAACAATTTTGTGGGCCCTTACAGGCCGCCCATTATGGCACACAAAATCTTTCGGGCCTTTACAGGCGGCCTATTATGGCTCATTTAAATCTTGTGGGCCTTTAGCTGGGCCAGCCCATTATAGTCCGCAAAATCTCGTGGGCCTTTAACTGGGCCGGCCCATTATGGGCCGCCAAATCTTGTGGGCCTTTAGTTGGGCTGGCCCATTTAAACTTGATTGGTCGTGCCACGTGTCAACGTATCATAGGCGCCTTCTGTCCAATGAGTGGATGACATCTGTCCCAACGATGAGCTGACACGTGTTCCCTCCAGCCAATGATGATTTTACATGTGGAAAATCCCCATTCGTTGGGGCTGTTAACGGGTTATCAGATCCAAAACCCGACCCGATAGCTTAGCGGGGTTCCGTTACGGTGGATGACACGTGTCGGTCACCCTTGACGAAAGCACTTCTGTGATGCGCGATTTATCGTCATGGAAGTGGACACTTCTGTGATGATAATTTTGGTAATGTCATCGTACACTTCTACGACAGCACAGGTATGACTATCTTGATTCTGTCATAAATTTGTCATGGATGTACATGCATGACAAAAAACGCGACCTACTGTGACAAACACGTATCATCACGGAAGTGTATTTTTCTTGTAGTGGTGCTTTGTTGCGAACTACTTGTCCATCTTCATCTTGCTTGTTCCAAAACACCCATTTGATACCGATGATGTTGTGGTTGTTGTCAGGCTTCTCGACCAATGTCCACACTTGGTTTCTCTCAAAGTTGTGTAGTTCTTCGTGCATGGCATTTATCCAATCCGGATCTTCCAATGCTTCTTCAACCTTCATAGGTTCAATGCTAGAGATGAATGAATAATGCTCACAAAAGTTAGCCAAACGAGATTTAGAGCAAGTGATTCTCTCGGTTTGGATATCATTTTAGATTTGCTCAACGGGATGGTCTCTAGCAACTCTTGCTCGAACTCGTGAGAGCTTTTGCTTTGATCGAGGTCGAACATCTTCTTCATCCCTCTCGTTCTTCTTCTTGGCCTACATCATTGTTGACGTTGTCGTTCTCTCATCGTGGTGGAGAAGAAGGTTGAGGAGGTTCATCTTGGTGTACTTCCTCGTTTTCTTCATCTTGGTGTGTCCCACTTGTGGATGCTTCCATATCAACTCTTGGTTCACCTTGTCGTGAGGTAGAGGCTTCCACTTGGACGGACGAGGTAATCTCCTTCACCTCCATTGGACGAACCTTGCCAATAGACAAGTCTTGGATTGCTTCCGGAGGATCTTTATCTCGTACATCAATTGGCAATTGCTCCACTTGCGAGCCGTTAGATTCATCGAACTTCACATTTACCGTCTCTTCAACCTTTCGGGTGAAATTGTTGTAGACACGGTAAGTGTGAGAGTTTGAGCCGTAACCAAGTAGGAATCCCTCATGAGATTTAGGAGCAAATTTAGAACGATGATGCTTATTAAGAATGTAGCACTTGGAGCCAAATACTCAAAAGTATCCAACTTGGGGTTTGTTGCCGGTGAGGACCTCGTATGCCGTCTTGCCGAGTAGCTTGTGAAGATACAACCGATTTGTCGCATGACAAGCTGTCTCAACCGCTTCCGCCCAAAAGTGCTTTGGTGTCTTGTACTCATCAAGCATCGTCCTCGCCATTTCGATAATCGTCTGGTTCTAACTCTCAACAACTCCATTTTGTTGAGGTGTGTACGTAGCCAAGAACTCATGTGAAATCCCTTCTTCGTCAAGAAAGGTGTCCACATTGGCGTTCTTGAACTCTGTTCATTGTCGCTGCGAACCTTCTTGATCTTCACTTCAAATTGATTTTGGGCCTTCCTAGCGAAGTTTTTGAAGATCTTTTAGACCTGCGATTTACCATCGAGAAAGAACACCCATGTAAATCTTGAAAAATCATCAACCATAACTAGACCAAAAGAGTTTCCACCGAGACTTTTGTAAGCGTTGGGACCGAAATGATCCATGTGTAGTAGCTCGAGCCGTCTTCTTGTGGTCATGATGTTCTTCACGGGGTGGCTTCCTCCAACATGTTTTTCTGCTTGGCAAGCGCTGCAAAGTCTGTCCTTATCAAATATGACATCTTTAACACCAAGGATTTGATCACCTTTAATAAGCTTGTCAAGGTTTTGCATGCCCACATGACCTAACCGTCTATGCCATAACCAACCTTTAGAGGATTTAGCAATTAAGCAAGTTCTAGGTTGAGCCTTTTTAGTGAAATCAACAATGTATATATCACCTTTGCGTATACCGGTAAAGACCATTTTATGATTATCTCTACGAAACACTTGGCAATCTACTTTGGTTAATAGAACATTGAAGCCAAAGCTAGCTAGTCTAGAAACAGAAAGCAGATTATAGCCAAGATATTCAACGAGCATGACATTTTGTATGGAGCTATTATGTGAGATGGCCACCTTACCGAGACCAACCATCTTACCCTTTGAGTTATCACCAAAAGTGAAATACTTTCGAGGGTCGTCGTTTTCAGCAAGCTCATGAAACATATCTTTATCTCCGGTCATGTGATCGGTACATCCACTATCGAGGACCCATTCCTTTCCTCCTGCCATGTATCCCCGAAGATTTGCCATCAGACCAAAGTGTCTCATTGCATCATCAAGATCATAGTCACTATCATCATCCTCATCATAGTGTCCCTGTTCAACATCATCATGTGGTGGATCAATTCCTAGAGAAGGTGATTCATTAGATAAATGACTTTAAAAATGATCATCTTTATGAATTCTAATAGCTTCGGAAATAATATTGCTAATAATTTCAACATCTCCTTTGGCACGCATAAGATTAGTAAGCTCAAATAGACAATCACCAAACTTAGGATCATTGGAATTCATCTTACTCACACTACTAGCAAAAGGCATACTAATGGCGCACCGGTTTTGCCTACTAATGGCGCACTACTGGTGCGCCATTAGTATGACGCCACTAGTACTTTTAACTAATGGCGCACCACTGGTGCACCATTAGTATCTGGTATACTAATGGTGCACCATGCAGTGCGCCATTAGTTTTGCCCACAGTGCGCCACTAGTGTCTGCTATACTAATGGCGCACCACATGGTAGTGCGCCAATAGTAACAATTTTTTTAATTTTTTTTCTTAATCTCAGGTCACTATTTCACATATGAGATATCCAACACATATATATACAACAAGCATCCATATAACAATCATAGCCAACAAACAAGTTCCATCATATATACATACATAGCCAACACATAGTTCCATCGTTACATATTACAAAAGTTTCACATTGTTCATCCAACACCGTTATCCATCAATTCACAAAAGTTTCACATTGATACAAAATAAAAACACAAATGGAAAAGAAGAACTCCATCCATGCAAGCTTCCGTGAATTAAATCAAATCTGCAAAATGATAAACAAGAAGTTAGAAGAAGAAGAAGAAGAAGACTAGAAGAATACTAGAAGAAGAAGGACACTAGAAGAAGAATAAGAAGAATTTTGGAAAAGAAGAAGAATAAGAAGAAGACTATAATCTTATTATGTAAACTTGATCATTTTGTGCTAACATAAGTAATTTTGGAGCTAACCTATAGGAAACTAAGCATATAAGCTCTAAGTTAGCATATTAGAGCCAACTTAGGTAAAATGAAGCTAACCTATGTCATTTTGGAAAAGAAGAAGAATAAGAAGAAGACTATAAGCTTATTATGTAAACTTGATCATTTTGTGCTAACATAAGTTATTTTGGAGCTAACCTATAGGAAACTAAGCATATAAGCTCTAAGTTAGTATATTAGAGCCAACTTAGGTAAAATGAAGCTAACCTATGTCATTTTGGAAAAGAAGAAGAATAAGAAAAAGACTATAAGCTTATTATGTAAACTTGATCATTTTGTGCTAATGTAAGTTATTTTGGAGCTAACCTATAGGAAACTAAGCATATAAGCTCTAAGTTAGCATATTAGAGCCAACTTAGGTAAAATGAAGCTAACGTGTGTCATTTTGGAAAAGAAGAAGAATAGGAAAAAGACTATAAGCTTATTATGTAAACTTGATCATTTTGTGCTAACATAAGTTATTTTGGAGCTAACATATAGGAAACTAAGCATATAAGCTCTAAGTTAGTATATTAGAGCCAACTTAGGTAAAATGAAGCTAACCTATGTCATTTTGGAAAAGAAGAAGAATAAGAAAAAGACTATAAGCTTATTATGTAAACTTGATCATTTTGTGCTAACATAAGTTATTTTGGAGCTAACCTATAGGAAACTAAGCATATAAGCTCTAAGTTAGCATATTAGAGCCAACTTAGGTAAAATGAAGCTAACCTATAGGAAACTAAGCATATTAGAGATAACATAGGTAACTAAGTATATATATATATATATATATATATATATATATATATATATATATATATATATATATATATCATTTTGGAGATCGACATACCGACAAAGTTCAGTTCTCATGCATTGTTCTTATCCTTCTCCTTCCTCACTGATGCGCCAAGAGCGGCGAGGCGGTGGAGGCGATGGAGGCAAGTGGGATGTAGTCTTCTACCACAATTGGCGTGGTCATGTCGCCCGGTGTGGGATCGCCGGCGCCACCAGCATTGCGTGGTCATTGTCGGGCACCACCACCATCGCGAGGCCACCTTCAGCGGGGCAGGCACGACCATCGCTAGGTCATCCTCAGCCACCTCCATCTCTTGCCCATGGTCAGCCACCACCATCTCTTGCCCATGGTCAGCCACCACCATCTCTTGCCCTTGGTCAGCCACCACCAGCGCTAGATCATCCTCAACCTGATGCCCATCGTCATCCTACAGCTCCTCATCCCAACTCTGCTCCTCTTCTCCCGCACTCCAGTCCGAATCATCCTTCTTGTTGTCTATGTTGCTGCTAGAATCGCTGCTGCTTTCGCTAAAGCCAGAATCGGTGTTGCTTTTGCTACAGCCATAGTCGTTGCTGCTTTGGCTGTAGCCAGTGTCGCTGCTGCTGCTCCCATTACCTATCCAAATGCAACAATGACCGTTAACAATATATGTGTGACAAAGCCAAATGTAGAGGAATAAGACGAGGCAGAACATACCGGCATCATCATCGTCAGCGTAGTGCATGCGACACATAGTCGTGTTGAGCACCTTCACGATGAGCATGGTGGTGTCGTCGTCGTACCTGAAGAGAAGGAAGTAACCCAGCCGCAGGTCGTAGGCACGGTAGAACTTCTCCCACCCATGAGACAAGTACATGTGGCCCTCCTTGATCACCAACTCCACATCCCATTGCCTGCGAAACCCGCTGCCGGCCTATCACAGCTTCACATTATTTGGCGGATCTTCACCCAGCATGTTCATAAAACTATCAGGCAGCCTCTGCAGTTTGGGACAATGAGTGATGTAGCAAACAACAGATATCATAATGAGATGGGTGAAGGGGAGATCTCTCGTTTTATATACCTGCGTCATGGATGATACTGAAGTCCCAAGTATGATACTGAAGAACTCGAAAGCATCCAACTCGTACCGCGGTGTCGCAGAGCGGCGATGGCTGCTTCCCGCCATCTCTAATAAGCAGTAGAAGAGATCATAAAACATGCATGAAAATAACCACTCTATATGCATGAAAGTAAGTTGGACAACAAGCACAACAAATAAGTGCTTGTCAGCAAGGAGTTTGATTCAAGGACAAGAATCTCACAAGTACAGCAGTTGTGAGCAAGGAGTTTGACCACAAGGAGTTGTCAGCAAGAATGATCCAATAAAACATTTTTTAGATGACCCATAAGACAAACTGAAAATAGTTGTTTTTGCTGAACTAATTTGACCACTATAACCTGTTCATCATTCAGCCATAGTTGTTGTTGCTGCTACAATTTCAGCAAGCAACATGCCTAAATCCAGTGCTTGTTTGACTTTACTGAATTACCAACACATGGCACATAACACATTTATATTTTGTCAGGTCACACAACACATGCTTGAGGAGGAAGATTGAATTTTCTACAGAAGCATCATCAGGTACACTTCAACATGTGCTAGCAGCAACAAATGGTCAATATTCATTCTTATTTATGGTCAATATTTATGGTCAGGATGGACAGGCCACATATGAGTGTGCTCCAGGACCAGAACCTTGAATTTGACCATGTGCTCTGTCCCCTTACACATCATAAGTGATTTGCATTATGTGTGTCTTGTTGTTTTATTAATAGTACTGATGATGTTGCGGCGCATTAGCATTTATAATTGTCACTATCAGTAGCAGTGCTCAAGGGGATTGGATGATCACAACTTGCATAGAGGCAGGCAGTTGACAGGAGAAACAGGGGAAGAAGAGCTCAAGGATTATAATTCCTCTGCTTGGATCATCACAACTAGCATAGAGCAACAAGGCATGACGACTAAAAAAGGAATCTTAATTAATGGCTACTAGTAAAAAGAAAGGTAACACACTACTAGTATAAAACACAAGAAAGACACCACTTATAAATCCCTAAACATAGATGAACTGCAAAAAGAATATTCAGAGTTCAGTACACCAAGCTCCAATATAAACTGCTGAGTATGATTGGTGATCCCCCTACACCAAGCTCCAATATAAACTAGTAGATCTCCAAGAATGCCAAGAGTATTACTCAATGAATTTGATGGCATCAAACTAAATTTTCACTATAATATGTTCAGTGAGCATGATATATATAGGGATGAAACACATCAAGCGACTATTACTATTTCCACCATGTCAATAGTGTGTTCCAACAACTTACAATGGATTCATAAACCAGTGTATAATGGATTTATAAACAGATCAACAGAAACAGTGTATAAGGTTCTCTCTCTTGGCTCTTTCTGTTACTTGTTGTAGACAATTCTGAAGGATTATATGGCTAGTGTGCTTATGATTTTGGTACAAGGTACTTATAATTACTGAAGCTGCAGACATGTACATGTAACAAGTTCCTTCCTAAATTGCAGTGCAAATGGTCAAGGCCCACATCAATTGTATCTTCTTTTTTGGCAAGAAAAGGCATCTCAAATTCACCAAGCACAGCCACACAGCATTTCAGATATAACTACTCTTAAAATGATTAATCACAAACTCAGAGTAGCTGATATGATTTCACTTACATTAAGATCGACCAACTGTAACACCCCAATTAGGTCTAACTTTGATTCAATTGAGACCCTAAACCAGGAACAGCAGAACAATCTAAACTAGCACACACGGGTGAATAGCAGAACAATCTAAACTAACCATGCGTGTAGAACAGAGGAGCAAGAAGCCTGCCGCCATGGCCCTAGGGTTTGCAGGGAGGGGTGGAGGAGAAGGAGGAATCACCGGGAGGGATGGAGGAATGGAGGAAGACGTCGGCGTTGAAGCTCCGGCGTGGCTGGGCGTTGAAGCTCGGTGACACGTGGCGGGCTCCTCCACTCGCATGTCTGTGTCTCGCCCGATCCGTTCCATCGGGTGCCCTCGAGGTGGGCGCGAGCGGAGGGGGCAGTGAGGAGGCGGCTCGGCTCGGGAGGGTGTTAGAGGCGGTGGTGGTGGTCGGTGAGGCAGCGAGCACGGCTGGGACGGCGAGCACGGGCGTCTGGCGGGCGGCGTCTGGTTAGGCGGAGGGGCAAAGTTAGGTCGAGTGGGGATCTAGCGAGGGAGAGGAATAGGTGGACTTGGGGGAAGCTTACTAATGGCGCACCCCGCAGAGGTGCGCCATTAGAATGTTTTTTATTACAATTCGAGCACTCAGGTTATATTCAACCTAACCCAATCCACATCAGAACCTGCCCACTAGCCCGACTGGTCAGCACACGGCACACACACCAGGAGGTCCTGGGTTCGATTCCCAGGCTCCCCAATATTTTTTTATGCATTTTAAATCCTGTTTGATATTTATTTGTGTTTAAATATGTTCAAACTTGTTTAAATCATAACAGTAATATATTTTTTATAAAAACAGTAATAGTTTTTTAAAAATATGTTCAAATTTTTTATTTGAAAATATTTATGAATATGAAAAAATATTCATATGGGGGAGGTGCGGGGGTCGCCTGCTGACGGTGGAGTGGGGAGGTGCGGGCGGGGTCGGTGCGGGCGGTGGAGCGGGGGAGAGGTGCGGTTGGTCGTCGGCGACGGTCGAGTGGGGAGGTGCGGGCGGGGTCGTGGGGCGGCCGGTGGAGCGGGGAGGGTGCGGGCCGGGGTGGCGACGGTGGAGTGGGGAGGTGCGGGCCGGGGTCGACGACAACGGCCGGTGGAGTGGGGAGGTGCGGTGGGTCGTCGGTGACGGTGGACAGCAGGGGCAGGCGGGGCGGGCGCGTCGGGGTGAGGGGAGGTGGGCAATGGGGCGGCGAGGGGAGGGGGGCGACGGGGCGAGGGGAGGTGGGGCTCGGCATTACTAACAATTTTTTTTTCAAAACTACTAATGGCGCACATTGACTTTGGTGCGCCATTACTATGTCAACTAGTAATGGCGCACTTTACAACGGTGCGCCATCAGTAACAATTTTTTTTCAAAACTACTAATGACGCACCAGGCACAAGGTGCGCCATTAGTAATATATCACTAATGGCGCACCTGAACAAGGTGCGCCATTAGTATATAGTGGCGCACCACATGCCTGGTGCGCCATTAGTGGCCATATCATCTATAGCCCTTTTCCTAGCAGTGTCAAGGCAATAGACTTATGAAGAATCTCATCTATATTTTGCAAGGAATAATTTGGAAATCGTTCCTCAAGAAATTTCCATATAGTATAGGCACGCTTAAGAGTAGGCAAGCAACCTATCAAGTTTCTAGGCAAACCTCTAGTGATAAGATTAACAGTTCTAAGATTGTGAATCATGTCAATTGACTCATCAAGGGTAGGATTCATAGGAGCAACATGAGGTGCACAAGGGCTAGTAATGTACTTGTTCAAATGAAATTCATTGAAAATCACAAGCATCTCATTTTTCCACTCATGAAAGTACTCTCCATCAAGTATAGGCACTCTATGTCTAAGACTCCCCAAAGTAGACTCATCCATCTTCCTCAAATAATTTTTAAACCAAAGCAATGGAGACCAATGCTCTGATACCAATTAAAAGGATCGAGAAGAGGTGTCTAGAGGGGGGTGATTAGACACTCGACAAACAAAGTTGGAAGTTTTTAAGTTTTTCAAGTTTGGGTGGAGTTTAAGCACAAGTTTAACCATTCACAATACATATCAAACAAGCATGCAAAGGGTATATGAGCAGCGGAAAGTAACACATGCAACTTGCAAGAAAGTAAAGGGATGGGGATTGGAGTGTGCAAACGGAATTGGAGACACAGATGTTTTTGTCGTGGTTCCGATAGGTGGTGCTATCGTACATCCACGTTGATGGAGACTTCAACCCACGAAGGGTAACGGTTGCGCGAGACCACGGAGGGTTCCACCCATGAAGGGTCCACGAAGAAGCAACTTTGTCTATCCCACCATGGCCATCGCCCACGAAGGACTTGCCTCACTAGTGTAGATCTTCACGAAGTAGGCGATCTCCTTGCCCTTACAAACTCCTTGGTTCTGAAAGGGATTGAGAAGAGGTGTCTAGAGGGGGGTGATTAGACACTAAGTACCAAAGGTTGCCGTTTTTAACTTCTTTAAGTTGGAGTGAAGTTTAGGCAAAGGTTTAACACTCACAGTACATATCAAGCAAGCATGCAAAGAGTATATGAGCAGCGGAAAGTAAAGCATGCAACTTGAAAGAATGTAAAGGGAAGGGTTTGGAGGATTCAAACGCAATTTGGAGACACGGTGATTTTTGAGCCGTGGTTCCGATAGGTGGTGTTATCGTACATACACGTTGATGGAGACTTCAACCCACGAAGGGTAACGGTTGCACGAGTCCACGGAGGGCTCCACCCACAAAGGGTCCACAAAGAAGCAACCTTGTCTATCCTACCACGGCCATCGCCCATGAAGGACTTGCCTCACTAGCAGTAGATCTTCACAAAGTAGGCGCTCTCCTTGCCCTTAAAAACTCCTTGATTCAACTCCACAATCTTGTCGGAGGCTCCCAAGTGACACCTAGCCAATCTAGGAGACACCACTCTCCAAGAAGTAACAAATGGTGTGTTGATGATGAACTCCTTGCTCTTGGGCTTCAAATGATAGTCTCCCCAACACTCAACTCTCTCTCACAGGATTTGGATATGGTGGAAAGAATATTTGAGTGGAAAGCAACTTGGGGAAGGCTAGAGATCAAGATTCATATGGTAGGAATGGAATATCTTGGCCTCAACAGATGAGTAGGTGGTTCTCTCTCAGAAAATGTATGCTGGAAGTGTAGGTTCGTTCTGATGGCTCTCTCCATGAATGAAGAGGAGGTGGAGGGGTATATATAGCCTCCACACAAAATCTAACCATTACACACAACTTGCCAAACTCAGTGGGACCGAATTGGTAAACTCGGTCAGACCGATTCAGCAAATCTAGTGACCGTTAGGATTTTCAGTGGGACCGACATGCAACTCGGTAGGATCGATATGGTTAGGGTTAGGGCATAACGTAATCTCGATGAGACCGATTACACAAACTCGGTGGGACCGATTTTGGTAATAAGCTAACCAGAGAGTTGGTCAGGCAAACTCGGTGAGACCAATTACACAAACTCGGTAGGACCGATTTGGTAATAAGTTAACCAGAGAGTTTGCATTGTAATATCGGTAGTACCGATTACTCAAACTCGGTGAGACCGATTTTGGTAATGGACATACACAGAGAGATTACAATCCCATCTCAGTGAGCCCGAGATCCCTATCGGTGAGACCGATTTGCCTAGGGTTTGTGGCAGTGGCTATGACATCTGAACTCGGTGGCGCCGGATAGAAAGAATCGGTAGTGCTGAGTTAGAATTTTTGGTTTAGGACATATGTGGATGTGAGAAAGTAGTTGAGGGCTTTGGAGCATATCACTAAGCATTTTGCGCAAGCAAGCCATTAAGCAACACCTCATCCCCTCTTGATAGTATTGGCTTTTCCTATAGACTCAATGTGATCTTGGATCACTAAAATAGAAATTGTAGAGTCTTGTTCTTGGAGCTTGATCCAATCCTTTGTCCTTAGCATCTTGAAGGGGTTCCACATCCTTTAGTCCATGCCACTCCATTGTTGAACTTGTCTGAAACATACTAGGTAAAAGTGTTAGTCCAACAAGAGATATGTTGACATTAATTACCAAAACCACCCAGGGAGCACTTGTGCTTTCAATATCCCCCTTTTTGGTAATTGATGACAACATACATCAAAGCTTTAGATAAAGATATAAAGAATAGCAAGTAAAGCTTTGGAAAGACATGTAACAAGCATAGGCTCCCCCTACATGTATGCAATCATGTGAATATGGAATACAGAAGCATGTGAGAGCATAACCATGACAGAGTAGGCAATGTGTTACATGTATCTTGGCTATATGCATTAGAGCAAATGATGTGAATATGGGAAATGTACCTTCATGCTCATGAGTCCATCTTGCAAACAATATGTACATTAGCAAGAATTCCTCATACACATGACTGTGATGCATATAATTACCTTGTGATCTTGAGTTGTCTTAGGATGGAATGAACCTGTGAAAATAAGGTTAGATAACACAGATACACCTACTAGCCAGAGCAAACAGAAGAAACCACAAGAGTACCAAGACTGGGATGACATGTTGAGAGTGAGTACTAAGTACCACATTGAATATAGACATGTCCCAAAAGGTAAATATGTGCAATGAATTTAAAGAATTTCTTTCCCTTAGATGTCTTGCTCCCCCTGAATCTAGCATGGGATACTGAGAGAAGATAGGGAACAAAAAATGAGAGCAAAATGCAAATCAGAGCTCAGAGAAACAAATAAACAGAGCTAATGCAAATAAGCACATATGAATATGTCTTTCCCCTCAAGAAGACATGTGGCATCTCTCCTCTTGAACACCAAGCATCTGGGATCCTTGAATATTACTCTCTTCTTGAGTATTCTCTCCCCCTGGAGATATCTCTCTCCCCCTATTGAAGTGATAAGCTTTGATGTGATCTCCCTCTCCCCCTTTGACATCAAGTTCCAAGAAGGGTCTTCTGGAATTTGTCGTGAATGGGTTTGGTCCTTGAGTCACAGCACAAAGCACTGATAAAAATGTGATGCTTGTAGAGGACAAGATTCATTGAGTGGAGCTGGAAAAAAATAATGCAGGAATAAATGGCAAAATGTTTTTCCTGTTGTGAAATCAGTGGCACCGAGTTGGATGCTTCGGTTGCACCGAGTGATTTCGGCTAGACCAAAAACAAGAAAACCGGTGTGACCGAGTTCAGCACAGAGAAAACACTTGTCACCTCAGCTCACTAGACAAGTAAGATCTCACAAGGATTTGCAAGGAATTTACAGAAAGATTTGCAACAAATTGGATGCAGGGAATGCAGAACAAAATAGAAAAGAGAAGAAATCTAGATGGAGTTTTTTTTGAAAGGGGAAACCAATATGCATGAGATAAATGCAAGAGCACGGAAAAGAACACACGATAACTTCATCTAGAAATGGTCGGCAACAAAGTCACGTATGTTAGAGTATATTGACTTAGGAGTCAAGTGAGATCACTTGATCATAGGTCATACTCATCGTTTAAGCTCAAAATGGGGTTACCATTTTTCGTTTAAGCATCTTGATGTATTCACATCTTGTCGAGTTGCTTTGACTCATTTCTTGGAGTAAAGCTTATCTAAGATGGAATAACATACCTTGGGTGGTGGTGTTGATCGTGATCATGTAGTTGATCTTGTGTGGGGTGCTCAACGTTGATGTAGCTCATCAAGAGTTGGGAGCACCACTTGGAATTTGAGTTCATCTACCTACATGGGTTAGTTTTTGCAAGGAAGAGCACTTGTGTATCCAAAATGACAATCATGAAACTCAACATAGAATTTGTCAAACGATATGTTTGAATGGTTTTGTGCTTCCTTGTCTTCAACCACCATTGTGTAGAGATTCGGTGATGTAGAGATTGCTCAAGATGTGAGTGAGTTGCAATCTCATAGATTTAGATTCATCCAAGTTCCTACAAGGGTTAGATAACATGCAAGGTGCAAATATATCCAAGATATAAGATTATCATCATAAGAGAAATATCAAGGATTAGTCATAAGCTCAAGTCTTGCATGTATCCAATGGAGTTCCTACTCCAAGTTTGAAGCATCAATGATGTTCAATTCACCTCTTAACCTGCAAAACACTCTCTCATCAAGTGGTTTAGTGAATATATCCGCTAATTGATTTTCGGTGCGAACATGCTTAAGATTAATGTCACCCTTAGCAACATGATCTCGAATGAAATGATGACGAACTTCAATATGCTTAGTTCGAGAGTGTTGCACGGGATTAGGAGCAATCTTGATAGCACTTTCATTGTCACAAAGTAATGGAACATGTTTCACATATATCCCATAATCTTTAAGAGTTTGGGTCATCCAAAGTAATTGAGCACAACATGAACCAGCGGCAATGTATTCCGCTTCGGTGGTGGATAAGGTTACTGAGTTTTGTTTCTTGGAAGACCAAGACACAAGAGATCTACCAAGAAATTGACAAGTACCCGAAGTGGACTTTCTATCAACCTTGTCACCGGCATAGTCCGAGTCGGAGTAGCCAAAATTTGGTGTATGGATTAAGTATCTCACTATCCTTTTCACGGCCTTAAGATGACATTCTTTACGAGTAGCTTGATATCGTGCACACATGCACAAACTTAGCATGATATCGGGGCGTGAAGCACATAGATATAACAATGAACCAATCATAGAGCGATAAACCTTTTGATCGACCGGTTCACCATCTTTGGTCAAATCAAGATGTCCACTAGTAGGCATGGGTGTAGTCATACCTTTGCATTCTTGCATATTGAACTTCTTGAATAAGTCCTTGGTGTACTACGTTTGAGAGACAAAGGTACCTTCCTTAGTTTGCTTGATTTGCAAACCAAGAAAGAATTTGAGTTCACTCATCATAGACATCTCAAACTTCTCCGACATTAGCTTTCCAAACTTTTCACTAAAATGAGGGTTAGTAGAACCAAATATAATATCATCAACATAGATTTGGCACACAAATAGTTCTCCATTGACCCTCTTAGTAAAAAGAGTAGAATCATTTTTTCCAATTTCAAAGCCTTTTTCAATAGGGAACTTGGTCAAGCATTTATACCATGCTCTAGGAGCTTGTTTAAGACCATAAAGAGCTTTGTGAAGTTTGTAAACATGATCAGGTTTCTTAGGATTAACAAAGTCGAGAGGTTGTTTAACATAAACTTCCTCCTCTATTTCACCATTTAGAAAAGCACTTTTAATGTCCATTTGGTACAAGGTGATATCATGGTGATTAGCATAGGCAAGTAAGATGCGAATGGACTCAAGTCTAGCAACAGGAGCATAAGTCTCACCATAGTCCATACCTTCGACTTGTGTGTAGCCTTGGGCGACGAGACGTGCTTTGTTGAGAACTACTTGCCCATCTTCATCTTGCTTGTTGCGAAACACCCATTTGGTACCGATGATGTTGTGGTTGTTGTCGGGCTTCTCAACCAATGTCCAAACTTGATTTCTCTCAAAGTTGTGTAGCTCTTCATGCATGGCATTTATCCAATCCGGATCTTCCAATGCTTCTTCAACCTTCATAGGTTCAATGCTAGAGATGAATGAATAGTGTTCACAAAAGTTAGCTAAACGAGTTTTAGAGCAAGTGATTCTCCCGGTTTGGATATCATTGTAGATTTGCTCGACGGGATGGTCTTTAGCGATTCTTGCTCGAACTCGTGTCAGCTTTTGCTTGGGTGTTGATTGAACATCTTCTTCATCTTGTTCTTCTTCTTAGCCTTCTTCATTGTCGGCGTTGTCGTTCTCTTGTCGTGGTGGAGAAGGAGGTTGTTGATGTTCATCTTGATGCACTTCCTCGTTTTCTTCATCTTGGTGTATCCCACTTGTGGATGCTTCCATATCAAATCTTGGTTCACCTTGTCGTGAGGTAGAAGCTTCCACTTGGACGACAAGGTACTCTCCTTCACCTCCGTTGGACGTATCTTGCCAATAGACAAGTCTTGGATTGCTTCCGAGGGATCTTTGTCTCCTACATCAATTGGCAATTGCTCTACTTGCGAGCCGTTAGATTCATCAAACTTCACATCTACCGTTTCTTCAACCTTTCGGGTGAAATTGTTGTAGACACGGTATGTGTGAGAGTTTGAGCCATAACCAAGTAGGAAACTTTCATGAGACTTAGGAGCAAATTTAGAACAACGATGCTTATCAAGAATGTAGCACTTTGAGCCGAATACTCGAAAGTATCCAACTTGGGGTTTGTTACCGGTGAGGAGCTCGTATGCCGTCTTGCTGAGTAGCTTGTGAAGATACAAGCGATTTGTTGCATGACAAGCTGTCTCAACCGCTTCCGCCAAAAAGTGCTTCGGCGTCTTGTACTCATCAAGCATTGTTCTCGCCATTTCGATGAGCTTCCGGTTCTTCCTCTCAACAACTCCATTTTGTTGAGGTGTGTACGTAGCCGAGAACTCATGTGAAATCCCTTCTTCGTCAAGAAAGGTGTCCACATTTGCGTTCTTAAACTCCGTTCCGTTGTCGCTGTGAACCTTCTTGATCTTCGCTTCAAATTGATTTTGGGCCTTCCTAGCAAAGTTTTTGAAGATCTTTTGGACCTGCGATTTATCATCGACAAAGAACACCCACGTAAATCTTGAAAAATCATCAACTATAACTAGACCAAAAGAATTTCCACCGAGAATTTTGTAAGCGTTGGGACCAAAGAGATCCATATGAAGTAGCTCGAGTGGCCTCCTTGTGGTCATGATGTTCTTCACGGGATGCCTTCCTCCAACCTGTTTACCTGCCTGACAAGCGCCGGAAAGTCTATCCTTATCAAAAATGACATCGTAAACTCCAAGGATATGATTTCCTTTAATAAGCTTGTCAAGGTTTCGCATACCAACATGACCTAATCGTCTATGCCATAACCAACATTTAGAGGATTTAGCAATAAAGCAAGTTCTAGGTTGAGCCTTTTTAGTGAAATCAATGATGTATAGATCACCTCTACGTACACTGGTAAAGACCATTTTATGATTATCTCTATGAAACACTTTGCAATCTACTTCAGTAAATACGACATTAAAACCGAAATCAGCAAGTCTAGATACTGAAAGTAAGTTGTAGCCAAGAGATTCAACGAGCATGACATTTTGTATGGAGCTATCATGTGATATGGCCACCTTACAGAGGCCAACCACCTTACCCTTTGTGTTGTCACCGAAAGTGACATACTTTCAAGGACCATCATTTTCAGCTAGCTCACGAAACATGTCTTTATCTCCGGTCATGTGATCGGTACATCCACTATCAAGAACCCATTCCTTTCCTCCTGCCATATATCCCCGAAGATTTGCCATAAGACCAAAGTGTCTCATTGCATCATCAAGATCGAAGTCACTATCATCATCCTCATCATAGTATCCATGTTCAACATCGTCATGTGGTGGATCAAATCCTAGAGAGGGTGATTCGTTAGAGTGAGTTTGACAATGATCTTGCTGATGAATTTTTATAGCTTCGGAAATAATATCACTAATAATTCCAACATCTCCTTTGGCACGCATAAGGTTTGTAAGCTCAAATAGACAATCACCAAACATAGGATCACTGGAATTCATCTTACTCAAGGCAATAGAGTTATGGAGAATTTCATCTAGATTTTTCAAGGAATAATTTGGAAAGTGTTCCTCAAGAAATTTGCATATGGTGTAGGCACACTTAAGAGTAGGCAAACATCCTATCAAGTTTCTAGGCAAGCCTCTAATGATAAGTTCGGCAGTTCTAAGATTGCGGATCATGTCAATTGACTCATCAAGGGTAGGATGCATAAGATCATCATGAGGTGCACAAGGGCTAGAAATGTACTTGTTCAAATGATATTGATTGAAAATCACAAGCATCTCATTTTTTCACTCAAGAAAGTACTCCCCATCAAGTATAGGCACTCTATGTCTAAGACTCCCAATAGTAGACTCATCCATCTTCCTCCAATGGTGTTCAAACCAAAGCAATGGAGACCAAAACTCTGATACCAATTGAAAGGGATCGAGAAGAGGTGTCTAGAGGGGGGTGATTAGACACTAAGTACCAAAGGTTGCAGTTTTTAACTTCTTTAAGTTGGAGTGAAGTTTAGGCATAGGTTTAACACTCACAATACATATAAAGCAAGCATGCAAAAAGTATATGAGCAGCGGAAAGTAAAGCATGCAACTTGCAAGAATGTAAAGGGAAGGGTTTGGAGGATTCAAACGCAATTTGGAGACACGGTGATGTTTTTGTCGTGGTTCCGATAGGTGGTGCTATCGTACATCCATGTTGATGGAGACTTCAACCCATGAAGTGTAACGGTTGCGCGAGTCCACGGAGGGCTCCACCCACGAAGGGTCCACGAAGAACAACCTTGTCTATCCCACCATGGCCGCTGCCCACGAAGGACTTGCCTCACTAGCGGTAGATCTTCAGGTAGTAGGCGATCTCCTTGCCCTTACAAACTCCTTGGTTCAACTCCACAATCTTGTTGGAGGCTCCCAAGTGACACCTAGCCAATCTAGGAGATACCACTCTCCAAGCAGAAACAAATGGTGTGTTGATGATGAACTCCTTGCTCTTGTGCTTCAAATGATGGTCTCCCCAACACTCAACTCTCTCTCACAGGATTTGGATTTGGTGGAAAGAAGATTTGAGTGGAAAGCAACTTGGGGAAGGCTAGAGATCAAGATTCATATGGTAGGAATGGAATATCTTGGCCTCAACACATGAGTAGGTGGTTCTCTCTCAGAAAATGTATGCTGGAAGTGTAGGTTTGTTCTGATATCTCTCTCCACGAATGAAGAGGAGGTGGAGGGGTATATATAGCCTCCACACAAAATCTAACCGTTACACACAACTTGCCAAACTCGGTGGGACCGAATTGGTAAACTCTGTCAGACCGAATTGGTAAACTCTGCCAAACTCGATGGGACCGACATGCAACTCGGTAGGACCGATATGGTTAGGGTTAGGGCATAATGTAATCTCGGTGAGACCGATTACACAAACTCGGTGGGACCGATTTTGGTAATAAGCTAACCAGAGAGTTGGTCAGGCAAACTCGGTGTGACCGATTACACAAACTCGGTAGGACCGATTTTGGTAATAAGTTAACCAGATAGTTTGTATTGTAATCTCGGTAGTACGATTACTCAAACTCGGTGAGACCGATTTTGGTAATGGACATACACCGAGAGATTACAATCCCATCTCGGCGAGACCGAGATCCCTATCGGTGAGACCGATTTGCCTAGGGTTTGTGGCAGTGGCTATGACATCTGAACTCGGTGGCGCCGGATAGAAAGAATCGGTAGGGTAGAGTTAGACTTTTTGGTTTAGGACATATATGGATGTGAGAAAGTAGTTGAGGGCTTTGGAGCATATCACTAAGCATTTTGAGCAAGCAAGCCATTAAGCAACACCTCATCCCCTCTTGATAGTATTGGCTTTTCCTATAGACTCAATGTGATCCTAGATCACTAAAATAGAAAATGTAGAGTCTTGTTCTTGGAGCTTGAGCCAATCCTTTGTCCTTAGCATCTTGAAGGGGTTCCACATCCTTTAGTCCATGCCACTCTATTGTTTAACTTGTCTGAAACATACTAGGTAAAAGTGTTAGTCCAACAAGAGATATGTTGACATTAATTACCAAAACCACCCAGGGAGCACTTGTGCTTTCAGGTTCACAACACAATCTTGTCGGAGGCTCCCAAGTGACACCTAACCAATCTAGGAGACACCACTCTCCAAAGGATAATAGATAGTGTGTTGATGATGAACTCCTTGCTCTTCTGCTTCAAGTGATAGTCTCCCCGACACTCAACTCACTCTCATAGGATTGGATTTTGTGGAAAGATGATTTTAGTGGAAAGAAACTTGGGGAAGGCTAGAGATCAAGATTCATATGGTTGGATTGGAATGTCTTGGTCTCAACACATGAGTAGGTGTCTCTCTCTCAAAAAAATGAGTAGTGGAAGTGTAGGCACGATCTGATGGCTTTCCTCACGAATGAGGAGAGGGTGGAGGGGTATATATAGCATCCACGCAAAATCTAACAGTTACACACAATATACCAAACTCGGTGGGACCGAATCGGAAAACTCGGTCGGACCGATTTAGTACATCATGTGACCATTAGGCAATTTCGGTGGGACCGATATGGTCAACTCGGTGGGACCAATGTGCAAGGGTTAGGGTAAAACCTCATCTCGGTTTGACCAATTACACATCTCGGTGGGACCGATATGGTAAGAAGCAAAACAGAGAGTTGGTCAGGCAAACTCGGTGTGACCGATTACATATTTTCGGTGGGAGCGAAAATATTGCAATAGACAACAGAGAGTTTGCAAGCCCATCTCGGTGAGACCGAGATCCCATCGGTGTGACCGAATTGATTAGGGTTTCTGGCAGTGGCTATGTCAAATGAACTCGGTGGCGCCGGATGGATCAAATCGGTGGGGCCGAGCTTGACTTTTGGTTTTGGACATATGTGGATATGAGAAAGTGGTTGAGGGCTTTGGAGCATATCACTAAGCACTTTGAGCAAGCAAGCCATTAAGAAACACCTCACCCCCTTTTAATAGTATTGGATTTCCTATAGACTCAATGTGATCTTGGATCACTGAAAGAAAATGTAGAGTCCTGAGCTTTGAGCTTGAGCCAATCCATCGGCCTTAGCATCTTGAAGGGGTTCCACATCTCCTTGTCCATGCTACTCCACTGTTGGACTTATCTGAAATATACTAGATGAAAGTATAGTCCAACAAGAGATATGTTCACATTAATTACCAAAATCACCCAGGGAGCACTTGTGCTTTCAAGAACATTTGATGTATGTCTTGCGATGGGATATCTGTGGTGACAATGGGATGTTCTATTAACTCACTTGATGTATATTTTGGCACTCAACTCGCGGACTCCCGAGGTGACTTTGGGGTAATCTATGCATAAGGGTTGATGCACATTTTCGTCTTACGTTCTCTGATAGGAACTTTGGAGTGATTCTTTGTCGCATGTTGAGGGATTGCCATACGATTTAATTATGTTATAATTATTGAGAGACATTGTACTAGTGAAAGTATGAACCCTAGGCCTTGTTTTCAAGCATTCCAATACCATTTTTGCTCACTTTTGTTAATAGTTACCTTGTTGTTTTTTATATTTTCAGATTACAAAAACCTATATCTACTATCCATAATACACTTGTATCACCATCTCTTCACTGAACTAGTGCACCTATACAATTTGAAATTTTATCGGATGTGTTGGGCAGACAAGAGACTCTTTGTTATTTGGTTGCTGGGTTGGTTGAGAGAGACCATCTTCATCCTACGCCTCCCATGGATTAATAAACCTTAGGTCATCCACTTGAGGGAAAATTGCTACTGTCCTACAAAACTCTGCACTTGGAGGCCCAACACCAGTCTACAAGAAGAAAGGTTGCGTAGTAGACATAAACTTTCTAAAAAGCTCCTACATGAGACCCTTCTTGAAAATATGATGAATTGCAATTGCATTGTTGACTGAGAACATAGTTTTTTAGTTTTCAGGAAAGTTTGTGCCTTATACTTCGTTGTTGTGATGAATTGTTACTTGCTCATGAGAAGTTTTATGATAACGTTTGTGGTTGCTATAATAATGATCATGATGCTACTACGTCCGTATTTTGTTTTTATTGACACCTCTTTCTCTAAACATGTGGTCATGATTATCGATATTAGCTTTCACTTGATGACAAGCGAGGTCTAAGCTTGGGGGAGTTGATACGTCCATTTCACATCAGGTTTTCCTACTGTTATTTATAGTGTTTTTAATCAATATAACACTTTGTGGAGCAATTCTAATACCTTTTCTCTCTTAATATGCAAGATTTACATGAGGAGGGAGATTGCTAGCATCTGGAATTCTGGACCTGAAAAAGCTATGTTAGAGATACTTATTCTGCACATCTCCAAATGAGCTAAAATTTCATGAAGATTTATTTTGGAATAAATAAAAAATATTTGAGAAAAGAAGAATCACACAAGGCCACCTAGGTGCCCACGAGGCACCAGGGCGCGCCCACCCCTAGGGCACGCCCTGGTGGCTTCCTCTGGTGCCCATCTTCTGGTATATAAGCCCATTTTCCCTAGAAAAAATTGAGGGGAAGACTTCCGGGATGGAGCGCCGCCGTTTCGATGTGGAACCTGGACAGGAGCACTTTTCGTCTCCGGTGGAGCGATTCTGCTGGTGATACTTCCCTCCAGGAGGGAGAAATCAAAGCCATCGTCATCATCAACAACCCTCTCATCATGGGAGGACCAATCTTCATCAACATCTTCACCAGCACCATCTCATCTCAAACCCAAGTTCATATCTTGTATTCAATCTTTGTACCAAAACCTCAGATTGGTACCTGTGGGTTGCTAGTAGTGTTGATTGCATCTTGTAGTTGATGCTAGTTGGTTTATTTGGTGGAAGATTATATGTTCAGATCCATTATAATATTCAATACCCCTCTGATCTTGGACATGAATATGATGTGTGCGTAGTTACTTTTGCTCTTGAGGACATGGGAGAAGTCTTGTCATAAGTAATCATGTGAATTTGGTATTCCTTTGATATTTTGATGATAGGTATGTTGTTGTTTCCCTTAGTGGTGTTTTGTGAACGTCGACTACATGAAACTTCACCGTATTTGGGCCTAAGGGAATGCATTGTGGAGTAGTAATTAGATGATGTGTTGCTAGAGTGACAGAAGCTTAAACACTAGTTTATGCGCTATTCCGTTAGGGGCTGATTTGGATCCATATGTTTAATGATATGGTTAGATTTATCTTAGTTCTCCTTTCGTAGTTGCGAATGCTTGCGAGAGGGTTAATCCTAAGTGGGAGGCTTATTCATGTAATAATATCACCCAAGCACCGGTCAACCCACATATCAAATTATCAAAGTAGCGAACGCGAATCAAACTAACATGATGAAAGTGACTAGATGAAATTCCCGTGTGTTCTCAAGAATGCTTTGCTTATCATAAGAGACCATTTTGGATTATCCTTTGCAACAAAAAAGATTGGGCTACATTAGTTACTATTGCTACTTGTCACTTGTTACAAATTATCTTGCTATCAAACTATCTGTTACCGATAATTTCAGTGCTTGCAAAATATACCTTGTTGAGAACCGCTTGTCATTTCCTTCTGCTCCTCGTTGGGTTCGAGACTCTTACTTATTGAAAGTACTATGATTGATCCCCTATACTTGTGGGTTATCAGTCACTCCTATTTCGGAACGGGCCTTTGGATTGAGATTTCTAAGTTTTATGTAGTGAAAGCTGGCACTAAAATTGCAGTGGACATAAAAGAGCCTGGTCATGAGATATATGCTAACTTCCCTGATGATATCATCTACCCAGACTTAGTTCGAAGTAAGTGTTCTTTTCAAGTATTTGCATGTTGACTTACCTAGCAATATCAAAGGAATTCTGTAGTATTTAAGCAACTGTTATTCCATTTTCTTACTCTCTTCCTACCTAAGAACTTCTAGTTACCAATATAATTTCTTTTGCCCGGTTTTAACTAAATATTCCCTATACTCCCACTTATATTAGAAAGCGTCATTGTCGAGGAGACTCCGAAGGTGGAGGACAAGGCTGCCAACAAGCGGAGTCGGGTCGATCAAGAACCACAAGCGACTCCGGCAGGCCTGGACTTCATTCGCAGCCTCCCCGATGATATGCTGATAGTCATCATTTCCCTCCTCTCAATAAAATATGGGGCACGGACAACCGTCCTTTCCTGAGGTCACGTCCCCTATGGCACTCCAACTTATGGACTTCATCGATGCCCACAAGCTTTACCATGGCTATCACAAAACCTTGGACGCATTATCCCAGATCCTCGGCAGGCACCATGGCTCAATCAGTGGCCTTATCAAGGGCAAGTTTCATTCCAACGGCAAGAACTGAGCCAAGATTGACGAGTGGTTCCGATCCCCCACCCTAGATCAACTCGAGGAGCTCAGTTTTAATGATCGGCATATGCACTCGTTGTCATCGTTTGGGCTCCGCCTCGGTCCCACGCTGCGCCTCGCCAGGTTCATGAACTGCCATTTCCCCCGATTAATGACGAGCCCGCTCTTTTTCTACCACGACTACATCACCTCAATCTCGTCACCTTCTACATCCCAAAGGATGACATGGAGTGCCTGCTTCGCAGCTGTACTGCACTCGAGTACATTCATCTCCAGGCTAACAATGGGTTGAATAGCTTCCACATCACCTCCATGAATCTTCGGACTATTGATATGTCTCTAATGTATCTATAATTTTTGATTATTCCATGCTATTATATTATCATTCTTGGATGTTTTAGAATCATTTTATATCATTTTTTGGTACTAACCTATTGACATAGTGTCCAATGCCAGTTGTTTTCTACATGTTTTTTACGTCGCAGGAAATCAATACCAAACGGAGTCCAAACGCAGCGAAACTATTTGTAGATTTTTTGGGCCAGAAGACGTCCAGTGGGCCAGGAAAGCACCTAGGGGGTGCTCTGAGGGGAGCCCAACCCACCAGGGTGCGCCTGGAGGCCCAAGCGTGCCCCGGTGGGTTGTGCCCACCTCGGGTGCCCCCTGAACCGCCTCTTTGCTTTTATAAATACCCCAATATTACAGAAACCCTAGGGGAGTCGACGAAAATCATTTCCAGCCGCCGCAAGTTCTAGAAACACTAGATCCAATCTAGACACCATCACGGAGGGGTTCATCATGTCCATTGGTGCCTCTCCGATGATGCCTGAGTAGTTCTTTGTAGACCTAGAGTCCGTAGTTAGTAGCTAGATGGCTTCCTCTCTCTCTCTCTCTCTCTCTCTCTCTCTTGATTCTCAATACAATGGTCTCTTGGAGATCCATATGATGTAAGTCTTTTTACGGTGTGTTTGTTGGGATCCGATGAACATTGAGTTTATGATCAGACCTATTTTTATCCATGATAGTTATTTGAGTCTTCTTTGATCTCATATATGCATGATTGATTATAGCCTCGTATTTCTTCTCTGATATTTGGTTTTTTTGCCAACTCAATCTATTTATCTTGCAATGGGAAGAGGTGCTTTGTGATGGGTTCGATCTTACGGTGCTTGATCCCCGTGACAGAAGGGGAAACGACACGTATGTATTGTTGCTATTAAGGATGACAAGATGGGATCTATTTCTACATAAATAGATCTTGTCTACATCATGTCATCGTTCTTATTGCATTAATCTGTTTTTCCATGAACTTAAGACACTAGATGCATGCTGGATAGCGGTTGATGTGTGGAGTAATAGTAGTAGATGCAGGCAGGAGTCGGTCTGCTAATCTTGGACGTAATGCCTATATAATGATCATTGCCTGGATATCGTCATGATTATTTGAAGTTCTATCAATTGCCCAACAGTAATTGTTTTCCCACCATTTGCTATTTTTCTCGAGAGAAGCCACTAGTGGAAACTACGGCCCAGGGTCTCTTTTCATCATATTTGCCTTTGCGATCTATTTTCCTTTGCATTTATTTTCAGATCTATTAAAACAAAAATACAAAAATACCTTGCTTTAATTTATTTGTTCCGCGACCTATTTATCCTATCTACCACTTTTATCTCACATTATTTGCCTATGTTGAGGCGTCGTACCCGAAAGGGATTGACAACCCCTTTAACATGTTGGGTTGCGAGTATTTGTTATTTGTCTGCAGGTGCTCTTTACGTGGTGTGAGGTGGTTCTCCTACTGGTTTGATAACCTTGGTCTCATCACTGAGGGAAATACCTACCGTCGCTATACTACAACATCCCTACCTCTTTGGGGAAATACCGACGTAGTTCTAGCAGATATCAAAAGGAAATTCTGGCGCCGTTGCCAGGGAGGATCTTCAACATCAACCAGGTTCCTAATTACAAGTCTCATCTCCTCGTAATTTACATTATTTTCCATTTGCCTCTCGTTTTTCTCTCTCCCACTTCACAAAAATTACAGTTTTTATTTGCCCCCTTTTCCGTTCACCGTTTTCTCATTAGATCTGTTTTTGAGTGCAATCTTGTTGTGAAGTCATCATGACTCAAGAGAACACCAAGTTGTGTGATTTCTCAAATACCAACAACAATGATTTTATTAGCACTCCGATTTCTCCTCCCTCCACTAGAGCGGAGTCTTGTGATATTAATACTGCTTTGCTGAATCTTATCAGGAAAGATCAATTTGCCGGTACTCCTAATGAGGATGCCGCGTCCCATCTCAACACATTCATGGAATTATGAGATATGCAATATAAAAAGATGTGGACAATGATGTTGTGAATTTGAAATAATTTCCGTTTTCTTTGCAAGATCATGCAAAAATTTTGTTTTCTTCTTTGCCTCGCAATAGTATTGATTCTTGTAACAAGTGCAAGGATGCTTTTATCACTAAGTATTTTCCGCCCACAAAAATTATTTCCCTGAGAACCCAGATCATGAATTTTAAGCAACTTGAACATGAGCATGTTGCACAATCTTGGGAAAGGATGAAATTGATGATAAGGAATTACCCAACTCATGGGTTAAATCTTTGGATGATCATACAAATTTTTTATGCGGGATTGAATTTTGTTTCTCGTAATCTTTTAGATTCCGCCGCGCGGGGTACTTTTATGGAAATTACTTTGGGTGAAGCTACTAAATTGCTAGAAACGTTAATTGGCAAAATACACACAATGGCATACCGAAAGAGCTCCTACTAGTAAAAAAGTTAATTCGGTAGAACAAATAAATTCTTTCAGTGAAAAAGTTGATGCTCTTATGAAATTGGTTGCTAATAAAAGTGCTCCTATTGATTTTAATGATGTGCCTTTCTCTTCTTTGATTGAGCAAAATAGTGATGCCATAGATGTGAATTTTGTCTCGCGAAACAATTTCAATAACAATGCTTATATAGGTAATTTTAATCCCAGGCCTTTTCCTAGTAATTCATGTAATAATTATGGTAATTCCTATGGTAACCCTACTTATAATAATAATAGAAACACCTCTGATCTTGAGAACAATATTAAAGAATTTATCAATATTCAAAAAGTTTTTAATGCTTCGAAGAAGAAAATTTGAATAAAGTTGATGATTTGTCTAGAAGTATTGATATAATTTCTCATGATGTAGAAACTCTCAAGATGGAAATTTTTGTGCCTAAAGTTGAAGAATCAATTAAAGCTCTTTATGTCTCCATGGATGAAAGTAAGTAAAGAACCGCTATGCTTAGAGCTAAAAGAGAATTTTTAGAAAGAGTGTTTTTGTAACATCCCAAATTTTCAATTTGGAATCTTGGACATTAGATCATCATTGCATATCATATTTTATTGCATTTTGGTTTGATCCTAGAAATTCCACGCAACTCAAGGACCCACGGAGAGAGTTGGGGATTTCGTTATTTTCATATTTGAGTTTTTCTCAAATTTTGAAAAAGGATCATTTGATTTTAATTATTTTATCTTCGAATATTTCTATTATAAAAATAAGAGAGAGGGAATAAAATGACTTTCCCAAAATAAAGAAATATTGGAGATTTAATAATAAAATCAAATAAGATTTTATTTCGGAGTCTTATCGCTATTTTATTTGAATTAGGAAAAATGCGCGTTTTTCAAAATTGCATTTTAGGCCCAAATAAATGTTCATCTTGTCCGGCTTATTTTTAGAGGAGGGGGAAAATTTATTTCGGGATTTTTGGAGTCCATTTAGTATTTCTTTTATTTGTTTTTTTCTGCGCGGAATATATATATATATATATATTAAAATGTCAACACCGACCTAGCCGGGCCGCGCCCGACTAGGACTCCAGCCCGGCCGGCCTTTAAGAGGCGAGGCCCGAACCGCCTCAAACCCTAGCCCCGCCCCGGCTCGATCCGCCATCTCCGATACTACATGCGCATGGCCACCACGACCACGCCACCACGAAGTCGCCATGCCGCTGAAGTCCTTGGCCCGCCCGGCACCCGCCGCCTCCCGACCCGCCGCTGCCCGTCGCCGCCCCGCACTGCCGGAGCCGCCACTGATCCAGCCATCGAGGTAGCCGCCGGATCCGCTGCCGGTTTTTTTTGTAAAACCGTTCGGTTTTTAAAAAAAACTAGATCTGTTTTTTAGATCCGATTCGGTTTTTTCGGTTTAGGTATTTAGCGGACGTTTGTCCGTACCTTCGTTTTAACGAATGGTTTTCGTCTTTTAGCCGCAGACAGCGAACGTTCGTTCGTTAGCCTATTCGTTCATTTTTCTTTTTCTCGGATTTTTCGCGATTATTTCCGATCGCGATTTCTGATCCGATTTTTGTTCTAGTATAACTTTTCGCTCGTTTATCGGAATCAGGCGATTCAAGCGCCTAGAGTTTCATCTCGAAAACCACTTTCCGTTTGACCAACTTAAACAAGTTTTTGCTAATGTAAAAATTGACTTAGGTCCAGATTAGTAAATGAAGCTTGTTTCTTTCGCCGTTTGCGTTTCGTTGCTTCGTTTGATTTGATTCTTTTTGCAAAAAGGAGTTCTTAAATTGAACTTTTTGGTTAGATCTCTTATTTGAGTTTTACCCATGCATTAGATGAGTTCTTATCGTATGCTTGTTTGTTTGCGATAGAGTACCTAGAGTGCGCAGCATGCTACTACGAGTCTCTAGGTTTCACGGATCATCAACAAGGCAAGTAACACTTTGATCATACCTCTTTACTACCCAGTTTTATTGCATTAGATCAATCCTCAAACAATTGCACGATTAGGATCTGTTTAACATGTGGGTTTTGGGAAGTAGATGAGGTAGTACCTATTTACCTGTTTTATTATCAAACCTTTGGGAGTTACTTCTACGTTTGCTTATATTGCTATGCTATGCTAGTAGATGTGGATTGGGTGAGTGTATCCATGACAGATGTGAGATTGTTAATTTTAAAGGTTTACTTAAGGTGGCAACTTAAATTCACATCTGGGTGGACTGAGGCACCTGGGGAACCCAGTGTTGCCTGTATTTTTGGAAATCACCGGGTACCGTGTGATTCTCCTATGGACCGCCATCCAGGCTCAAAGGGATCATGATATTATTCATGCTAGAAACTTCCGTGTGCAGCCGCAAGCTACTATGGGCTCTAGCATAGTTGAGTATGTTGTGTGACCTCTTTCAGTGGTAGACTAGCAGATGTAGGGGATGTAGGTTGGTACTGTCTACCCAGAGTAAAGAGTTAATGCTTCTGAAAGACTGTGTCTCGGTTATCCGTTTCTCAAACACCATGTAGTGCAAGAAATCAAGCGGAGGAGATCGAGTCTTGCGGGGAAAAGTGCGCAAACCTCTGCAGAGTGTATAAACTAATCATGGTTAGCCGTGTCCCCAGTTATGGACGTTTTGAGTATCTAGTACTTGGATTATCATGTGAATCTCATCATGTTACTTAAATTTAATTTTGTTGGGTTAATGATGATGCTTAATTGAGATTGAGTTGGAGTAACCTTCTCAATGTTTAACAACCACCATGATAGTTAAATAAAATTTATTCCTTTGTTGTAGGGAAAAATTGGCTTTATGCAAAATTGTAACCATAGAGCTTTCCACCAGCCATATATGCATGCAGTGATAGCAATATTTCCGTTCATTACTCTCTAGGTGTTACATTGCCAGCATATTCCATGTGCTAACCCATTTTCGAGATGCAACGTTCATGTTGCAGACTTTTCAGACGACGAGTAAGGTGCCTTAGGTCGTGATCTTATACTCAGTGATGCCGTTGGAGTTGATGGACTTGCTTATCTTCCAAGCTTTCCGCTGTTATCATTATTAGATGTCCTTAATCCATATTTATTGTAATAAGTTCTCTTTTGAGACATTCGATGTAATAAGTGTGTGATTGCTAATCTGTTATAAATCCTTCAAGTACTATGCATGTCAGCATTACCAATCCAGGGATGACACTGATGCACAGAGATCAGACTGTTTAAGGTCTGGTCGCTACAGTATTCTAGTGATTACTTTCATAAAACTGATGAGGATCTTAAAATGATTGGTGTTTCTTTTATTGATTCTTTGTTTAGTAAAATTAATATTGATGAAAAAAGGACTAGAGAAGAGTCAACTTTAGTTAGAAGGCGTCCCTCTGATTCGGAGGGTGAAAATCTTGTTGGAAAATTTAATAAAAGTGGGTTTGAAGAGGTCAAGACTTTAACTAGTGATGTGCCCACTATTTTGGATTACAAAGACTTTAATTATGATAGTTGATCTTTGGTTGATTGTATTTCTTTGTTGCAATCCATGATAAATTCACATCATGCTTATGAACAAGATAAAGCTTTTACTAAACATATTGTTGATGCCATGATGAAAGCTTTTGAAGAAAAGTTGGAATTATAAGTTTCAATTCCTAGAAAATTGCATGATGAGTGGGAACCTACTATCAAAGTCAACATTAAAAATTATGATTGTTTTGCTTTATGTGACTAGGGTGCTAGTGTTTCTACGATTCTGAAATCTTTATGTGATGTGCTTGGTCTTACAGATATTGAAGAATGCTCTTTAAATTTGCACTTGGCGGATTCTACTATTAAAAAGCCTATGGGAAGAACTAATGATGTTCTTATTCTTGCAAATAGGAATTATGTGGCCATAGATTTTTTTATTCTTGATATTGATTGCAATCCGTCTTGTCCAATTATACTTGGTAGACCGTTTTTGCGTACTATTGGTGCCGTGATTGATATGAAAGAAGGCAACATTAAATTTCAATTTCCACTAAGGAAGGGAATGGAACACTTCCCTAGAACAGGAATTAGGCCACCATATGAATCAATCATGAGGGCATCCTATGGATCTAGAACCAAAGATGACAAAACTTAGATCCTACGTGTTATGCCTAGCTAGGGGCGTAAAACGATAGCGCTCGTTGGGAGGCAACCCAACTTGTATCTTTTTTGCTTTTTGGTTTTCTTGCTGCTTTCAATAAAATACACAATTATACCTCTGGTTAGATGTGTTTTTGTGGTTTAAATTAGTGTTTGTGCCAAGCAAAAGCTTTTGGGTTGATTTGGGTGAAAGATGATTTGATCTTGCTGAAAAACAGAAACTTACACACTCACGAAAACAATTTTCATAAATCACAGAAACGTGTTTTTGAGTTTATTATTTTTGAAGAAGATTAATATACAAATTCCTCAGGTTTTCCAAATTTCTCAAGATTTTTGGAGTTTGATAAGTATTCGAAATATCCAAATTGCTACAGACTGTTCAGTTTTTGACAGATTCTGTTTTCTTTGTGTTGTGTGCTTGTTTTGATGATTCTATGGTTTTTTTTTGATGAGTTTTTGCCATAGAAAAGTTGGAATACAGTAAATATAATGAAAAATAAAATATGAATAGGTTTGCAACAGTACTTATAATAGTGGTTTGCTTTCTTATACTAACGGATCTCACGAAGGTTTTGTTGAGTTTTGTGTGATTGAAGTTTTCAAGTTTTTGGTGATCTTACGATGGTTGAAGGAATAAGGATTAGCAAAAGGCTAAGCTTGGGGATGACCGAGGCACCCCAAGATAATATTCAAGAAGTAGCAAGCAACTAAGCTTGGGTATGCCCCGAGTGGCATCCCCGCTTTCTTCTAACAACCATCGGTATTTTACTTGAAACTATATTTTTATTCGTCACATATTATGAGTTTTGCTTGAAGTGTCTTGTATGATATGAGTCTTTTTCTTGTTTTGCTTTATGTTTTAAGTGTTGAATCCTTTATGAACACACCTTTTTGAGAGAGCCAAAAATTATGCTATGCTTGCTCCTATGCTTCACTTAAAGTTTAGAGCCATGGATTTGCTCTAGTGCTTCACTTATATCTTTTTTAGCATGGTGTGCTTTGTTATTTTTGAAGAAATGCTCTCATGCTTCACTTAGATTTATTTGGGAGTTAGTAAAATTTTCAGAAATTCTCTTGGTTCACTTGGATTATTTTGAGAGAAAGAAAAAATTACGCTCATGTTCTTTACTTATATTTGTTTGAGCTTATCAAAGGCAACATATGAAAATAGTCCCAAAGTGATAGATACCCAAGGAGGATATAATAAAAACTTGCATGAAGATCATTGGACAAAATAAACTTAATTCTTAGTAATGGTTTTGAGATATGACGATATGATATGTGACTCATGTTGATGAGTAATTGTGCTTTAGTAAGAATATTGTTGTTAAGGTTTGTGATTCCTTATGCAAGCACGAAAGTCAATAGTTATGCAATAACATTTATATCCTACTTGTGGTGCAGTATTCGGTGTTACTTATGCTCAATGCTTGGATACGAGATTTTTTGCTTTTTAGTTGGTCGCTTATCAATTTTTTTACTAGCTTTCATTTTGCACTAAGTATGATCACTACTTGTGCATCCAAAACCCTTTAACCCAATTTGGCATATGAGTCCACTATACCTACCTATATGCGATATTTCCATGTCGTTCTAAGAAAATTTGCATGTGTCATCTCTAATTTTCAAAATAAATTTCTCTTTTGTGTTTCTCTCGTCATGGCGGTGAGGGGTGGCCAATATTTTCCATGCTAGATGTGTTATTATCACGATGAGTGTTTATTCACTTGTTATTGCACGAGAGTACGGAAAAGGTATTAGGGATGCCCAGTCCCGAAATGAAAAATGAATTTACTTTTATGTTGTCAAATAATGAATTCCTAGGAAAGTGTTGGTATGGAGGGCAACCGTGGATTCAGCCAGCCATGGAAAGTGAAAGTAATGGTGGAAAAAGGAATGATGTTTTTTTGGGAACCGCCTATGATGTATCTAGCATGGAAAGTGTTGGGAGCTCTAAGTCGTTTTTGTTGGTGGGAAAAGTATGCCTCTCAAAAATGTTTTTATCTCTCAATTTAAGCTTTGAGCTCTAGCACCTCTACAAATCCCTACTTCCCTCCGCAAAGGGCCTTTCTTTTACTTACCCAATTTTTATTTTGAATTTGAATATCCATCTTCTCTTATAAAGCAGCAACTAAGGGGCACTATGATCGTATTTGAGCATTGGGTGTAGCTAATAATAGATTGTGTTTCATGAATGGGTCAATGATTGAGCATAATGGGCTAGGGATAACTTGCTTTAGTGTAGATATTTTGAAAGACATGGTTGCTTGTTGGTATGCTTGAGTATTAAAGTCTTCATGTCAAAACTAGACTATTGCTTTGAACCATATAAAAGTCCAAATGTCCATGCTATAAACAAAATAAATGTGATGAACATGTTAGGCAGCAATCCACATCAAATATTCTGTTTTTATCATTTATCTACTCGAGGACGAGCAGGAATTAAGCTTGGGGGTGCTGATACGTCTCCAACGTATCTATAATTTTTTATTGTTCCATGTTGTTATATTATCATTCTTGGATGTTTTACAATCATTTTATAGTCATTTTATATCATTTTTGGTGCTAACCTATTGACATAATGCCCAACATCAGTTGCTGTTTTCTGCATGTTTTTTACATCGCAGGAACTCAATACCAGACGGAGTCCAAACGCAGTGAAAGTTTTTGTGCATTTTTAGGCTAGAAGACATCCAGTGGGCCAGGAAAGCACCTCGGGGGTGCTCCGAGGGGAGCACAACACACCAGGGCGCGCCTGGAGGCCCAGGCGCGCCCTGGTGGGTTGTGCCCACCTCACGTGCCCCCTGAACCGCCTCTTTGCTCTATAAATACCCCAATATTCTAGAAACCCTAGGGGAGTCGATGAATATCAATTCCAGCCGCCGCAAGTTCCAGAAACACCAAATCCAATCTAGACACCATCACAGAGGCGTTCATCATGTCCATTGGTGCCTCTCCGATGATGCGTGAGTAGTTCTTTGTAGACCTACGGGTCCGTAGTTAGCAGCTAGATGGCTTCCTCTCTCTCTCTCTCTCTTTATTCTCAATACAATCGTCTCTTGGAGATCCATATGATGTAAGTCTTTTTGCGGTGTGTTTGTTGGGATCCGATGAACTTTGAGTTTATGATCAGATCTATGTTATTATCCATGAAAGTTATTTGAGTCTTCTTTGATCTCTTATATGCATGAGTGATTATAGCCTCGTATTTCTTCTCCGATATTTGGGTCTTGTTTGGCCAACTCGGTCTATTTATCTTGCAATGGGAAGAGGTGCTTTGTGATGGGTTCGATCTTACGGTGCTTGATCCCATTGACAGAAGGGGAAACGACACGTATGTATCGTTGCTATTAAGGATAAGAAGATGGGGTCTATTTCTAAATAAATAGAGTTTTTTTACGTCATGCCATCGTTCTTATTGCATTACTCCATTTTTCCATGAACTTAATACACTAGATGCTTGCTAGATGGCAGCCGATGTGTGGAGTAATAGTAGTAGATGCAGGCAGGAGTGGTCTACTAATCTTGGACGTGATGCCTATATAATGATCATTGCCTGGATTTTTTCATGATTATTTGAAGTTCTATCAATTGCCCAATAGTAATTGTTTTCCCATCGTTTGCTATTTTTCTCGAGAGAAGCCACTAGTGAACACTACGGCCCCCGGGTCTCTTTTCATCATATTTGCCTTTGCAATCTATTTTCCTTTGCATTTATTTTCAGATCCATTAAACCAAAAATACAAAAATACCTTGCTGCAATTTATTTGTTCTGCGATCTATTTATCCTATCTAGCACTTTTATCTCATGTTTTTTGCCTATCTTGAGGCGCCGTACCCGAAAGGGATTGACAATCCCTTTAACACGTCAGGTTGCGAGTATTTGTTATTTGTGTGCATGTGTTGTTTACGTGGTGTGAGGTGGTTCTCCTACTGGTTCGATCACCTTGGTATCATCACTGAGGGAAATACCTACCGTCGCTATACTGCATCATCCCTTCCTCTTCGGGGAAATATTGACGTAGCTCTAGCAGACATCAACTATTTACGTGTGTTGCTGGTGCTGCAACAAGATATCACATAAGGTGTATCATAGTATGGTCATTGAGGACACACCTTCACTTGAGAGATTACTTGTAGTTGATCAACAAGGTCCAACAAGAATCACTGTCATTTATGCGCCAAAATTGCCAGTGGTGGGCTATTCGTCTGTCAGATAATCCGAACTTGTTATTGGATCCACACCCGTTTAGGTACAACAGTTGCCTTCTTCCTCTCCTTGAAATTAACATTATTTATAATTTTGAAGATGTATGTTCGTCTGTCGTCCAGAAAATGATTCAGTTAAGCTTGACCCCGAGTTTGTGTGCAGTGAAGGTCTTCGCACTAGAATCTATCGGCCTGGAGAAGCTATATATCAAGGTGATGCTCCCACTACTATAGGATGCTGCTAACGCAACACTACGATCAGAGACCCTTTGAGAAACTATGTGTGATGCAATAATTGCAAATGGTGGTGTCAGAGAGCCGTAAAAAATGTCCAAAACGTTTGCGATGACGGATGCATCAAACACGGTTCAGATTTTAGTTGCGTGTGCGATGCAGGGCATACGGTTGATTCAGCAAAACTGTTTGTGATGAGGAAGAACAACAAAAACAGGCAGCCATATCAATGTGTGTGTGATATACGGCATACAGTTCACTCCGATGAACCGTTTGCGATGATTGAGGTGAACACAAATGATTCAGCACAACAAGATGTGTGTGATACCCGGCAAACAGGTCGGTAATCAAAATTGTGTGCCATCATTATAGACAGCCCAAACGGTCTTTTTTTGTGAATTATGTGTTCGTCAGGGCACACAGTTCAACAAACCAACCTGTGGGCGATAATGTAGAAGATCTTTGTCTAATATATATTACTAACCGTCTGTGATGAGATTGACAGGATAAACAAAGATATATACAGTCTACTTAATTTAGTCCTAGTTCTTGTTGTTGGCGAGGACGCTTCTTTCTGCTGACCATTGGCTTTTTATCGCCGCCTCCATCATCATCGTCGTTGCTGTCATCGTCCTCCTCCTCCTTGTTCGACCATTTCTCCTCCTCATCATCGTCGTCCCAATCTTCTTCGTCCTCCGATGGCTGCTCGTCCATCTGGTTGTCGTCTGACGACTCCGGAGGTGGCGTCCCTTCTATGAACTGGATATAATTGAGGTCTTGGCTCGACGCCGGACTCATGGAAGACGAGCGGGATGACTCTGATGTTGACCTATCATCGGGCGCCAGACTGCTGGCCGAACTGTCGTCCTCGCTGTCGCTCAACATGGCTGCAGAGTGTGTGCCAGTGTGTAGCGTGGCCTGCCGGGGACGATGAAGATGGTGGACAATTAACACTACTAGGGAAAACCTTATACACAGAATGTTACCAGTAGCGCTGTATAAAATCAAACGCTACTGCTACTTAGTAGCAGCGCGCGTAAATAAACAACACTATGCTATGACTTTAGCGATGGCGCTTAAAAGCGCTGCTGCTATGTTTGAACTGGTCGCACATGGTTAGTTAAAAAGCGAGAGCGGCAGATATCGCCTCAGCGCATCTTGCTACTCTCCTTAGTCAGAAGCGCTTACGTGTAAGCGCTGCTACTAACGGAAATAAAATAAAGTGAAAACAAGTAGATAAGTGAATGAAAATGAAAGAAACAGAGAAAGGAGAAAGGGAAAAAATAAAATGTAAAGAAAAATAAAAGAAAACAGGGAAAAAGGAGAAAGGAATAGCAGTAGCGGGTTTCAGGAAATGCGCTGTAGCTAACTTAGCTATAAGCGCGCTTTGAACGCAGCCTTCATGCGTTCACTTTAACAGCGGTTCCCCCCTGCCCCCCGGCCACCACACTTCTTCCCCAAATCCCTCGCCCTCGCCGCCGTCTCCCCAATTCGCCGTCGCCCCACTTCGCCGCCGTCTCCTGCCGGCGTGGACGCCCGCAACCTCACCGTCTCCTCTCGAGGCCGCCGTCATCCTCACCGCCGTCGCCCGAGGCCGCCCTCAGCCTCATCGCCGCCACCCGAGGCCGCCCTCGACGTCACCGTCGGTGCCCTCCACCTCACCGCTGCCCGAGCCCGCCCAGGACTGCCGTTGCCCGTGCCCGAGCCCGCCCTCTCCGCCCCTGCCTCCGTCACCGAGCACCTCCCCACCACCGTCTCTCCCCTCTCTGTAAGTCCCCCACCCCTCCCCCCCCCCGACTCCTCTCTCTCTACATTTTAGAGAAAAAGTTAGTAGAGCAAAAGTTTGTTTAGAGCAAAGGATGTTAAGTAGTAGATGTTAGAGCAAAAATTAGTTTAGAGCAAAAAATTTGGTTTACAACAAAAGTTAGTTAGGGTAGTAGGGTTTAATTAGGGTAGATGCTGCTTGTATAGTATATAGTGATACTTGTAGATGTTAATTAGGTTAGGGCAATAGTGGTACTAGTAGTTGTTAATTAGATGTTTTTCAGTTAGGGCACTAGAGTTTTGCTAGGTTAATTAGGTTAGTAGTGCTGCTAGTAGTAGTGGTACAGTAGGTTAATTAGGTGATGTTAAATGAATAACCTAAATGAATGAAATTAGTAGTTAGCTGAATTTTTTTCCTTTCATCATTATAGAGCACTAAAGCTAACTGAATTTTGTTCTATTAGTAGTTAAATGAATTTTCTTCTACACTTTGTTTTTGAATTAGCTTGTGAAATTTGGACATGTGGTTGCTCGTGTATATTTGGACATGTGTTGCGGTGTCGAAGAGGGATATTTGAACACTGTTTCTGGGAATGATGCTGAGTGGCCTATGTTTTTCGAACGTTGATTCATTTCGTTAAAGCAAATTTCAAGTTCTCGATTTGTCCACTTTTAGCAAAGGTCATGCGAAATTTTCCGTGAATTTGGCATGACTTGTCTACAAACTAGGACATATCGAGTGCCCGGGATTTGCCGCACCAGGAAGGAGTCAACATTCCTGCAAAAAAAATAGGCCTTTTTTATGTCATTATTCATTTTATTAGGTCTAGAATTAATTGACTAGATTTAATCATAGGAAACATGGCTAGCAACGATGAAGAACAGGGTTCTCGTGATTGCGACGACGTCTACCGGGCGGCAGACAAATTTTTTAGCCTTACCGACGATCAACTGATGTTGTTGCTGGGCCCACCGGTGGCATCGGGGACTGAGACCAACACGCAGACCAGCGCTAAGACTGAGACCGGCGCTGAGACTCAGACCGGCATCGAGAACGGCGCTGAGACTGAGATCGGTGCTGCCTTGGGGAGCGGAGCCGGTGTAGAACCGAAAGCAAAGAGGCAACGGCTTCCTAACAAACTAGGACTACTAGACTGGTGGTCACGGAGGTGGACGACGGCATTTTTGAGCCAAAGGCGCCCGAGGAAGCGCGTCGATGCTACGACAATCAAATAGGCTGCATCGTACGGACAACCGCCACCATCAACGATGAGAAACTACAGAAGATAGAAAATATGAGGAGCTCCCTCCTAAAGAAGTTTCACCAGATATTTTTGTTCCCGGGCCGGAATGAGAAGGATTATGAAGATCCAGACGAGGACCCGGCAATGAAGAAGATAAACAAACACGCCATGACCAAGTTTAGCGACGCGTTGGCCGCCTGGAAAACTCGAGTGAAAGCAAGGATCATCTACAAGAAGGAACCCTACTCCAAGATTGTAAAGGATAATCCGACAATCACGGAAGAGCAGTTTCAAATATTCAAGGAGGCTTGCAAGGCCGAAGCTGCCAAAAAAAGTCTAAGTACATGAAGGGGCTTCAAGAGAGGAACATTGGGAGCGACCACCTCGGAAGCCATGGTTACGGCAGAAAGAGGTCCAAATGGGCCAAGGAGGACGCGGAAGCCGTGAGTCTGGGCATACCAGACCCCTTGGCGGATTTCACCGTCCCGCAGGAGCATGACGTCCTGAGGGACCGGCACCGTTGGGACCCAGTGAAGAAGGTTTACGAGACAACACCGGTCATTACGTAGTTCATGAGACTGCTGGTAATTTTAGTTTCTGATCAATTCGACTGCACACGTTAGTCATATTTGTAAACGATCCTTGTGCCTTTTGCAGAGAGAGCAGTACCGGATTGCGGCCGAAAGCGACTCGCCGTCTGAGGCACTGGCGAGGCCCAAGTGGGACATTCCATTCAACCGGGCGTTGAACATATTGAAACGACAACCGGTGGATACTTGACCGTCGTATGGACGCGTGGCACGGTGTCGAGACGGCGCCACATGGAAAAAGTACTACCGTGAGACCACGGAGGAGAGAAAGGAAAGACGGAGGTTAACTGAAGAAAACATCGACAAGAAGGTTGAGATTGCGGTTGAGAAGAAATCATCTCGACGATCGCAGAGCAGCGGTAGCTGCCGCAAAACAGTGGTTGCAGATTTGTCTACTTCCTTGGTGACGGGCGTTTTCACTTGGACAAGGCAAAATCCGAAAAAATGCAGAGGACTTTCCCTTGCGACTTCTTGGGAGCACTCGCCACGCACCGCTCCCTTTTGCTCCCCGATCGGCTCCCGCACCGCTCCCCGCGATCGGACATGCTCGGCGGTGCCGTCTTTGGCTGAGCTCGATGCCCTCACGGTATCTCGCTACACCGCCCCTTCAATATAAATGTATAATCTCCCGTTTTCGTTGCCTTTTGGATGTCTCACGTCGCAGACTTTTCTTTGCGGGCGAGCGAAACCCGTGCACCATATTGTACACCATCGGCAACGAGAAGGTGGGCGTGGGGAAAGCGGCGATAATGGGCGAAGGAACCATTGTTCCACACCGGCCGATCCCCGAACGTCTTCAAGATTTCCGTGGCGATGTCGAACCGGGCCACGAATTTGCCTCCTCCAATACTACTGGTGGATGACGAGGAGACACCGCGTCGGCTTTGTGATTGTTGCAATGGGTGGGTCCTGTTGTGGCCAAAGAGTCTGCTTCGTTTGGAGGTGGTCGGGAGCACACCCACGAGCACGCAGCCTCAGCAAGGTATGAACATCAACACCCCACCTACCCAATTAACGTCAGGTGTCGGGTTGGGTGATAGCGGACGGGGTAAGGAGGAGGCTCCATTAGTCGCTGGTGACGTCGCCATGGATGAGGATGAGGACGACGGTGGCGCTGAACAGTATGTCTATATTGGCGCCTCCTCAGGGTTTGAGCGTCATGAGTCGGTGCCTGAATTTCCGTCTCAACGTATTATGGACGACCTTCCGGTAGTAAAGAAGTCTAGGAAGAGAGCGAGGAAAGGAAAAAAAGTTGATTCTATGATCCAGCCGCCTCAGCAGCCTCGGCTTCTAGACCGTATAGATATCCCCGATGCGGATAAATGGCATATCCCCGGTCAACCAATCCTACCTGCAACAGCGCTACAGGCCAGATTCAGTGATCTAAGGAGACTTCATGACGATGTGCTGCAGGTAGAGAAAGGCCTCATCGCCTCGACAGATCCAGGATACCCACTCTACGTGGTTAACTTTCCGCGGCAAATGTCGTGCGTCGACAGCTTCCCCGCGGATAAGTTCTTCCTCCGATTCGATTGCATATTCGACATGTATCACGTGAAGAAGCTGGATTTTACGTTTGTCCGCCTTTATGCCTTGCACATGAACTACATCATCGGGTTTGAGCAGATATCTCATATCTGTGTTGCTGACCCGTACTACATGCACGAGGGCTTCTTGGGAGTCTGCGCAGAGCACCGAGTATACGCGAGGGAATACATCGTCAATTTCTTGCTCGCCAATAAGGACAAGGGGGCAATTCTCGTGCCTTATCACCCCGTGTAAGTCATCCGCTCTGCTATCCTTCCTTCGATTTAAATCATTCATTTGCACGGTGGAGGCTAAGTAACTTGAGGCGTACTTATTTTGCACAGCGGCGGGCGCGCTGTCCTCATCATCCTATACCCCCGATTCTCCCATGCTCTTTACTTGGACTCCTCGAAGAACATTCACAAAAAGGATTACGCCCACATCAAGGATGTTCTCGACAGTGCTATGTCTTACTACCAAGCAAGGGCTGGAGAGGTTAGGGACAAGAAGAGAAGGGGCGGCAGGGTCGCCTTCAGCCATAAGACTGACTTCTGCTGCATCACAACCGAATGATTCTCTTAATGATGGATTCTATGTCCTACACCACATGCTGGAGTACAGACGGGATCACCAGAACCTTCGCATGTCACCTAGATCCGGCGATGCCCATATTCTGCAATGGGCAAAGAACGTAGGAGATGTCGAGGATCATCCACTTCGAGCCGAGTTCTATCACATCCAGCGCGAACTTGCCCAAATCATGATGAAGGAGGTCGTCGGAAAAACAGGGATGTTCTACGAAGAAGGACAAATGTCGCGGGAAGACGTCTGAACATGGGTAGCCGCTCAGCGTCTCGACCTGAAGCCTTTCACTAGGCTCGGGGACTATCTCCCTGACATGGATGGATGGAACGACATGTTGGAGTGATTGTCATATATGACAATGTGTTCGTTTAGTCCATACTTTCTGTATGACAAAACTTTGAGTTATGCACGGTGAAACTTTATTTGTGATGTAATTAAACCGTCCTCCTCCTCGACTAGCGAAAATCACTCTAGTTAGGGCATTTTGGGGTACGATGAACTTTGTTATTTATGCTTATGATATGTTGTTTCTATTTTTGCCAAGTCATCTCTTTACATTGCTCAACTATATATGTTGCATATCATCGACTCATGTGATGATGCAGGTGCATAGATCATCCATGGTGAATAAGTCCTACGCTAGGAGTATATATACGACAAGTGGCCGAGTGTCGAGCCCAGTGTACCGGTTTACGGTTTCGGCGACATGCGAGAGTTAGTTTAGGTTCACGCTAATGCGAGAGAGGGATACGAACTCATGTACTCAAAGTGATAGCTCTTCTCGCGTATATCGTTGTTTAGATGGATGACGATGTATTTGCAAGTAATCGAGACTTGTATCGCTATTTTCGAGATGATGACGAGAGACCACTTTCTGTTGGATGATGATTACGATGATGACATGATTTGATGAGACTAATTGTATGTATATGCTATGATTACATTTGTATGTGTATGATATGCTAAAGATTATTGTATAAAGCCTATTCAAATACAAAACAAATACAAAAACAAATATGCAGGAAAAAAACTAATAAAACTAGTAGTAGCGAGGGGGGAAATTTAGCAGTAGTGCCGCATTACCAGTAGCGCTTCCCGGTAAACATCGCTGCAGATAATATCAGCAGCGCCCTTTTCTAAACAGCGCCACTGACTATTCATGTATAGCGATGGCGTGGGACAACAGCGCCATCGCTATCGTTAGTCAGAAGCGCCTTATTAGTAGCGCCGGTCCCCGCGCTACTGAGAGGCCCAAAACCCGCGCTGCTGCTAGGCTTTTCCCTAGTAGTGTAAGCGGGGTATGCAGAGAAGAGGAACTGCCAATTGAAGCGGGGGTTGACGTATTATTTAACCGCAATTATTTGTACCCACTCACTCCAAATGCCCGGGGTTGCGCAGGACTCCTATTGTCTATTTGGCTGGTTTCCTTTTCCGGTACAAAAACAAGGAACGCGTTTTGGGATTACGCACCGGTAACGGTACGAACGGAGTAGGATAGTTGGCAAGCAATACATTGAGCTCTTCTTATTGATAAAGCCAGTAATAATCAAACTAGAAAGGAAAAGAAAAAAGACAGAAAAATATCTGCACGAATCTTCGCGTAACATCAATGGCATAGGAGTGCCTAGATGTGCATTATTTAGAGCACATCTAGATGTGCTTTAGCCATACTGTCAAACAAAACCCCTAATCATCATTGCAAACAGCGCATAGAACATGGCTAATGCGACAAACATAACTACACATGCTAGTTCCTTCTTGTCTCTTGCTTTCATCTGTTGCCTACGATTGATTCTTTCTTGCTTCATCATACTGATTGTACATTCCAGATCAGCCAGTTTCTTCTTCAGCTTAACGTTAACTTCTATGAGCTTGGTGATAACACTCTAAGCCCTGCCATGCCATTCTTCATCCAGCCAGTTAACAAAGGCACAAGCCTCATATCCCTGCCAATGTTAAATAGTATTCAGGATGAGTGGTGGCATTAACTCAACTAAAATGATGAACTTAGCACTAACCTCTAAGGGGCAACTGAGAAACCGCCTGCCAATGTCGAATCCCTCCGTGCATCCACGTCAAGCGGGGGTGTGCCCGTGCACACAACTCAGCTTTTGGGACTTCTCGATGGCGCAAAACTCGGAGTCAAACTCGTGTTCTAGGGGTCTGGAGTCATGCTCCAGATCTGGCGGCAGATCGCTTTCCTGGGGGGGTACAATTAAGGACGGATTCAACAAGGAGCTACTTTGGACATGCTAAAAAAGACCGGGATAGATTGGAACCTGATAGGATGATTCGGATCCATAGTACACATGCGTTGTGATGACCTTAGGAAAGTGCTCGGTGGCGACCGCCGTCGTGGCAGCAATACGAGAAGGAGCAGCCGCACTGAAACTATCAGCACCACTCGCCCGCATTCCCCAATGTCAGCTCCACGCGAGGAAATTTGGAGGCTATGAAGAGATTTGGGGGAAATGGGGAAATTGTGGGGATAATCTAATGGTCGGGAACTACTTATGGCACCATATGTTGGAGTATACGGCACACAGTTTATACATGTCATTTGTGTCAGGTATTACAACGTCACACTTGATTTGCGCAACAAACCGTGTGAAAAGAAAACATAGGTAAGACACGGTTGCCATTACATAACCGTATGTGATGTACTACCTTGTACATATAATTGAGTTATAGTGATACCGTGTAAACAGTCGATCTGCGGATACACAACCGATCTGCGGATATCCGTAAAAAAAGCCGGTATGCATCTAGAGATGGAGGCGGTGGCCTATGCAAGGGCTACCAGAGAAGAGGTCAATCCTCGGTCGGTGGGCGGTGGGGGCATCATAGGAGGTCAATCCTCGGTCTGCGGCGGAGGATATGAGGAGCTCAGCCGTCGAGGTCGGCGGCGGCGTGATTCGAGCACATCCATCGTGGCCGATGGCGGGATAGTGGAGGTCGAACTTCAGGCGGCAGCCGCACTAAGCTTTGCTCCTCGACCCTGCTGTCTCGGCGTGCTGCCGCATTGCGCTTCTCTGTCTGCTGGGTGGAGGTCGCCGCGCGGCTACTTAATTAAGGTATTCTTTTCGTGAATGGCTTAATTAAGGTATCAATTCCTAAGAGTAGTGTTGTACTAGTACTCTGCGTGTAAATTGGCTGGCTATGAATTTTTGTCATTGCACGTCTGGATAACAATATGGAGCGCCCTCGGTAATTATGAAAATAAAGCCTTGTGATTGATGCACGCATGATTCGGCAACAGTTAATCCGTGTATCAATGTTGTTGTTTTGTTATTAATTACCATTCATGTGGTGCAGATGGAACGATTTGAATGGATGAAAGATCAGAATACCGTAGATTTTATCCGTGGTGTGACAGAGTTCATGAATTTGGTTGAAAGTACAAAGAGAATTTGTGATGCGGATTACATCATGTGTCCATGTGCTGATTGTGCCAATACAGAGTCACATGTAGTTACAGATGTCAAGTGGCACTTACTCTCTCGGGGATTCATGGATGGATATACACGTTGGACCAGACACGGTGAAGACGAGGTCAAAGATGAAGATACCCAGGGCTGCGAGATGCCAAACCCCGATCAATGTCACTTGGATGTTGAATCTAACATCGGGGCAGAGGCGTCAAGCTACCAATGGAACACCAGAAAGCCAAAACGCCCACTAGAAAACCAAGACGTCGACGCAGATGACAACGATCTTGATATGCCAGATTTTGCTGCTATGATTATGGATTTCAAGGGCCCAGACAAGGAAATTATTGGGTACAAGGATCTGCCAACCATTGATGCGGACTCCTAGAAAGAATTGTATCCAGGTTGAAAAAAGAAATATTCTAGGTTGAGTGCCACCCTGGCGCTTCTCAGATTTAAATTAGCAAATGGTGTCTCAAACAAGGGCTTCACAGAAATGTTAGGTATTTTCAAATAAATTCTTTCGGAATATAATGTGCTCCCCAGAAGCACGAATGAAACGAAGAAAATTGTTTGCCCATTGGAACTTGAAGTACAGAAGATACACGGTTGTGTGAATGATTGTATATTGTACTATGGTGATTACAAAGATTTGCGTGCATGTCCCGAATGCAAGAATGCACGATACAAGCGCAGGAGAGCGAAGGACAAGTACAAATTGAATGACGAGATCAAGACAGGAATCCCGTTCAAGATTGTTTGGTACTTGCCTTTAATTCCAAGGTTGAGGCGATTGTTTGAAAACCCTAGAGAGGCAAAGAGGTTGCGGTGTCATCATGATGAGAGAATTGCGGATAAGTATATGAGGCACCCGAAAGATGGGGCTCAGTGGGAATTAATCGACAACAAGTTTGAAGACTTTGCCAAGGATCCTAGAAGTATAAGGCTCGGGGAGTGTACTGACGGGATGAATCCTTTTGGCGATATGAGCACCAATCATAGCACATGGTCGGTGCTTCTATGCATATATAACCTATCTCCTTGGTTGTGTATGAAGAAAAAATACATTATGATGTCAATGATTATCCAAGGCCCAAAGCAACCTGGAAATGACATTGACATTTACATTCAGCTACTGGTAGAAGAACTGCTGACTGGGTGGATAGATGTACCTACTGTAAAATGTTATGATGCTTACAAAAAGGAGATTTTCAATCTACATGCGATTCTGGTGCACACCATTCAAGATATGCCGACATTAGGCAACACATCGAGGCAGAAAACAAAGGGACATGTAGGGTGTGTCACATGCATGGATAGGATAGCTAACAGAAGACTTCCCAACTCATGCAAAACCGTGTATTTGCGTCATCGTAGGTTCTTACGGAAAAATCACCCATACTGAAAGATGAAAGCTGAATTTGATGGTACAGCAGAGGTAGAAGTGGGCCCAAGACCCTATGATGGGGAGGTGGTCCACAACATGGCCAAACAAATAAATGTTGTGCTTGGCAAGAATCACGCTAAGACGGTGAAACAAACACCCAAGGGTCAAGTGTTTAAGAAGAAATTGGTGTTCTGGAAATTACCTTACTGGGAGATTCTACGTGTATGTCACTGCATCGATGTCATGCACGTAGAGAAGAACGTATGTGAAAGCATCCTTGGTACTCTGCTCAAGATTAAAGGCAAAAGAAAGGATGGTGAGGGTTCACGGCTCAATATGCTTACTGATCAATCAAAAGGCAATAGTGAAGCAGAAGATGATGACAAATTCATCAAAGCTCGTCAGAGTTACAATTCAGTACAAAAGAAGCAAAATAGTTCTTCACCTATTTGTTGTCAGTTAAGACACCCTCTTCCTACTCTGCAAACATCATAAGTCTCGTGGATGTGAGCTCAGGTAAAATGAAGTTGGGACACATGAAGTCACATGATTGCAACGTATTGTTGACACAAATCCTCCCGGTGGCCATCAAGAATCTGTTGGACAAAGATATAAGGAACACACTCATTGAGCTCTGCGATTTCTTCAACCAACTATGGCAGAAAGTTGTAGATCCTGAAGAGCTGGATCATATGCAAGATGATATTGCAAGAATATTGTGCAACCTAGAGATGTTTTTCTCACCTCATTCTTTGATGTCATGGACAATCTCATTGTGCACCTTGTTGACAAGATAAAGTATTGTGGTCCTGTGTTTCTTCGCAACATGTATCCCTTTGAGCGGTTCATGGGAATACTGAAGCACTTTTGTCGGAACCGAAACCATCAGAAGGCAAGCATCCTACAAGGTTATACCGCAGAGGAGGTGGTTGAGTTTTGCACCGAATACATGAAACAACGACCTATAGGTTTGCCCCTCTCTTTCCACGAGGGAAGGCTGAAAGGTAAGTCGGTCCTTGCTGGCACACAAATGGCTGCACCGGAAGAATTGGCAGAGAAAGCCCATTTAACGGTACTGCTTAATAACCCAGTTCTCACCGCTTACGCCAAAGAACACTTGGCGGAGATACACCAAAGCTTCTTACCAATGGTGCCTTCATCAGATGTGGAGATGAAGGAGCACACTAAGAACTACGCCGAATGGCTGAAGAAGCGTTTGGCACAAGGATCCATCGATGACATTGCTATGTGGTTGGCACAAAAGCCATCACCTACGCTGTTGATGTACCAATCATATGACATAAATGGATACACGTTCTACATTGATGAACGTGATGAGAAGAACTCATATCAGAGCAACTCTGTTCGAATAGAATGCATGACTGTAGATGAAGCTGATAAAAGGGTATACTATGGAACCATCAAAGAGATTTTGGAGCTTGACTATATGAAAGTTAAGGTGGCATTATTCAGGTGCTCATGGATCCCTCTTTGTCAAGTAAAGGTTAATGATTACAGGAAGACCTGTGTTAACAGGACAATGATGGCATATCACGCGGACCCGTCCATTCTTGCCAGCGATGCTACATAGATTTTCTTTGCGGAAGACCCTTTGCATAAGAACGGCCATGTAGTGATACATGGGAAGAGGAGGGTACTGGGTGTCGACGATGTTGCCGATGAGACGAGTACGATGAATTTGATGAGTTGCCAGCCAAGGGATCACGCAACCTTGTAACACAGAAGCATAAAATCATCAAAAACCGAAGTACATTCGGGGTCAACTTAATGATCCCAGTTCCCCCATGTACATGGGAATTAAGCCGTAAGACTAGTCTTTATGCCTACCCTGCAACTTAATTTGTTCAATTTAGAACTGTCGCGTGTACTGAATTTGTGAGTTATGCCCGGTTTTCTGTTGATGTAAGAACCATTAATATGTTGACCTTGATATGTTGTCAGCTCAGGCAATGAATATGAACTGTCTTTTGTTATTATTATTATTATTGTTATATCATAGAGGTGGCACACTCAATTGATCTCACTACAGTATGTGTGAATAAAAATATGCATGCAATCTGGATTGCTAATAGCACAAGGTCCGTTGATGAAAGCCGTGTGCCGACAAAACCCCGCCCACGATCTAAGTCATGCATTCTGATTGGCCAGAATCCAAACCCCATGGATCGTACGTCTGCACCGTTGGATGCTCCCAAATCAAACGGCGATCCTCATCCCTTTCGATAGCACATGCAGTTCTGGTTGTAATTTTATTTTTATGCAAAAAATGCACGTTAAACTCAAAAAATATCTTAAATATAGCTAACGATACCCAAAATGTGCCAGCAAATAAAAGTCGTGGTATAATGGTGATTGCGTACCGTGTAAATACTTATGAGGCCAAACGATGAAGTCAACGGCCACAAGAGTTTGAATTGAGACGTCTCCTCTGGGAAACCATGATCCTTCATGTGAAATGCTCCGGTTTGGAAGGAACGATCGTCAAAACTTGTGCCAAACTTTACCATTTTTTCATGGGGTCGTGATAGCATGCCACAGGCACACATCAATTTTGATGAGATGTCCGGACTCCATCTGAATTTCTTGTAATTAAAATATCAACTAGGCCTATGCCAGTGGCCGCACCTCGCGGCCGAAATGTTTGAAACTTCTCCCTACTTCTCGAACAAACGGATGAAAACCCGCAAAGCGACGCACAAATGATTTGTACACCTTCTTTGCTAGGATGGTCGTAATGGGATATCATAGCCAGTATCATGCCAACTAGGCAATTTTGATGAGCTGTCATAGAATTAAATGAAGAAAGAGAGGGTTAAATATCATATCATGAAACCGTGTGTCATAATAAATGCTATATATGCTACTATGTGTCATGCATGATACTAGTATATGATCGATACTCCCTCCATCCGGGTTTATTAGGCCTAAAGACAACTTCTCTTAGACCAAGACACATAGTAATTTGCTCACATTAATTATTCCATTCCACTCCCAATGTACTCTCTCACATGCATGCAACCAATGAAAAAGCATGCATGAAGTGTATTAATTTTCCAACCATGGCACCAACAACAATGTCTTTCAATGCAACCAATGAAATGGTTGCATGCATGCACCTTTCCAAAGCAGGGCCTTATAAAAAGGGACATGCATGCTTGTGTTGCTGAGAGGCCTAATATACCCGGACGTAGGGAGTACTAGCTAGCTACCTCTGTAATGCGTGCATAGTATCATAAGTTAGACTACATATACCCACAGTGGGAGTAACATAGGTAGTAACATCACACATATCTAGATAAAATAGATGATGTGGCAAGCAATAAATGAAGGAAGAGTGGCAGTAACATAGCTAGTTACTAATTAAGACTAGCCACAGTGCATAGTAACATACACTAGTAACATACACATATCCCTAGACTATGTTACTACCTTCATAGTGGGTAGTAAACATAAATGTGGTGTCATGCAAAGTTTCATTTATTAGGTTATAGACTCATAGTGCATTGAGACATGTGATTTTTTTTCGACTATATACTGCAAGGCAACAGCCTCACAGTTCTTTATTGAAAAAGAACCAGAGAATTACAAGAGTACAATTTACAAGCAAAACAAAAGGAAAATACTTAAAAAGAGGTCTAAGAAAGGGTAGCTATCCAGGAGACCAGGCTATCATTATATTTACTATGAGCCTAAAGCGAAATGTCATGGATAAAATTCCTCCTCCAAGATGTAAAGGAAGGCCACTCGTTTCTGAAGATCTTCCCATTCCTTTGTGTCCAAATATTCCATGTAGTAGTGAAGACAACCTCTATGAAAAAAGGAAGGCCAAAATCCCTCCTAGCAGATAGAGCCATCTCATATGTAGTCTGGTTCGGTTGAACAATCCAAGAAATCCCAAGGTAGTTCCAAACACTTTGATTGAAGTTGCAAGCAAAGAAGAGATGTACGCGATCTTCATGAGTAGCACAAAGGCATAGAACACAATTGTCATCCTGTATGATCCAGTGTCGGCGCTGCATCATATCCCTAGTATTCAAACGGTCCATTAAGATAAGCCATCCAAACACTTTAAACTTGAGCGTACAAGCACACTTCCAAATCCATTTGAAAATGGGATCAACCACTAGGTGGGAGAAGCAAGACTCATAGTAAATATTTGATTTAAAATCTCCAGATTTATATGTCCATTTCCAAATGTCCTTTCTTTCCTCATCCAGGTTGATCATTGACAACAGAGACTAGAGTTGTGTGAACTCAGTATAAGCCTCCTGCGACAAAGGCAGATGGAAGTGATCAGAGGCATCAGGCCGCTCCATAAAGTCTTTGACTGTGATCATGTCATTAATCACAAATGAATGAAGCCGTGGGAACTGCTTGTGCAATAGGACAAAATTATTACCCAGCTGCCATCGATCAAGCCAAAAGACCACTGTGTTGCCTGCATGCACTTGTGGAAGAGATAACTTGCAGAAGTTGTTATATAAACGCATGAAGGAGCCATATTAAGTGTCCCATATTAATGTGACCCAAGGCACGTCCACCCTGTTAAAAAACTTGAAGAGATGCTTGAGCAACAAGGCTTCATTTTGCCCAAATTAAGAACACCCAGACCGCCGTACTTGTTAGGCGACAGACCAAATCCCAAGCAACCAATTATTGGCATGGGTTATCCGTGTTTCCTCTCCACAGGCATTGTCGCATGATTCTCTCAATCTGCTGCAAAATGCCCTTGGGAAGCGAGAGTGTACACAAGAAATAAATCGGCATGGAACACAACACCGACTTAAGCAGTTGTAGACGGCTCCCTTGATTCAGTAGGCATGAGGAAGCAGATAAACGCCGCTCAATGCGATCAACCAGAGGCAGCAGGTCATAGATCATAGGTCTAGAAGTTCCCATGGGTAACCCTAGATATGTGAATGGCATGGAGCCAACATCACATCCGAGCAAACTGGCAACCCTAGCGCCCTCCTCATCACTCATATTGATTGGAATAAGGGAGGATTTACTGAACTTGACACGCAAACCTGTTGAAACCGCAAAGGTGTCAAGCATCTCCTTGAAGGCGATGAGTTGATCGTCCATCGCAGGAAGGACAATGAGGGTATCATCCGCATATTGGACAATCGGGTAATCATTGGAACTGGTTGGGATTGGTAATGACAGAATGTTCCTGGAGCACATCTCATTGACCACTGGCTGGAGTAAATCAACTGCAATCACAAATAATAACGGAGATAATGGATCCCCTTGATGAACGCCCAATCTGCAGACAAAGTGATTGCCTGGCACCCCGTTTAAGAGCACGGAAGAGGAACCCGTAGACAAGATGCTATTAATCCAGCCAGTCCAACGCTCATCAAAACCCTTGCATTGTAAGATTCTGAGAATAGCTTCATGCTCAATTGTATCGAAAACCTTCGTAAAATCAAGCTTGAGGAGGATGATGGGACGCTTTGAGTCTTTACATTGATGAATGTATTCGAAACACCAAGCCAGACAATCTTGAATAGATTGACAACAAAAAAACCATATTGATTACGATGGATACATCTCAGGATCACTTTCTGAAGACGATTAGCCAGTAGTTTAGTTAAAAACTTCAAACACGTGTTGGTCAATGAGATGGGCCGAAAATCGCCAACCACTTCAGGGCTTAACTTCTTGGGGATAAGAGTAATTAAGGAAGTATTAAGACATTCCAAATTGCACCTCCCCTCATAAAACTCCTTGACAAGCTGCATACAATCCTCCTTGAGAACTTGCCAGCACTTTTTTAAGAATAGACCAGTAAAGCCGTCGGGACCAGGTGCACGGTCAGTTGGCATATTCTTAATTACAGCCTCGACCTTAGAATCCGTGAACGGCTGGGATAAATCCGCCAAACCATCGACTCTCTCAATTAAAGTGTCTAGATCAAATCCCATTTGAATTCCTTTTGCTTGGCCCATACGCTGGTTGAAATCAGACCAAAAAATGCCAGCCAACTATTGATGATCAGAAACCACCTCACTTGCTGAATTCTTGATTGAAGAAATTGTATTCCTCCGGAACCTTTCAGTGGCCATGGCGTGAAAAATTTAGAATTTTCCTCACCAACCTTAATACTTCTGATTGTAGAACGTTGCTTCCAATAAACAAACTACCAATGCAAAATATCCTCCAGATGCAATTTTACAATTCACCTAAAATTGAATTCTGGCCAACTCAAAGGTCTAATCTCCTCCATCTCATCAAAGTAAAGAATGACTTTGTTGCAATCAGAAATGAGCGCCTTAACTGTGGACAGGTTTAAATGCCATTTCTTGAGGGCATACCTGAGAGCTTTGAATTTAGAAGATATAGTTAAAGAAGCCGAGGATCTACCCACCGACCTGCTCCAAACCTGAGCAACACATTCATTAAAGCCAGGTAAGTCAATCCAATAATTTCAAAGCGAAAGACCTTAGCCTTAGGAATGGTAGTGGCAATCGTGACCACGCAAGGCACATGATAGGAGGTAGAGCGTGCAAGAGGCAGAACTAATGTATTGGGATGTTCCGAAGTCCATGCAACCGAAGTGAAAAACCAGTCAATTTGTTCAAGTAGAGGTTCAGTTTGCATATTTGACCAAGTGAATTGTCGTCCTTTGATTGGCAGCTCAACAAGACCCAAGTGACTGATGATTTCATTAAACAGGAAGATATCATTGACATTACCACCAGGTAAATTACGATTTTCAAGCGACCGCATAAATTGAAATCGTCCAAAAGAAGCCAGTTATCGTCACAACTAATGTCAGGATTGTATAACCACTGCACGAATTCATCACAGGCTGGACCCTGACATGGGCCATAAACAGAAACTAGAGTCCAAACTTCGGATGTATGTTTGGAGTGGAATTCCACAATGATACCATAAGGTTTTGCCTCAATTAATTTGCCCTCAAAGAAAGAAGAGTTCCAAATAATGACCATACCAGCTGAAGCACCCACCGAAGGCATATAAGCAAAATTATCAAAACGACATGGACAAAACCTCCTAATGAACCTGTGATCAATATGCATACACTTTGTTTCTTGGAGACAGACCACATAACAGCCACTTTCATCAATCTTTTGCTTAACAGCGAGTTGCCACGCTTTAGAATTAAGCCCACGTATGTTCCAACATAAAACCTTCTAGTCTTTAAACCCAGACTGGTTCATTCAAACCAAAAGAAAGTGCAGCAAAAGTAGATCGTGCAATGACCTACACAGACCAGCTAAGCAGAGCGATATGACAAATTTCCATACATGAAAACAGAAATAAAGATAGATGACATTTAAGACGGTACGCCATGGACCAGAAAGCTGCGTGATGCAACTAATCATCAGAACTCTTGCTGCTGGTGGATTTAGCTGGATTAGCCACAAGCTTATCCACGGTGATCTTCTCCGAAGCGATGCGCATGTGAGTCCCAATACGCTGAAGATCAGCAATAGCAGTTGGGGGCGGCACGGACGAATTTTCATCAGACTGAGTCGACTTGGTCTTGCACTTCTTCAAGGTGCGAGGAGACCTGTTCTGGCTAGGGCCACTGCTTGGCACTTTACGATATCCATCACGTAAAGCACTGAGATGTTCACTGCGTCCAACCTTAGTGTCCACCAAAATTTTAGTAGTCCTCTGCTTCCGATCACGTTTCATGGTCAGTTTTGGGGCAGCAGTGAACTCAAAAGATTCAGTGACAGGTTCAGAGAGGTCATCAAAGTAGAGAGCCCTTGCAACTGGCCTCTTTAATTGGAGATGTGCGCGGCGATCTTTGCAAGAAGGGTCGAACACGTGTGCTGCGAGCTAAGCCGAGAACAGAACCATTGTAGCAGAAATCCCAGGATCGCTTAGCAAGTAAGAGGGACCCAATTTCAGACTTGAACACAAACTTTGGAATCTCAGCAGTGCACAGAGACAGCATTATCTTCTCAAAAGTGCGCTACCACTGCATGGCAGGAGGCAAGGCTGGCCCGAAGACAGTGAACACCTGCCCAATATGCAGGGGAGGCTGTTGTGGTCCCATTGGGGGCTGGAAAACTACCACATCCGCAACTTCAGGCACATTGTTAACTGAAGCATCAGATACTTGCAGAATGATTGATTCCTGGGATTGAACTTCCTCAACTTGCTCATGTTGAACAGCATCATGCACTAGTGGGATATCTTCCTGTGGCTGCTCATTGACAGGTGGTGGCACATCATTCCACCCAAGCTTTGGGAACTCTCGCATGACCCAGTTATGATTCTCAAACTGTATATTTCCAGGCAGAGGACGGGGGTTGCCATCGAAAGGCATGGGATCCTTGTCGGCAGGCAGAACATCAACAAAATCAATAGACAGAATGTAAACAGGGGCAGCCCAAGATATCCTATCCCCACCAAAGTCTGCATATTCGCGGTAAACCACGTCCCCTGGCACAAGTGATGGAGCCAGAAATGACACATAGGCCAATGTACGGACGCGCATCGGATCATCTTGGTGCCAGAGATGAAAGCGGCCGAAAGTGCTAACGGCGTTAGCAATATACTGTGTGCGTCTGTAATCCAATGGCACACCTAACATCATGATCCATCCACGACAAAACCCTGGGTGGCTCTGTAGGATACCCCATCATCATGCGGAACAAATAAAATGAATCTATCATTGCCCAGATCATAGGGAGGGTGATCAACTAAAGCTTGTCTAGCTAGAGCACTACGAAAGCGGAAGAGCCCAACCCCTTGAATCCATTGTTGCGCATCCAAAACCGCCCTCCCAAGAGTGTTAACAACAAAATCACTGACCATGTTACGGAAGATGAGAATCTCTTCAGGCAACGGAGCCGGCTCGACGATGGCGATGGCGTAGTCCTCATGCTGGCGATCTGGAGCCACTGTCAGCAAGAAGAAAGTGCTGGGAAGGAAAAGGGGACCGCCCCCGATCACTTCAAAGCCCGGAGGAGAAAACTCCATAGGATCAAGCGGGAAGTTGGCCATTGATGGCCCCGAGTCTGAAGTGGGGTTGGATATGAAGCTCAAATCTGCGGTGTGGCAATGGTGAGGTGTGGCCGGCGGTGGTGTGGTGGGCGGTGGAGGTGGGGTTTTGGGCGGTGGCTCTATGGGCAATGGTGCAGGGGATGGGGTGGCAGACTTGATGGGACTGGGCAATGACCCAGTTTTATAGGCGAAGGTAGAAACGGAGGCGTCGTATGTAGATATTCATGCTAACCGACCCGGAGAGCCTGCATTGACCCGCCGGACCCACTTGTAAGTTGGAGAGGGGGTAGAATTCGAACAGCCCTTGGCCCAATGACCCAGCCGAAAGCATCTGTGGCACCTAACTCGACTAGTACACAAGTTGGTTAAATGCATCATAGATAAGCAATTCTGACACTTCCAAACTTTAAACACCATATCATCAATAAGATCATTTAACCGATTAGAATCAGTAGAGGAGTCCGTTACTAGATTATCTTGGAGAATCTCGTTGCGTGAGACAACTGGAGACGAAAAAATATCTGCTTCACGCAATAAGTGTGGAGATTGGGTTTCGCCTGAAATGGCATGGGCCGTGTCGACTACCTGGGCTGGAGATCCTGGCCCATCTGAGTCAATGCTGACGTTTGCCCCATGCACATGCAGATTCACGTTCAAACTAGTTGTAGCGGCCACTGAAAGCCCAGACGGAGATGTAGCACGGACGTTAACCGTTCAAAAAATGATGGGTGGCGACACCACCGTCCACTAGAACTCGATCGCCGGCGGCGACGGAAGAATGACTCTCTCACGAGCATTAAAGGAATAACCATCATCAACAAGTGTATCAACACAGCGCTGCGATGCTAGGTATCTATAGCCCTTGCAAACATCATATTGTTGGAAGGTGGCAAAAGAAAGTTTATTCTTCGTCGATGAACCAGAATGCAAAGAAGATTTCCTAGGAGGCTGATGCATGACAATCATACCAAGGGCAACCCGCCTTTTGGAAGGACTTATTAAAATCCACTCTGCATCACATTCTTTCTTCCAAATGATAAACTCATGTTTCTAGTTAGGGCCACCATTTCCCCAAAGATGGAAATGGCATTTGAATTGCGGGCAGGCAAACGAACGCAATTGAAGAATAAAAAGTCCAACTCGTTTGGAAGAAACAATGAATGAAAATACATTGTCTTTAATGAGCTGAACAGACAAATCAATTGCGTGTCCACCAATAGCTGATTCCAACGCTGTCGCCACCGAATCTTCATCAAGACGAAAAATATGCCTGCTAAAAGACACTACCATAATGAATCAGCCCGTGTCATCCGTTGGGTGGATGCATTTCCCACAAATCTGAAAACCTCATCTGCAAAAGCCAGTCCTTTGGAGAAATCCAGATCCAAAGTTGATCCACCATGAGAACCCATATGAGATGGGTAGGTGGAGGTAGATCAGAGGACGCCGTAGGAGATGAGTTCTTCTACTATTTTTCATGGGGTAGTTGAGACATGTGATGCTACGGTAACAAGCTAGCTAAGTTACTCAAACTACCTCTCCTCATTAACTCATTGCCACATAAGCATATTTGCTTAGTTGGACTTGATGTTACTGCTGAAGTTACTCATATTGTGGCTAGTCTGATAGTATGAATAACATCACACATATCCAGGCAAGATGAGTCTATAGCTTAATAAATGAAGTGTTGCACATGTTACCACACATATGTTATTCCCCACTATATAGGTAGTAACATGGGCATGTTACACTACCCATTGTGGCTAGTCTTAGTATCTTAGGTTGCCTTAATAATTGCCATGCATGACACAAAGTAGTACAACATTTAATATGTGATATAGTATATCATGATATGATACCCGGCCCACACCCTCTCTTTCCTCATTTAACCGTGTGCCACATCATCCAAAAAGTCTAGTTGGCATGCATATGATGCCGCTTGATACTCCCGTTACGACCAACCTTATTAGGGTGGCCATAGTGGGGGTATCATGGCCGGTATCATGCACTTCAGAATAGAAAATATGATGATGTATGGCAAAGGTACTGTAACATATATAATATAAATGTTATACTACTTTGTGTCATGCACATGGCCATAAATTCGGTCATCTATGGTATATATATACTAGCTCTATAATACTATATATATGCACTATAAGAAGGTACGTACGTAGTATCATACACTATATAGTATCATATGCATGATAATATAGTATATAGGATACTTCCCTACTATACAAAGGCTGGCCATAGTGGTGGTATATATATATATATATATATATATATATATATATCATAGCTGCACTCAAAAAAGTAGCAAGTATGTTGATGTGGCAAAGAATTAAATATAGTGAGGGTTAGAACGTTAGAGTAACATATAGGTAGAAACTGTATCATGTTAAATGCAATGCTAATCTGTGTCATGCATGACAATAAATATGATCTATGATACTATCTATATATACTCTATGTATTAAACTATGCACTATGATTGAAGGTAGTATCGTCATACACTATAGCTAGTGTATAGTATATATAGAAATTAAACGAGATGTCTTTTCTTTTTGCATATATTCAAAGTTTGAGATTGCTAGCGAGGCCTGCCGCCTAGTAAAATGTACCAGAAAATCGAAACATACGGTACAATCGTGATTTCTTACCGTGGGAAAAAAATTTGGAGGCGAAATGATGAACTCATGTTCTCATTCAAACAAAAAATGTTGTTACTTGATGTAAATGTTTTCAAATAGCACACGGTTCACTCACGAAATCCGTGTGTCCACTAAACCGTGGCCAATGCCCCCACCCCCCCCCCCCCTGCCACATGCGCGATTTGAGTCGTGCGTTCTGATTGGCCAGAATCCAAACCCCAAGGATCGTACGTCTGCACCATTAGATGCTCCCAGATCGAACGGCGATCCTAATCCCTTTCGACAGCAGATGCAGTTCTGGTTGTGATTTTTTTATTCGGTTCCTCCTCCGACGACGACTCCTTCACCACCCGGATATGCTGTTAGTTAATGTAAATGTTTTCAAATGGCACACAGTTCACTCACGAAAGCCGCGTGCCTACCAAACCGTGGCCGATGCCCTCCCTTGCTGCGCGCGCAATCTGAGTCGTGCATTCTGATTGGCCAGAACCCAAACCCCACGGATCGTACGTCTGCACCATTGGATGCTCCTAGATCGGAAGGCAATCCTCATCCCTTTCGACAGGAAATGCAGTCCGCCTGGGAATTGATTTATATGCCAAAATGCATGGTAAATGCCAAAAATGTCTTACATATAGCACACGAGACCTGAAATGCGCCAGCAAATCAAACCCGTGGTATAATGGTGATTGCTTGACATGGGAAAAATTTAGAGGCGAAACGATCAACTCATGTCTTCATTTCAAAATTAGTATGTCTTTATTTCGAACAAAATTTTTCTCTTTGTGCACATGAGCGCTTAGAGGCAAACGTTTGCATAGGCCTTTCCGCGCGGTGACCGGAGATATTTTCCACCCTTTTCACCTAGGGCGCCAACACCCCCCTCCCCCACGGCCCGCCCGCGTTTCACTCAACTAGTCCACCCAATCTCCATCGCCAGCTCCCCCTCCCCCAGATCCACATCAGAACCCTCTACGGCGTCGGCGTGCTCACCCCAGCCGTGTGCCCGCTCTTCAGCGTCAAGCCTACATCCACTGCCGTTCCCAACACGCGCCTGCCCGCGCCTTGCCATCTTCGTTTGCTCGCTAGCCACCCTCGAGCATATCGATGCTGTAATCCTCACCTCTCTTGTGGTCTGGCCGGGTTTGCATTAAGAAGCCTGTTAGTTACTGCTCTCCATCACGGTGAGGCATATTTCCTCGCAACCCCTCTTCCTATTTCGTTCCTTATGTTCCCAAATTGTCTATAAAATAACAAAGAGCATATATATTTTAATTATCTACCTTCCTAACTAGTACATATTGGTTGTATTTGTTCCAATAAGTTACTGCCGATTTACAGATCGCGGGCGCCCGGGTCACACAAACTTAACAAATTAGACGTACATTTTCTAAATTATTGCATGACATGTTTAGAAAGCTTGATACCAAGTTGTTTGTTTTATGCTTATCCTCCTTTCCTGAGTTTCGCATGTGTTCTCTGTAGATGCCGAATAGCAGTGACAACACTCATGCTTTAGGCGATGTATCTTCATCTGATTTCGACAACCCTATGTCTTCAGAAGATGGTGAGGAATCAAGTAATCTTGAACGGGATAGAGTTGCAGCAATTACCCTTGTCAGGACATGGAGGTACGCTCCAAGGAAGCCCACACACCAGCCTAAAGGTGTATATGAAGTAACTGAGATCGATATAAAGTCTTCGGATCCAACAAAACCAGATAAAGCACGCACGAGGTTCAGGAGTGTGTGTGGATTTGTTGGCACGGCAAGGCTCAACATAAATCTGCTGGGGTTTCGTAAGGCTGACACAGAAACACGGCGACGGATAGTCCGGGAGATCATGGATCGCTTCAATGTTCCAGAGCGGTGGTGAGAATGCAGGTGGAACACGCTGGACTGAAGAGGTCTAGCGATGCTTTATAGAAACTGGAAGCACATGTTGTACAAGAAGTACTTGAGTGAAGGCAAGGACCCAATCCCCGCATACCCCCAAATTACAAAGGCAGACTGGGCAGAATTCAAAAGGGTCAGGGAAACTAAAGAGTTTGCTGAGAAGAGTTTCAAGCAATCGAAACTTCAGAAGAAGAACACACACCCCCACTGTATGGGTGTGGCAGGACACTACGGCATGAAACTGATATGGGACCAGGACAACAAAGAAGCAATAGCGACGGATGGGGAACTGGCCTTTAGTGAAATCAGGGGCGAACACGCTAGATTCTACTTGCGGGGACGTGCAATGAGGCGTGATGACGGAACTTATTACTTTAAAAACTCACATGATGAAAAACTATATCAAGTGATTGTGGAGGCTTCCAAGATCCCTGGAAGGTTCTACAGGAACTCAGGGACATGTGACATTCTGTCCATTGCTCTGGAAACAAAAGAGCCCCCTGGTCGTGCAAGAGGTATAGGTGTTAACGTCCCGCACAAGAGGGCTTTCACACTCAGCAAAGAAGAGAGGCTCAGCATGAAAAAAGCGAAGAGTGAAAATGAAGAAGAATGAATTGTATGAAAGGTTGAGGAAGGAAATGCATCCAGCTGTTCGAAAGGATCTTGAGCAGACAATGATGATTGGGAAGACTGTAGCACTGACAGATAGCTAGTAGATGGGAGGGCAGGCGGGCATGGAGGATGCTGCTTATTGCGCGACAACACAGCACAAGTGTAGCTGTGCATCAGCTGACCCCAGTGACACTTGAGACTGCAGCTGCTCGTGATGATGCTATATCGATCTATCCGAATGAAATCTGATGAAGGGCGTGCTTACACATTATGTAGGTACATTAAAATGTGCAACAGCCTGGGTTTGCCCACCCTTCTTTCAATAGGGCCTCTTGTTGGACAATTTGCCATTGAAGCCGGGCTGTGTGAAGTGCTATGTGACTGAAGTAAAGCCTGGATTCAATGAATTTGCCCTCAAGAATGTCCTAGGAGACCTTCATGAGCAAAGGACCTTGGGAGAAACACTGTTACATCACATCCAGTGGCCACGAAAGGAAATAGAGTTCATCGATGAGATCCCTGAAGCCCCGCCAAGAGCAACCAATGTCGCCCCTCAACCGGTGACACTCTCCTTTCCACAGCAGCACTCGCGTGCTTCCCCCAAAGAACCTAATACTCGTAACCCGATGGCTGATGCATCAACATGTGATCAGCTATCCCGACTTTGTGGCGTACACGCCATGTCATCCTCCGCCCCAAAGCAGCCAGTGGCAAGGCCTACAACTGCTGAAGACGCATCACCAGTTCATATGCCGACAGCTGAAGCAGCAGGGGGAGACCCAGTTGCAGCACATGCTTAGCAGACCAACCTGGTGGAACGGATCGCTAAGCGATCGATGCCGGAACCACCGCTAAGCGATCAGAGGTCCGAATCGACTCCTCATCAGTCTATCGGTTCGCAGTCGCGTGATTAGCATACCAATGCGTCAGCACTTCCTGCTCAGCAAACCAACGCGTTGGCATGGCCTCCTCAGCACACCAAAAAGTTGGCACCACCTACTCAGAAACCAGACTTAGCTCCAATGCATGGTTAGCAGTCCGATGCTTCTGCTCCTACAGCCCAGCAGTCTGTCGCAGCAACACCGCTAGCTCAGCGGTCCGGCATAGATAAACCGTCTACTAAGCAGTCTGTCAAAGCTTCACCATCTGCTCGGCAGCCTACCTTGCAGGCAACTAGACGTTCTGCCAGAAATGCTTCAAGTACCAAGAAGGAAGTGGCCAAAAAGCCTACACTCGCGACGAAGCGCGACGGGAGAGTGAAGAAGAAAGAGAACGATTGCCTCTTGCTTAAAGCACTCATCGCCCGGAACCAAATTAATAGCAGGTTGTTCGAATTGGGGAGTAATATTATTTCTGACAAGATGGATGATGAAGAAGTAGAATTGGCGCTTGCTAAAAGTAAAGCAGATGTACTTGAAGTACGCAATTACGTCCATGGCCAGCCATTTCTTGTTGGTGAATACTTTGATGAGTGCAGCTCCAGTTAGCTCAAGTTACACGAATATTGCATGGATCAAATGTCAACAGGTCTTCATGGTTTGCTAGTCCACTTCAACAGAGATCATTTCCGACACGATGCTGGTTCATTTGATGTGAGTTTCGAGGACTTACATCTCTGCTTCAACTTCAACGAGCTTGATGCCACTCTTGTTAGATGCTTGATTTTGTAAGTACTTAACAAACTCTGATCAACTTCTCCATACAAGGTTGTAAATGATAAACAACTAATTGTATTTTATTCCTCTTGGGGGATTGAACACGCAAAGAAGAAAAAGGCAGTGTGTATTTCATAGATCCTGCATTAGCAAATGGCACAACATTACATGGGAAGGACGAACGGGACTGGGCCGTTAACACGGTCGTCTGTATCTTCAAAAACATGTCCCATGCAGAATCATTTCTCTGGCCATATCATGAAAGGTGAGTCGAGTAAACAACCACGCTACACTAATTGTCTTTTAGATTTTGACATAATTCGTAAGTTCATGGCTTTCTTAATATGTAGCCGTCACTGGATATTGGTATTCATTGTTCCAAACAAGAACACAGTTTACTACATCGGTTCTCTCAGAGAGTCAACAAACGCTCAGGATCTGATGCATTTTCAGCAATTCATGGATAGATATTGAATTTTATGAGGTTAAAATTAATTTGCAATCATATTTGCTTCAATAATTGACGTTGTCAAAATTCATCTTCATTTGCAGTGTGCTCGTACTGTGGAAAACTAAACCAGGGAACCTGTTCAAGAGGGAACTACCTCTGCAGCATGAGATCGTTTCTCCGGTAACACACCGAAATCTGTTATTTTCAGAAAATTTATCCAATAGTCTGCAAATACCTTTTCTTACGCTAGTTAAATGTTCAAACTTCCAATTAAATCTCTTTCTATTTTTTCCAAAGAAAAACTAATACATCTAACACCGGTTAGGTTGTTCCTAATAAGACAAAATTATGACTAATTCTGTACAAAAAAATTCAGTGTCCTTAGCAAGAAGTAGGGACCAACCTTTGTGGATACTATGTTTGCAGACACATGATCTCCATCTGCAAATCTGCTGATAGTTGTGATGATCCTTGCGAATTAGCACCAGTAAGTCTATCTTAGTTAATATCTTCTACTCCACTCATATGGCACATTCTGATCTTGAAAATACTGCAGCTCATCTTAGAACCGAGGACCCCTGAACCGCTCCTGGCTGGTGAATTGCTGATGGTTCAGAGATTTATCAGCGACTTCTTCCTAAATCACTACATCAATCCCACTGGTGATAATGAAGAGTTCAGCATGCGTTCTCTTGAAACATTGAGTAAGAGTTACCGCTAAACATATACGCATGGATCCATTGTTTTCCATCTGATGAGGTCTTCGTATTTCGTACACTATGATTAATTATGTAATGCATATATGTGTGGACAAATCATTGGAATTTAGCTACCATATGTTCAATTGCAATTGTTGCGAAATCTGATGAATGTTCTTCCTGTGGACACTATTTGTTCAATTGAATATTGTGGCGAATTTGTTTTTTGCGTGCCGATTCAAAATGGGGTATGCTTGTTTATTTGTTCAATTGAATACTATGGACAATTTGCTTTATGCATGCCGATTCAAAATGGGATTTTTTTTATTTTTTAAATTGAATATTCTGGCAAATTTTTTTTTTGTGTGCCGATTCAAAATGGGATATTCTTGTTTATTTATTCAGTTCAATATTGTGGCCAATTTGCTTTATGCGTGCCGATTCAAAATGGGATATTTTTGTTTATTTGTTCAATTGAATATTGTGGCGAATTTGCTGTTTGCATGCCGATTCAAAATGGGATATTTTTGTTTTAACCTGGCAATTGCTCTGCACACGGTTCAACTAAATGAGTGTGTGCGATCCACATAGAAAAACATACGTCAATTGTAGAGGAACCGTCGGTGATACACAGCAGATTGCAAATGATTTGCAGCGCTACTATGTGTGCGTAGGCTCTCCGGAACCGTTTGTGATATCAAGTTATCGCACACGGGAATTCGGAGTAAATCTTGCCCAATGTAAAGTACAATCCCAGTCGTAATTTTTTCAAGAAATGTGTGGGATCCCAAAAGAAAAGCACACGTCACTCTAGCCGCAACCGTCGGTGATACACCACAAATCACAAATGGTTTGCAGCACTTGTATGTGTGCAAAGGGGCTCCTGAACCATTTGTGATTGAACCTTATCGCAGACGGTAAATGTTGGGAGAACGTGTGTGATGGAGTCTTGCATGGCAGACGGGTTCCGCAGAAAACTCGTGTGTGATAGGGCACATACCGCACACAGTTCATATGTTGGCCCGTGTGCCTTGCATACTGTTTCCCAAACGGTTCATTACGACACACCATTTGGTTTTACTGCGTCATTAGAAACATCTAATCACCTATCCTACACGTGCGAAAGAATTTAGTGTGTACCGCATCGCACACGATTACGTTTTGCAAGGCCTTTGGATCATGGCTCCATATCCCCGACGGTTTCTGGGTTGTGCGGGAAGGACCCCCTATCGCTCACACTCACTTGGCGACGGTTCCAAATGCCGTCGCGGAAAGGGGTTTAAAACCGTTTGTATAGCACCAACGCTTATCAGTGTCCTTTCCTATTATAACTATAAGGGAGTTCAATTTTTGGTACCTTTTCCCAAGTCAATGATAATGTACTACGATTTCTGAAGGAATTTTGGAGGATTTCAGTATATACATGTTTTCCCCATACTGGTTGCTTGATTCATATGTTTACAATCCATAAGCATTTCTCCTCTGGATTCATCTGTACTCGTTTTCCTAGGGAAATTTCCATACACTCCAACCTCTTGTGAAGAAGCCTACATTTTTCTAGATTGTAATCAAATGCATGTGTTAATCATGTAGGATCGAAGATGGTACGTCACTCTATTAGTGTATTTTAGAAATCCTGCAAACCAAATAGGCCTGTAGTAGTGTTCAAAACTGCAAGTGGACACTAATATGTTCTCTTCTTTTGCAGATAAGATTAGGCCTAATGGTGGATAATGTGATATAATATAACAATCACGTCGAATGCCTTGATCTGCATCTCTCAGAAATTACTTTGAACTCCTACCAAGGGACCTTAACAGACATTATATCCGTCAGGTTCTTTGTTGTCAGAGCAGCGGTGATAAAGGTAATGAGGTTGCCCTGCATTTATTTCACAAAAATGAATGGTTTGTTGATCAATACCGATGGATGCGGCAGAATGGCATAGGATCTGAAGAAGCTGAATTTCGTTTTGGTACTTTAGTTGATAGAGTAATCGGAAATCATTATGTCAAGCCCATAAATGACTTGTTAGTGGCTGACCCCTTTGCAGAAATGACAAGGTTCTGAAACAAGCATTACAAGTGGTAATATCAATTTGAACCTCTCTTATGTCCATATTCAACTGATCAGCACGTGTGTCTGCAGCTGCATGAAGCGAATTTGATTTCTAATATCAATTTCAAGCTTGTGATCTTCGAATTTGAGCCATATAACTCCGGAATTACAAACCTTGTAATATTTCAGGCTTTTGTGGTACAGTCGTTGAAATGGCATCGTATGAGCCTTGTATATTGGTAGTATTATTTTAACCTTTTTATGCCATGGACTTAGATTTTATTTACCATTCTCGAATGCGTTTCCCCTGTTGATCTCATCACTAACAATCTATATAGCGGACTCGATAGCGATCTTCGACATTATTGCACATAGTTGGTTTCTTCAACTGTGTGCCCTGTAGCGTGTAGAATTATCGCACTCGAGTCTCCATCATTATCCTTCTGTGTAAATTTGACCTCATCATCCATGGGTAATCTTATTGCCGAATGTGTGCGCTGCTCTAAGTCATTCCACACACTTTGTTTTTGCAAATCTTTTTGCTAATAAACGCCCATGATTTGCCCCTCTTCTAGCCGACATGTAACCAAACTAGTTGGGAGGGAAGCATGCGTGGTTGTGCGTGGTAACCTGCGTGGTTGCGCGGGAACAGGCTCACCAATGATACATTTGGCGCCTCTTCGAGCCCACGCGTGGTCAAAAGAAACACATGTGGGGTGCTAAAGTGTGCACTGGAATCCTCTGCTAGGAACGCAGTGACAAGACGTGACGATTACATGCCGGCTAGCCCCCATTTATTACAGCATCCATTTAACCCTTATGTCTCTTCAACCTTTTGATTGTGCCCCAATATTGTAAGAAGCACACCCACAACGACAAATTCTTAGAGGGTATCTTGCGTGGCTCCAATGGCGCTCCGAGCGGCTGCCGACAACGAGCGATAGTTCACCATGCATGCCATAGTGGATAGACGCAGAAGTTTCATGGAGCTCTCGGTGGTGTACACCAACAACCCGATCTTGGTGGAGAATTCCGTCCACCCCATGGAGTTGTTTCTTGTTGCGGAGAAGTACAAGGTGGTCGGGTTTGACCTCAAGTACACCCATGATCGTGCCAAGTCTGGTCACAAGGTCGCCGTCACCCAGATGTGTGTGCGCAATCATGTCCTCATATACCACCACTACCGGGCCACAATGCCTTGCGAGCGTTTCGCCATGTTTGTCAACAACCCCCACTACATGTTTGCTATGGTGGACATCACCAACAATGTAAAGGTGCCCAAGAATTCGGGCATCACCTGCTAGAATCTTGTCAACATCATCCAGAGCCAATACAAGATCTGGGGCAACTAGACGCATGAGAAGGACTCACTGGTTAACCTCACCGAGGCCATCATCGACCCCTACTACATATACATGAAGGATTCATGCAACAAGGACCTGGCACTCGGCCTGGCTGGAGAAACTCAACAAAGCTCACGTCGTGTAACCGCGGCCAAGGAGGCGTACACGAGCTATGAGATGTACGGGTGGATCGTTGACATGAGGAAGTGCCTCCTTCTCCAAAACGGCCTGGGATCCAGCTGGAAGTAGAGCAATGGCAAGCGTCATCACATCAAGAAGTAGATGATTAGATGATCGTTTCTTCTAGTTTAGTATGCATGTAATTGTTTACTTTGGTGTGTGCAAATGTTATGCGTGTAGTCACTTATGTGATTGTATGTTTAATTTGGTTATGCAGTCATGTTCTTATAAGTATATATGTTGTTCTTCTGTAGACAGAGCGTAGATGTTGTGCGAACAGAGCAAATCACATCGCGCACAGACTAAACTAGGCATCGGTGATGATTTCATCAAACGCTGACAATTGTATACCAGCAAGTGTTTGCCCACAACACACATGGCTTGTTAGCAAGAATAGTCTGTATAGTTATGTGTCTTCCCACACATTTTTGATAACTCAACTGTTTGCCGCGTATCACACACATCTTGTTAAGTTAACCCGTTTATGTTGTTTTGCCCATCACAAACAGTTCATCCTAGTGAGTTGTATGTCGTCTAGCGCACACACCTTGAACTAGCTGACCGTTTCTTTTGGCTTGGCTCATCGCAGACAATTCATCCGAGTGAACTGTATGCCATCTATCGCACACACCATGATCTTACTGACCGTTTTTGTTGTGTTGCCTAATAACAAACAGTTCATCCGAGTGAACTGTATGCCTTATATCGCACACACCTTCATTTGGCTAACCATTTCAATTGTTGTGCTTATCACAAATAGTTCGTATGGATCAACTATTTGCCACATATCGCACACACAACTCTAATCGAAATCTTGTTTGATGTCTCCGCCATCGCAAACAGTTCGTATCATTTTTTTATGGTTTTCTTACACCACCCTTTGCGATTTATGCATCACACACAGTTTCCTTGAAGGTTCTCTGATTATAGTGTCATGTTAGTAGCATCCTGTAGTAGTGTTATATATGCATCGGGGGTACCTAGGTTACACATATGGTCAGTTGCCAACATGCCGGCTATTGAGCTATCCTTGAAGTACCTAGGCTACACAATGGTTTAGAGCCCCCAGAGTCCTTCCTTGTTAATGATCAGTGGGCTAAGCTAGGCATGTGGACTGCAGGTCGTATAGGTTAGCACCCCTTTGTCGAGGACACCGTCACTCTCTACATAGTTGCATGCGTATGATCTTCATGATGCGGCAGCACTTCACCGTCTAGAGCTAATCGTTGCCAGAGGATTAGAACCACATTAGGCTTCTAATTATGATTATTATAGGAGCTAGTTCTACCTCTAATTAGATCAACTAGGATCAACTAGAACTAGAACTAGATGGACTAGAGGAGGCTCCAAAACTTGTATCTCCCAAAGGGAAAAATCCTCTAGTATATATAGGTTAGAGGGAAGAGGAGGGGCTGCCATTGAGGAGGGAAAGCCCCTCCTTTGTGCACCATCTAAGGGATGGGAGTAGGAATTCTCCCCCACTCCAATTTGGTGTCCCACTTGGAAAAGTGGGAAGCCTTTCCTATTGGGTCATAGTGACCCATTATTCCTTACACCACTTGGTCTTTTAAGGCCCGTTGACACGGAATTAAATATAAAAGCCTTCTAAGAATTACTATAGCCTTTTATTATTAATTTAACATCTCCAAAAACATTTTTCGCCTATATATTATTTACCGATAATACCCGGTATTGCCCGATAAACTCTGAAATCCTTCTGGTGCTTCTGGAGACCCCGAAACGCTTCTGGATCCTCTTGAAACTATTCTGAATATTAATGAAACAATTTCACAAAAAAATCCTCGATACTCTCATCCTACTAACACTCAACATATCGCGATTACCTTAAGCTTGTGACCTCGTAGGTTCAGTAAAACATAGACATAAACGAAACTCCATCGTTCAATGACTGATAGCGGTACCATGGATGCCCATATCGATCCTTATGATTGCACGAATGAAATTCGAGTGAACCTTTGGTTATCATGTGATTTTTTATGTCTACTACACAACTTATTATTGTAGACCCATTTTCGGCCTCCAAGCGCAAACTTTTTCAGGACAGTAGCAATTTTCCCTCGAGTGGATGACCGGTTTATCAATCTGTGGGAGGTGTAGGATGAAGATGGTCTCTCTCAAACAACCCTGCAATCAAATACAAGGAACCTCTTGTGTCCCCAAGACACCCAATACAATGCTAATTTGTATAGGTGCACTAGTTCGGCGAAGAGATGGTGATACAAGTGTAGTATGAATAGTAGATATAGGTTTTTGTAATCTGAAAATAAAAAAAACAGCAAGGTAGCAGGTGAGAAAAGGGAGCACAAACGGTATTGCAATGCTTGAAACCAAGGGCTAGGGTTCATACTTTCACTAGTGCAATCTCTCAACAATGCTAACATAACTGAATCATATAACAATCCCTCAACGTGCGACAAAGAATCACTCCAATGTTCTCAACAATAGCGGAGAACATAAGAAGAAAGTGTTGTAGGTAGCAAACCACCTTAAAGTTATCCTTTCCGATCAATCTATTGGGTCGTCCCTATAAGTGTCACAAACAGCCCTAGAGTTCATACTAAAATTACACCATATGATACACATCAATCAACCCTAATGTCACATAGATACTCCATTATCACCACAGGTATCCGTCGGTCAATTATATGATATGCATCAAACAACTTTGGGTTCACAATATTCAATCCAACACAAAGGACTTCAAAGAGTGCTCCAAGATTTCTACCGGAGAAAGTAGGACAAAAATGTGCATAAACCCCTATGCATTGATTACCCCAGTGTCACCTCGGGAAACCATGAGTTGAGTGCCACACATACATCAAGTGAATCATTAGAACACCCCATTGTCACCAGGGTATTCATATGCAAGACATACATCAAGTGTTCAAAAATCCATAAAGTATTCAATCTGATAATGGTAAAAACTCAATTCTTCACAATAAGATAGAGAGGGAGAAACACCATATGATCCAACTATGTTAACAAAGCTCGCGGTACATCAAGATCGTGCCAAATCAAGAACATGAGAGAGGAGAGAGAGAGAGAGAGAGATCAAACACATAGCTACTGGTGCATACCCTCAGCCTCGAGGGTGAACTACTCCCTCCTCGTCATGGTGGCCACCAGGATGATGAAGATGGCCTCCGGTGATGATTTCCCCCTCCAGAGGGTGCCGGAATAGGGCTCCAGATGGTATTTTAAAGGTACAGAGGCTTGCAACGGCGGAGTCGAAGTTCTAGGATTATTTCTGGTGGTTTCTCTATTTATAAGATTTTTTTGGCATCGGTCTCACATCAAGAAGGGCTAAGATGGGCCCACATGCACCACGGCACCACCATCCCCTGGGCGTGCCGTGGTGTCTTGTGGGCCCCTCGTGGATCTTTTGGCCATCCCACGACGCTTCGGGGTCTCTTTTGTTCCAAAAAAGCGTCAAAAAGTTCCAGCCCATTCCGAGAACTTTTATTTCTACACAAAAAATAACACCATGGTAGTTTTGCAAAAAACAGCGTCAGTCCAGATTAGTTCCATTGAAATCATACAAAAACCATATAGAATTGTTGTAAACATGGCATGAATACTTCATAAATTATAGATACATTGGACACGTATCAATGTTCCCTTTGCTTCATGATACTTTACAAAACCCTGGTGTGTCAGTACCCTCGTGAGTCATGCACCTACTCACTATACCATTTTTCTCATTACCGGTTTTGTTCTTCTTTCTCGTTGAAATGTTTCGGCATCCCCTTGACAAAGTAACCTGTGTCTGGCCATACTATGATTGATGTCGTCACACCGAGAGGGCCCTAAGAATAACTCCCCATCGTCGGAGGAGCAAATGCCACTCTCGAGCTATGTAGTCCCTTGTCAAACTTTCTGATGAACCTGTAAGTTAATGTTATGATCACCGTGCTACAGATGACGTTTGAGCAATGCTACGTCTTGAGCTTGTGTTGGTTTTCCTTGAAGAGGAAAGGGTGATGCAGCAATAATATCGTAAGTATTTCCCTCAATTTTTGAGAACCAAGGTATCAATCCATTAGGGGGCTCCTCAAAAGTGCCACGCACCTACACAAACAAACAAAGAACTCGCAACCAATGCAATAAAGGGGTTGTCAATCCCTTCACGACCACTTGCAAAAGTGATATCTGATAGAGATAGTATGATAAGATAAATATATTTTTGGTATTTTATAATATAGATTGGAAAAGTAAAGATGCAAATAAAAGTAGATTGAAAGCTTATATGATAAAAGATAGACCCGGGGGTGTCGGTGTCAAAACCGGCGGATCTCGGGTAGGGGGTCCCGATCTGTGTGTCTAAGGCTGATGGTAACAGGAGGCGAGGGACACGATGTTTTACCCAGGTTCGGGCCCTCTTGCTGGAGGTAAAACCCTACTTCCTGCTTGATTGATATTGATGATATGAGTATTACAAGAGTTGATCTACCACGAGATCGTAGAGGCTAAACCCTAGAAGCTAGCCTATGATGATTATGATTCTGTCTCTAAGGACTAAACCCTCCGGTTTATATAGACACCGGAGAGGGCTAGTTTACACGGAGTTGGTTTACAAAGAAGGAAATCTATTATCCGGATTGCCAAGCTTGTCTTCCACGCAAAGGAGAGTCCCATCCGGACACGGGACAAAGTCTTGAGTCTTGTATCTTCACAGTCCAACAGTCCGGCAAAAGTATATAGTCCGGCTGTCCGGATACCCCCTAATCCAGGACTCCCTTAGTAGCCCCTGAACCAGGCTTCAATGACGATGAGTCCGACACACAATTTGTCTTCGGCATTGCAAGGCGGGTTCCATCTCCGAATACTCCAATGCAGACTGAGGATTGTGTTCAGTTTCGCGAGGTAATTTCCGCACACCACCGTAGCATAGCACTTCATAAATTTTATCTGCTGGTAATTTTTATACGGTGTGCTCTCACACCGTGGCCTGGCCCAACACGAACTGTTTTTCTTAGCCCGCCTCGATACGCGTCGCGTGGCGATTTTATTGGCACACCCTGCCAAAAAGAGATCGTGTTCCCCTTATCGTGGGATTTTCCATCAATACGGGGCCGTGCAACCCCACGACGCATGTTGGTATGACTCCGTGTTTTTAGGCAAACCTCAAGTGGTTACGCTGAGGATGCTTGATATTCACCCCATTTATAGAGGGGCCGAGGCCTATCCCTCTTTTCTACCACGCTTGCGCTTTTTCGCATCTCGAGTTCCAACACCCGAAGCCCAAGCTCAAGCCCTCCGGATCTTCAATCATGTCCGAATCCAACCTTCAAGGCTGGTGGGTGGCTTCCTCTGTCACAGAGGAGGATATTGTGAAGCTTAGGGAGGTCGGATACTTGACCGCCGACATCAAGCACAGGCTCCCCGCTCCAGGGCAGATCATCCCTACTCCCGAGCCCAATGAGAGCATCGTATTTGTCTCTCACTTCCTCCGCGGCTTAGGCTTCACTCTTGATCCCTTCGTGAGAGGGCTCATGTTCTACTACGGGCTAGATTTTCATGATCCAGCTCTGGACGCCATCCTTCATATCTCGTCGTTCATCATTGTGTGCGAAGCTTTTCTCCATGTCACCCCGCACTTCGACTTATGGCTCAAGACCTTCAATGTGAAGCCAAAGATGATTGAGGGGCGACACGCGGATTGCGGGGGTGCTGTAATAAGCAGGAACACCGACGCCCCATGGTCGAAGGGCTCCTTCCCAGAAGTGTTCGATCTATGGCAGCGGAGGTGGTTTTACGTCACGGCTCCCAGAGGTACAAAGTGGGTGGTTGCCCCCGACTTCCGTTCGGGCCCTCCGCCTCAACTGGCATCATGGGCCAATGTAGGATGGGATTGGGGGCCTGCTAATGATGTGCCGATCTTGCAGAGCCGCATCCGGGAGCTTCTTGAGATGGACATTAGCCTTATTAGCATAATTCAGGTAATGCTAGTCCGACGGATCTTGCTGTGCAAACGCCGGCCTCTCCGGATGTGGGAGTTCAATCCGGAAGGTCCGCAGACTATTTTGCACTTCTTCGGCGTCACGCTCGAAGGGATGTGTAAGTTATTCTTCGGACCACAAGTAAAGTGTCCGGACACCACCGAGGATGTGGGCCTGAGCTGCAATCGCCCAGATACCCAAGTAAGCAACCCAGAAACCGAACACTTCGTTTATTCTTATCATAACATTATTCTGAAAATCCTCCCTGGCCAGGAATCACTCAGCAAGGCGGAGTGAATCAGGTGTCCGGCGCCACTTCCCGAAGGCTCGCCTAGTCCCACCATAGCCAAGATGCTTGGTCGTGTGCTAAGCAAAGTGCCCTCGAGGAAAGACGAAGGGAAGAACAGAGAAGCAAAACTTCACACGTTGCACATCCAAACCGGGGGAATTGTTACCTCCCCAAAGGAGGATAGTCGGGGAGGGGAATCTAAGGCCTCATCCCCTCGCGGGAAGAAGAGGGCCGCCTCCGAAGACTTAGAGACGGAGGTTCCCAGACAAGGGAAGAAAGCTTCACCAGGGGGCCCTGCCCCAAAGGGCGTCCTCACCGCGCCATGCCCACCAACGGGCCAGCCCCCAGCCGAGCTGTAAGTTAATCGTGAATATGAAGGTATTGCTTCCTCCTCCGAGAATAATAACCAGGATCCATTCTTTGCAGTCTGGCTAGCAGCTCTTCTAGACAGAGTTCGTCTTCGGGGGATCTCCTTCTGGAGATGATGGAGAGTGAGACCCCACCAACCTCTCCGCTTCATGGGGCGGGTGACCCGGAGGTGTCGTCACGGAGGAGTCCAGATCTGCCGAAGCCAGAAGCTAATACTTCGGCCGCCCTGAGCCCGGAGCATTCGGCTTCCACGGGGGGGGGGGCGATAAGAAGGGTCCGACATAGTTCGGCGTCCGACCGGACACACTGACGGGCCTTCTGGAGCGAGCTGCTCTCTTAGAGGAGCACCGTTCATTAATGAGCATGGTGCTTGAGAAGATTTCATCCGCCACAAGCGGGTTGAATGAGGCCTTTACGAGCCTGCTCATAGGCTTTGAGGTATGTAATGACAATACATAATTTTTTACCGTGACGCATGCGCTAGGTGTGCTCCATATGGATAGTAGCCCCTGAGACTCTGGTTGCCAGCCCTAGGCGGCAAACGAAGGATCACACTGTTAAGTAATGATCGTGCTGTATTTATGCGCAGGTGTCTAAGGATCTGGCAGCCGACCGGTCCGTTGAAGTTGCCAAACTAAGGAGGAAAATTGGAGCTATTGATGCCAATATCATACTGGTGAACGAGCGGCTTAACGAGTCACAAGGTATGTGTTCTGCTTTCCTTATTTGTAATACGAAAAACTGAGAAGAGCATAATATTAATGCGATATGCTTGGACTGCAGACGGTGCTGCTGCCGTGGAAGCCCTGAGGGTGGAACTTGCCCTGGCCAAGGAACAGGCCCGGGCGAGCAATGCGGCTGCCCTAAAGGCGGCCGAAGAGTTGAGAGCCAAACAGGCTGCTCATCGCCGAAGTGAAGACAAAATAACCAAAATGGCTGTGGAGCTAGAAAACGCCGCCAACCGGTATGAGCTTCTTGAAAAAGAAAATCAGGTGAATAGGGCTGACCTGAAGAAGGCCCCCTTGATGCGGCCAAGGAGACGCATTCCGACATTAGGGATGCGCGGGAGGAGCTTCGACAGGCCGGAGAAATCACGGCTGGAAACCCTTATTTGTTGCGGATGAAGTTTTTGGATCCGAAGTATGCTCCTCTGGATCGACCCTGGAGTCCTATAGACGCCTATGCGGATTTGGCGAAGAGTACAGCTGATGCGGCCAAGTTTTTCGAGGATCAAAAGGATAATTATGTGGAAAAGCTGTTCTGGTCGCAATTCATTGATCCAACGCGTACATTGCCGTTGAGTGAGAGGATGGCTGCTGTGGCCGAGCTCCATAGGTTGTCCGGTCTTGCAATGCGGTCTGTAATAGACCATCTATGGCCGAAGGGGCCTAAGCCGGACAGTTATTTTGGTTTAGTGCAACAATTCCTTGGTGCCGTATCGCCGATCGGTGCCATGAAGAGGTCAGCGTGCATAGAGGGTGCACAGATGGCTCTTGCCCGTGTTAAAGCATATTGGACAGAAATGGAGGCCACCGTCATTGCGACCCAGAAATCTAGCGGGAGGCCAGGATCCGACCGAGCACTATTTGGAGCAGGTAGTAGAGGGTGCTCGCTTAATTGAGGCTCAGTGCTCGAAGAATGTCATGTTCGAGTGACAAATCGTGTCATTGTAAAAACAATGTTATTTTAATTATGGAGGCTCTGTTTATACTTTTCGCCTGAAAGTGCTATTGTGCCTCATGTGTGGCCGTTTTATGTATATATGCAATTTTGAAAGTTAGCAGTCGTTGGCTTCAGCCCCCACGCATATAATGCGGGGGTGTTTGCAAAAATATGCGTAATCACATTTGATCCAACGTCTTGGTCCATTAAGGAGGTGATCGCACGTCGAACTAGGCAACCGGACTATATAGCTCTAACACTTCCACTTAGCCATAGGAGTTTGATGGTGGGGCTACTATGTAGCCCCTTGTACCTTTGCGTGCATCCGAATCCTGGCGCGTGTGTACATGACAGGTAAACGGTCCTTCGTTAATGCGGAGGAACCCTAAAGGTTCCGATAAGTCTTCGAGTGGTTGAATAGTCTCTCGCTATATCATGACAGTCAGTTTTCGGCTTTCTCTACTAAGGTGCTCATCCGGAATAACCAGGGCACAATCGCAGTAGTTCTCCTTTGGCCGCCTTAGCCGATAAGAATGGAACGTAAGGCGGCAAACCCAGGAGCCAGGCAAACCCAACATTTGACCAAAGACTTGATTCGGAGCTGATGCATATAAGGCCAAACTCGCGACGCCGAACACTCCCGAAGGTATTCGGACTTTATAACATATACTGGGCTAAGTAACGCCCTTTATTATGAACCCTGTATTTCTAGGTACGTGCATTAGTCTATCGTGGCGAAATGCCAAAACGGCAGTATCCTCTGTGGGTCTAGTACCCATGGGATGTTTAAGCAACAAAAGATAATAAAGAAGGTTTACACAGGGGCTTAATCTAAAGAGAAACCTTTGAGCGGGGCCCTGCTGCACGTCTGCGCCTTTGTCTCCGTTGTGTCGTGTCCTGGAAGGGTATCACACGAATGATGTCTGTAAAAAGAAAAACTCATGTAGAAGAGTATGACGTAAGCGTGCGAAGAGTTAACTATTGTCAATGAATAGCAGAGGTGTAAGACATTGGCCTGTTAATAGGGTAAAGCAAAAAGGTGGGATTTATTGAATATTTGAAGCCCCTGGTGTCCTCTATGGGATTACATGTGTCGCGCCCAGCTCATTTTTATCCAGGTTGCCGGGCTCGTCTAACCGTGCTCGTGGTCTTAACGACCAATCATGCGTTCATAAGGCCGCTTAGAGTCCGGCTGCTAGAGTCGTCGCATACCCTTCGGCGCGTAGGGAACGCTCTGTACTTCTGTTAACGGTGACGACGCCGCGTGGACCGGGCATCTTGAGTTTAAGGTAGGCGTAGTGCGGTACTGCGTTGAAGCGTGCGAAGGCCGTTCTCCCGAGCAATGCGTGATAACCACTTTGGAGGGGGGCGATGGCGAAGAGTAGTTATTCACTTCTGAAGTTGCCTGGGGAGCCGAATATCACCTCTAGTACGAGGGAGCCCCTGCACTGGGCTCTGATGCCTGGTATCACCCCTTCAAAGGTGGTGCTACTTTGGCTGATTCTGGATGGGTCTATCCCCATCCTGCGGACCGTGACCTGGTATATTAGATTAAGACTACTGCCGCCGTCCATGAGGACGCGAGTGAGATGGTATCCATTGATTATTGGGTCGACACCAAGGCAGCTGATCCTCCGTGCAGCATACTAGTTGGGTAGTCCCTGTGATCGAAGGTGATCGGGCAGGCCGACCAGCGGTTAAGCTTCAGGGCGACGGGCTTTATAGTGTGTGCGTCTTTGAGCGTGCGGTCGCGCCTTCTCGTGGATATGTGAGTCGCGTGGATCATGTTTACTGTTTTTACCTCTGGTGGGAATTTTTTCTGTCCCCCAGTGTTCGGCTGGCGAGGCTCATCCTCGTCTTCACTTGGTGTTTCCCTTTCCTTGTGTTCGGCATTTAATTTGCCGGCCTGCTTAAAGACCCAGCATTATCTGTGAGTGAGGTTTGCAGGTTTTTTGGGGGTGCCATGAATTTGGCACAGTCTGTCCAGGACTTTGTTCAGGCCGGACGGTCCCACTTTACCGCCTTTAAATGGCTTATATTGTTGACCGGGTCGAGAGCCCCTGAATCCGGCGTTGACCGTTGTGTTGTCCGGACTTTCTTCATTGTTTTGGCATTTGTTTTTATTGCTCCGTGGCTTCCCGTTGTCATCCCTGATTTCGGATGTACTTGGGTCGCTGGTGCCTCTACGGGCCAACCAGCTATCTTCACCCGTGCAAAAGCGGGTCATAAGGATTGTTATGGCTGCCATTGTCCTCGGCTTTTCTTGGCGTGTCAGGCGAGCCACTCATCCCGGATGCTGTGTTTGAAGGCCGCTAAGGCTTCGGCATCCGGACAATCGACAATTTGATTCTTCTTAGTGAGGAATCTGTTCCAAAGCTTGCGGGCGGACTCTCCGGGCTGTTGAGTTATGTGACTTAAATCGTCCCCGTCCGGAGGCCGGACATAGGTCCCTTCAAAATTGGCCCTGAAAGCATCCTCGAGTTCCTCCCAACTTCCGATTAAATTTTCGGGGAGGCTTTTCAACCAGTGCCTGGCTGGTCCCTTCAACTTGAGGGGAAGGTATTTGATGGCGTGGAGGTCGTCCCCACGAGCCATGTGGATATGCAGGATAAAATCCTCAATCCGCCCGAAGTCCGTCTGTTAAATCATATGCCTCTATGTTCACATGTTTAAAACCCTGTGGAAATTCGTGGTCCAGCACCTCTTCGGTGAAGCACAGGGGGTGAGCAGCCCCTCTGTATCTGGACGTGTTGTGGCATGCCGTCGGTTGTTGTTGTGTCCGGTGCAGTTTCCGAACTGGTATCCGATCAGTCTGATCGTTTTGGTGACCATAGTCCTGCGTCGGGGTGTGTCCTTTAGATCCATAGATGGACCTGGCCGCGCCGGCCTTTTTATCCAGGAGCTCACGTAAATCATGTGCGGCGTCAGTAGCTGCTCTATTGCGGTTACGAAGTGGTTTGTCCAGCCTCCTGGCCATATTGTTCTTCGGTGGAACGGCCTCATCATCAAGTTCTGGCAGCAGCTTGCGTTTTGGATAGCTCTTTGTGTGGCGATCGTCGCTGTACTTTTCTTCAGTGTCTAGCACTTTATTGCATCTGCAATTGAGCATTTCCTGTGCGGCCTTAAGCCTTTGCTTCTGCTTCTTTAGGCTTCTCGCAGTGGCCATAAGCCTTCTTTGGAGGTTATCTCGTTCCAAACGTGTTTCCGGGATGATGAATGCATCATCGTCCGGAATGTCCTCTTGTCCTGGGGCAGTTTGATGAGTTCGTCCCTCGGGTTCGCTGTGACCGAGCGTCTGCTCCGGGCCGTGTTCGGTGTGACCTGGCTCATCCTGCACCATTGCTGGGTCCATATGGTCATTGTTGCCCTCGGAGTTGACTGGGGTGTCGATCTTTCTAGCGCCGTTATCGCTATTTTTATTGTTGCTGGGCTTGGAGTGGCGTCTGTGCCATCGTTTTGGCTTTTGTCCGGGGGTTTTATCCTCCGGTTTGTCGTCGTCCTCCTCCTTACGCGTGTCCACCATGTATATATCTATGACGAGGTGGCAGTCCAGCGCCCCGTTGGTGGTGGTTCTGAATCGTCTCCTGCGCCGACGTCCATACCGTCGGTATCATCGGAGTCGAAGTCAAGCATGTCTGATACATCGTCGACAGTGGCTATGAAGTGGGTGGTGGGTGGGCAACGGATTTCTTTGTCGCCTTCTTCCCCCTTGAGCCGGACATAGTTCGGCCAAGAGTCTCTTAACAAAGAGAGACTTTAATGAGTTTAGCATGTCGCCAAAGGGCGAGTACTGGAAGCTATCCGCAGCGGTAAACTCCATTACCGGAGCACATCCACATTCGGCGGGCTCGGGGGTGCGCGGACTGGAACCTATAGCTGGACACGAGTCCGGGGGTCCGATGTCACAGGCTTCCTTGGGGGTGAAGTTTGTGTTCGGCTCTACCGTCGATGAGTGTGCGGCCTTCGGGGCGGGTTCCATCCACCCGTCCTCGGACGGCGCGATCTGCCCTGGATTTAGGTTCGGAGCTCCTGCAGGTGCGATATCCCGAGTATTGTCAGACAGCAGGTCTAAGCCGTGCTTTCGTGGATCGTTCGGGCTTCTGGCGAGGGCCCGAATCCGTCAAGATCAAGTCTCCGCAGATATCGGCCGTGTAGTTCAAGTTTCGAACTCGACGATGGCTGTGGGCGTAGCTGTCGATCTGCTCCAGATGGCCAAGCGAATTGGCCCATAGTGCGAAGTCGCCGAACACGAAGATCTGTCCAGGGAGAAAAGTCTCACCCTAGACCATGTTGTTGTTGATGATTGAAGGTGCCATCAAGCCTTGCAGCGACGACACAGAGGAACTCTCAATGAAAGCACCAATGTCGGTGTCAAAACCAGTGGATCTCGGGTAGGGGGTCCCGATCTGTGCGTCTAAGGCTGATGGTAACAGGAGGCGAGGGACACGATGTTTTACCCCAGGTTCGGGCCTTCTTGATGGAGGTAATACCCTACTTCCTGCTTGATTGATATTGATGATATGAGTATTACAAGAGTTGATCTACCACGAGATCGTAGAGGCTAAACCCTAGAACCTAGCCTATGATGATTATGATTCTGTCTCTAAGGACTAAACCCTCCGGTTTATATAGACACCGGAGAGGGCTTGAGTTTACACGGAGTCGGTTTACAAAGAAGGAAATCTATTATCCGGATCGCGAAGCTTGTCTTCCATGCAAAGGAGAGTCCCATCCGGACACGGGACGAAGTCTTGAGTCTTGTATCTTCGCGGTCCAACAATCCGACCAAAGTATATAGTCCGGCTGTTCTGATACCCCCTAATCCAGGACTCCCTTAGGGGGCCATAGTTTTCACTAGTGGCTTCTCTCAAGATAGCATAAGTATTACGGTGGGTGAACAAATTACTGTCGAGCAATTGATAGGAAAGTGAATAATTATGAGATTATCTAGGCATGATCATGTATATAGGCATCATGTCCGTTTCAAGTAGACTGACACCTGCCTACATCTACTACTATTACTCCACACATCGACCGCTATCCAGCATGCATCTAGAGTATTAAGTTCATAAAGAACAGAGTAACGCATTAAGAAAGATGACTTGGTGTAGAGGGATAAACTCATGCAATATGATATAAACCCCATCTTTTTATCCTCGATGGCAACAATACAATACGTGCCTTGCTGCCCTAGCATCCTTTGGGAAAGCACATCGCAAGATTGAACCCAAAGCTAAGCACTTCTCCCATTGCAAGAAAGATCAATCTAGTAGGCCAAACCAAACTGATGATTCGAAGAGACTTGCAAAGATAACTCAATCATACATAAAAAAATTCAGAGGAGATTCAAATATTTCTCATAGATAAACTTGATCATAAACCCACAATTCATCGGATCTCGACAAACACACCGCAAAAAGAGTTACATCGAATAGATCTCCAAGAAGATCGAGGAGAACATGGTATTGAGATCCAAAAAGAGAGAAGAAGCCATCTAGCTAATAACTATGGACCCGAAGGTCTGTGGTAAACTACTCACAACTAATCGGAGGGGCTATGGTGTTGATGTAGAAGACCTCCATGGTCGATTCCCCCTCCGGCGGAGCACCGACGAAGGCTCCAAGATGGGATCTCGGGGATACAGAAGGTTACGGCGGTGGAACTAGGTTTTCGTGGCTTGTTCTGATGTTATCGGGGTACGTGGGTATATATAGGAAGAAGAAGTAGGTCGGTGGCCGCCCGAGGGGCCCACGAGATAGGGGCACGCCCTGTAGGGGTGCGTGCGCCCTCCAACCTCGTGGCCGCTTCGGCTGCTTCTTGACTTGCAGTCTAAGTCCTCTGGATCACCTTCCGTTCCAAAAATCACACTCCCGAAGATTTCATTGCATTTGGACTCCGTTTGATATTCCTTTTCCTCGAAATACTGAAATAGGCAAAAAAACAATACGAGCTGGGCCTCCGGGTAGTAGGTTAGTCCCAAAAATGATATAAATGTGTAAAGTAAAGCCCATAAACATCCAAAAAAGGTAATATAATAGCATGGAACAATCAAAAAAAATATAGATACGTTGGAGACGTATCAAGCATCCCCAAGCTTAATTCCTGCTCGTCCTCGAGTAGGTAAATGATAAAAACAGAATTTTTAACGTGAAATGCTACCTAGCATAATTCTCAATGTAATTTTCTTTATTGTGGCATGAATGTTCAGATCCAAATGATTCAAAATAAAAGTTCATGTTGACATAAGAAATAGTAATACTTCAAGCATACTAATCAAAGCAATCATGTCTTCTCAAAATATCATGGCTAAAGAAAGTTATCCGTACAAAATCATATAGTCTGGCTGTTGTTCTATCTTCATCACACAAAGTATTTAATCATGCACAACCTCGATGACACGCCAAGAAATTGTTTCATACTTTAGCAATCTCAAACTTTTTCAACTTTCACGCAATACATGAGCGTGAGCCATGGACATAGCACTATATGTGGAATAGAACGGTGGTTGTGGAGAAGACAAAAAAAGGAGAAGATAGTCTCACATCAACTAGGTGTATCAACGGGCTATGGAGATGGCCATTAATAGATATCAATGTGAGTGAGTAGGGATTTCCATGCAACGGATGCACTAGAGCTATAAATATGAAAGCTCAACAAAAGAAACTAAGTGGGTGTGCATCCAACTCGCTTGCTCACGAAGACCTAGGGCATTTTGAGGAAGCCCATCATCGGAATATACAAGCCAAGTTCTATAATAAAAAATTCCCACTAGTATATGAAAGTGACGACATAGGAGACTCTCTATCATGAAGATCATGGTGCTACTTTGAAGCACAAGTGTGGTAAAAAGGATAGTAGCATTGTCCCTTCTCTCTTTTTCTCTCATTTTTTTTCTTTTTTTCTTAGTCCTAAGTCTCATCCCGACTTGTGGGGGAATCATAGTCTCCATCATCCTTTTCTCACTGGGACAATGCTCTAATAATGAAGATCTGTAAGTGCATCTAGTGCCCCTTAGTGATTTTGGTGTATTGAAGACTTATAGGTTAAGTAACTGATGCGTTTGTGAGTGTACACAGGTTTATAAGTCTATGAGGAGTTTGATATTTATAGAGAAAGTCGACCCCTAAAAATGAAGTTCTTCGACTGAAGACTTTGATATTCTGAAGACTTTCTGAAGACTTTGAAAGTGAAAAAATTGGTGTGATCTTGAAGACTTGATATTCATTCGAGGAATATGAAGCGTGAAGACTTTTGTTTTCGTAGTTTCATTTTCTCTTTCTTGAGTCATAGGAAACACCGTACTGTTAAAGGGGGTCGAGGAAATACTAAGGAAAAATTTCCATGTGATGCTCAACTCAAAATCCTATACCTACCAATCCCTTCGAGTGAAGCCATTGAAATCTCATACGATTCATCAAATTCTTGATGTGAGAGACGCAGTTCTTCCGGGTCATCGATGACTTTGCTCGATCGAGGAGTTAGGAATTCGCCAAAGGCAAATTGCCTACACAGTGAGGAACATGATAGCCCCGAGGAATTTGAGAGTCAAATTTCCGACCGTTCTTTGTCTTCAAGGCGCTACCGCTGTCCCAAAATATCTTATCCACCTAACGGTCATATCATTGAAGGGCATTTATGTCTTATCATGTCGGGCTGCTCCCTAGGCTATAAATAGCGCCCCTACAACCACTAGTTGGTTGGCTGCTCGAGAGAACTTGACACTTGTCATTTTAGAGCAACCCATCCTCCGAGGACTTTGAGCGAAAATCATCAAGTGAGGAAAATCCCAAAACCAAACCCCCACAAACCCAAAGTGATTGAGCATCATCAAGAAATTGATCTGCGTGGATCCGACGCTTGTTACCTTTGAAGATCGTGCTTCTTCCAGACGGTTAGGCGTCAAGGTCTAGAGCATCCAAGAGGAATTGTGGATCACCGAGTGACCAAGTCTGTGAAGGTTTGGAAGTCACCTGAAGACTTACCACGAGTGATTGGACGAGGCCTGCATGTTATTAGTTCAAGGAGAATACGGTGAGGATGGGTGTCTGAGTTGCGGCTCGAGATCGGGTGTCGGGACTGTGTGTCCTAGAGTTTAAATACTCAGCCGCTCCAACCAGACGTACAACTGAGACAGCAGTTGGAACTGGTTTACCAAATCATTGTCTTCACCAACTGACTGGTTCTATTTCCTCAATTCATTCATTTCCTCATTACCGTGTTGAATGTTGTTCATATCTGTGCTTGAAGACTTTGATCAAGACTTTCACAAATTCCTCGTTCAATTTCTTCACCGTTTGTCTTCATCTTGTTATCCTGTGTTTACGCTTTCCGTACTCGGTTTTAGTCTTCATTTTATCATGCTGACTATGTGTGTATCCCGTTATGTTTACTTCTGAGTACATATTCCGCTGCAAGTAGTTCTTCGCTAAGGAATTTCCTCACCGGCAAATTCCTCAGTGAAGAATTCATAAAAATCGCCTATTCACCCCCCCTCTAGTCGATATAACGCACTTTCAATTGGTATTAGAGCGAGGTACTCCCTTGTTCTGTGTGATTTTGGTTTAACCACCTGGAGTTCTAGTTATGTCGACCGCAGGTATGAAGAAAGTGACATGCCCTATCTTTGACGGTCATGACTATCCCAAGTGGAAGGCCATGATGAAGAAGCGCCTCATGGCAAAGAATGTGAGTGTGGACCGTCACTGAGATTGGTCTTACTGATCTATGCAAGATGGCGAATGCTGATGATATTCGCAAGTACACTCGACTTGATATCATAGCGAAGGATATCATCTGCTCATGCCTATCCCGAGACCAATTCGGGCGAATTATGCATCTCGACAATTCGAAGCTCATCTGGGACCTAATCTCTGATGTCTATGAAAGTCATCGAACGTGTCATGATCCCTGGTTTGAGGACTTCAAGGAATCTCTCAAAACGATGACTTTCGAGCCAGAATCATCATCGTCTGCATCTTGTCTTATGGCAAACGGTGCTGAGGTAACCGAATGCTCCTCATCCGAGTCTTGTAATGATGAATCTGATAATGATGAATCTGACAATGATGAATCTGATGATGACATTGAATCCTGCTATACTAAACTCATTTGTGTTGCCACTAAACAACAAACGGTTTTAGAACAAACTCAAGATATGCTAGAAAGAAGTGACAATATGTTGCGCAAGGAAATGGATCAGTCAAAAGCATTGGGTGAATGTCTTCAGAGAATTCACTCCAAGTTTGACGCCCTTCAAGATCAACATAATAGCCTCTTGACTGATCATGAGAAGCTTTCTCTTGAGGCTCTTCAAGGAAAGGAAGATCTTGAAAAGCTAAGAGTGTGTTATGAAGATCTTCAGAAGGAGCGCGATTCATTACTAGCTCAATAAATCAGCGCTTCTCAGGAAGAATTTGTTCCTCCATGCTTAAAGTGCATTGAACGTGAATCTGCTAATTCTTCACCTGAATGTTCAAATGCTTCAAATGTTACAAATTCTTCATCTGCCTCTGCTATCACTAATTCCTCATCCGAGGACATTGCTAGTATCACCGACAATGCAGGTTGAAGGAATTGTACATGACAGCATGTACAAAAGCCTCAAAGGGCATCGACACTTTGTGATGTGCTCAAAAGCAGATCCTCAACAGAAACCCTAGGAAAGAGGGTATTGCCTTTGAGAGAAAACTCAATGCCGATGGAACATATTGGAAGCCCGAGCAAGATCCTAAAACCTCATGGGTTTCTTTGCAAAGGGACCTCCAGTTGATCCATCTAACTTATCGGCTTTACATGTGAATCTCCTCATTCTTCCGATGAGTCATTTGACTCAACTATAAACTGTTCAAAAATCGAATGGTGAAGTATTTGCTAGATATGTTGGCACTAACTGCAGGAACGGTTCCCCTATGAAGAAAATCTGGGTTCCCAAAAGCTGTGTTGAAAGTCTTCAGGTGAATGTCCTCATGACACCACCTGTGAAGAACAGGAACCCCAGATCAAACTCTTCATATGGACCAAACTCTTCATATGGATCCAGGTCCTCATATGGACCAAATTCTTCACGAGGATCAAATTCCTTAACTGGATCAAAGTCCTCATATGATTATCATCGTGCTGACAAATCTGCCTTGCAGGGTAAAGCTAAGGGCTATGAATATGTGCATTATTCTTCAAACCATTATGTTCATAAGTCCTCGAAGAATTACTCTTCTTATTCATATGCTTACCCTAAACCCTCCTATGCTAAGCGAAATGGTTTGGCATCTTTGCCACCTTTCTCACATGGTGCTCGCAGGATGATGAACTCTTTGCCACCCCTCCAGATGTGGGTGGTGAAGAAAAAGAACTAATCTCTTCTGCGAGGTCAGGTCTCTAGGCGTGCTCTAACGTCTCAAGAATTTCTTTGGGGGGACGACAAAATGCTCGAAAGGACGCAGCAAATCATGATGAAATGAACTTTCATTTCACACATCCTCATCTTGCTATATCATTTATCGCTTGATGAAATTCATCGATGAACTTGACATCATATTCTTCATCGATGAAGCATATGAGATTGTAAGTTACACTAATTCATCTGCAGGATGATCAACCCAAAACCACCGAATGGGTCCTCGATAGTGGATGTACAAATCACATATTGGTGACAATAATCTATTGATGGATGCTCCTTATCACCGTCACCTCTGAAGCATATCATCTTTGCCGACAAAGGCAAAAGTCGTATTGGGTCTTGGTAAGGTTGCTATTTCTAAGGATAAGCACATGGACAAAGTCATGCTTGTTGAGTCCTTAGGATACAATCTCATGTCGATCTCAATGCTTTGTGATCTTGATATGGTTGTTGTCTTTGGCAAATATCATTGTGTTGTGATTATGGAAGTCGACAATTCCAAAGTCTTCAAGGCTTTAGGAGAGGAGATCGTATATTGTTGATTTCTCTATAGGACCACAACCAGCCGTGTGTCTACTTGCAAAAGCTTCGAAGGCTGGCTATGGCATCGACGACTTGGTCATGCGGGCATGAGGAATTTGAACACGCTTGCGAAGAAGAAGCATGTCATTGGCATTGAGAATGTCAAATTCCTCAAGGATCACTTATGCGGAGCATGTGAAGCCGGAAAATGACCAAGGCCAAGCATCCAACAAAGACTATCATGACCACTACCCGTCCATTCGAATTGCTTCACATGGACCTCTTCGGACCTAACCATTATTCAACAGTCACAAATGATGCATCTCTATATGGTTTTGTCATTGTTGATGATTATTCTCGATATACATGGGTACACATTGTTACTTACAAACATGAAGTGCGGGAAGTCTTCAAACGATTTTCCTTGAGGGCTTCAACCAACTTTGGTGTGAAGATCAAGCATATCGAAGTGACAATGGAACCGAGTTCAAGAATTCTGGTCTTGATGCCTATCTTGATGAACTTGGTATTACTCATGAATTATCTGCTCCCTATACTCCTCGGCAGAATGGCGTCGTGGAGCGCAAGAATGAACTCTTGTTGAGATGGCTCGCACTTTGCTTGATGAATACAAAACGCCTCGGCGTTTTGGATTGATGCAATTGATCTTGCTCGCCACATCATCAACAGAGTATATCTTCACAAATTCTTCAAGAAGGCGCCTATGAACTCCTCACCGACAAGAAACCCAATGTGAGTTATTTCAAAGTCTTCGTGCTAAATGTTGGATTAGAGATCCTCACCACAACTCTAAATTTGCACGAAAGCACATGAAGGTTTTATGCTTGGTTACGGAAGGACTCGCACACCTACTGAGTCTTCAACATTGTTCTTCACAAGATTGTTGACTTTGTAGATGTGCGGTTCGATGAAACTAATGGCTCGCAAAGAGAGCACCTACCTTCTGTGTTAGATGAACCAGCACCGAGGATGCTATCAAGCTCAAGGCAACCGAGGATGTCATTCCTAATGAAGAATCTGTTGAAGAATTCATTCCTGTTCATGAAGAATGTCGGTGATGCACGAAGAACATGATGAGGAAAATGGTGTCAAGAAAATCTTGATCAAAATCCTCAAAGAACAACCAACTCATCCAGCGTTGCAAAAGAAGTGCAAGTGGAGAAGATCATCGATGACATTAGCGCACTGGGTCCTCTCACACGCTCAAAAGCCTCACACTTATCTAACTTTTGTGGGCACTATGCTTTTGTCTCTATCTTAGAGCCCACTAAGGTAGATGAAGCATTTCGAGCCGGAGTGGATTCAGGGCTATGCAAGAAGAATTACATCGATTCGAGTTGAACAATGTCAGGAATTGGTCAATCGCCTGATCCTCGCAAGCATAATATCATTGGCACAAAGTGGATCTACCGCAACAAGCAAGATGAAAATGGCCTTGTGGTGAGGAATAAGGCACGACTAGTAGCTCAAGGCTACACACAGGTTGAAGGAATTGATTTCGATGAAACTTTTGCACTGTTTCTAGACTTGAAGCTATTAGCATTTTACTTGCCTATGCTAACCATCATGATATCATCTTATATCAAATGGATGTGAAAAGTGCATTCCTCAATGGTAAGCTTGAGGAAGAAGTATATGTTGCTCAACCCCTGTGTTTTGAAGATCCCAAGAATCGACAAAGTCTTGAGACTCAATAAGGCCCTCTATGGCCTCAAGCAAGCCCCTCAAGCGTGGTATGACACATTGAAGGAATTCTTCGTGAAGAATGGCTTCACACCGGTTCACTCGACCCTACTCTATTTACTAAATCATATGATGGTGAACTGTTTGTGTGCCAAATATATGTTGATGATATTATCTTTGGCTGTACTAACCAACGATATAGTGATGAATTTGCCTATATGATGAGTGAAGAATATCAAATGTCTATGATGGGAGAGTTGAAATTCTTCTTAAGTCTTCAAATTCGTCAATAGCGCAATGGCATATTCATATCTCAGGAGAAATACCTCAAAGATGTACTGAGGAAATTCGGCATGCAAGATTGAAAAGGCGTCAAAATTCCTATGCCCACAAATGGCCATCTATGCACTGATGAAAATGGTATTGACTTTGATCACAAGGTATACCGCTCCATGATTGGTTCTTTATTGTACTTATGTGCTTCTAGGCCAGATATAATGCTTAGTGTTTGCATGTGTGCCCGATTTCAAGCTGCACCGAAGGAATCACACCATAAGGCTGTGAAACATATTCTTCGATATCTAGCTCACACACCAACACTAGGATTATGGTACCCCAAGGGCTCGCTTTTGATCTCATTGGATATTCGACTCTAACTATCTTTGGTGATCGTGTGGACCGCAAGTCAACATCCGCACTTGTCATTTCCTCGGACGATCTTTGGTGCATTGGTCCTCGAAGAAAGCAGGCTGTGTATCACCGCTCATCGTCAAGCTGAATACATTGCTCTTTGGCTCATCTTTGTGCTCAAGCTGCTTTGGATGAAGCAAACCCTCAAGGACTATGGCGTCAACGTGAAGAATGTGCCTCTCCTCTGCGACAATGATAGTGCCATCAAGATTGCTCACAACCCGTTCAAGACTCGAAGACTAAGCACATCCAGATTCGTCATCATTTTCTTCGTGATCATGTGTTGAAGGCGATATCTCCATCGAGCATGTGAAGATCAAGAACAGCTAGCTGATATCTTCACTAAGCCCTTGGATGAGAAGAGATTTAGCAAGTTGCGGTGTGAGCTAAATATCTTAGAATCTTTGAATGTTCTTTGAAAAGGACACTCATCCTAACCCTTATGCAAAATTGATGACTTAGATGTGCAACACATGAAGAAAAGTTTTTCCTCAATCAATGAAGAATAACATTCTAAGTGTGAAGAAATTAATGAAGAATTTGATTCTCAGAACCCTACGACAATTGTACGCGGTGTCTGAAATCATCATTCTTATACGGTGGGCTACGCCACCACAAAAGTTGAAAATCTTCAATTTGAGTTTTTCCTCATTTTTGAAATTCCTCAGTTTTTCAATTCTTCAACTTTGCAAAATCTTCAATGTTTCCGTCGTTTTTATTCATTGGCTATATATCTATATGAGTTTATGTCCTCTACAGCATTCACTTATTGCTATTTCTTCAAGTTGTGATTTCTGCTAAGTGAATGTGATCGGACCCTTCCCCCTCTATGCTATACTCAATCCAATCTATTCACAAATTCTTCATGTGCGTTATGATTGACACTCGTTCAAAGTCTTCACTGTGTCCTTGACAGCTGAAGAAATTGCGAACGAAATTTTTAAACAAATCTTATCCAAGTTTTCGATTTTACCTCTCGAACCGTTTCGCATCCCACGATGCATTAGTTTAATCACCCACGATCTTACAGGATCTCATCTGCACAGTACGTGGGTGACACATGTCGCGTGAAGAAGAAAGGGCAGGGGCATGTTCGTCCCAAAATCTTCGGGCGAACAGTTTTCACCGTGGCTATAAATACCCCTCTCCCTTCCTTACTTCATTTACTCTGCTCGTCGCTGTCTCTCGCTCGAGCTCTCCTCAAACCCTAGCGCCGCCGCTATTCCATCGCTGCCGGTGAGGAAGAGCTTCACTGCCTCGACCTCGTCATCGTCGTACTCGCGCCGGCCGCGGAATTCTTCACTCCGCCGCCGCCGTAGCCGTCTCCCTCTGCCAAGTTAGGGCGTGGGAGATCTAACATGACGAACTTCACTACAGTTCATCTCTGTTCGTCGTGTTCTTCAGTTCGGGTAATTAAAAGTCACTTTTGTTACTCGTGTTGATTCTCAAATCTTTCTGAAAATCCTCAAAGGTGTTTTTGTTCTTCAAATCTTCACATATGAACACCTCACACACTATATGCTCTTGATTTATCTCTCTAAGCATTCATTTCTTCAAGATTCCTCAATTGTGCGGATTTTCAATCTGCACAACTCGAACCCGAGACAAAACGCTTAGTGAAATTCCTCAAGGCTCAACTGGTCAAAATCCTCAAAACTTGTTCTTTTGAAAAATCATCCGAGAACGATATGACCTCTCCAAATTCCTTGCACCTACACTATGTTCACGGTACTCATGTCATTCTTTGAATCACTAGGTTCTCATCAACTTAACTCATTTGCAGCGTTCCTTGAAGAAAAACTGCATACTTCTTGAGTGCTCTATTGTTCAAATTCCTCATCTGAAGAAAATGGCGAAGGCAAGAGACCGCAAAGGGAGGAAAGAAACCGGAGGTCATGACCGCCTTTGAGATTCCCGATGAAATATACAAAGATTATCTTGCACACCGATGAATCCAAGTTTGGCAAGGAGACCAAAAACCAGCGCAAAGTGCGCATTCAAAGGATAGAACGAAGATGGGCACGAGAATGGAGGGAATACCGCTATGTTACTCCCAAGTACATGAGGAAATTCGCTTTAAACCCTCCATGCCCAAGAGCTCCACGGCACTGCCAAGTCACGACCCCACCAAACATCAAGCGTGGTGAAGACTTTCTGAAGAATGGTCCAGCGCCAAGCCAAATTGGCAAGACAGGCCAAGGAGGCGGTGAGGAAATTCAATGAGGATTCTCTGCTGCTGCTGTGGCCGAGCCCTCGGTCAAGCCGAGGAAATCAATGCCAAGAAGCACGCTCGCAAGCCAAGTGCTTCACCGTCAGCGCCCTCACGGCAAATTCCTTAGATCTGCTGCTGCTCACTCCAAATCCTCGGCAGCTCCTCCAAGTCCTCAACTCCTGTGCATCGGCTACATGTCAAAGGACTCGTGGATTCTCAATTGCTACGTGTCTCGGCAAGTTCCTCACTGCACCAATGTCCTCAATAGGCCCCACTCACCGAGACAAAGTAACAATGGGCGCGGTCCTCGGCCAAGTCCAAAGAAGAAGCAGTTGCGTTCAACGCATTCCCTCGATGATGAAGCCTCGATGAAGAACTTGCGAAATTATCGAGATGACCGACCAAGGCCGCTAGAGCCAAAAGAACAAATGTGCCTCGCTTTTGGATCCGAAGAAGATCCTTGACTTCATCGACCTATGGCATCGGGATCCAAACACTCCCATACCGAATCGCCATCGAGTCTGGTCAAAGTCATATTTGAACCATTTCATCGTCAAGAGAAATGGAAATTTGAAAAGGCTCATGAATTAAAGAGAACACAAGCCGAAAGGAGAAGCTTCGAGGAAGAACATCGTCAACTTGACTCTGAAGAACTTCTCAAAGCTCAATCTGAAATCCAAGCCCTCGGCAAGGATTTGATGCTTATAATGCTGATTGGCAAGGAGCCAAGGTGAGATTAAATCAATTTGACGAAGAAAATGACAAGCTATTGCAGCCCCATCGCAACAAGAAAATCCTCAGTGAAGACTCGCTCGGCCTTTGAAGAACATGCCAAGATCGCTGATGACTTTCAAACATCTTGATGAGAACACAAGTTCCGTGGCTGATGACTCCATTCCAATTCTTGAAGAAATTCCTGTGGCATCCACTAGTGGTGCGCTCAAGAAAGCGAAGAAACAGGGCAATCTGCACGATTATACCAAGAAAGCTGTACCACGTCCTCGGCTCCTCTGCGCCAACACCAACTCCAATTCTTCCTTCTGCTTATGAAGTGAAGAAGACAAAGGCTACAGAACGAGCTGCCGTGAAGAAGAGGAAGGCATCAGCTGCGTCAAATTCTTCAGCTGCGAAGAAAATGAAGCCAATGACCAGCTCACTTGAAAACCCTATTGATGCCATTCTCATCTCCTCCATGTCGTCTAAGGAAATTGTTCCTTATGGAGAAGATTACACAATCCCAAGCGGATCAGATGAGGAAAATCAATCTGTTGCTACCTCAGAACAGCTTGATGAAGAAATTGAAGTGGAAGCATTCCCTTCACCGCATGATTGTTTCTCACCGTGCCTCGGTTCACGGTGAAGAGGCGGTGTTGAGGAAATTGAAAAGAAGACGAAGACGTGGATATTGGGTGCACTACACGGTGATGAACGATGACTTTTAGGAAAGTCAAGATCCCAATACTCCTCTCTTCACTCCGATTCTACAAGTTCCTCGGTCCCGGCTACAACTGCTCAATTGGGCTCAAGAAACTCATCCCACATCGTCTGCATCAACAAAGAAATTCCAGCCACTAGCTGAAGAACCCATTCTTGATCCTCAAAGCGCACAAGGAGAGGAACCAGAAATTCTCACTGAAGAACCTAAGATCGCGATTCACGAGGTTGTGTTGCAAATCATCGATATTCCTCTGCCCAAACCGAAGAATCCGTTCTTGAGCAAGCAAAAATTCAAGGCTGAAGACTTCTTTTACGAGCATGTGTTCTTCATCGCTTATAATCCATATGACTCTGCTTCGAATGAGGAAAAGACGCTTTTGGACTCCTACTCAAGCAAACTTCTATTCCTCGGTCTTTGTTTGACAAGGACAAGATCTTGACCATGAGCATATTCCTCATGTGGATATGGAATCACCGCCGTGCTTGAGCCAAGACTCGTGTTCTTCATGATGCGAGGTCTGCTGAATTTACGTGCGACCGATATCTGTGGATGGAATGAAGAACTCATTCTTGATTCTATGCCACCCCGCACATCACGGAGATGTCAAGATATCAATTCATGGGTGCTGGATTGGATGACAAAGAATACTCACTACAAGGCACCAGCAACTGAATTGCTTCGTGTCCTTCCTCTTGATCCTCCCCATGAAACTGCACGCTGCATATACAATGACCGTGAACTGTCTGATCACTTTATGCAAGTGCTCATGAAGCCGTTTAAGCCAGGACAAGCCCCTCGAACCAAATTCCTCGTCAAGGATTTGTTGTATGTGCCTCGGACCGTTTATAGAATCTTGACGAAGACAATGAGTCCCATCAAAGGCCACGACTCAAATGAAGAAGACGTCGTTGGCATCATGAAGAACATGCTTTTCAATATCATTCATGGCGTTCCTGTCAACTTCCATGATTTCTTCATGAGGACTCTGGCCAATGTTGCAATGTCATCTTTTGAGCTGAAGCCATATGCGCCTTGGATCATGAGATTCATAAGGGCAAGATCTTCACTAAACTACAAGGCTGACACTCTGAATCATGGCAGCTACTTGTCGCCTATTGAAGTCCTCAAGCGACCAATTTCATCATCTGATGATAAGGGCAAGGCAGCAGCTGTGATTGATGAAGGCACTCGTCCATTGGATGGACAATTTCGCAAGGCTGCATCTTACTCCACCAATGACGATTACGCAACGCATGACACCGCCGCAAATACCTCAACCAAGCAAAATCCTCAAGCCACGGCACCTGTGGTGATGATCGATCGTGAGTTACTCCTCGTCTTCATTAGAAGGTTGATCGCAATCGAAATGGGTGAAGCGCCAATTTGCTGCAATTCTTCACAACATGACCTCAACACATAATGCGGTGAAGAAAAATCAGTACTACCTTCATGAAACCCTCAACCGCACTGGCTGTTCTTAATCAAGTATATTCAGCGGAAGAATTGAAGACTATGGGTCTTGAGGAAGCATTTGATCGGTGCGCACCACCTCGAAGAAATTCAAGAGAGTCAAAGTTCTGATTTGGTGGCCAGCTCTTATTCTTCTTCGCGTGAAACTGATGAATATGAAGATTTGGACGACACTGCGGCAGGCCCTACTTCAACAACTAACCCCGACAACGCTAGCGCTCCTCCATCAACTTGAAAATCTTCAGGGGCGTTAGTCCTCAATTTCGATCCTTTTGGTCATTTGATGACAAAGGGGGAGAAATCTGAGTTAGTCTTCAAGCGGGTTTATACTATGGGCGTTTTTATTAAGTTACAACTCTCGTTCTTCCGAAACTTTTTATTGGATCGAGTTGTATAAATCCGATGGTGCCTTGATACTTTTGATCGTGCTTTGATACGTTTGATGCTCTGATGCTTTTGAAGCACTAAGCTCTGAATGTGATATTTGAGCTCTGAAACTTTTGATGTGATATTCTGCATGCTTATTCCTAGTCAATATTATTGCATCTGTGAATCTCATCGAGCACCATATTTCATCATGCATTTCAAATTCTTCATATTATATATCAAATGCGTGTATGAATTACAAGATATAGGGGGAGATCTCCATGATTCAATTCTCCAAATGTGCATTGCCTCAAAAGCAAATTCCTCACTACGCACATATTCAGGGGGAGTTCTTCTATATCTTGCAATCAAATTCCTCAATATCAGTATTTACACTTCATATGTTTATCCCGTTGAAAACTTAACCTATGTTGTCATCAATCACCAAAAGGGGAGATTGTAAGTGCATCTAGTGCCCTTAGTGATTTTGGTGTATTGAAGACTTATAGGTTAAATGGCTGATCGCTTGTGAGTGTACGAGGTTTATAAGTCTATGAGGAGTTTGATATTTCTGAGAGAAAGTCGACCCTAAAAATGAAGTTCTTGATTGAAGACTTTGATATTCGAAGACTTTCGAAGACTTTGAAAGTGAAGAAATTGGTGTGATCTTGAAGACTTGATATTCATTCGAGGAATATGAAGCGTGAAGACTTTTGTTTCGTAGTTTCATTTTCTCTTTCTTGAGTCATAGGAAACACCGATTGTTAAAGGGGTTGAGGAAATACTAAGGAAAAATTTCCATGTGATGCTCAACTCAAAATCCTACACCTACCAATCCCTTGAGTGAAGCCATTGGAAATCTCATACGATTCGATCAAATTCTTGATGATAGAGACGCAGTTCTTCCAGTCATCGATGACTTTGCTCGATCGAGGAGTTAGGAATTCGCCAAATGAATTGCCTACACGATGAGGAACATGATAGCCCCGAGGAATTTGAGAGTCAAATTTCCGACCGTTCTTTGTCTTCTTGCCACGCGGCTGTCCCAAAATATCTTATCCACCTAACGGTCATATCATTGAAGGGCATTTATGTCTTATCATGTCGGGCTGCTCCCTAGGCTATAAATAGCCGCCCCTACAACCACTAGTTGGTTGGCTGCTCCGAGAGAACTTGACACTTGTCATTTTAGAGCAACCCATCCTCCGAGGACTTTGAGCGAAAATCATCAAGTGAGGAAAATCCCAAAACCAAACCCCCACAAACCCAAAGTGATTGAGCATCACTGAAGAAATTGATCCTGCGTGGATCCGACGCTTGTTACCTTTGAAGACTATGCTTCTTCCAGACGGTTAGGCGTCAAGGTCTAGAGCATCCAAGAGGAATTGTGGATCGCCGAGTGACCAAGTCTGTGAAGGTTTGGAAGTCACCTGAAGACTTACCACGAGTGATTGGACGAGGCCTGCGTGGTCTTCGTTCAAGGAGAATACGGTGAGGTCTGGGTGTCCTGAGTTGCGGCTCGAGATCGGGTGTCCGGGCTGTGTGTCCTAGAGTTTAAATACTCGGCCGCTCCAACAGACGCATAACCGAGACAGCAGTTGGAACTGGTTTACCAAATCATTGTCTTCACCAACCGATCGGTTCTATTTCCTCAATTCATTCATTTCCTCATTACCGTGTTGAATGTTGTTCATATCGTGCTTGAAGACTTTGATGAAGACTTTCACAAATTCCTCGTTCAATTTCTTGACCGCTTGTCTTCATCTTGTTATCCTATGTTTACGCTTTCCGTACTCGGTTTTAGTCTTCATTTCATCATCTTGACTATGTGTGTATCCCGTTATGTTTACTTCGAGTACATATTCATTGCAAGTAGTTCTTCGCTAAGGAATTTCCTCACCGGCAAATTCCTCAGTGAAGAATTCATAAAAATCGCCTATTCACCCCCCTCTAGTCGATATAACGCACTTTCAAGATCATCACACTTTTACTTACTTACAACTCAAGAATTACAACTCAATACTTAGAACAAGATATGACTCTATATGAATGCCTCCGGCGGTGTACCGGGATATGCAATGAATCAAGAGCGACATGTATGAAAATTATGAAGGTGGCCTTGCCACAAATACGATGTCAACTACATGATCATGCAAAGAGCAATATGACAATGATGATGTGTGTCATATAAACGGAACGGTGGAAAGCTGCATGGCAATATATCTCGGAATGGCTATGGAAATTCCATAATAGGTAGGTATGGTGGCTTTTTTGAGGAAGGTATATGGTGGGTGTATGGTACCAATGAAATTTGCGCGGCACAAGAGAGGCTAGCAATGGTGGAAGGGTGAGAGTGCGTATAATCCATGGACTCAACATTAGTCAAAAGAACTCATATACTTATTGCAAAAATCTACAAGTCATCAAAAACAAAGTATTACGCTCATGCTCCTAGGGGGATAGATTGGTAGGAAAAGACCATCACTCATCCCCGACCGCCACTCATAAGGAAGAAAATCAATAAATAAAATTGTGCTCCAACTTCATCACAAAGCGGTTCACCATACGTGCATGTTACGGGAATCACAAACTTCAACACAAGCATTCTTTAAATTCATAATCACCCAACTAGCATGACTTTAATACCACTACCTCCATATCCCAAAAACAATTATCAAGTATCAAATTGATCATAGCATCCAATTCACTTTCTATGATAGTTTTTATTATACCCAACTTGGATGCCTACCATTCTAGGACCAATTTTATAACCATAGCAAATACCATGTTGTTCTAAGAGAATCTCAAAATAATATAAGTGAAGCATGAGAGATCAACAATTTCTTCAAAATTAAGCCACAACTGTGCTCTAAAAGATATAAGTGAAGCACTAGAGCAAAAACTATCTAGCTCAAAGGATATAAGTGAAGCACATAGAGTATTCTAATAAATTCCAATCAAGTGGGCTTCTCCCAAAAGGTGTGTACAGCAAGGATGATTATGGTAAACTAAGAAGCAAAACTAATATCATACAAGACGCTCCAAGCAAAACACATATCATGTGGCGAATAAAAATATAGCTCCAAGTAAAGTTACTGATAAACGAAGACGAAAGAGGGGATGCCTTCCGGGGGCATCCCCAAGCTTAGGCTTTTGGCTATTATTGAATATCTTGGGGTGCCATGGGCATCCCCAAGCTTAGGCTATTCCTGTTGGAAATATGCCCTAGAGGCAATAATAAATTGGTTACTATTATATTTCCTTGTTCATGATAATCGTTTATTATCCATGCTATAATTGTATTGATAGGAAACTCAGATACATGTGTGGATACATAGACAACACCATGTCCCTAGTAAGCCTCTAGTTGACTAGCTCGTTGATCAATAGATGGTTACGGTTTCGACCATGGACATTGGATGTCGTTGATAACGGGATCACATCATTAGGAGAATGATGTGATGGACAAGACCCAATCCTAAGCCTAGCACAAAGATCGTGTAGTTCAGTATGCTAAAGCTTTTCAATGTCAAGTATCTTTTCCTTAGACCATGAGATTGTGCAACTCGAGGATACCGTAGGAATGCTTTGGGTGTACCAAACACCACAACGAATCTGGTTGGCTATAAAGGTGCACTCTGGTATCTCGAAAGTGTCATTGGGTTGGTACGAATCGAGGATGGGATTTGTCACTCCGTAAGCGGAGAGGTATCTCTGGGCCCACTCGGTAGGGCATCATCATAATGTGCACAATGTGACCAAGGGGTTGATCGGGATGATGTGTTACGGAACGAGTAAATAGACTTGCTGCATAACGAGATTGAACAAGGTATCGATACTGACGATCGAATCTCGGGAAAGTATAATACCGCTAGACAAAGGGATTGTATACGGGATCGATTGAGTCCTTGACATCGTGGTTCATCCGATGAGATCATCGTGGAACATGTGGGAGCCAACATGGGTATCCAGATCCCGCTGTTGGTTATTGATGGGAGAACGTCTGGTCATGTCTACATGTCTCCGAACCCGTAGGGTCTACACATAAGGTTCGATGATGCTAGGGTTATAAAGGAAGTTTGTATGTGGTTACCAAATGTTGTTGAGTCCGGATGAGATCCCGAGACGTCACGAGGAGTTAGGAATGGTCCGGAGGTAAAGATTTATATATGGGAAGTCCTGTTTGGTCATAGGAAAAGTTTTGGGTTTTATCGGTAATGTCTTGGGACCACCGGAGGGTCCTGGGTCCACCAAGTGGGGCCACCGGCCCCAAAGGGCTACATGGGCCAAGTGTGGAAGGGACCAGCCCTGTGGGCTGGTGCGCCTCACCAAGGCCCAAGGCGCCTAGGGTTTGGGAGGTGCTTCCACCTAACTTGGGGGGCAAGTTTCCCCTCTTCCCCTTGGCCGCCACCCTTAGATGGGATTGGGGCTGCCGCACCCCTTGGGGTGGAAACCCTAGAGGAGGCGCACCCCCCTCCCTCTCCCCTATATATAGTGGAGGTCTTGAGGGCTGCCAACACATGAGTTTTGACCTCTCCCTGACGCAGCCCTACTCTCTCTCCTTCTCCTCTCCGCGGTGCTTGGCGAAGCCTGCAGATTGCCACGCTCCTCCACCACCACCACGCCGTTGTGCTGCTGCTGCTGGATGGAGTCTTCCTTAACCTCTCCTCTCTCCTTGCTGGATCAAGGCATGGGAGACGCCACCGGGCTGTACGTGTGTTGAACGCGGAGGTGCCGTCCGTTCAGCAGTAGGATCTCCGGTGATTTGGATCACGACGAGTACGACTCCTTCAACCTCGTTCTCTTGAACGCTTCCGCTTAGCGATCTACAAGGGTATGTAGATGCACTCTTCTTCCCCTCGTTGCTGGTTTCTCTAGGGGTGGAAACGGATCGGATGCGGATTGGATAGTGCTCTTATCACTTCCGTTTTCATATTTTCGAAACGAATACGAATCCGAATACGGATGTTATCGAATACGAATGCGGCTCGGATGTTATTCGAATACGGATACATATCGGATGTTTTCTTGATTCGGAACAGATACGAATAATATCAACTTATTGCTTAAGTAAATTAGTCAATAGCTATGTGACATGAAATAATCAAATTGTGCCATAAAATAAGTCAATGATAAATAGGTTTATGAAAAATACTATTGTAGTGCATAATAATTTCTAAGCTTAATCATACAAAGATTTAAATTTGACCACTAATTTGGCTTTTATGTTGGATAATTGGGATATTGGGGCTAGAATTTTGAAAATTACCTCCCACAATCTTATTCGGATACGGATATATCCACTTCCATATCCATATTTGTGTCAAAATGTCCTACCATATTTTATTTCATATTTGTTTAATAAATTCGGATACGGATAATTTTCATTTCCATTCTAGTTCGGATGCGGATGTTTCGGATACGAATAGGTATTTTCTCGGATACGAATATCGGATATTTCGGATTATCCGCTACCACTTTCCACCCCTACGGTTTCTCCATAGATAGATCTTGGTGACACGTAGGAAAATTTTGAATTTCTGCTACGTTCCCCAACAATTCCCACTCCTTATTTCATAGTCCATCAAATCTTTACCCAAAACTTAAAAACTTCACAACACAAAACTCAACAGGAAATCTTATAAGCTCCGTTAGTGAAAGAAAGCAAAACCACCATATAAGTTAATGTAATTAACTCATTATTTATTTATAATGGTGTTAAACCTACTGTATTCCAAGTTCTTTATAGCTCATACCACTTAATACTAGCCATAGATGCATCGAAATAAGCAAACAACACACGAAAAACAGAATCTGACAAAAACAGAACAGTCTGTAGCAATCTGTAACCCACGAATACTTACGGAACTCTAAAATTCCTACCAAAATAGGAAGTCCTTGGAAATTTGCCTAGTGATCTACAGCAAAAAGAATCAACGCAAAAGCACGATTCTGTGATTTAACAAAACTAAATTCGTGCGTGCAAAGTTTCTGTTTTTCAGCAGAATCAAATTAACTATCACCATAGGTTCTACTTGGCACAAACACTAACTAAAACATAAAAACACATATAAACAGAAGGTAGATGCAAAATTTATTACTAAACAGAAACAAAAACAAAAAACACAAATAAAATTGGGTTGCCTCCCAACTAGCGCTATCATTTAACGCCCCTAGCTAGGCATAAAAGCGAGGATAGATCTAAGTAATGCCATCTTTGGCACTCAATTCATAAGTAGCCCGCATGATAGATTCATAAGGTAATTTAATTTTCTTTCTTGGAAAGTGCTCCATGCCTTTCCTTAACGGAAATTGGAATCTAATATTCCCTTCCTTTATATCAATAATCGCACCAATCGTTCTAAGGAAAGGTCTACCAAGAATAATAGGGCAAGAAAGATTGCAATCTATATCAAGAACGGTAAAATCTACGGGCACCAAATTTCTATTTGCGACAATGAGAACATCATTGATCCTTCTCATTGGCTTTTTAATGGTGGAATCCGCAAGGTGCAAATTTAAAGAGCAATCATCAAGATCATGAAACCCTAGAATATCACATAAAGTTTTCAGAATTATGGAAACACTAGCACCCAAATCACATAAAGCATAACACTCATGATCTTTAATTTTAATCTTTATAGTAGGTTCCCACTCATCATTAAGTTTTCTAGGTATAGAAACTTCCAAATTAAGTTTTTCATCAAAAGATTGGATCAAGGCATCAACGATATGTTTGGTAAAAGCTTTATTTTGACTATAAGCATGAGGAGAATTAACAACGGAGTGCAACAAGGAAATACAACCTTCTAAAGAACAATTATCATAATCAAATTCCTTGAAATCCAAGAGAGTGGGTTCAATGCTATTTAAAGTCTTGACCTCTCCAATCCCACTTTTACCAAAATTAGCATCAAGATCTAAAAACTCAGAATTATTGGGACGCCTTTTAACCAAAGTTGACTCATCTCCAGTCCCATTATTATTAAGATTCATATTGCAAAACAAAGATCTAATAGTGGACGCATCAATAACTTTAAGATCTTCATCATTATTTTCATGGAAACTAGAAGAACACGCCTTTATAAAGCAATCTTTCTTAGCACGCAATCTAGCGGTTCTTTCTTTGCACTCATCAATGGACACTCTCATTGCTCTGAGATACTCATTGATATCATGCTTAGGAGGGGTAGATCTAAGTTTAAGAGAATCAACATCAAGTGAAAGTCTATCAATGTTCCTAGCCAAGTCATCAACTTTGAGCAATTTTTCTTCAAGCAAGGCATTAAAATTCTTTTGAGAGATCATAAATTCTTTCACACTATTCTCAAAATCAGAGGCATATTATTAAAATTACCATAAGAATTATCGTAGGAATTTCCATAATTATTAGAGGAATTACTAGGGAACGGTCTAGGATTAAAGTTTCCTCTATAAGCATTGTTTCCAAAACTATTCCTACCAATAAATTCACATCCATAGATTCATTATTATTCTCAATCAAAGTAGACAAAGGCATATCATTGGTATCAATAGGAGCACTCTTGGTGGCAAAAAATTTCATAAGTTCATCCATCTTTCCACTCAAACCATTAATTTCTTCTATAGCATGCACTTTTTTACTAGAAGATCTTTCGGTGTGCCATTGAGAATAATTAGCCATAATATTGTCAAGGAGTTTTGTAGCATCTCCTAAAGTGATTTCCATAAACGTGCCTCCCGTGGCCGAATCTAAAAGATTTCTAGAAGCAAAATTCATTCCAGCATAAAAAATTTGTATGATCATCCATAAATTCAAACCATGAGTAGGGCAATTGCGAATCATCAATTTCATTCTTTCCCAAGATTGGGCAACATGCTCATGATCAAGTTGTTTAAAATTCATAATATCGTTCCTAAGAGTGATGATCTTAGCGGGAGGAAAATACTTAGAGATAAAAGCATCTTTGCACTTGTTCCAAGAATCAATACTATTTTTAGGCAAAGACGAAAACCAAACTTTAGCACGATCTCTAAGGGAAAACGAAAATAACTTCAATTTAACAATATCATTGTCCGTATCTTTCTTCTTTTGCATATCACACAAATCAATAAAGTTGTTTATATGGGTAGCGGCATCTTCACTAGGAAGGTCGGCGAATTGATCTTTCATAAGAAGATTCAGCTAAGCAGTATTGATTTCACAAGACTCAACATCATTAAGAGGAGAAATCGGAGTACTAAGGAAATCATTATTATTGGTATTGGAGAAATCACACAATTTGGTATTATCTTGCGCCATGGTGACAAGTAATCCGCACACAAGCAAACGGAAAAAGGCAAGAGAAAGAGAGAGGAGATTGGGAAAGAGAGGGCGAATAAAATGGCAAGGGTGAAGTGGCGGAGTGGAAAACGAGAGGCAAATGACAAATAATGTAAATGCGAGGGAGATGAGTTTGTGATGGGTACTTGGTATGCCTTGACTTGAGCGAAGACCTCCCCGGCAACGGCGCCAGAAATCCTTCTTGCTACGTCTTGAGCTTGCGTTGGTTTTCCTTGAAGAGGAAAGGGTGATGCAGCAATAGTAGCGTAAGTATTTCCCTCAGTTTTTGAAAACCAAGGTATCAATCCAGTAGGAGGCTCCTCAAAAGTCCCACGCACCTATACAAACAAACAAAGAACTCGCAACCAACACAATAAAGGGGTTGTCAATCCCTTCACGGCCGCTTGCGAAAGTGGGATCTAATAGAGATAGTATGAGAAGATAAATATTTTTTTGGTATTTTATAATATAGATTGAAAAAGTAAAGATGCAAATAAAAGTAGATTGAAAGCTTATATGATAAAAGACAGACCCGGGGGCCATAGGTTTCACTAGTGGCTTCTCTCAAGATAGCATAAGTATTACGGTGGGTGAACAAATTACTGTCGAGCAATTGATAGAAAAGCGAATAATTATGAGATTATCTAGGCATGATCATGTATATAGGCATCACGTCCATGACAAGTAGACCGACTCACTGCTGCAGCTACTACTATTACTCCACACATCGACCGCTATCCGGCATGCATCTAGAGTATTAAGTTCATAAAGAACGAGTAACGATTAAGAAAGATGACATGATGTAGAGGATAAACTCATGCAATATAATATAAACCCCATCTTTTTATCCTCGATGGCAACAATACAATCGTGTCTTCTTGCCCTGCATCCTTTGGGAAAGGACACGCAAGATTGAACCCAAAGCTAAGCACTTCTCCCATTGCAAAAAAGATCAATCTAGTAGGCCAAACCAAACTGATGATTCGAAGAGACTTGCAAAGATAACTCAATCATACATAAAAGAATTCAGAGGAGATTCAAATATTTCTCATAGATAAACTTGATCATAAACCCACAACTCATCGGATCTCGACAAACACATCGCAAAAAGAGTTACATCGAATAGATCTCCAAGAAGATCGAGGAGAACATGGTATTGAGATCCAAAAAGAGAGAGGAAGCCATCTAGCTAATAACTATGAACCCGAAGGTCTGTGGTAAACTACTCACAACTCATCGGAGGGGCTATGGTGTTGATGTAGAGGCCATCCATGGTCGATTCCCCCTCCGGCGGAGCGCCGGCGAAGGCTCCAAGATGGGATCTCGCGGATACAGAAGGTTACGGTGGTGCAACTAGGTTTTCGTGGTTTGTTATGATGTTCTCGGGGTACGTGGGCATATATAGGAGAAAGAAGTAGGTCGGTGGCCGCTCGAGGGGCCCACGAGATAGGGGGGGCGCCCTGTAGGGGTGGGCACGCCCTTCACCCTCATGGCCGCCTCGGCTGCTTCTTGACTTGTACTCCAAGTCCTCTGGATCACGTTCGTTCAAAAAATCACGCTCCCGAAGGTTTCATTGCATTTGGACTCCGTTTGATATTCCTTTCTTCGAAATACTGAAATAGGCAAAAAAACAGCAATACGGTATGGGCCTCCGGTTAGTAGGTTAGTCCCAAAAATGATATAAATGTGTAAAGTAAAGCCCATAAACATCCAAAACAGGTCATATAATAGCATGGAACAATCAAAAATTATAAATACGTTGGAGACATATCGGGCAACCCCAAAGTTCACTGTACTAGAGGAACTGACTAGGACACTCTCATAGTTTGAGGAACTAAAAGACATGGTAACACTCTGTGTTATAACAATTGATTTCAGACAATATTATCTCAAAGTATAACAAACAAGTTTGGGTCGATTCAATATGATCGTTTTCGTGGAAGTCATACTCTCAAGTTTGTGATATCCTAAGATCCGGAAAAACATGATCATCAACAACACTTGAGCCAGTTTTAGAGGCAAGACAAGGAACCTATTCTTTATCGTTTATCATTGCACACGTGCATATACGTTTTTCCGTTGAGTCACATATTCTAAGATAATAGCAGTTATAGCATGAAATATAAACTCTTAATAATGAAAATGGAAATATAGTAATATAATATTACTGCCTTTAGGGCATATTTCAAACAATATACAAATATAATAAAATAAAAACTGCGAGCAAATTAATGGTTTTAGTAAATATGGAAATTGGGCGTGGGGGCCATACGTTCACTAGAGGCATCTCTCTCATAAACATAGCAACAGTGGGCAAAAGAAATTACCATTGGACAATTGACAAAATAACGCATAGTTATGAGTATGATTCTCAACGGCATGATCAACATATAGATACGTTGAAGACATAGCAACCACAAAGGGGACAAGCAGCATGAGCTGCAATCTGACAATAGACTTTGCATTGCGTGGTCACCAAGGCTCCCTGCGCAATCTTCCATGTATTACCTTCATTTTCTGTGGGATTACTAAACTCCAAATCAATTTCCAAATAGGTTGGAGACCATCGGGTTGGCTGCTGGTCGCCCTTTCCGTGAACTAGCTAGTGATCGTGCACGACCGCAGAGACCTATAGGTACTCCTCGCCGTGAAGCGGGCAAGCGGCTCCAGCTGTCATGATGCAAATTCTTTTGTTGCCAAGGGTACACGAGAATTTTCTAAATACTCTCCACATTGGCTCTCCAAAAATGTTCATGCAACAGAGGGACGTTCCAAGCATCGTACGTGTCTAAGAATGCCGAGAGACATGAGCCGCCTTAGCTCCAAAAAACGCGTAGGGTTTCTCTGCTTCTCGCCGATGTAAACGCCGGTCTGTCCCGTCTTCGGTGGTCTTAGGGCTATGAAGGTCCAGTTGAACCCGACCATTGCCAACTAGAGAATTCTGTTTTCAGATATTTCTTCAAGTATTGTTAGGGTTTGTGTCCTGCTTAGGAAAACGAGACGACGGCGTCTCCTTGAAGATGGAATAAGATTCTTCCTGCAGAGCATCAGTCCCGGTGATGCTTCTAGCATCATTGGTGAGCGTGTGGACAGTGGAGGTGTGTCTCCAGCGGATCTATCTTTTATCGATTTTCTCAGTTCTGTCCGTGATTCGTCTATGTTCATGTGCCTTTAGGTTGGATCCGTCTGTTCTACGATATTCTTCATCGGCGGCAGTTGCTATTCTGTTGCGTTGATCTTTGGGGCCTTGGCACAATGACTTCCTGACTGTCTACCATAATAAGTTTTCCCTGGCTCCGACGGAAGGACGATGAAGACATCACCCATCAGCTCGTCTCACTGCTTGTAGTCGTCTTTAGGTGGTCAAGGGATCTGAATGTAATTTTTATTATTTGTTGTTTTCGTTGTACTGTCATAATTGAATATGAATAGATCAAAAGTTTGTTTTAAAAAAAATGCCAAGACGCGGTTAAGGACACTGTTCCCCCTCTATATCATTGGTCGAAACGAGGGGCTCCATGGAATCTATGGGTCACGCCAAGTGCTGTTGGAAGTGTTGTTGCCTACCGTCCATATAATTCCACGCTCCAATTTTGCCAAGGGAAACCCTTGTACACGACGAGCCGGCCGAACCATTGCCCCGGTCACGCGCGGGCCACTCGATCTAGCTGGATCGAACGATGCGGGAGGGGGGCACGCGACCCATGTTCACTTTTTTTTCTCGGACGCGAAACACTCACCCCCTCCTTGCGTGCATCCATCCTTCCATCCCTACCTCTCGTTCCTCGTGCTGGAACCATGCCGGTGGGCGCGCCTGGCGGAGTTGACGCAGGTGATCGCTGCAATTTGCATCTTGTCGGCGAGCCCTCCGTCCACCCCTGCATCAAGCCTTTACCGTTGCAGCCACATCTCGCTGGCGAGGTCGTTGCCCCCCTCCCCCGCGGCAATATACCCACGTGCATGGCCGCCTTTTTATCAGTGATTTCCCATCGCACCTTCTCCAACTCTGGCGGCAAGCTACATACCTTGCAAGGCGAAGGGTACACCCGTGAAACGCAGGGATGCTGGAACCAGCATCTGGTTTGCTATAACCGGTAAATCTAGAGCTGGAACCAGTATGTGGTTTTGTTGCATCGTCCGAAGTGTTTTCTGTGGCAACGACGGTGGACTTCGCCATTTGTTGCAACCAACAAGGCAAAAACTTCTACCAGCGAGCTTTTTTGTTACCACGGCGACCGGCGGAACTAATGACCAGGAGGTGGCTCAAAGCAAACGATGTGGCACTGGGAAAGTCAGAGCTGGAACCTGCGTTTTGCTTTGCTACAAGTAGTTAAACCAGAGCTGGAACCAACTAACGCTTTTGCTGCATCGTCGAAGTGTTTTTTTGCGGCAACGGCGACAGAGCACATGATTTGTTGCAACCATCAAATCCAGAGCTGGAACCAGGTTTTGCTGCAATCTGTTGGGGTGGTTTTTCTCTGTCGGCGATGGTGAAGCCATGTTTTTTGTTGTAACCTAGAACCACATAACTTCCACTTAGCAAGGTTTTTTTGCTACAACTGGCAAAACTAGAGCTGGAACCAAGCATGTGATTTTTCTGCATCATCTAATTTTGGTTTCCGAGGCGACGAAGACGGACGTCCTGATTTGTTGCATCCGACAAGAAAAAAGCTTCTACCGCTGAGTTTTTTTTCTACCAAGGTGAAACGGCGCCCAACAACGGTGACCACGACGAGTTTCGATGAATAGGATCAGGGTGCCAAGCTGCAACGGCGAGATGCACGGGGCTGTTTGGACGATGGCAGACATAGATGCTGGGGGAGGCGACCTCCCGCGCTGGAACCAGAGGTGAGCGCATGGCATGGCGAGGTCTCGCAGAAGACGTGAAGGCGACGGTCTGCTGCAAGCCGTGAGCTCCCGCCGGAGTCGCGTGGCGAGCATCGGTTTGGACGAAGCAAGGAGGAGAGGACGAGAACGGCTGTTGCGGGGCGCGTGGGAGAGGGGCGACTGCCATACGACAACCTACGCGAGGAGAAGAAGCGGGGGGGGGGGGAGAAGACGGTCTAGGTGGATAAGGATCTAATGGCTTAGGATGGGCCGATCGGACAGCTAGCGTGCGTCCGGCCGAAAATGTTCGGCCGGTGCGCCGGCGCCTATCGTTGCCCTTTTGCAACGTTCATTTTTCTTTGAGAATGAGCCCATGTTCAATTTTGCGCCAAGGGAAAGAAGGTACTGTGGGAGGGCAATTTTGTTGACCTCTAATAAAAAAAGATTTAAAGAAAAAGGGGGCCGAAGAATATGCTCCGGCATGGAACTAAACTTGGAACGACTAGATTTCCCCCCATACCATGCCCAGCAAGAATGCCATTATTATTTCGGAAATGTTAACGCCCACACGTGTGGGCGTTAGCCAACTCGCCCACACGCCTCCATCACCGTCCAGCGTCTTTTACATGAATCTTGGCATAAAAAGGCTGATTTTGTGTGCCACGTAGGACAACTCGTGTGTGTGGCATGTGGGGGAGTTCGCCCACACTGTTTTTCTCTCCATGCCAACTTTCGCGGTCGGGCATGCGATGGAACTGTTGTCGCGCCCGCACGCCACGCATCACTCCTGTTCCCCATCTCCCACAACTGTCATTCTCCCACTCTCCCACACTCAAGCTGTCATTTGACATGTTTTTGAAGGGTACATGGCAACTTCCCTATTTGTGATTGTAAGCATATGGCAACTCTCTTTTTACCCGAACATGTTATAGTTGCCACGTCTGTTTTGTAGCGTTACATGGCAACTGTCTAGTGTTAGTAGGTGGCAACTCCTAAAGATACCACCGTTGCCCATATGCCCGTCTTCTCTCCCACACACCAAAAGCCATCAGTTGCCATGTGTTTTGCAGGATACATGGCAATCGCCCTAGCGTCTTATAAGCGATGGCAACTCTCTTTTACCCGCAACATGTTTTTGCCATGTTTTTAGTGCTACATGGCAAGCGGCCCGGTGTTAGTAGGTGGCAACTCTTTAAAGTTTTCCAAATCATGATAATTGTAGTTGTCGACATGGCAACAAATGATTGCCCAAAAATGGCATCCGGCACTTGACCCTAAGATGTTGTCGACATGGCAATCAGTAGTTCAAAGAACATGGCAATCGCAGTTCAAAGAACATGGCAATCAAGAGGGTCGGACCATGGCAATTGCGGCGGACGCGTGATTCTTGACACGCTGGGCGTGTGGCTTCGCATGCGGAGGGGCGACGGCCGAGACGGGTCGTGGCGAGCAGCGTGCTTTCGCTTCGCCGGACGAGCTTCGTCTTGAAGCGATCACACAGACCGGACGTCTTGGGCCGTGGGCTGCAAGGCGCGACACGGTCGTGTGGGCGGGGTCGTCTCCGTGCCACACAGATCGTGCGGCACAACCACCCGATACACCACACGTGTGGTAGTTATCGGCGTCCTATTATTTTATCCTCAAAAGAGAAAATGCCATTATTTTTGCTGGGGAAGGAGGGATCAAAATCCTGGTAACAACACTTTTAGCAAGGTGGGGCTAGAAACAAGAGGAACCACCTATTTCTAAGAACACAAGCATTTCAAAACAGCCGCAACACTCAATCAACATTTTAAAAAATAGCCAAATGCGCAATCGTACAAGCGCATATATGCGGTTTCACAATTGGAGTTTCCAATAGTTTTAATTTGGCCCTCCCATTTGAGCATTGGTTCCATGAATTTTAGAACCAACACTGTCATTTCAGCAACACACACACACACACAAAGAACAGGCCGTAAATTTTTCACCACATGAACACATCATCATGTCTATACCATTTTCCCAAATTAGAAAAGTAACCAGCTACACATGCAAAACCTGCACACCCAACTGGAGCAGCACCCCCCAAATTGGCTTTCAATCACTGCTTGGGCTCCAGCCTCCTGCCAGCAGCCCTCACTCGGCTCAGCTTGGATGTTCCCAAGCTGAGCAAGCAAGCAAGCGGTCTCTCTCCCTCTCTCTAAAAAAAAGCTCTCTCTTTTCTGCCCTGCACCTACACAGGGAGCGGCAGCAGCAAGGAGTGAAACAAACTCTCTCTCCTCACTAAATCCCAAATCCTGCTCTTATCATCCTGTTTTCCTGCCTCCCTTCTGCTGCTGCCTCCTGCTCTCCAAAGCTCCCACACCACACCCAAGAGGAGAGAGGAAGCCAGCAGCAAAAGCTTTTGCCTCCCTCCCCCCCGCCGCCGTCCCCCCTGCTAAAATGTGATGTCCAATCCATCAGATTGCTTCTAGTTCAGTCCCCCACTCCTCTCCTGGGTCAGTCCCTTGCCCACCGCTGTTCCCCCTCCCTCCCTCATGCACCCTCCTCCTTGATTCTTCTCATGGTTTTTCCTGCTTCTTTTTCCTCCTAGTTATGGGATCCGGCGAGCTGGATGGACGCGCATTGGAGCAGCAGTAGCGGGGGCCAAGCTGCAGCCGGGGGATCTGGATCCGAGGCACCACCACCGGGGTCCTCACGGAGGCGACGGCGCAGGAGGAGGAGGAGGAGGAGGCGGCGGCGGGCAGCGGGAGGCTGCAGATGAGGAGCAACAGCACCACCACTACCGGCTGCTGCAGCTCCACCAAGAAGTGCAGCAGGACCAAGAACCTCCGCCCGCCCCCGTCTTCCAGCTCTCGCACCTGCAGGCCGCGTCCGTGAGGCAGCCGGGCTCGTCCGCCGAGTATGCCCTTCTCGCGCCCATGGGCGACGCCGGCCAGTCCCATCATCACCACGGGCTCCAGACGCAACTCCTGTCTTTCGGAGGCGCCGGGAGCCACCACCATCACATGCATCAGTTCACGGCGCAGGCGCAGCCGCCCGCGGCATCCCAGACGCGGGCGCGAGGAGGACGAGGCGGCGAGATGGTGCCGGCTACGCCTGCGCGGGTGAGGGGCGGCGGAGGCGGGGAGATCGTGGCAGTGCAGGGAGGGCACATTGTGCGCTCCACGGGGCGGAAAGACCGGCACAGCAAGGTCTGCACGGCGCGCGGGCCTCGCGACCGGCGTGTTCGGCTGTCGGCACACACGGCCATCCAGTTCTACGACGTGCAAGACCGGCTAGGCTACGACCGCCCCAGCAAGGCCGTCGATTGGCTCATCAAGAACGCCAAGGACGCCATCGACAACCTCGACACTCTTCCCGCTTGGCAGCCCACGGCCGTCGCCCCCGCTGCCAGCAATGCCGCCGCGCCGCCGTCCTCCTCGACCCAGCCTGACTCCGCCGACAACTCGGACGACCAGGCGCAGGCCATCACCATCGCGCACTCGTCGTTCGACTTCGCCGGCTCTGGTGGCGCTGGAGGAGCCACGGGCGGCATCAGCTTCCTCCCGCCGTCGCTCGACTCGGACTCCATCGCTGACACGATCAAGTCGTTCTTCCCCATGGGCGGGACCGCAGGCGGGGAGCCGTCGTCGTCCACTGTGGCTGCGCACTCGTCGGCCATGGGTTTTCAAGGCTACACACCGGACCTCCTGTCGCGAACCGGCAGCCAGAGCCAAGAACTCCGGCTGTCGCTGCAGCCGTTACCAGACCCTATGTTTCACCACCAGCAGCAGCAGGAGCAGCACCGTTCGGATGGCCACGACGGCAACGGCACCGCCCAGCAGGCACTATACCCCGGCGCGGCCAGTTACTCATTTGGCGGTGGCGGCGCCATGTGGGGCGAGCAGGCGGCGAGCCAGCGCATGATGCCGTGGAACGTGCCCGACCCAGGCGGCGGGAGCACTGGCGGCTACCTGTTCAACGTGTCGCAGCAGGCGGCGCATATGCAGGCGGCGCTGAGCGGCCAGAGCCAGTTCTTCTTCCAGAGGGGACCCCTTCAGTCCAGTAACCAGCCCTCCGACCGAGGATGGCCGGAGACCGTCGAAGCTGACGACAACAACCCGATGCAGCAGCACCAAGGGGGCATGAACCCTTCCGTGTCGGCAATCGGGTTCGGTCCCGGCGTCAGCTTCTCCGGATTCCGCGTCCCCGCGAGGATGCAGGGCAACGAGGAGCACAACGGCGGCAATGGCGACAAGCCGCCGTCCGTCTCCTCGGCTTCCCACCACTGACAGCAGCAGTGGATGACAGATGACTTCACCACCAACCTCCACAGTGTACCAGTAACGACATCGGCCATCAGCTCCTCCACTTGCATCACTGTGAGAATTCTTACTATGTCCTAACTGACTTGTACTGTTGTACTATAATTCTGCCTGTTCTCCATTACTGCATTGCCGTCGACCCTTACTTGAACGCGATTCCTGATTGTGAATTTGTGATTGGTTCTTCATCCTCTTGCAGGGTGCTAATTTGATTCCGCTTCATCATTCATAGGAGCTGGCGATTGCATTGCAACTAGGAGGAGCAAAATCAGGAACTGGTTCTATGTCTGGTTGGTTGGTTGGTTTTCCATCTCTTCTGCTACGTGTGTCATTGGCTTTTGCTTCAAGATCACCCGGAGCTTCTTAGAATTAGGCTTGTGAGAGTGCAGCGGCATAGCTAGCTGGTCAGTCAGCCAGCCTCTTTGTGGCGTTGCATTAGGTGTAGTTGATGCTGTAGTTTGCTGTAGGTCAAGCTCGATTGCTTTCTTTCTTTCACTTGTTGCTGTATGCTACTACTAGATGTTGTTCTCAAACTTATAAATGGGTGATGGATGGGGAGAGGAGTCTATCACTCCATCTTCATCTTTCCATCCTTTTTGGTCACAGCATCATCTTTCCATTTTTCTTTCTTTACTGTCACTACTATAAGCTGATGTTGATTGGTGCCTGTCGTGGAGTATCTTTCCCTTAACATCTTTTTTATTTATATTATTATGCTTTGCAACCAAATCCAACCTTGTTATTTCTATCCAGTCTCTCTTCTTTTTAAAGACTTGTTAGGAGCTGAGAAAGAACTTGCTCAAAGCAACCAAAAGGGTCGGATTTAATGCAAACTTTTGAGCTTCAAAAATACTGGAGTACAACCGCAAGCTCCCATGGCATGGATGGGATGGCCTCAGGCTATAGTTCACTACAGTACATCCATTCTCTCCTAGCCTATCCATGTGATCTGTTGGGTCTCTTTCGTCCCTGCCGCTGCAGCAGCAAGCCAGGGCAGGAGGAGGCAGCATGCATGGCAGCAGCAGCAGCAGATGCAGCTTTCCTAGCCGTCTGTATCTTACCTATCACTGTGCAAGGCAAAGATTGTCACAAGGAAAAGGCTGTGTGTGTGTGTTATTAGTGCCATCTGCCTGTCTTACATGCGCCATCAGCGAGTCAGTGGCACGGTACAAGCTCTTTTAACCATTTTACCTTGTGCCAGGCCTTGTCTTTGCACTCGCTGATGCAGCACTTTGTGACAGATGCCAGAAAGAGGGAGGACCATGATTGCTCCTCCCTCTTCGCCTCTCTGATTGGCTTCCACATGGAATCTCTTGTCTGTGCTGTACTGTAACTTTAAGCTGCTATGGTAATTACTTCTGGCCTGTGGGAGATGAGTGCATGTTCTGGATCTCATCATGCAGCCACCTTCGCTTCCCTTCTCCCCCCCGCTATGGAGTCCCCATGGACGAGTGCTTTGCTGGGGAGATGGAATAAGCAGTGGCAGCACACTATTGTGCATACATCCCTACAGCACTACTCCTACTGCAAGTGGTTAACGGTAGCTTTGCAGGCTTTAGCCTAGCCTGGCAAGAGCACGTACTTGTGGTAGCTGTGAGCCTCAAGAATTTTGAGGTGGCAACAAGTACCAACTTTGTTAGTGCTAATACGTCTGTGTTGGAAGTCGTGAGTTGTTATTTATAAGTTGTAGAGGGGTTGAAATGTAAGAGAGGCATGTGTATATCTAGATATACCTACCTACTAATGAAAGAAATAGCTATTCTTAGTCCGTCATACTATTTTATAGAAACCCCCTGATGTTTCTTACATTAAACCCGCAGCACATATTAAATGTTTTTTAAAATACCCATACCATCTAAACCGTAACTCCAAATTTAACATATTATATATGGAATTTGATTAGAAAAATATATAGAATCTGAATATGATATTATTTTACATGTTAACCATTAAAAAAATACTATCTAGGATGAAATCTTAATCAACAGTGCATTATCTGTCTTTCTTTCATATCGGTACTGATCCGGATTGTGGATGAACATCTCAACAAAATCAGGACTGGAGACGAAATTGAAGATCACTTGCCCGTTTCTTTGTATGTATTAAATCTATAGGCAAGTCGTGTTTAAATCAAAGACATGTGAAATTTTGAACTTGTGCTTTTGTTGGCAAAGACCATCTTTATTTGAACCGTAGCTACAAATACTCAGATTATAGACCATTTTTGTAAATTAAGTGTGTGTGGTATTCTTTTCTCCCGTTGCAACGCACGGGCCCTTTTGCTAGTCTAGACTAAAGAAACGAAGGAGAGTGAGCTTTTCAGAAAAATCTTCTTCTCTACTATCAGTGACTTTGCTTTCCATCTAAGCTGACCCCAAAATTGACTACATAGTACTTCCTCCGTTCCTAAATATTTGTCTTTCTAGAGATTTCAACAAGTGACTACATACGGGGCAAATGAGTGAATCTACACTCTAAAATGTGGCTATATACATCCGTATGTTGTAGTCCATTTGAAATCCTAAAAAGACAAATATTTAGGAACGAATGGAGTATTAGAGTTTGACATATCTGGCTCGCCGCTCACATGGACAGTGTAGGGCGTCGGGAGGCGAAGGTAGAGGAATTGAGACCTAGTTACGGCGGTGGCGGGTCAAATCGAGGATGACTAAAGTAGGTTGTGGGGCTCCCTGTGTTGCACGTTGGAGCAATTTCCCATATAATTTATCCAAAAACACGATAGCTAAACTATAATTTAATCCAAAAACACGATATCTAAATCATGACCAACAGAATAAACATGGTGATCAAAGGAACAATAGTCGTACACATAGTAGACATGTAATCAGGTAGATACGATGAAAGCAACATGTCCAGATCAACTGATAGTACTATTAATCCAGAAGCAATTCCTAACAAAAGGGATAAGTGCACATGCGACACGGTGGATGAAGAGGCACTTCGCAGTCGTGGTACCATCACCAGCGAAGAACATGTTGGCGAAGAGGTCGTCGACGTTGGGGAAGAAGTCGTCGTGCGCAGCCACAGCAAGTAAGAATCCAGTAGTTGCACTAGAGCGCTCCCTAAAAACCTGATGGTCCCTCTTTCGTACAGGATCACAAAAGGTGGGGTTTTGAAGGCCTGCTATGTCACTTGTGGTGCATGCTGAGAAGAGAGGTGGGGAAGATTTAGGCAGCCCAGAGCTTTGCAACGATGTGGCAGGCACATAGGAGGCGAAGTGACTCACACACACACACACACACACACACACACACACACACACACTTGTCTGGGAAGTCGCGCAGCTGAGAAATCACTAATGCAGGATGCTGCTAGCGCAACACATGAATGAGAGACCCTTCAACTAAACTGTGTGCGACACATAAATCACAAACGGTATCCAAAAAAATCATCACCAATAAGACGAACTACGTGCGATGGTGGATCCATCAAGCACAGTTAGATTAGAGTTGCATGTGTGAATCTTGGCATACAGTTGATCCATACAAACTGTTTGATATGAGCCAAAAACACAAACGGTCAGCCATATCAAGGTGTGTGCGATAGATGGCATACACTTCACTCGTATGAACTATCTGCGATGATCCATAAGAACACAAATGATTCGGCGTAACAGGATTTGTGTGATACCCAGCAAACAAGTCGATAATCAGAATTATGTGCGATAATTATAGACAACGCATATGATTTTTGTGTGTGAATTGTGTGCTCGACAGGGCACATAATTCAATAAACCAACTGTGGGCGATAATGTAAAACATCTCTGTAGAATATGTATTGTTAACCGTCTACGATGAGATTAACAAGGGGAAACAGAGATAACAGATTAATATGAGTGAACGACAACACAAATATACAGTCTGCTTAATTTAGTCCTTGTTGTTTTTGTGGTTCTTGGATGGCCCGACGACATCCTCTTGGCGAGGACTCTTCTAGCCACTGACAGTTGACTTTTCATCGCCACAACCATCGTCATTGTCATTGTTGTCCTCGTCGTCGTCCTCGTCGTTTGATCATTCCTCCTCCTCTCCGTCTTCTTAGTCCAACGACGGCTCCTCGTCCGTCTAGTCGTCGTCCGATGAATCGGGCGGCGGTGTACGATACGTCCATTTTGCATCATGCTTTTATATTGATATTTATTGCATTATGGGCTATTATTACACATTATGGTACAATACTTATGTCTTTTCTCTCTTATTTTATAAGGTTTACACAAAGAGGGAGAATGACGCCAGGTGTAATTTTGGACCGGAAAGAAGCAAATCTTAGAGACCTATTATGCACAACTACAAAAGTCCTGAACATTTATGGAGAATTGTTTTGGAATATATAAAAAATATTGAGCTAAGAAAATAACAAAGGGGCCCACCAGGTAGCCACAAGCCTGGGGGCACGCCCTATCCCCCTAGGCGCGCCCCTTGGGCTTGTCGGCCCCCTGGCAGGTCTCCGGTGCCCATCTTCTCCTATATGAGTGGTTTTGACCTGGAAAAAAAATCAGAAGAGAGCTTTCGGGATGAAGCGCCGCCGTCTCAAGGCGGAACTTGGGCAGAACCAATCTAGGGCTCCGACGGAGCTATTCTGCCGGGGAAACTTCCCACCGGGAGGGGGAAATCAAGTCCATCGTCATCACCAATGATCCTCTCATCGAGAGGGGGTCAATCTCCATCAACATCTTCACCGGCACCATCTCCTCTTAAACCCTAGTTCATCTCTTGTGTCTGATCTTTGTCTCAAAACCTTATATTGGTACCTGTGGGTTGCTAGTAGTGTTGATTAATCCTTGTAGTTGATGCTAGTTGGTTTATTCGATGGAAGATCATATACTCAGATCCTTAATGATATTTATTACCCCTCTGATTATGAACATGAATATGCTTTATGAGTATTTACGTTTGTTCCTGAGGACATGGGAGAAGTCTTGTTATAAGTAATCATGTGAATTTGGTATTTGTTCGATATTTTGATGAGATGTATTTTGTCTTTCCTCTGGTGGTGTTATGTGAACATCGACTACATGACACTTCATGGGCCTACGGGAAGGCATTGGGAAGTAATAAGTAGATGATGGGTTGCTAGAGTGACAGAAGCTTAAACCCTAGTTTATGCGTTGCTTCGTAAGTGGCTGATTTGGATCCATATGTTTCATGCTATGGTTAGATTTATCTTAAGTCTTCTTTCATAGTTGCGGATGCTTGCGAGAGTCGTTAATCATAAGTGGAGGCTTATCCAAGTAACGACAACACCCAAGCACCGGTCCACCCACATATCAAATTATCAAAGTAATGAACGCGAATCATATGAGCATGATGAAAACTAACTTGACAACAATTCTCATGTGTCCCCGGGAGCGCTTTGCTTTATATAAGAGTCCGTCCAGGCTCGTCCGTTGCTACAAAACGGATTGGGCAACCTTGCTGCACCTTTGTTACACTTGCTACTTGTAACCCGTTATGAATTATCTTATCACAAAACTATTTGTTACCAATAATTTCAGTGCTTGCAGAGAATACCTTGTTGAAAAATGCTTGTCATTTCCTTCTGCTCCTCGTTGGGTTCGACACTCTTACTTATCTAAAGGACTACGATAGATCCCCTATACTTGTGGGTCATCAAGACTCTTTTCGGCGCCATTGCCGGGAGTGAAGCGCGCCGGTAAGTGGAATTCGTGAAGGAAAAATTTATTTAGTGTGCTGAAATTTACTGTCACTTGTTACTATGGAAAATCATCCTTTGAGGGGTTTGTTCGGGGTATATTCACCTCGACCGGAAGAGCAAAGAGTTGCCCCTCAACCTACTGAACCTACTGAAAATATTTATTATGAAATTCCTTCGGGTATGATAGAGAAACTGCTAGCTAATCCTTATGCAGGAGATGGAACATCACATGCTGATATGCATATAATCTATGTGGATGAAGTTTGTGGATTATTTAAGCTTGCTGGTTTGCCCGAGGATGAAGTCAAGAAGGTCTTCACTTTATCTTTGAAGGAGAATGCATTGACATGGTATAGGCTATGCGATGATATTGGTACTTGGAATTACAACCCGATTGAAATTGGAATTTCATCAGAAGTTGTATCCTATGCATCTAGTTCATTGTGATTGGAATTATATTTATAATTTTTGGCCACGTGAAGGAGAAAGTATCACTCAAGCTTGGGGGAGGCTTAAGTCAGTGTTATATTCATGCCCCAATCATGAGCTCTCAAGAGAAATTATTATTCATAATTTTTATGCTTGGCTTTCTTGTAATGATCAATCCATGCTCGATACTTCTTGTACTGGTTCTTCTATGAAGAAGACTATTGAATTAAAATGGCATTTATTGGAAAGAATTAAACGCAACTCTGAAGACTGGGAACTCGACGAAGGTAAGGAGTTAGGTATGGATATCGATTGTGTTAAATCTTTTATGGATACCGATGCTTTTCGTGAATTTAGCACTAAATATGGACTTGACTCTGAGAAATAGTAGCTTCTTTTTGTGAATCATTTGCAACTCATGTTGATATCCCTAAGGAGAAGTGGTTTATATATCATCCTCCCATTAAAGTGAAAACAGTAGAACATATTAAAGCTTAAGAGGAAATTATTAATTATAGTGTTGATCCTATTGTTCCTACTGCTTATATCGAGGAACCACCTTTTCCTGTCAGAATAGAGGAACATGCTAAAGCTTCAGTTGTGGTTCGTAAGAGTTATACTAGAACACCTACACCCCGTGAGCAAGTTAAAGTGGAACCTAGTATTTCTGTGGTTAAAGATCTCTTGGTCGATAATATTGATGGGCATGTTACTTATTTCTGTGACGAAGCTGCTAGAATTGGTAGAGCTGATGATAAAGATAAGCATAGACCTGTTGTTGGCATGCCTGTTGTTTCTGTTAAAATAGGAGATCATTGGTATCATGGATTATGTGATTTGGGTGCTAGTATGAGTGCAATTCCCTTTACTTTATATCAAGAAATTATGAATGATATTGCACCTGCTGAAATAGAAGATATTGGTGTCACTATTGAGCTTGCCAATAGAGATACTATATCACCAATTGGGATTGTTAGAGATGTTGAAGTCTTGTGTGGGAAACTAAAATACCCTACTGATTTTCTAGTTCTTAATTCCCCACAAGATGATATTTGTCCAATTATTTTTCATAGACCTTTCTTGAACACCGTTAATGCCAAAATAGATTGTGAGAAAGAAACTGTTAGTGTAAGTTTTGGGGATGTGTCTCATGAGTTTAATTTCTCCAAATTTCGTAGACAACCCCATGACAAAGAATTGCCTAATAAAGATGAAATTATTGGTCTTGCTTCTATTGTTGTACCAACTACTGATCTTTTAGAACTATATTTTCTAGACCATGAAAATGATATGTTCATGAACGAAAGAAAGGAATTAGATGAGATTTTCTTTAAACAGATGCCTGTTTTGGCACACAATTTGCCTGTTGAAACTCTTGGAGATCCTCTACCACCCAAGAGTGATCATGTGTTTGATCTTAAACAATTACCTGATATTTGAAATATGCTTATCTTGATCAAAAGAGGATATATCCTGTCATTATTAGTGCTAACCTTTCCGAGCATGAAGAAAAGAAATTATTGAAAACTCTGAAGAAGCACATGCAGCTATTGGATATACTCTGGATGATCTTAAGGGCATTAGTCTCACTCTATATCAGCACAAAATTAATATGGAACCTAATGCTAAACCAGTCATTGATCACTAGCGATGGTTGAATCCTGAAATGAAAGAAGTGGTAAGAAATGAAATACTAAAGCTTCTGGAAGCAGGTATAATTTATCATGTTACCGATAGTAGATGGGTACGTCTTGGTCATCGTGTCCCCAAGAAGGGAGGTATTACCGTTGTTCCTAATGATAAAAATGAGTTGATTCCACAAAGAGTTGTCACAGGTTATAGAATGGTTATTGATTTTAGAAAGTTGAATAAAGCTACTATAAAAGATCATTGTCCTTTAGCTTTTATTGATCAAATGTTAGAAAGACTATCAAAACATACACACTTTTGCTTTCTAGATGCTTACTCTAGTTTTCCCCAAATACCTGTGTCACAAGAGGATCAAGAAAAACTACTTTTACTTGCCATTTCGGTACCTTTGCTTATAGATGCATGCCTTTTGGTTTATGCATTGCACCTCTACTTTTCAAAGATGTATGACTGCTATATCCCCTGACTTCTGTGAACAGATTGTTGAGGTTTTCATGGATGATTTTTCCATTTACGGAACTTCTTTTGATGATTGCTTAAGCAACCTTGACCGAGTTTTGTTGAGATGTGAAGAAACTAATCTTGTCTTGAATCGTGAGAAGTGCCACTTTATGGTTAACGAAGGTATAGTCTTGGGACATAAATTCTCTGAAAGAGGTATTGAAGTTGATAAAGCTAAAGTTGATGCTATTGAAAAGATGTGGTCTCCTAAAGATATCAAAGGTATAATAAGTTCCCTTGGTCTTGCCGGTTTCTATAGGAGGTTTATTAAAGAATTCTCTATAATTTCTAGGTCTCTCACTAATCTCTTGCAAAAAGATGTACCATTTGTTTTTGATGATGATTGTGTAGAAGCATTTGAAATACTTAAGAAAGCCTTGATTTATGCACCTATTGTTCAACCACCTGATTGGAACCTACCCATTGAAATTATGTGTGATGCTAGTGATTATGTTGTTGGTGCTATTCTAGGACAAAGAGTTGATAATAAACTAAACTCCATTATGCTAGTAAAACTCTAGACAATGCTCAAAGAAATTATGGTACTACTGAAAAAGAATTTTTAGCAGTTGCCTTTGCTTGTGATAAGTTTAGATCTTATATTTTTGATTCCAAAGTAACCGTTCACACCAATCATGCTGCTATTAAATATCTTACAGAAAAGAAGGATGCTAAACCTAGACTTATTAGATAGGTTCTCTTGCTGCAAGAATTCGATTTACATATTGTTGATAGAAAGGGAGCTGAGAACCCCGTAGCACACAATTTGTCTAGTTTAGAAAATGTTCTTGATGACCCACTTCCAATTGATGATAGCTTTCCTGATGAACAATTAGCTGTCATAAATGCTTCTCGTTGTGCTCCTTGGTATCCTGATTATGCCAATCATATTGTTGCTAAATTTTGACCACCTAGTTTCACATACCAACAAAAGAAAAAGTTTTTCTATGATTTAAGACATTACGTCTGGGATGACCCACACCTTTATAAAGAAGGAGTAGATGGTGTTTTTAGACGTTGTGTGAACAGGAACACATCCTACGCAAGTGTCACTCCAAGGCCTATGGAGGACTCCATGCTAGTGATAGAACTGCACACAAGGTATTACAATCTGGTTTTTATTGGCCTACTGTCACGCCCAATATGCGACCCTATCCTAAAGGAACTCGAAGGTCCCACCAGGGATAGAAGCACATATTGGAGACGCTTTTGCAAGGTGGATATCATTACATCGTACCATTACATAATAGTTGGGGATACATACAAAAGGCATACAATGCCACACGAATACAACAACACTATACATAAGGGCAAGATCCGACTACGGATGAAACACAAACAGAAACTCAACGACATCCACCCTGCTAACCCAGGCTACCGACCTGGAACCTAACCCCTGAACAAAGAAGGAGCAGAAGAAGAGCTCCAAGACAAGCAAACATCGCTCTCACGTTGGATCATCACATAACCTGTACCTGCAACTGTTGTTGTAGTAATCTGTGAGCCACGAGGACTCAACACTCCCATTACCATGGGTATCAAGACTAGCAAAGCTTAAAGGGGTATGGAATGGACAAGTGGTGAAGCTGCAGCAAGCGACTAAGCATGATATGTTTGCTAACTTACGAGTACAAGAATAAGATGAGAAGCTACGCAAACATTCGCAAACTATAATGATCAATAAGTGATCCTGAACTACTTACGTTCAAACATAACCCCAATGTGTTCTCTTCTCGAACTCACCCGAAAAGAGACCATCACGGTTACGCACATGGTTGGTGTATTTTAATTCGAATCTGGTGTCAAGTTCTCTACAACCGGACATTAAAAATTCCCATCTGCCACATAACCGCGGGCATGGCTTTCGAAAGTTTAAACCCGTGTCCCAACTTAGCCCATTATAAGCTCACGATCTGCGGAGACAATCCTCCATCACGGGACATCCGATCAGACTCGAGATCTCGGTGCACAAGACATTTCGACAATGGTAAAACTAATCCAGCAAAGCCTCCCTGTGTGTCGACACCCTGATAGTAGCCGCGCATATCTCATCTCATGACACGTCCGGATAGGTCAGCCTACGAGTAAAACCAGATCCTCAGGTTGCCCCGTGGTGGCCCCGCAGTCTGCCCATTTGGGACCAACACCATCAGCGCTGGCCCCTCCCTGTTATGTAGAAAAATCCTCGGGTTCATGACGCCCTATGCTAGTTAATTATTAGGTTCAAGTATTATTATGGCAAATGTTAAAACCAATGTTGGGCCTTGCTGGAACAGTTTTATTCAAAGCGAACTGTCAAGAGGGGCCCATAAACCCACACCATGTTAGGGACGCCAAATCCGGTATGACGGAAACTAGGGCAGCAAGAGTTGAATGAAACACCAGGCATAAGGCCGAGCCTTCTGATACATCCCCAACATATCTATAATTTTTGATTGTTCCATGCTATTATATTATCCCTTTTAGATGTTTATGGGCTTTATTTTACACATTTATATCATTTTTAGGACTAACCTACTAACCGGAGGCCCAGCCCATATTGTTGTTTTTTTGCCTATTTCAGTATTTCGAAGAAAAGGAACATCAAACAGCGTCCAAAAGGAATGAAACCTTCGGGAGCGTGATTTTTGGAACAAATCTGATCCGGAGAGCATGGAGTGCAAGTCAAGAAGCTACCGAGGGCCCCACGAGATAGGGGGCCGCCCCCCCTGTAGGGCGCGCCCCCCTGTCTCGTGGGCCCCTCGGGCGGCCACCGACGTACTTCTTCCTCCTATATATACCTACGTACCCCGAAAACATCAAGGAGCACCACGAAACACAGTTTCCACCGCCGTAACCTTCTGTATCCGCGAGATCTCATCCTGGAGCCTTCGCCGGCACTCTGCCGGAGGGGGAATCAACCATGGAGGGCTTCTTCATCAACATCCTTGCCCCTCCATGAGTTGTTAATAGTTTACCACAGACCTACGGGTCCATAGTTATTAGCTAGATGGCTTCTTCTCTCTTTAAGATCTCAATACAATGTTCTCCCCCTCTCTTGTGGATATCTATTCGATGTAAACTCTTTTTGCGGTGTGTTTGTCGAGATCCGATGAATTGTGGGTTTATGATCAAGTTTGTCTATGAATAATATTTGAATCTTCTCTGAATTCTTTTATTTACGATTGAGTTATCTTTGCAAGTCTCTTCGAATTATCAGTTTGGTTTGGCCTACTAGATTGGTCTTTCTTGCCATGGGAGAAGTGCTTAGCTTTGGGTTCAATCTTGCGGTGTTCTTACCAAAGTGTGTAAAGGGTTGCAAGACACGTATTGTATTGTTGCCATCGAGGATAACAAGATGGGGTTTATATCATATTGCATGTGTTTATCCCTCTACATCATGTCATCTTGCTTAATGCGTTACTTTGTTCTTATGAACTTAATACTCTAGATGCGAGGCAGGTGAGTCGGTCGATGTGTGGAGTAATAGTAGTAGATGCAAAGGCGAGTCGATCTACTTGTTATGGACGTGATGCCTATATACATGATCATGCCTAGATAATCTCCTAACTATGCGATTTTCTATCAATTGCTCGACAGTAATTTGTTCACCCACCGTAATACTTATGCTATCTCGAGAGAAGCCTCTAGTGAAACCTATGGCTCCCGGGTCTATCTCTTATCATATTTGCTTTCAATCTACTTTATTTGCATCTTTACTTTTTGCAGCTATCTTATAAAACACCAAAAATATATTTATCTTATCATACTATCTTTATTAGATCTCACTTTCATGAAGTGGCCGTGAAGGATTGACAACCCCTTTATTGCGTTGGTTGCGAGTTCTCGGTTGTTTGTGTAGGTGCGTGGGACTTTTGAGGAGCCTCCTACTAGATTGATACCTTGGTTCTCAAAACTGAGGGAAATACTTACGCTACACTTTGCTGCATCACCCGCTCCTCTTCGAGGAAAACCAACGCAAGCTCAAGATGTAGCAAGAAGGATTTCTGGCACCATTGCCGGGGAGGTCTTCGCTCAAGTCAAGACATAACAAGTACCCATCACAAACCCATCTCCCTCGCATTTACATTATTTGCCATTTGCCTCTCGTTTTCTGCTCCCCCGCTTCACCCTTGCCGTTTTATTTGCCCTCTCTTTCCCAATCTCCTCTCTTTTCGCCTGCCTTCTTTTGTGTGCTTGTTTGCTTGTTTGACCTCATGGCTGCGCCCAAGGGTCCTGACCACCTTCTCAGAAGGATGGATGAAATTGAATCAAATATTAGAAGCTTTATGAATTTGCAATTTGAGCATAATAATTTCTTTAGAAAAGAGCTTAAGGAACAAAAAAGCTTTTTGGTGTTTATGAAAAAAGAGCTTGATGACATGAATAAAGAATTCTATGGTGTTAACGTTCAAATTACCCGGCTTGAAAATGCTATAGCCAAAATTTCTGACAAGCAAGCCACCTTAGTCAATAAGATGGCCGGTAAACCAGAAAAATTACATGAAAATAATGATGAGGATCTTAAAGTATTGATGTGTCTCCGATTAGATCTATGTTTTGCAATATGAATATTGATGATTTTGGGAGTGATGATGAACCAACCTTGCCTAGAAGGCGTCCCAAAAATTCGGAGTCTTCAGATCTTAATGTTAAATTTGGTAAAAGAGAGATTTGAGAATCCTCAACTTCTAATTATATTGAACCTACTATCTCGGATTTCAAGGAATTTGATTATGATAATTGCTCTTTAAAAGGTTGTATTTCCTTGTTGCAATCCGTTATTAATTCCCCTCATGCTTATAGTCAAAATAAAGCTTTTACCGAACATATTGTTGATGCCTTGATGCAATCTTATGATGAAAAACTTAATTTGGAAGTTTCTATACCTAGAAAACTAAATGATGAGTGGGAACCTACTATAAATATTAGAATTAAAGATTATGAGAGTTTTTCTTTGTGTGATTTGGGTGCTAGTGTTTCCACGATTCTGAAAACTTTATGTGATATTCTAGGTTTCCATGATCTTGATGATTGCTCTTTAAATTTTCACCTTGCGGATTCCACCATTAAAAAGCCTATGGGAAGGATCAATGATGTTCTTATTGTTGCAAATAGAAATTTGGTGCCCGTAGATTTTATCGTTCTTGATATAGATTGCAATCTTTCTTGCCCTATTATTCTTGGTAGACCTTTCCTTAGAACGATTGGTGCGATTATCGATATGAAGGAAGGGAACATTATATTCCAATTTCCTTTAAAGAAAGGCATGGAGCACTTTCCAAGAAAGAAAGTCAAATTACCCTATGAATCTATCATGCGTGCTACTTATGAATTTAGTGCCAAAGATGGCACTCGTTAGATCTATCTTCGCTTTTATTCCTAGCTAGGGGTGTTAAACGATAGCGCTAGTTGGGAGGCAACCCAATTTTTCTTTATGTTTTTTGTTTTTGCTCCTGTTTAGTAATAAATCTTGCATCTGCCTTCTGTGTAGATGTGTTTTTATCTTTTAATTAGTGTTTGTGCCAAGTAGAACCTATAGGATAACCTATGATGATTGATATGGAGGTATTGATATTAAAGTCATGATCAATTTGATACTTGATAATTGGATGCCATGATCAATTTGATACTTGATAATTGTTTTGAGATATGGAGGTAGTGATATTAAAGTCATGCTAGTTGGGTGATTATGAATTCAAAGAATGCTTGTGTTGAAGTTAGCAAATCCCGTAGCATGCACATATGGTTGAAGTTGTGTAACAAATTTGAAACATGAAGTGTACTTGGCTTGTGCATCCTTATGAGTGGCGGTCGGGGACGAGCGATGGTCTTTTCCTACCAATCTATCCCCCTAGGAGCATGCACGTAGTACTTGGTTTTTGATGACTTCTAAATTTTTGCAATAAGTATATGAGTTCTTTTGACTAATGTTGAGTCCATGGATTATACGCACTTCTACCTTTCCGCCTTTGCTAGCCTCTTTGGTACCGTGCATTGCCCTTTCTCACCTTGAGAGTTGGTGCAAACTTTGCCGGTGCATCCAAACCTATTGATACGATACGCTCTATCACACATAAACCTCCTTATATCTTCCTCAAAACAGCCACCATACCTACCTATTATGGCATTTCCATAGCCATTCTGAGATATATTGCCATGCAACTTTCCACCGTTCCGTTCATCATGACATACTTTACTTTTGTCATATTGCCATTGCATGATCTTGTAGTTGACATCGTATTTGTGGCAAAGCCACCAAGCATTATTTCTCATACATGTCACTCTTGATTCATTGCACCATCCCGGTACACCGCCGGAGGCATTCATATAGAGTCATATCTTGTTCTAGTTTCGAGTTGTAATTCTTATGTTGTAATCAATAGAAGTGTGATGATCATCATTGTTAGAACATTGCCCAAAGAAAAAAAACAGAAAAAAAAGAAAGGCCAAAAGAAAAAAGAAAGGCCCAAAAAAAAGAAAAAAAAGAAGAAAACAAATAAAAAGGGCAATGTTACTATCTCTTTTTCCACACTTGTGCATCAAAGTAGCACCTTGTTCTTCATGTAGTGAGTCTCATATATTGTGCTTCAAAGTAGCACCATCACTACAAAAAAAAACACTTCCGTGATGATACGTGTGTGTCACAGTAGGTCGCGTTTTTTTCATGCATGTACATCCATGACAAATTTATGATAGAATCAAGATAGTCATACCTATGCTGTCGTAGAAGTGTTCCATGACATTATCAAAATTATCATCACGGAAGTGTCCACTTCCATGACGATAAATCGCCCATCACAGAAGTGCTTTTGTCAAGGGTGACCAACACGTGGCATCCACCGTAACGGAACGCCGTTAAGCTATCGGTTCGGGTTTTGGATCCGATAACCCGTTAACAGCCCGACCAATGGGGATTTTCCACGTGTAAAATCATCATTGGCTGGAGGAAACACGTGTCCTCTCACCGTTGGGACAGATGTCATCCACTCATTGGACATAAGGCGTCTATGATACATCGACATGTGGCACGGCCCAACAGAGGCCCATTCCTGTGAAAAGGCCGGCCCGTTTGACTTGGTCAAAAGGTGGCAGGCCGGCCCATGGAAAGCCTGTTAATGACCTGTTCGCATATAGCCCATTTACAGCCCGCTAACCCAAGGCCCGTTACGCCCTATTCGAATTAGGCCCAGTAGCGTCATCTGGGCCATCCAATATGATTCCAGCCCATTTTCACTTCTGGCCCATGTATGGCCCATGATGTATTTCGGCCCATATGAGGCCCTATGTAACTCTTGGCCTATTAACGGCCTGTGGTGAAACTGGCCCGCAATGAACAGTGTATCACTTTACACCCACTAACGGCCCGTGGTGAAACTGGCCCGTAATGAACAGTATATCACTTTATACCCATTAAGGGCCCGTTATTCAGTTGGGCTATTTCCAGCAAATGTTACCTTTTGGCCTTCTCAGAGCCCATTTATTCTTGGGCTCATTTCCAGCATTCGTTTACTTACGGCCCGTTACTGTCATTTTCTGCTTGTGGGCCAAATTCAGCTCGTGGTTACATCGGCCCATTTGTGGTCCGTTAATACGTTGGGCCGTTTTCATAGCGTCATCAAATACGGCCTATTAACGATGGTCTGTTATGGTCATACGGACCGTATAAGGCCCATTGATGATACGACCCGTAGAAGGCCCATTGTTTCTATGGCCCGTAGAAGGCCCATTGTTTCTATGGCCCGTAGAAGGCCTACTGTTTCTACAGCCCGCAGAAGGCCCACTGTTTCTATGGCCCGTAGGAGGCCTAGTGTCACTACAGTAAATATTAGCCCATGGTTATTGTGGCCTAGTTTTAAAAAGAACTGCACTGACTACAAGCAAACAAATAAACAAGACAAGAAGGAAATAAATAAGCAAGCAACTTATGCTAGGCTATCACGGCTATTACACATATTACATCCACTGGGCATCAAAGTTCACCACCAGTGCAAATATAGGGAACAAAGTAGCATATCATATACCTTTGGTTGTCAAAGTTGGCGACCAGCGCAAATAAACGCCCAGACAAAACAAATCGAGCTGAAACCACTTCAAAAGATCTCAAGAAACAATATCCAGGTACCCATAATCTTTGGCAAGATGCTTAGCAAGCTTATTAACTTTCTCTTGTTTGGTGCTTAAATCCTCCAGCGCTTGCTATTGCACCGGAAAATATGTATCTGAATTCTGCAGGACTTCCTCGGTCCTTGACTTCTTGTCGCAAAGACATCGATCGATGTCTTTCAACTTGAAGTTGAGACTCAAGAAGACGAACCGATTGCAGACAATGAGTTCGAAGAGCTTGTGCGGCAGATAGTGGCGAGAACTTTCGAACACTACATCAAGATAGGACTTTTGGGTTCCCTCACTATCGTCAAGATAGTTTTTATCAGCTTTCTTGGAGACCAACGGGGATGTCTCACTATCTTGAACCTTATCTCAGCATTACTTCCTTTACCATTGGATAACGCGTCTTGTTCTCCAATATTTTGTCCGCATTCTAAAAAACAAGCAAGGACACATCACATGTTTACCATGTTGTATATGAAACTCATTTTGGTAAATGAGTTCAGTAGTAAAGTGGACAGGATAACAACATGAAACAAACATATATCTATGTGCCATGGTCACTTTATGGTCTATATCATTCTAGTTTTTGTTGCCAAATCAAGATAGAGACACAGTTCAAATAATATTTGTTCAAGACAAAGCAGAATAGACAGAATATAAGTGTGGGTAACTATAGAGCAATAACAACACTTGTAATATGCATGACATGAGAACATAACTGTTTATTCAATTGAAACTGAAATCAACATAGAGCAGGTTACAACAGCAAACCGGTTAAAGAAACAGGTTTAAAACATACCTGTTGCGCCATTGGAGTTTCAATTCCATCCTTCAAATTTGAAAATAGTTGGTATGAGTAAATATAGTAATGCAAGAGCAAAGGAGTATGAACCATAGCTACAGAACCTGACCTGAGAACAAATCTTCTTCTCCTTTAAGCGTTGAGTTGGGATTCGGAGTGGTGGTCCTCGTGCTTTGGGCACTTCGCAGTTCCCTTACTAACCGCTTCGTGTTTGGGTGCTCTATGGTGGAGACGGTCTTTGTGTCAAGCTGAACGGGTTACTATCTGCCGGGGTTGGGGTTAGAAGGCACTCTTGGAATCAGCTACTTTGCCATCTGCCCGACTCTTTGCCGTCGCTAGTCGACGGCAAAGAAGTTCTTGCCATCACTACCAAAAGCAGACGGCAAAGAGTGGCGGACGGCAAAGAATCTCTTGCCATCAGCCAGCTCTTTGCCGTCCGCCACCGACGGCAAAAGAATCTTGCCGTCCGCTTGCAGACGGCAAAGAGAGAGGTGGCCCCACCCCGCCCGTTTGGAAAAAACCTAACGGCCCACCTCTTTGCCGTCGCCGGTGGACGGACAAAGAGGCAAAAGCGGGCGGCAAGGGAGGCGGACGGCAAAAGTGTGCTACCTAACGGTCCGTGCCCCGCCGTTACTCCTTGTTTATTCCTCGCCCGCGCCCGCCACCACTTCCCCCCCGCCCTTTGCCGCCCTTGTGCGTCTCCTTCCCACCGCTCGCCGCCGCCCGTCGCTCCACCACCACCAGCCCCCCCCCCGTCGCCATTGCCGCCGTGCCCGTCCACCACCGTCGCCCGCCCCCTTCGCCCTGACCCGCCCCCGCCGCCCCCTCGCCCGCCGCCGCCTGTCCCCCACCGCCTGCCCGCCTGCCGCCCGCCGCCGCCCCCGCCCGCGCCCCGCCCAGGCTCGGCCCCGCCGCCAGCCGCCCAGCGCCCGGCTCCTCCTCCAGGGGCCTCCTCCACCGCCCGCCCCCTCCTCCACCGCCCTGCCTTGGTGAGCCCCCTCCTTTTTCTTTTTTTTTTTTTTTCCTTTTTAGTTTTAGTTTAGATTTAGATTTAGTTTTAGTTTTAGGTTTAGTTTTAGTTTAGTTTTAGGTTTAGATTTAGTATTTTCTTTTTTTTTCTGTTTTATTAGTTTTAGGTTTATGTTTAGTTTAGATTTAATTTTAGTTTTAGTTTTTGTTTTAGTTTTAGTTTTAGGTTTAGTTTAGTTTGAGGAAAGAAGAAGAATAAGAGAAAAAGAGGAGAGGAGGAGAAGAAGAAGAGGAAAAAGGAAAGGAAGAAGAAGAAGAGAAGAAAAAAGAAGAAGAGGAAGAAGAAGAAGAAAAAGAGGAGAGGAGGAAAAAGGAAAGGAAGAAGAAGAAGAGAAGAAAAAAGAAGAAGAGGAAGAAGAAGAAGAAAAAAGAGGACAGGAGGAGAAGAAGAAGAGGAAAAAGGAAAGGAGGCCGAAGAAGAAGAAGAAGGAAAAAACCGACATGGCACCCCGACCCCGACCCCGACCCGGCACCCCGACCCGACACCCGACCCCGAGACCCGACCCCGACACCGACACGACACCCGACACCGACACCCCGACACCACACCCACCCTTACCCCGACACCGACCGGCACCCGACCCGAAACAACACCCGACACCGACACGGCACTACCCGACATCGACCGACACCCGACCCCGACCCAAACAGCACCCGAACCCTACACGGCACCCGACACCGACAGACACCCGACCACCGACACCTCCGAAAAGGTGTTCTTTGGCCTTCTAGAGGCCGACGGGTCATATATTTGTGAATTATTAGTTAGGTCATATATTTTTCGATTTTGTTATGAAAAACATCATATATAATTGTCTTGATCATGTAGTTTTAAATGTGCGTTGTTTCCTCGCTGCGAGGTTTGGTGTTCGACGACCTCGCGCCGTGCGTTTGACGAGCTCGCCCCTTCGTTCGTGGGTGAGCACAAATGACAAGTCCTCCTCCTCCATTAATTAATTATTTGATCTATTCCGATGAAACTTGATAGCTAGCTATATATGTGTCTTGAATCATCGATATCGTAACCAATATGTGTCTCCGTTCGAAAGCATCATAGTTATAAATATGCATGCATTTGCATATTTATAACCTTGATTCTTCGAATTGTCCAACGCTATCCATGGACAGCCAGTATGTGTAGATTGGGTTCGTTTTCCCGGATGCTTTGCTCGGATCCGGCGCATATATTTAAATCGCTGTGCCTCCCTGTTGTTCTCGGGTACACATCCTCTCTGTTTATTGCGAGACGTGTATCAGAGAACAGCGGGAAATGCTGCCAAATTTTGCGTCGGATCCGAGCATAGCATGGGAAAATGAACCCAATCTACATACACGGTGGGATTAGGACCTATCATTACCTATTAGAGTGTAGGTTGCGGGGCGTAATAAAATTGACAAAGTAGATCAACTGATGAATATATACATGGTGAATTACATATATAATTGTTGTGTGTCGGTAGCTCGAAAGTCAAGATGAGTGACCGTGCGTGGATGTATACGGTCACACTGGTCGAGAACAAATGGAGCGCTGAATGGTTCACAAAACCAAGGGGTTTGTGCAAGCCGCATTGCAAATGGCCAAAAAAACATGGTGCCCTGTTTCGGTGCGGCAATTGGGAAAAGAAGACGAGAGGCTGAAATGGGCAAACACCTGCAGAAGAGTGGTTTCGCCCGATTATACGGTGTGGACATTTCATGGTGAGTCGCCTAACGTGACCGAAGCTGAGGTGGATCGTCGTCGCACCGACGAGCATGGTACCGGGATGGGAAACATGGTGCAAGACTATGATGATGCTCGGGATTCGGACGAGGAGATGGAGGAATCTGCAAAGGCCTTCAATGAAATGTTGGAGTCTTCAAAACGTCCGCTCCACGAGCACACTGAGCTTTGTCAGTTGGATGCCATATCACAAGTAATGGCTCTGAAGGCTCAGTTCAACTTGGGAAGAGAATGCTATGACGCAATTATAGCGAGATTTGGGCGCTTTCTACCCAAAGGCCATGTAATGCCGCAAACCTGTACCGGTCGGACAAAATCCTCCGCAATGAAGATGCCCTATGAGAAGATACATGCGTGAGAAAGGATGTGCCTTATTTAGGCTTGAATATGCGGACTTGAACTATTGTCCCATTTGCAAGTCTTCCGGTATATTGTGGTGACAACGGTATGGGTGAGAAGACCAGACCAAAATCCCGTTAATGTTCTTGGTATATGCCAATCGTACCAAGACTTCAACGTCTTTTCATGGTCGAAGAGACGGCGGATGATGACATGGCACAAAACAGGCAAAAGAACCGAACTAGATGCGGATGGGAATCGATGATGGTACACACATCGGATCTTTGCTGCGTGGAAAAAGTTTGATGAAATACATCTCGACAAAGCGGCAGATCCGAGGCATCCTCGAGTCGGAGTCAAGACGGATGGGTTCGATGTGTTTGGTTTGACGGCAGCCCAATCTGATTGTTGGCCCGTGATTTGTCTTTCCACTCAATCTCCCCGGACAGATTATGCAAAGAAAGAACATTTTCCGGCGTTGATAATTCCAGGCCCAACTATCCGGGAAAAATATGAATGTGTACATGCAGCCGCTTAGGACGAATTGCAAGCGCACTGGGATAATGGGTTCAAGACATACGACGCCTATAGCAAGCGGAACTTCCTAATGCGTGTATGGTACATGTACTCGACGCATGACTTGCGGCGTATCGCTTATTCGTTGGCTGGTGTGTGCATGGAAGGTTCCGTGCCCCACATGCAAGGGAGCTCTTGAGTTTCGTTGGCTTCGGGCGGTCGCAAGTTTTCTTGCTTCGACATGCATAGACAGTTCTGGATCCTCGCCATAAGTTCGGGAAAGACAAGAAGAACTTCATCGAGGTAGAGTTGTCAAAACTCGCACCACCTGCATTGACAGCCAATGCACTGGATCGATTAAGCGCTCTTGAGCGGATCCAGGCGTCGTGGTACTTCAAGGGGTATAATTCTAAGCACGCTGGACTCACAAAACATGCTTATGGGATCGCCTTACTTTAAAGACCTCCTTTGCCCACACAACATCGGCGTGATGCACATCGAGAAGAATATCGCCGAGGCACTTTTTGGTACATTGTTCGGCATAGATGGGAAGTCAAAGGATAATATTAAGGCTAGAGTCGATCTGGGCGCTATGTGATAGGCCGTTACAAAACATGAAAGAACCGAAGGAAAGCGAGAATCGACGAAGCAAAAGCATGGTTCAATCTTGGAAGGCCAGCTATGAGGGAAATTATCTTGTGGGTGCAACAGCGGTTGATGTTCCCGATGGGTATGCAGCGAATCTAAGGAGGGGCGAATCTTGATAAATTGAAGATATTTGGTCTCAAGAGTCATGATTGGCACATATGGATTGAGCGGGTAATGCGGTGATGTTGCGTGGCTTCATCCACGAGGATGAATGGCTAATCTTGGCGTAACTCAGCTATTTCTTCCGTGTTCTTTGTGCGAAAGAACTATCGCTGGCGTGTTAGAAGAAATGGAAGAGTTGGCGCGGAGTTGATCTGCAAGTTAGAAGATCTTTCCACGGGCTTCTTTAATCCAATGCAGCATTTGATTTTGCATCTCCGACCGAGGCAAGATTGGGTGGGCTGTGCAAAATCGTTGGTGCTACCTAACCGAGAGGATCGTAAGACGCGGCGAGAAAAATGTAAAAATAAGCGAGAATTGAAGCATCGATGGCTGAGGCATTCATCACGAGAGGAGGCAAACAAACTTCGTAACAGACACACTCTGAAGCCAAAATCGCGTCATTTGCATAATCCGAAGCCTCGGTACAATCTTCGATGAGCCTAAAAGGGTGGATCAACCTCAGCCTATTCAAAGGGAATCTCGCACCAGCTAGTGTTTCACATCCGGTATCTTTGGATAACGAAGAATGGCGGACCATTTCGTTGTATATCTTCAACAACTTTGATAGAAGTGCGGCCGTACATCGAGTAAGTTCTCGGTACATTGTTTCGCAACTTCTATTTTCTTTGAACTGCTCTTATTTACGGATATGTCATACGATCGATACGTCGCCATATTTCGTATGGGCGGAGATCCAAAAGGATTCCGTCGAAGAGTATGAGCTTCTCGCAAAGCAAGGAGGCAGCTATCCCGGTTTCATCTCTTGGTTCAAACAAACGGTAATTTCTATTAGACAATTTCATTTCATTCGCTAATTTGTGCGTAATGCAACAATCCTTTCATATTAAACTTGTAGGCTAATTCAGAGTCTATGGACGCCGAATTGAGACAAATCGCTAATGGTTTTGACTATAAGGTCCGTTCATTTGACAAAGCACGACATCAACGGGTATCGCTTTGTACCTATGGCAAAGAGCTATCTATGGCCAATCGAAAGACTACAAATTGTTGTGTATCTCGCTATCGCGAAGGAGGTATCGAGTATTATGGGAGAGTTGAAGCAATTTATGAACTTCTTTTCTATGGTGAAAACCCACGAATGTCGTAGTCTTCAAATGTTATTGGTTTCAAACCGAAGGAGACTAGAAGGACTCATGAACATATAGGGCTAGTTGAAATCAACCAAAGCACCCATTTAGATGTTCCGATGTCTATATTACGGCTCAACAGCAACCCAAGTATTCTATCTACCGTGGGCCTGCCAAACTAATCCAAATCTGAAAGGTTGGGATGTCGTTTATGAAGTGCCGCCACGTGCTAGACTTTCTCCCCAAAGGAAGAGGATTATGAACCTCACATTAACCCGAGACACATATGAAGGAGAATTCTTCCAAGAGACACGTCTTTCAAAAAGCGTTTCAAGAACCGCTATACTTCACCCCAAAACATGGAAGTAGACAATGACAGTGAATCCGACATCACCCGGAGGAGGAACAAGAAGAGCCGGAACAAGAAGAGGTTCTTGCTGCGGATGACTGTCAATGCTTGACCGACACGTCAAGGTGGCCTTGCACATGTTGATGCCAATGAACAAGAAGAGCCCATCATTGATTATAGTGATGATGATGATTATGCATTTATTGATGATACTGATCGAGATTATTAGTAGTGTCAGGTATTCAATTTTTTTATGTTGTAGATGATACACTTAAGTGAAATACACATATTATTATTCATGTCGGTACTTTTTTTATGTGTTGTACTAATTTCGTTTATTCTTTGTCATGGCAGGTGTTGAAAGATGGTGGGCGCTGGTCGGGAGCGCGTCGAGGCCCCTTCTTCGTCGGTAGCGTGGTGGGAGGTCTTCCATTCCACACGCACCTCTCCGCCGGCGTTCTTTGGACAGTATGGCGACACCGCCGGGCCCTTCTTCGTCGACCGCGGTGCCCAGCAGGGGACGAGGTAAGAAGAAGAGAGGAGGTGGAGCACGTGGTCGCGGGAGAGGAGGTAGGGTGACTCTTACGGCGCCTTCCTCGCCGCCACCCCCAGCTGTTTCACCCGAGCACGTGACTGCTAGGGTGGACTCGTCCGAGGAGGAGGCTACGGACTCGGTCCACGAGCCTCCAGATCCACGGGTCTTGCCCACGAGCCTCGGGTCGACGGCCTTCGCCCACGAGGCTTGGGCCCACGAGACCCCGGAGGAGCACACGTCTGGATGGGGTACTGGTCGGGTCACCGAGGAGCCGGTGGCCATCTTGATGATGGCGGGAGCCGAGTGGCCATCTTGATGATGGCGGGAGCCGATCGATATTGAGGAGGAGGGGACAAAGTCTACCAGCGTGGTGCTACACGGCTCCGTCCGTGCGGCGACCAGCGAGCAGAGGTGGTTGATTTTCCCGATGGGGAGAGGTAAGTGCATTTAATCTTTTGTACCTTACGCATTCACGTTTCTTGAAATAACTAATCGTTGGCCTTGTCTGCAGGGGTTGGGACCACCATGAAAGTGTCCGCCGTCCCAACACCGTCCTTGGAGTTCTACTAAAGCAAAACTTTCCGGGTTTGTCCGTTGCTCGGTGAGGGTCGGCTTCAGAGGTTGGATTGAGTTGGGACCACTACTTGGCTGCCCGGCCCCGCCGGATGAGATTATCGGCGGTGTCTTGTGCAAGACGAGGCGACGTGGTGATCGAAAGTTCAGGTAATTTCTCCTTTACACAATTAAAATCTTCAACTAGCTAGTTATTAATTGTACTAATCAATATTGTCTCATTTGATTGCGGACATTCTCTGGTGTGAGGAGGGATACGAGGAGGCGGCAGCAGATGTTATCGACAAGGAGTGCGGCGCCTACTTGAACTTACTGCATGAGGTTGGTGCAAGCTGTTCGAGACTACTACGCGGGCGTGGTATCAAGATAACCAAGCATGATTGCCGCGATAAGTTCTTGAGTAAGGAGCAGTACATGAAGGTAACTCTTAAGGCCTTGTACTTACTTCCTTCATTTAGTAATTCATAGCCGTAGCTAGCGCTCAAGTTTCTATTTGCTAACTTAGGCCCCTCCGAGATGGTGTGCGGATCGAATGGATTGTTGGGAGGTGTTGGTCAATGCGTGGTGCTCAAAAGAATGGTTTGCCATGCACCAAGAGGCCAAGGACAAGCGTGCCCAAATGGAAGGTGTGCCACACCATCAAGGCAGCTCAACTTATTTGAAGAGGCGGAACGGGTATGTGGTTTGCTTCATGATTCATGCAATTCATTCATCATGCTAGCTTTAACCCTTTAATTACTAATTTACTTTGTTTCTCTCTTTCAGGCACGCTACCATAAGGAGGATAAGGTGCCAGAGGTGTACGACCTGTATGCCATGGCCCACAAAGGCCCTTACAAGAAAGTCAAGGCATTCTCTCCGTCTGACCTCGATGATCCAAAGAACTTCACCAACATCTCATCCCACGAGAAGCTCGTGCAATATAGAGATCAAGGGAAGGCGAGGAAAGGGAAGGACTTCAACCCGAGCAAGGGTCCCATTGATCTGAGCTGCTGATGATATCTCGGTCAAGGGAGGTACCATGGCGCCTCCGCCATGGGAGATGGACTTATCCGTTGTCCTATGACTCTCCGGAGATCAAAGGCGCGCCGATCGAGCTCCGCTCTGAGATAAGGCCTCGTGAACGGCCGGTCCAACTTGCCATCAAGGTTGTTATACTTACTCAGCTATCTTTCTCCATTGCATTGTGTGCGCTTCCATCAATGATTACAAATGGTCATGTGAGTGGTGTTGCAGGCTGCTATTGAGTGAGAGAGATAGAACGGAGAAACTTCAAGGAGGCGGCGGAGAGGCAGCGGAGTTGGAGGAGAAGACGACAAAGATGTTGGAGGAGGAGAGGGCACGGAATGACATGCAGGCAAGGGCCATGTACGAGCTCCTTGTGGTAAGTTCATTCTGCAGATTACTTGCTAGTCTTAACATTTGAGTCTCATTACTAACTAGTATGACTCTGTTGTGAAAACCAAATGTGCGATCGTGTGCGAGAAGTCGGTCAGACCGCTCCGCCGATGCCAGTGATTGCTCCTAGGAGCACGGTGAGTTTAATTTGAATGCACATTACTTGCTAGTCTTAACATTTGCGTGTCATAATGCTAATGAGACATTGGAAATGATCTTTGGTGCAGCTTAACTCCGTAAGCGATCGCACAATCCTTCTCCGACTACCGGCATGAGCCAGCCCGCTCATTCTCCAGCTACTGGTGCGACCCAGCCCGCTCCTACACCTCCGTGATCACGGTAAGTTTCTCTAGTGTTTTGCTTAACAAATGCATAAAGACCTAGACTTAGCTTTATTTCCTCCAATATGCTTACCATAATGACCTAGAGTTAGCTTCTTTTCCTCCAAAATGACTCATTTCACCATGGTTAGCTCCAAAATGACCCATTTCACCTAGGTTAGCTCCAAAATGACCCATTTCACCTAAGTTAGCTCAAAAACAATCCATTTTACCTTAGTTAGCTCAAAAACGTGGCATTTCACCTTAGTTAGCTCATAAACGACCCATTTCAACTAAGTTAGCTCCAAAATGATCAATTTCACCTAGGTTAGCTCATAAACGACCCATTTCACCTAGGTTACCTCATAAACGACCAATTTCACCTAGGTTAGCTCATAAATGACCCATTTCACCTAGGTTAGCTCATAAACAACCTATTTCACCTAGGTTAGCTCATAAACGACCAATTTCACCTAGGTTTGCTCATAAACGACTCATTTCACCTAACTTAGCTCATAAACGACCCATTTCACCTAGGTTTGCTCATAAACGACTCATTTCACCTAACTTAGCTCATAAACGACCCATTTCACCTAGGTTTGCTCATAAACAACTCATTTCACCTAGGTTTGCTCATAAACGACCCATTTCACCTAGGTTTGCTCATAAACGACCCATTTCACCTAACTTAGCTCCAAAATGATCCATTTCACCTAGGATAGCTCATAAACTACCCATTTCACCTAGGTTAGCTCATAAACGATACATTTCACCTAAGTTAGCTAATATATGGCATATACTTCTTCTTCTAGTCTTCTTCTTCTATTCTTTTTCTTCTAGTCTAATTCTTCTTCTAGTCTTCTTTTTCTAACTTTCTTATTTGTCATTTTGCAGGTTTCATTCACTTCACGGAAGCTTGACTTCCTATGATGGATTGCTTGCTTTTTCCTATTTTTTCCTTTGATGCACTTCTTGTATTCTCGCTTGCTATGATGAAACTTTGCATATTGTAATATGTATGGATCGATGGAACTATGTGCAACCTACTATGTATGTATGGATGGATATATATGCTGGATATTTATTATGTTGGATATATATGTCTTTGGATACTTATGTGATTGATATATATGTCTGTGAATTTTTGTTGTGATAAAAGAAAAAGAGGCAGAAGGGCTTTTCGTCGTCCATGGCGATGACAAAGAACCCTTTGCCGTCGGTGGCGACGGCAAAGGTGGCACGTGGCGCCCAATTGCTTCTGGGATGGACCATTTGGTCAATTTGCCTACCGCGGCGACGGCAAAGAAAAGTCGACGGCAAAGAAAAGCGGACGGCAAAGAAAAGTCGACGGCAAAAGGCAAAGCAGGTGCCGACGTATTGTTGACGCCACTGGCGGACGGCAAAGAGGCCCTAAATTTGCCGTCCGTTGGCGGGCGACGGCAAAGGCCGCCGTTAGCCGTGATAACGGAGTGCTATTTGGCGGACGTGCAACATTTTGCCGTCCGCCTCTTTGCCGTCCGCCGCTCTAGGCAAAGAGTTCTTTGCCGTCCGCCGTGAATAGCGACGGCAAAGGACCTGTTTACCGTCCCTGCCTTTGCGTCGGTTGTTTGCGTCGCGGCGGACGGCAAAGTGTTTTTTACCGTCGACCATCCGTGCCTTTTTGTCCGCCATGGCGACGGCAAAGTATCGGATTCTGTAGTGAGGGTGTAGCTTGTTCTCGTCCAACTGGGTAGGGGTACAATCATGAGAGTCAGGTTATGTGTGGTGGATCTGGTCCTTGGGCAAGTACAACCGTGGTTCTATCCGCATCAACTGGTAGCACTATCTTTTCTGAAGACCATGTTGTTACTCCCTTAGATACTGCCATCACGCTCTCCAATTCAAATGGCTGATAAACAAGAAAAGTAATTGAAAGTATAGACATTGTATGATAGACGGGTGCAATGGATAGTGGGGAATAAAAGAGGGCATGAAATAATTCATATTTATGTTGTCTAACCAAACATGATAGCATGACACAATTTCACATATATGATGGCTAACTAAACAGGATAGCATGACACAATTTCACATTATGATGGCTAACTAAAAAAGATGGAAAGACATAGTTCAAAATATGAGACTATGTAAGCAAAGATCACATGACATAACTATATAATGTGTTTATTAAATAGGTTGGCATGCCATAATTCACATACATTCATGGATAGAATGCCATAATTCTAAATATGATGACTGTAAACACTAAACAGGATGAGATGATATAACTATATGATGTCTTTATTAAATGGGTTGCCATGCCATAATTCAGATAGATGATGTGTATGTACTATGTAAACATGATGGCATGATATAATTCAAATATATGATTTATATAGTAAGCAAGTAAGCAGATGGCAATCTATATATGATGTAAAAACTAAGCAATGCAAGACAACATGCATGACATGGGTAATATAACCCTGCCAAGTTTGAGCATAGACCTCAGGGGGAAAATAGGACCGTCATCAGTCTCTAAATCCTCCTCTGAGGAGCTCTCTGTAGCCAGCAAGATGTCTGCTTCAGCAGGTAGCATTGTCTGCTCTGAATACCTTGTGTTCACTCCAGATACTTCCATCACCGCTTCAAATGGCTGATGCACAGGAAGAGTAGTTGAATATACAAACGTTGTCGACAAATGGAACACGTAATACAAAAAAATGATAGCATGATATAATTCACATACATGATGATTGGCTAAACAGCATGGCATTGCATAATTCACATATATAATGCCTTTGCAACAAGATAGCATTGTATAATTCACATATATAATGTCTTGCAACAAGATGGCAATGCCTAATTCACACATATGGTAATTAGACATTGAACAGGTGGCATTCACACAAAGCATGTCTAAACTAATCAAATGGCATAGCAATACGAGACACCATACGCATGATATGCGCAACATAACCCTGCCAAGTTAGAGCATACACCTTGGGGGGGGGGGGAATAGGACTGGTCATCTGTCTCTGAATCCTCCTCTGAGGAGCTATCCGTAACCAGCGAGATATGCGCCGTCGAGATAGCATAGTCTGCTCGAAGACCTTGTTTTCACTCCAGAATTTGCCATCACCGTGTCAAATGGCTGATGCACACGAAGAGCAGTTGGATGTACTAACATTGTTGACGAATGTAATATGTAATGAAAAAAAAGGATGGCCTGATATAATTTACACATAAGATGACTGGCTAAGCAGGATGGCATTGCAAAATTCACATATATGATGCCTGGCTAAACAAGGTGGCGTTGCATAATTCACATAAACGATGAATAAACAAAACAGATGGCATTCGCACAAAGGATGTCTAAACTAAGCATATGACATATTTGATGTATAAAGTAAGCAATGTAAGACACCATATGCATGATATAACCAACATCAGCATGCCAAGTTAGAGCGAAGACCTCAGGGGGTAAATATGAGTTATCTTCTCCTTTTGAATCCCCCTCAAAACCGATATCTTCCTCTCGATTACAATCCGAAATGCATGGAGGGGGGCTGCCTTTGCGCCTACCATGGAGCGACATCTGCATGAAATTATATTGCCACGGAAGGCTTGTCTCTTTTGCTCTACATGTTCAGTTCCATTGTTTACAATAACTGTCATGCATAGGAATAAAACATCTTGAGATTATGTAAGGAGTTCATGTAGAAATCCAGAGCGATGGTAGCAACCTGTGGAAGACCCAAAACCAATAATAGCAGGCAGATAATGGCTTCAGTTAATAAATACAGATAATGGCTTCTTTACTATTTGTTTCCCACCCAACATGAAACTCATAGTAGACACCGAAGATTAACCAGATAATAGATAGATACTATTGATAGCAGCCCCGATATGTACCCCACAACCATTTAAAAACTCAAGTTTGACCATTAGTTTGGAGCTGACTCAGAGTCTAATCGGTGAACAGGACGATAAAGTAGCATGTAATATTAAGCGATGCATAATGTAAGCAAACACGAAAGAGTGCGACCTCTCTTGCGGACCCGTGTAGTCCTCGAGGTCATCTTCTCGGTTGATGATGGTAATGCAGTTTTCATGGCTGCCAGCAGCGGGGAAGAAGATCTGAGGCAGCGAAAGACAGTCTGGAGGCCGGATCCCTGCTGTGCTGGACCCTTCTGTTGTTGGAGCAGCTGAGCTGGGGTGGACGACGGCACAGTAGGAGCGGGACAAACCACGCAAGGTTTTCTTTGACAACTATTTGTAAGAGAAGTAATTCTTTAAGGGCTCGTTTCACTTGGAGGATTCCGACAATGCAGCGATAGGAAATAGACAGGAATAGGATATGAATGCATGTGCAAAATAGAGAATTTAAAAACACAGGATTTCTGCCAATCTGGGTGTTTGATTCACAACAATTGGAAGATCGCAGGATGCAAAGAAGCATGGTGAGATTAAGTCAAACCACAAGAAAATGTACGGTTATAATGCTATTATGCTACTATCTCTTAGTCTTGTGCTTCATGAATAGGAATTTGAAAAGGAGGACAAGTGAAAATTAATTCCTATGTTTTTCTTTCAAGGAGACACTAACGGAACAAATCCGTGTGCTCAGTGGACAATATATATAACATGTAGAGTAAAAAGAGATGCAACAAGTGTACAACCTCTTTGGCGAAGCCATGTCAATCTCAGCATGATTGGGTTGGCCGGTGAGGATGCTCCGGCTGACTTTGCTGTCGGAGGAGGGGAAGAAGATCTTATGCATCTGGAGCTGGAGCCCGAGGTACTGCTCCGCTGTGATGGCGGGTTTCGTTGTTGGAGCAGCTCCGGTGAGTTGTACGACGCCGAGGCTAAAGCAGGACAAGAGAGACAAGGAACAACGTTAACCTGAGTGGAATTCTAATAGCATCTCCAATACATGACGTAAAATACATAACCACAAAGTGCTAGATGTAAAATACATCAGCCGCTCATCTTTGAACTTAACTGTCAAAACTGAAGTTAACTGTCGAAACTGAACTTAACTGTCGAAACTGATCCTAACTGTCAAAACTGAATTTTGCTGTCGAAACTGAATTTTGCTTTCGGAACTGAACGCACTAGCAAGGTGAGGCTACACATCGGTCGACTGACTTTTTCATCTCTGGTCAGTCGATTTTGCAGCCGTTGGATACGAAATCAAGGGCTGCGGTTCATCTTCAACCTCCACCCTTCGAGCCGCCACCACCACCGCCAAACAGCAGCCCTCGCTGCCGCGGCGGTGGTGCGCCGCCCCGCCGCCAAAACACTCCCCACCGCCGGTCCACCGCCGCCCGGCCATCCCTCTAGGCCCCCGTGCCGAGCTTTTTCTCCGGCGATCCCCACGCCACCGTCCCGCCAACGGCCCGCCACCGCCAGCGACCACCGCCCCCATCCTGAACCCTAAGAGAGATAGTGGGGTACCTATCCAGTGAGCCCCCTCCCCGCTGTGGCTGGTTCTTCCTTCTCCCTGGCGAGGCCACCCCTTGGAAATCGACTGACCCAAAAGTCGATTCAGTCGACTGAAGTGTAGCCAAATCGGAGTAGCATCCCAAGCAAGAGCAAGAGCGAGAGCAGCAGCGCAAGAAAGAGCAATAGCAAGAGCAGACCAGGTAGGGGACCGAGAGCAAGAGCAGAGCAGCAGCGCGAGCGAGAGCTAAAGCAGCAGTAGCTCCTACTGATGTGGACGTCGCCGCTGAGGGAGCGACGCCCTGGAGGAAGTGGCCGGCGACGCCGCCATGGATGGAGCCGCGCCGTGTCGGCTCGGGACCGAGCGCCGGCAGCATTGTGAGATTGAATCAAGAAGAAAATGCGGCGATTAGTGTACAACCTCTTTGGTGGCACCGATTAGGGCGCAGCTTCATCCGAGGAAACGGTGATGATGATGCTCTTCTGGTGGTGCAGGTGAAGACAACAGTGTGGGAATGGAGGTGGCGCGAAAGACGAGGGGAACGTCGGGGCAGCTCCTTGGAGGTGGAGGACGGGGTGGTTGAACCGGCGGGACGATGAGATCGACGACGGATCCTCATCCGGTACGGTGGATGAGGGACGTCGAGGTGTTGCTGTGGACGACGTCGTCGGGGAAGAGGCTCCGGCTGGGTGGCGGACGGAGCAGGGTGTGGGGTTTCGTCGCGGGTTTTCATGGCCTCGGTGTACGAATGGGTGGGCGGATGGGATGGCAGTGGGGAGCCATGGCTTAGAGACGCGCTTGTCCGAAATGTGGGGTAAGTTACAAAAGTACCCCCCACCGATTTGAGGCGGTTCTTTCGGTTCAGGGGTACCACGGGCATTTCGCGTGTCGGGATTTCATAGGAGGTGGGAGTTTTCGCTCGCGTTGTAATTTCGGAATAGCAAGGCGCGGGTTGAGATGGAGGAGTTGTCGGAGCACAACGAGACAAAGATATATCTTAAATATTTTGGGCTAACAAGGCGCGGGTTGAAATTTCCGGACAAGCCTAACGTGTACTGTACCAAATCAATGCGCACTAAAAATGTCATTCAAAACTTTGAATTCATGTTATGTTCAATTAAAATATATTACTACGTGTATAATGCATGCAACCTACTACTCAAATGAACGTTTTAGTGCATTCCAAACGTATATACTACCGCTTGAATATGAATTAAATTTGAATAAGATCTACAGTAATGATTATTGTGAAGTCAAAGCATTTGAATTCGTTTCTCTATTTTAATAAGATCTACAATCATCATTATTGTCAAGTTAAACCATCATTTGTGTATTATCTTCACAGCACACCACATGATCAGTATCGAGTTACATATGAACTATGTGTACTATATGAACTCGAACTAGATTTTTTGAATCCACTTTATTTTGATTTCAAATCACATTACATTTCTAGCTCTAGCTAGATCTTCATAATCTAAACCATGTCTCATATATATAATGTGTTTATCACATTATGTATGGTGCCCCGCCCCCCTACGCCTACAAGTATTTAGATGTGAGTTGCAAACACCACACATTACCACAAATTCAAATAAAATGTGAGAATGTTCGATATATAGTATTGTTTAGATTGCTCGATATTTAGTTGTAAGCTGCAAACACCGCACATTATCACAAATTCAAATAAAATGTGAGATTGTTTGATGTATAGTATGGTTTAGATTGTTCGGCATTTAGCTGTGAGTTGCAGACGCCATGCATTATCACATTATGGAATAACATGTGCACCGCACGTGTATCACCACTATATTCATGCATGCAATGTTTAAAACACTATGATCTCCTATTCAAATATATGAATCTGCTTTCATATCAAATTATGATCTTTGTTAGTCTCTTACACCCACACAATCCTCTAACCTTTGTAGCTACCACTAACTTTCTCTCGTGCATGCACACGCCCTCCTCGCCCTCCCCCTCCCTCGGCATTCTATCCACCGGGCACATTCATTTTTTTCTTTAGGTCGTTCTCCCAGAGTCTCCACAACTCCTTTCCGACACACACCGATCGATAAACCTCTCCAGCGATGCCTGCCTACATCATACACACACAGCTTCAATGTCCTCCTTTATGTGTCCTTGCCTCGTGTCTCTCATATGGTCAGACACACGTGTAAACTCTCACCCCTCTTTTAATTGATCTCACAACCACACACTCCTCCCCCTATCTAGCTAGTAGTTGGGCCTCTCGCACCACCTCCTAGCTCCATTCTCTCTGTCTATCCGTCTCGCTGGGCCTTATTTGCCTCTAACAAATGGACGTACACTGACCGATCTCTCGCTATACATATAGCCAGCTAGGTCCTTATAACTCGTTTTTACCCACACATCAATCGATCTACCTCATTAGTTGTGTCTCTCCCTTCCTCCGACAAACAACAATTGATCTACCGATCTAGTTAGGTTTGCTTACCAAACACATGGTTCCCCTTCATCATCCATGGATGCGCATCGACAGATCTATCACGCCTGAGCACACACGTAAACACATCCCCACTCTTATTGATAACATTGCAGTTCCACCCTCAGTTTGTCTAGTATACCTCTCCCAACATCTCCGAGAAGCAACTCCATCACCCATCCAGCACTCTACCCCTCTCCCTCCCTCTCCCTCCCTCCCTCTCTCTCTCCTCTCTCTCTCTCTCTCTGTCCCATCATATTTCCCGTCCTTCAGTTATGTATGGATGTCGACCGATCTCCCTCAAGACATAGCTGGGTCTCTCCTTCTCAACACATATACGAGTCGTTCTACCTATATAGTTAGGCCTCTGCCTACCCCTCCCCCACCCCCTCGCCCCACACACACACACCGATACATCAAGCGCTCTAGTCATGTCTCCCTGCCACACACAAACTTGACATGTGCCCTCTAACGTTCCGGTAGGCCAATCGCCCTATATCTTTGACTTGCACACACACACACACACACACACAATTTCGATGGCTCTCTTCATCGATCTCTCACCCATCCGTACTTGATCCTCTCTTCGACTCTATCGATAGCTATGACCCCTCCCTCTCTTCTCGTGGATTGCCCGACCCTCTATGTATGATATGGATAGGCCTCCATTTCACACACATTGCATGCAAAATTTTGTTTGAGATGTCATCGACACATATTCCCACAAATAATTTACGAAATCAACCCCCACCCCACCCCACCCCCACCACAAAACAAAAAACACTCACGAATGCGATTTGTATCTCTCACACACACCCACGTAGGTGGGGGACATGCACGAAGAGAAGATGTGCATGCACGGCGCACGTACTCCCGTCTCTTTCCCAACCACACCCGCGCGGGTACACGGTGGAGCTCTTTTCTGTACAAAAAAAGGCAGCCCACGTGGTAATTTGGCACGTGTACTGGTTGTCCACTTGGTGGAGGGAGGATCGTCTACCACGGGTTAACAAACAAAATGCGACTTGACGCGTTATGTTAAATTAAAAAAAGAGGCAAACCATGTGGGGCCTACCTTAGAGGCAAGGCTCTATACACTGGAGTACTTTTGATGTGTCCCGTCAACTTGCAGAACGAGGATAAGCTTGCTTAGTACACCGTCTCCCTCGCCCACGGGCGCGGTGGCTCGCAGGATGAGGTGAAGCTTGCTCCTCCCTCGCCCATGCGCGCGGTGGCTCGCAGGACGAGGAGAAAAATTTACTACTCCCTCCATTTACTCCTCGTCCCTACTACCTTGGTTATAGAGATTATATCATATTATTTGGAATATATATGTCCTTTAGTAGATTTCAATATGAACTACTAGTACATACTCCAAACACTGATGTATATAGACGTATTTTACAGTGTACATTCACTCATTTTGCTCCGTATGTAGTAGCACTCTCCCTCGCCCCTCGACCCTTGCCCACGTGGTGGACATGCAGCAATTCATTCGGTCTCATATAGCCAAAATGATATATACTGCACTACCATTATTGCTCGACTTCCCGAAGAGGCGAAGAGCCAATCGCAAGGTTAATATTTTGGAGATGCCAAGCGCAAGGTTATAGGAGAACGAGTAGTAGGTGTCGCGTCATTTATAAATAATTTTTTTTCTTCAGTGGCACGTACGCAATATGATAGGTTCATATGGAGAGAAAAGGAAACCGCTCCACTATATACATAGTCAGGACGGGCCAGCCTACACGGTTGCTTGCTGGGGTTGCTCTCTTCACACTCTCTCGCACAAAACGACTGTGACCACATCTCTAACATCCCGGCGGATCACGTTCGCTTGGGGAAGGGGTGGATGCTTAGTGTAGATGCGGTGGCCGTCGCTGACGGCGAAAACCCACTGTCGGCACGTCCCGATCAGGGGTCCCCACCGTTCTCTCTCACAAAGCCGGTGAGGTTGCCTTCATCCCTTGCTCACTGCCGCGACGTGGGCAGTTGCCGCCTCCCGCCGCCCTCCTCAAGGTTGAGCTACGTCCCTCAGGTACAACTCCCTTTACAGCCGGCTTGCACCACTGCTCCAGCTGCCCACATCACTCCCTGTGGATATTTCTCTACTTGTTTGCCCCGCACATACCTAATACCTCTACTAGCTTCTACGTATTGTATTTGTGATGAGTTTATGTCTCATCAACTAGTCCTAGTAATCTTATTCTAATCACGCTTCTTCAATTTCTTTGCCACACGGATGCTCATCTCGATTTTGGTGAAATTGCACAAAATGATCCGATGGTCAAAAACTTGCAAAGTTCATTTATTAGGAAGCTCGAACGTTGCTAGCAAATTGAAGCCTGGTCAGTGTTCACGGTTCAAGGGCTAGGGACTGCATGGATCATTTTTTTCTTTAGCTGCCTCTGTTCCAAAATAAGTGTCAAATTTAGTAGTAGTACAACTTTGTACTAAAGTTTGCACAAAGTTGAGACACTTATTTTGGAATGGAGGGAGTACATATTTGCTATGATCTGTCAATCATTGAGATGCAATAGCATGCATGTTAGTCTCCTTTGTATTTGATGAAATGTTACAACGGGCAACCTTGGACGCAAGATACATGTAACAGGAGTTGGAAGCTTCATAGCATTGTACAAATTTATCTCGCTGATAAATTACAGTACGTACTAGTACTATACTATTACTTCCTCCGTTCCTAAATATAAATCTTTGTAGAGATTTCACCATTAACCACATGCGGATGTATATAGATGCATTTTAAGTGTAGATTCATTCATTTTGTTCCGTATGTAGTTCACCTAGTGGAATCTCTACAAAGACTTATCTACTAGTAATAGCTAGCCCCCACTACTAGGAATTCTCTATCCTCTCCTTGAGCCACATCATCAAAATTAGCGTAGCCGTTAGATGAAGTAAATCAGTCATAATAGCCGTCGATCTAGACATTGAGAGGCTCAGACTAAGCCACATGCAAGCATGCAGAAATACCGTGGCACATGCATGTGAGTGGGTTTTAAATCACATCAACATGTCTGCATGCAAGCATGCACCGGTAGCATGCATGTAAGTGAGCTTTTAAGTCCCATTAACATGTCAAAAAGAAAAATATAATCCCATTATGCAGTAGGAGTTGGCTGATCTTTTTTCCTTACGTGGGATGATCTAAATGATGATGGGAGTTTATTTAGTTTGGCTACCACATTTGTCATACGGTTATAGATTTTTTTTAGTTCTATGAAATCGATAATTTTGCGCAGAGAGATATACCGATGTTCCTCGGCAACGAGCGGGGACTCATCTAGTAATATTTAGGAACGAAGGGAGTACTATGTAAAGAGTTAGGTGTCACACGATGATAGTGTGAGGTGGGCCATGTAATCACTGAGCCTGTGTGTTTCCACTTCTCTTGCACTCCTCCATTGTAAGAATGGAGAAAATTGTAATCTACTACCTCCTTTCACCGAAAGCGTGGGACATCCAGCAGTCCTACCACCTCAGTGATAAAGACCAATGATCCGTCAAATCACATAGACCCAGCAGTAAGTTGGACGGATGAAGCAACCATCAATCTTGCGCCAGTGAGAGGTCGCGTCCGCTCTGCCCGGGCATGAATGCGGCACCGATTCTTTGGAGCAGCGCTGACCATTTCAGGCGTGGCAGCTGTCCGCCTGTCCCTATCGGACACACCCGGAAACGAGAGGATGCACCGACTCTCGCGGCTAAAATCATACACTACACACCATATCTCTGTAGGAGTAGGTCGATCTGTCGCACTCTCTAACACACACGTGCTGTTAAACACACACACGCACACGCACGCACCTTGGTCCCGTTGCACCTTCTAACGTGACTTATTACACCTAGATGGAGGGAGTAGTAAGTGTACGAGATATGGTGGCACACTGACTTAAGTCGAATACAAGTGCCCAAAATTTGTGTGCATGTTATAATAAGGATTCACTTAAAATTGTACGTGAGCGAACAGAGGGATCAATTGGACAGTGTTTCCTAGCAGTAGCGAGATGTGTGAGGTAGTAAAATACACCGCTGGCGCTTTTAATTTTTCTTATTAATTTGTTTGTTTCACCCTCTGACTGGTGGGACCCAACGTACTACGTGGAGAGAGGTAAGGTGACTAAGGCTGCATTATTTCTGCACCACTGTGGATAGTCTTACCACCAAAGCCACATGACACGATTATGATTGAAATCCTAATAACTCCCACACACACACACACAAAAACACGGCATGCCTGTCAGACGAATACAGGAATGTATAAAAGGTTATTTCCTCTCGTTGAACATAACGGGACGGTTGTGTAGCTGGTTAGCCTGTTCGCTCATCAAACTTGAGGTCTCGGGTTCGATAACTACACTTGAGCATAATTTTTGCCAGGAGGATTCTTTGACTGGTCAAAATGTTTTCTAGGGTTTGCACGCTTCACTCTCTCTCTCTAGTATATATATACACGCTGGAGCCTCAGCGCTTGTAGTTGCTCTCTTCACACTCTCTCGCCCTCTCCCGCTGGAGCCTCAGCACTTGTAGTTGCTCTCTTCACACTCTCCCGCCCTCTCTAGATCTAAACAAGACTTCGTTGGCCTCTCTCTCCCCTCACTTCTGCTCAAAGAGCCGGCAGGATCCGTCCGTCGGGAAGGGAAGGAGGCTTAACACCATCGCCATCGGCGAGGGAGGGAATCCACTACCGGCGTTGTCGTTCACTTTCCACCCAGCGGCGGCGTGGGAGGGCCTCCGACCCCTTCTTCTTCGCTGCCGTCCCGTCGCCCACCAAACCACGCCCCAAGAACCTTAAGGTATATTTTACTTACTCCACATGCATTGCTCTAGCTGCATGAATACCATGAATCTAGGACGTGGTTCAAAGAGGAAAGGAGTGGGGGAAAGTAGTGGGAAAAGTTGTATATAGCATGAATCTAGGACGTGGTTCAAAGAGGAAATGAAGGGGGAAAGTTGTATAGCATGAATCTAGGATGTGGTTTAAAGAGGAAAGGAATGGGGGAAAGTAGTGAGGAAAGTTGTATCGCATAAATCTAGGATGTGGTTCAAAGAGGAAAGGAAGGGGCGAAAGAACTAGTTCAAAAATGAAAGGAAGGGACAAGGCTGTAGAGTTTGAGCAGGACTAGATTTGCTGCGCTCACATAGGGAAAGGTGTCTAAAGATAACAAAACTGGGACCAACACAAATATGCTCCTTGGTTGTTTGTTCTTTGTTGCAATAGATCATGCATGACCACAAGACATCGGTAGATGCACATGGTGCTGGTCGCCCACCGTCCGTGCAACTCATTAGCTGTTGTTAATCTATGGCCATGTTTGGTTAAAACTCCCTAGTCCCTACCGCTTGGTTCGTGGACTAAACATGGACTAGAGGTTATTAAATGACATGATAAAAGACCATGTTACCCCTAGTAATGAACTAATAGAAACAAGGTGCGATGCGTGGCAGGGGCAACTATTGGAAAAAGTCCCAAAAAGATTCCCTCGGGGTCTTGTTTCTTTAGTCCCAAATGCCCACTTTTAGTCCCGAAAAGTCCCTCCTGCTTGGTTTAGATGTGACTGACATGGAGTTTTTTTAGTCCCTACACCAAAATGTCCTCGTAAACAAACACCCTCTAATAATGCATTTGGAAAATTGATGCAATGCCACGTTAAAAGCAAGTTACATGTTTAACGAATTTTATTGTTAATATAATCTCTATGTTAATATTAATCAATGCCACCGTTTGAGAAATGCTACTGTCTTGCTTTCTTTCCCATTTAGATAAGGTAGATGCTTCTTTTTGTTGGTTTCTGTGTCATCCACCGTTATTTACCACTAATTGTTTCCTTTGCACCTCTGTGTAAGTAGGGTTATCTACTTCACCTCGTTGCCATTGTGACCTTTTGTTGCACTGCACAAAAACACTTTTGTTTTAAGAGTGTTTTGTGCAGTTCAACCAAAATGTCACACCGACAACGTTGCTTGATTGCTTGATCTTAGTGGAACTGCACAAGAGGAGATCTTACTTCCTATCCATTAAGGCAAATTTGGTTTAGATCTTCTTCTTGTGAGTTGTTTGAATTCCACATCATGAGAGGTCAGTACTAGCCTTCTTTCACATGATTCTGTAGTGTGCTTTCATATGTTGTGCTACTTGTACGATAATGTTTCTTGATTTTAGTGAACTGCACAAATGGAGACAAGACTTCCAATCTGTATGTGCACCGTAATATCCCATTGAGGTAAGATAAGGATATTTCACAACCGCTGGCTGTATTTTGCCACTTTCATCGAAAATTAAGTTTAGTACTATACTTGTGCTCCCTAATTAACATGCCAAATCTTACATTAAAGGCGAAGCTTGTGCATTATTGAACCAAGTGATGAAGGGGAGAACAAGCGGAAGAAAAACAAAATCAACTCCGGTCTTTGTAATGAAACCTTTGGAACTATGATGACACAAGTAATGATATAGTTTTGCATCTTAATTTATTGCTATGGCTGGAATGAGCAATTGTTTTCCACCGATTTGATGCCATACGTAATTATCTCTACTTGTGCAAACAGGATCTTCTTTGAAGATACCATATATTTTAGTGGAACTGCACAAGAAGATGTTGGAAACATTAAACTAATCGAGGAGTATATAGTAAGCATGGCCACCCCGTAGATAGCAACAGATGGTTCGAGAAGTGCTTCATCTGTATGCTCTACACAACCAGCCCTCGACAAATGTTGGTTCTCACCCACTGATTTCATCCATATGATTGAGCTTTGTCATCTCTATTGGTGTTGTGCTACTGTTTAGATACTGTCATGAAAAAGTGGTATTGTCCTTGAGAAGTGCTTTATCTGTGCTGTTTTAAATATTTCCTTTCCTTTTTTTAGCAAACAGGGATCATCTTCCTCTAAAGAAGAATATGGAGTACGTGAAGTGACTAGTTCCGATTATGCCAGGATGAAGAAGCCCTGTCTATCTTCTCATCAGAAGGAGCAGTTGAAGGATGGTTACATTACTCCCCACAAGACCAAACTAACTTCAGCTCAGAAGGACTGACAAATCACCATTTTTTGCTGTGATGCGTGAGTACAATGTTTTTCTAGGATTCTTTCTGGTGAGTTCCATCTTTCTAAAAGTTTGCTCTACATGGACCATGTATGTGCCTATTGAAACTGTCAATTCATAGTACAATTTGCTTTATACTAATCACTTTTTTGTATTTGTGCAAACAGGGGTGCTCAACTTGATTTCAACGGGAACTGCACAAAATGTTCATGAATACATCGAATCATTCATTTCCACCACAGGAAAGGAGGTGCCCATAAGTTCAAGGCGTTGCAACATATAATGGCGAAATCATACAAGCTACGCGCGAATTTGGTTGATTTTGGTGGAACTGCACAAAAAGAACAGCTAGTTTATTTAGCACGAGGTGCCATGTCAATGTTCGAACTGATGGCAAACCCTGCCCATTCCACCATCGTAGGCATTTGATATTTTGGAATGGGACAACCTTGTCAAATTTTTCTCATTGATTTTAGCAAGATATGTGTTTGATATTCTCGAATGGAACGCCCTTTGCTGTCAGCTGCAGTGATCAATTTTTTCTTTATTCTTTAGTTGTGAAGTAAATATTGCCTCTGACATGTGAGTCGCTGAGATGCATAATCATCGATTGTTTTGAATGTTCTCTCTGAATTGCCAGGCCTGTGTGTTTGATTGCAATGTACAGAAACGCTAAAAAGCTGCTCAAACTCTTTGTACTCCTTCTGTTCCTTTTTACTTCGCGCATTGTGAAAGTGCATACTTTTTTGTATAAGATTGGTCAAAGTAGAGATACTTTAACTGCGGACAAAACTTGTATCTAGACTAGAAAGGACCGGAGGGAGTACATGTGAAACTGCTGCAAACGTGGTGATCACCCTGAGAATAATGCTAGTACGTATTGTTTTGCATGTTCATCCAATGCCAGTGATACAGGAATTCAAACTAATTGAAATAAATTCATTCATACACGGTCGGATTTCATATAAACATGCCGGATTTCCTTACATTTCATGCATTCTTCAACTAAAAAGGGGTGTTTGTGGCCGCATGCATCTCCCAGATGCAGAGGCCGGGGGTCATCCTCCTTTTCGAAAAAAAACTAAAAAGGGGTGTGCTGGAGGTATAATTAATTAACTGAAGCTACCCACGTGTGTCCCGCTGAGCCGAACAGAAGCTTTAGTGACTTAACTGCAGGTGCAGTTGCATAACTGACATGTGGCCTGTTGGGCCCACGTGTCAGTCACCCAACTGCACTAGCAGTTAAGTAGAAGCAGCGTTCTTCTCCAGCGCAGCTCTCCGACTCCATGTTGCCGCCAAGAAGCTAACCGGCAGTCAATGGTCAACCTGCCTAGCTTAGCTTCAACCAGAGGATAGCAGCGGTGGCCTTACTTGGACCCGAGCGGCGGCAACCTACCGTGTTCTACTCTTCCTCATTTTCTGTGTGGAGCGGCCTCGTTGGCACCGGGGCGGGGCCTCGGCATAGCTGGCGATGCCTCTGTCTTGTTGCCGGTGGGTGGCGCCTCAGCAAAGCGGTGGAAATCCTCTCCCACGTTGCCGGCAGGGTGGGGCCTTGGCTGAGCCGGCGATGTCCTCTGCCTCGTTGTTGGTGGGGCGGGGCCTCGGCGGAGCCGGCGGTGTCCTCTGCCTTGTTGTTGGCACTTCGGGGCCTCGGCGGAGCCGGCGGTGTCCTCTACCTCGTTGTTGGCGCCTTGCCAAGGCGTCGGCGAGCGAAGCGTCGCCGACGCCAGTGAGCGGGAGTCATCGGAGCCGGCATTGTCCTCTGCCTCGTCCTCGGTCTCGCCAAACAGCGCCTCGCCCGCTTCATCGCCCTCTTTGCTAGCCTCTTTGTAGGCGGTCGCAGCCTCCGCCACCTGCATGCGGTACCGCCAGCGCTCGAGGCGGCCCTTGTGGGCGGATCGGTACGAGTCAAGCAGCGCCTCCTGCTCCGCCCGCTCCGCGGCGATCTGCTCCTCCGCCTACAGATGCTCTTGGAGGAGATGGTGGCCGTAGGCGGCGTCGGCCTGCGCCTCCCGGAACTGCTCCTCACGCATCTGCCTCACCCTGTCCATATATTGGGCACGGGCCTCGCCGATGGTCATGGTGCAATGCACCAGCAAGGATGGCACGGAGGAGGGGGTTGGCGCCGGATCGTCGACTACCATGTTCTCCATTGGGACGTCGTCGTCCTCCGGCTGCCTGCCGGCCAGCCGGTCGGCAGTAATGGCTGCTATCTCCTTGTGGTCCGTTGTCCTCCCGTCCCGAAGAGTGCTGGAGCACGAGGAAGTCATGGTGGGCAGTAGTGGTGTGGACAGGAGAAAGGGAACTGATGCGGATGACTGCGGCTATGGCGGGCGTAGCAGTTTATATAGCAATGGTGGGCGGGCGCAGGGACGGGCGTGTGGCGCCGGAGTAGCCGCCTCGGCAATCGCGTATCATTAATGTGTGCGGCAGATGGATGGATGGACGACACTTGTGTCGTTTGAAGGCGGAGCAATCGCCGCACCGGAAGCGGGCGGCGGGCGGCCGTACTGCAAGGCGGAAGAAGCAGGGCGAGGAGATGACTTTACTAGGATAGGATGACAATGCGGACCTACCAGGTCCATAGCCTCATGTACGCAAGTGCCTCCTTATTATATATATATAACTATAATTTATTTTGCTTCCTCCTGGTTTCCTGACATCACGGTCCCACACCATTGTCAACCTATGTACTCCCTCCTTTCCGGTTTATAGGGCTTATCTCAAAATTTTAGTTTTTCCATTTTATAAGGATCAATTTGGTTATTTTCCATCACATGTTCAGATTCCAAGGTGCATTAAATCATTGCATGCAAGTATTAAGAGAAAATTGACCAATGCATGTACTTTATGCATGCATGCATTGCAATTAATGCATTGATAAACATGATTTTTTGAGGATAACAAGAGCATTAATTAGGTGCTTTTGCAAAACTACAAAAAGTATTCCACCACTCGCCATCTACCTTATTTGGTGAGATTTTTGAATTGAGCATTACAAACCGGAAAGGAAGGAGTAGTCAATAAACGAGAGAATTGCACAAGAAGCGGTCGACAGCTGGGACCAAGCAGCTCGAGCAGTATTTGTCTTTTTGAGGTGTGAGCACTGCAGAGTTTTTCGATGTTTACCCCAGATATTAATTTTTCTCCTCTGAACAACAACGAAAACATCGCTGCAGGTATTAATCTGGCGGGTGTGGTCTGCCTAGCCCGTGCCGATATCCAGCCCAGATATTAATTTTTTCAAGTTGAAAATGGCTAGCCCAGCTATACTTTTTTTCGAATACCTGTGCAAGGTCAAGTAATTATTCTGCTCACTGGCTGCAAATCTTTCCTAGGAGGGATGCATTAGGCTTAACAAGAAAATGGGCTTTAAGAAATAATAAATGGGATGTAATTATAAAACTGGGTAGTAACTATAAAAATGCACCAAACAGTGATTACTTTATGAAATGTTATTTTTGGAATATTGAAAATTTTAATTTCATTAATTGTTGCGAGCGGAATGTTTTGTTGGATTTTTATGCAATATAAATTTATATTGAAATTGTATTTAATCTGACTAGAAATTTCGGGATAAAAATATTCGGATCCCATCAAAATGTGGGAAATTTTATTGAATTCTGTTTTGAACGGTTGGTTGAAATGGGTTGTACTTTTAACAAACTGTAAATGGGCTGTAGTAAATTCCATTAGAATTCAAAAATGGGCTACACATTCTTACAAATCTCAAATGGCCTATAAGTTCTCTGCCACACACTTCTGGCCTTACTAAGTTGACGCGTCCCCTAAAAAAAAGAGTTGATGGGTATGCAAGGCTTTGTCAACTTATAGTCAACACACGGTTCTAGCAGCAAGGGCCGTTGGATGTCCATCCAACGGATGCCGTGCTTCTTCTTCAATCTCGGATATTCTAGCTTCACTCACCCAAAAAAATGATTCATCCCCCTGACATTTGGGGCGCACTGTTTCGGAAGTTGACCTGTGGGCCTACTACGTTGACGTACCAAGGGCTTTGTCAACTTAGTCGATATAAACGATTCTAGCTGCAGTGACCGTACGATGCCCATCCAACGGTCGTCGTGCTTCTTCAACCTCTGGTCTTCTTGCACTAGCCGCGCAAAGCAGCGCCGGTCGTGCCGCTTGCTCCTGCCTTCGTGGCGGTTTGTCTTTGCCGCAGAGGCCTCACCGCCCTACTACTCCCATCGCTGGCCGTGCCATCCCTCCATCACCCACACCCCGTTATTCTCAGCGGCGACGGCAGCCGAACAGTGAACCCTCGAACTCCTCTCCGCGTGTGCATCCACTGTCGCGTCTTCCCCGGCTCCGTGTCGTCCCCTTCCTAGGCCTCGCCGTCGTGCTCTCGGCGCGGCGTGGTCAACGTGGTCAAGGAACGACTTCCATCGGACGTGGACTGTACGTGGAGAGGATGACAGCTGGGTCCACGACAGCCGCAAGGAAGTGCCTCCTTATTACGCGAAAAATAATTATTCCTCCACCTGACAGCGGGGACCCACCGGACGGGCCACCGTATTTTTCGCGAAAAAATGATTCGCCCCCTGACTGCTGGGACCCATGAGCTACATCTTCGCACGCAAGGAAGTGCGTCCGAAAAAAACGATTCGCCCCCCGGAGTGCTGGGACCCACCAGCTACATCTTCGCACGCAAGGAAGTGCGTCCGGAAAAAAAATGATTCGCCCCCCGACTGCTGGGACCCACCAGCTACACTTTCGCACGCAAGGAAGTGCATCCGGGCAAAAAAAATGATTCGCTCCTCTGACTGCTGGGACCCAGCAGCTACACCTTTGCACGCAAGGAAGTGCGTCCGGGCAAAAAAAATGATTCACCCCCTGACTACTGGGACCCAGCAGCTACACCTTCGCACGCAAGGAAGTGCGTCCGAAAAAAAAACAATTCGCCCCCCTGAATGATGGGACCCACCAGCTACATCTTCGTAGGCAAGGAAGTGCGTGACAGTCGGGACCCACGTGGTCGAAGTGTACGTAGCGTTGTCATCCTGGTCGTGAACATGTACGTACATACTGGTCGATGTAGAGGCGCACACGTGTCGTAGTAGAGGCACGCACGTAGCATGTACACGTACGTACATCGGCCAGGGTGCAAGAAATAAAATACGGCCACGTATGTGTACATACGAGCGGGGTCTCGAACGCCTAGTCGCGCATACCTACGGCGAGGGCTCGTGTTCATGTGGAGGCAACCGAATGCGTCGTGTTCATGGGGAGGCAACGGAATGCGTCGTGTTCATGGGGAGGCAACGGAATGCGTCGTGTTCATCAGGAGGCAACGGAACATGTGGGAGCCAACCGGTTGGGTCAGAACGGAATGCGTGGTCGTGTTCATCGGGAGGGCTTGAACGGAATAGGCGATGGAAACGAGGCCTGGCGTATCACACAATGGAGGAAACGGACCTCCTCCGTTCGGAATGGGGTCCTGTTGATCGGGAGAGGTGTGGCGTACCGCAAAACGGAGGAAATGGACCTCCTATGGTCGAAATGGGGGTCCTGTTGATCGGGAGGGGTGTGGCGTACCGCAAAACGGATGAAACGGACCTCCTACGGCCGAAACGGGGGTCCTGCTGATCGGGAGGGTGTGGCGTGCCGCAAAAAGCATTTAAACGGACTTGTGTTGGGCGCCACTGATCGAAACGGGGGGGGGTGTGGCGCATCGCAAAACAGACTCCACGGATCTGTTCATCTCCACCGTCGACCTCCTCCGGCCTCCACAGCTACCGTCAATCTCCTCCGGCCTCCACGGGCTCCTGCTCATCCAGCCTCCACCGCGCGCTACTCCACCGCCATCGCTCAACCACCCTCCAACGCTCTCTGCTCATCCAGCCCTCCACCATCTCATCGCTCATCCATCCCTCCACACCACGGGTCCCTGCTCAACCACCCTCCACGGCCACCCATCCACCATCTATCGCTCATCCAGCCCTCCACACCACGGGTCCTGTTCATCCGAGGCAACGCCACCGCCATCGCTCATCCAAACCCCCGCAACGCCATCGCTCATCCAATCGATCGGCTTGGTTAGCGGCGAGAGCGGCGAATCGCCCATCGGGTTGATTAACAGCCATCGATTGACCGCTTCGGGTTCGAGAACACGTAGCTGCAGTCTGCAATCGCTCGGGTTTAGTTAGAGCCCAACGCCTCGCTCAGGTTCAGTTAGAGCCAATGCCTCGCACACACGCGCATACGTGTACGAGAAAAACCGGCAACTCCCCGAAATTTTCCTCCCCCACGCTTCTAACACTGTTTTTTCCGTCATGGACGGCCCAAAGAATGTCATGCAGCTGCGTCTCCGGCCCGCCCAGGACGAAAAGCCCATTTTCTTTCATGATTTTTTGTCATAGAAATAGGAGCCCACCACATCTATGATGATACCGGGTTTTGTCACAATTATCATCATAGAAGTGTCATATGTATGACAGAAAAAAATTCGTTCGGCCCAAAATGTCACGGATGTGTCTTTTTTTGTAGTGCATGTTTTTCATATAGTGAGTCTCATAAGTTATCTTTTTCATACTAGTGGGAATTTTTCATTATAGAACTTGGCTTGTATATTCCTACGATGGGCTTCCTCAAATGCCCTAGGTCTTCGTGAGCAAGCAAGTTGGATGCACACCCACTAGTTTCTTTTTTGTTGAGCATTCGTTTATGCTCTAGTGCATCTGTTGCATGGTAATCCATACTCCTCATGTTGACATCAATTGATGGGCATCTCCATAGCCCGTTGATTATCCTTGTAAATGTGAGACTTTCTCTTTTTTTTGTCTTCTCCACACAATCCCCATCATCATATTCTAATTCACCCATAGTGCTATATCCATGGCTCACGCTCATGTATTGCGTGAAGGTTGAAAAAGTTTGAGATTATTTAAGTATGAAACAATTGCTTGGCTTGTCATCGGGGGAATAGAAGTTGGGAACATCTTTGTGTGACGAAAATGAAGCATAGCCTAACTATATGATTTTGTAGGGATGAACTTTCTTTTGCCATGATATTTTGAGAAGACATGATTACTTTGATTTGTATGTTTGAAGTGTTACTATTTCTTTTGTCAATATGAACTTTTATTTTGTATTCATTTGGATCTGAACATTCAAGCCACAATAAAGAAAATTACATTATGAATTATGCTAGGTAGCATTCCACATCAAAAATTCTCTTTTTATCATTTACCTACTTGAGGACGAGCAGGAATTAAGCTTGGGGATGCTTGATACGTCTCCATCGTATCTATAATTTTTGATTGTTCCATGCTATTATAATACCCCTTTCAGATGTTTATGGGCTTTATTTTACACATTTATATCATTTTTGGGACTAACCTACTAACTGGAGGCCCAACCCATATTGCTGTTTTTTTGCCTATTTCAGTGTTTCGAAGAAAAGGAATATCAAACGGAGTCCAAACGGAATGAAACCTTCGGGAGCGTGATTTTTGGAACAAATCTGATCCGGAGAGCTTGGAGTGCAAGTCAAGAAGCTCCCAAGGGCCCCACGAGATAGGGGGCCATGCCCCCCCTGTAGGGCACGCCCCCCTGTCTCGTGGGCCCCTCGGGCGGCCACCGACGTACTTCTTCCTCTTATATATACCTACGTACCCCGAAAACATCCAAGAGCACTACGCAACACAATTTCCACCGCCGTAAACTTCTGTATCCGCGAGATCTCATCTTGGAGCCTTCTCCGGCACTCTGCTAGAGGGGGAATCAACCACGGAGGGCTTCTTCATCAACATCCTTGCCCCTCCGATGAGTTGTGAGTAGTTTACCACAGACCTACGGGTCCATAGTTATTAGCTAGATGGCTTCTTCTCTCTTTTTGGATCTCAATACAATGTTCTCCCCCTCTCTTGTGGAGATCTATTCGATGTAAACTCTTTTTGCAGTGTGGTTGTCGAGATCCGATGAATTGTGGGTTTATGATCAAGTTTATCTATGAATAATATTTGAATCTTCTCTGAATTCTTTTATGTATGATTGAGTTATCTTTGCGAGTCTCTTCGAATTATCAGTTTGGTTTGGCCTACTAGATTGGTCTTTCTTGCCATGGGAGAAGTGCTTAGATTTGGTTTCAATCTTACGGTGTTGTTACCCAGTGACAGAAAGGTTGCAAGACACGTATTGTATTGTTGCCATCGAGGATAACAAGATGGGGTTTATACCATATTGCATGTGCTTATCCCTCTACATCATGTCAGCTTGCTTAATGCGTTACTCTGTTCTTATGAACTTAATACTCTAGATGCAGGCAGGAGTCGATCAATGTGTGGAGTAATAGTAGTAGATGCAGGCAGGAGTCGGTCTACTTGTTATGGACGTGATGCCTATATACATGATCATGCCTAGATAATCTCATAACTATGCGCTTTTCTATCAATTGCTCGACAGTAATTTGTTCACCCACCGTAATACTTATGCTATCTCGAGAGAAGCCTCTAGTGAAACCTATGGCCCCCGGGTCTATCTCTTATTATATTTGCTTTCAATCTACTTTATTTGCATCTTTACTTTTTGCATCTATCTTATAAAATACCAAAAATATATTTATCTTATCATACTATCTTTATTAGATCTCACTTTCATGAAGTGGCCGTGAAGGGATTGACAACCCCTTTATTGCGTTGGTTGCGAGTTCTCGCTTGTTTGTGTAGGTGCATGGGACTTTTGAGGAGCCTCCTACTGGATTGATACCTTGGTTCTCAAAACTGAGGGAAATACTTACGCTACACTTTGCTGCATCACCCTCTCCTCTTCGAGGAAAACCAACGCAAGCTCAAGACGTAGCACCTTCCACCCTTTACCAAATATATAGATGCATTAATTAAATAAGAGATATTGTGATATCCCAACATAAACATGTTCCAACATGGAGCAATCTTCAACTTCACCTGGAACTAACAATGCTATAAGAGGGGCTGAGCAAAAGCGGTAACATAGCCAAACAACGGTTTGCTGGGAAGGGTGAAAAGGTTAGAGGCTGACATGGCAATTTGGGAGGCTAGATAAACAAGTGATAGGTAGCACAGCATAGTGATAGAACGAAGCAACTAGCATAGCAATGATAGTAGTGAGATCCAGGGTAACGGTCATCTTGCCTGAAATCCCGCTAGGAAGAAGAACGAGTCCATGAAGAAGACGAACCAAGCGTAGTCGAACGAATCCTCACGATCGCAACGAAACAGAAACTATCGAGAAGAAGCACAACCGGAAAGAAGCAAAAAATATGGTAAACACACAACACATAAACATGACATGATGCTCAACCAAGTATGATGCATGCCAAAGGCTATATGATTCTACTCATGGCAAGAGATGAGGCAAACAAGAACAACACATCAAAGCAAGTTTAAATGAGGCCGAAACAACATACAACAAGTCTGGTAAGTCCTCGAATGCAAATTTTGAAATTGGTCCAGATCTGAACAGACATTAATTTGAAGTTATTAAACAGCAAGTTAAAGAGCACTATGAAGATCTACACTAAATTCTAGCCAAGTTATATATAAAGTTCATTTAATTCGGAGCTACGGCCTAGAAGATATGAGCAACACAAGTTAAACATGGCATTGATGCAAAATGCATCCAAACATCAAGCAAACACCTCAGACAAGGATGCAACATGATAATATGAAACTACATGCAATTCTAAGCAAGTTCCATATAGAGCATGCTCAAAACGGAGCAACGGTGCAACACACACTCCAAACAAGATATAACAACAATCTGCCCAAAACAGCAAGTAGGCACTTTGGAACCATCATGACAACATGTTACCGGAATCATATGAGCACAAACTTGACATGCACTACAAGTACAGATAACATACTTCAAGTATCATTAAGATTCAGGTTCATAAGCCTCAAGATTAAACCAATATGATCAATGCAAAAAGCAACTTTATAACACAGGAGCATATGCATGAGCAGAGTTAATATCATGGCAACTTGAGAGCAAGAAAGAGACAAGTTACATCAAGTATATCTAGCAACCAAGGGAATAGCATCAAATTAAACATAAAAAAGATCAAATAACATCATTGGCATCATATACATATGGCTCATGGATTAGTAGGAACCAACATGACAAGATTGAATGATGAAATAGTTTCAGCAAGTGCAAAACAGCAACATTATGATAGCATGTTTGCAAGCATGGAACATATGCATATGATATCCAAAATTACCAACCATGGCATGTTAACAAATGACTCATAGCATAATTCAAAACATGTAATTGGATCATCTCCAAAAGAGGCATGTATTAATTAATAACATGCTCCCAATTAGGCATCATGAAGTTAACGGAAATCTGGAATATTATATAAGCATGTTCATGGCAGTGAAAACATATGCTACAAGACATATATGAGGCATCCAAAAGGCAAGGAATTATAGTGCATAACATAGACAACAAAAAATGTCAACTAAGCATCTCCAGATTATGCATGGATAAATTGGTAGCTTCAAGAAAACATGGCATCATGATATGACGGAAACAAACTTGACAGAAAGTTAACAACAAGTAGCCCACTTCACAAGCTTGATGCCCTCACTACAGGGCACATAAAAATACATGGATTGCACCACTGTAAATACGGCATGAAAATGCTCCTAAAATATGTAGACACCATGCTTGTAGGATTCACACACAAAATACAACAAAAATGACAAATCAGCAAGTTACAGCAGTTTTCAGCAGTTAACAGCAACATGCACTTTTGCAACAGGGATTAATATGTCAAGATGCACCCTAACACGAATGCAAAGCACACCAACCTGAAGAGCGTGAAGAGTAAAACACGTTCATATCAAGATCATCATCATAGGTTCAACAGGTACAAATTTATAGCACTCACAAGACGCATACATGATGTTAACAATCAGCAGATTACAGTAGTTCATATCACATAGCAGTTTTGCCACAAATATTAAGGCATCAATATGAACAGGAACATGAATGCAAACTACTCCATGATGAAGAGCACTCTGAGATGAACATTTTGACATATCATATGCGTAAATCGGAGCTATATGCATGAAGATATGGCATGGCAAAAATACACACATGAGATGGAAAACTGGGGACTTGGCAGAAATATACCCTCGCGAAAAGTCAAACCGGGACGAGGACGAGCGGGACGGAGGGATCCAGGGCGCGGGGAGGCGGCTGGCTGGCGGCAAAGGAGCTGACGTGGCGTTGCATGGTTGGAGGAAAGCGGCGGTGGGGTGATGTGGCGGCTTGTGGTTGGCCGGGGCGACGTGGCCGGCGGACATGTCCGGCGCGGGAGGATTTGTCCGGCGGCGCGAGGAGGAAGACTGCTAGGGTTTGGACTGCGAATTTCGGGGGAGTGGACTTATTTATAGATAGAGGGAGCTAGGAGAGTCCAAATGAGGTGCGACTTTCGCCCACACGATCGTGATCCAACGACGGAGAGAATGGAGGGGAGTATGATGGGCTAGTGGCCTGTGTGGAGGGATGCTGGGCTGCAAGACAAAAGGGGCTTTTGTGGTTACACGGTTAACAGTTGGGGCATCAAATGACCTCCAAATGGAACGAAATTTGACAGGCGGTCTACCGGTGATGAACCAAGACCACTCGTCAACTCTCGACCCATTCCGAGAACGTTTTTCTGCGGCTCATGAAACTAGTTCTGAGAGGGGCGACGTGTGCATGCGAGTGTGGGTGGGCTCAGAGCGGACAACGGAGAGAACCGGGGGAACCCGAACGGATGCAAGTTTTGAAAACATGCAGATGAAATGCAGATGATGACATGGCAAAGACGGCGAATAACTGGAGGACACCTAGCGCATCGGATCCGGGGTGTTACACCTGCTCTTTTCAAGGGTGCTCATTGAAGGAAATATGCCCTAGAGGCAATAATAAAGTTTTTATTTCATATTTCCTTATTCATGATAAAGGTTTATTATTCATGCTAGAATTATATTTATCAGAAACCTTAATACATGTGTAAATACACACTGCTACGTGTCGGTGCTATACAAACATATTATAACCCCTTTCCGCGACGGCATTTGGAACCGTCGCCAAGTGAGTGTGGGCAATAGGGGGGGTCCTTCCCACATGACCCAGAAACCATTAGGGATAGGGAGCCACGATGCATGTACAGTACTCCTACTCGTTTGTGCTCGCATTGCCATCGCAATCGGTATTCTGTGGTGCTACGTTTACAATGCGCGGCCCATCACAAACGGTTCACTATTATAGAACATGTATGATAAGCATACAATGACACACATTCTCTTTTCACAAACCGTATGCAATAACTAATTAAGAAGATTAGCTAATCGTCATACGAGTGTTGGATAGGATTACAAAATGTCGGACCGTCATAACATCATCATACACGACAACTATCACACATGCTATTCTGTGGTGCAACGTTTACGATGCATACTTCATCAAAAACAGTTCATGGTTGCGAATCATGTATGATAAGGCAACTATCGCACAAGCTATTCTGTGGTGCAACCTTTACGATGCATACTTCATAAAAAATGTTCATGGCTGCGAATCATGTATGATAAGGTAACTATCGCAAACGGTTAGATTGCCAGCACCGTTTGTAATATTGTCTAACATCGCACACGCTTTGCAAATGACAACTGTGTCCACACTTGCACGCGTTTCCTCTCTGTGAACCATCTCGGATTATGGTGTATATCGCAAACGTTTGTGTTTTACCAATCGTGTGTGACATAACAACCTGGAGAGCGTAATTTCACCGTAATTTAATTGCTGCTATATCAAATTGTAATTGTTTGAATTTGAATTTATGGTATAGCTTTATTCATATCCATCAAGTTCAGACAACCAATGGATTATTCGATTCATAGGTACATAAGAACCAAATAAAGAATGATGAACCACAGTTGTATACTTGTACTATTAAAGACGGTAAAGAAAGAGGCGAAATACATTTTGGTTGCTAAATAAGGTTAAGCGGAATGCCCATATTGTGCCCTCCTCCATGCAGAAGGCACGCACGACTCTAGTACAACCCCTTGTGATGGACGACTGCCCATCCTTCACGGTCTTCACGAAAACATCTAGATAATCATCGTGTTCTGGTAGAAATACTTTAACCTTTGCATGCCCACCAATCATGTAGTTTGAGAGGTAATCATTAGTAAACTGCTTTGGAAACCACTGCAAAGGAAAAAAGCATCAGACATTGTCATCTAACAGAACTCTTTATGAGCAGTAAAAAGAAGGCTGCAGAGTTCTTACTTACCATCCTGCGGTTCACTGTTGTATTGGATAAAGTGTAAATAAATAGTTTAATTGCCATCTTTTGACGCATTTTACTAACATCTTTTTCAGCTTCCTCACTTGATGCTGGTCATCGATATCTCATTTCCCCATACGTAGAAAGGGTCGAAGCGCGGATCTTTACCAATGACATATGTACCTAAAAGCACCAAATTAATATTAGAAGCTAAACACCAAATGCACAATGATGTAGTACAACACTCTTTTATAATATCTTCTAACATCCAATATACTCACATGTTAGATGAATTAACATCTTATATTATGGGACGGAAGGAGTTTATTGTATTATTACAAATTATCGGCTGATTAACTGCTGCTGTATCCATGGGTTAGAGTTAGTTTGAGCTAGTTCGGGCTCAAATAGCCCTAAAGTGTATCTAAACATGAGGGCTAGTTTGAGCTAGTTGTATCTATAACCCAGCAAAAAAAACTATCCAACCCAAGAGGTGCTAATTGGAGCTAGTTCTCCTAGTGCATTTATTGTCAATCTAAGTATCTAACCCTGTCATCCAAACACCTCTTTGGATGGAGTTAGTTCAGGGTTAGTCATGAGCTAGAAACTAAACTCTAACCTCTAAGCTAAGTTGAGTATCCAAACATGGATGTGTTGTTGTTGTTGTTGCTGCTGCTCTTCTACGTGTATCTAAACATCATCAGAACATTAAGGTAACACTCTTCCTTGTTGCTATGTAGCCTAGGATTGCATATGTAGACATTAAGTACGGTGCATGTTGCTATGTAGCCTCAGATATATTACATATGGCCCTAGTTAACCTAATGATAAATGGGTTGCAGATATATTCAGTCAAAAGTTTGATTCACCGATTAGTCCCTTATCAGCCCCCGGCCTATATGGTACCAGCTACCGATATCCTGAACAGTGAGCATATATAAGCCACGGGATGAAACTAACCTCGACGGAAAACAGTAGCCGTTCCCAAAATTGTCCTATGTAGGTACATCGAGAAGCATGTTAAGCACAACAGGCTAAACATCAACCAAAATTATCCATGGCAGACAAAATAATCTCCAAAAGATAGCTTCAGTGTGCAGGTTTAAGCACGCTTGTAAAGCAAAACAAGTGAAAAGGTGTGTTAACTGCAACAGGCCTAACATTTAACAACAAGCAAACATAGTCATTCAAACTGGTATTGTGCCGGTCTAAGTACACTGGTTATTGTTAAATAAAAATGGAAATGCATGTTTAACTACAAGATGCAGCAACCAAATGTAGTCATTCATGCCCTGTTTGTTTCAGCTTCACTTGGATTTTAATCACCTATGGATTCGCTTCAGTGGCGAAGCTGTTTCTGCGAATCAGCTTCACTACCGAAGTACACTTTGAGGTGCTTTAGGAAATTGCACTGAAAACGACCCAAATCCATATTCAGCTTCACTGGCAAAGCTGATTCCAAGTAGTTGTTTGTTTCGGATTCCAGATTCGGCTTCACTGGCAAAGCTGAATCTCGTCCCAGAATCCGAAACAAACAGGGCCATAGTGGTATTGTTGAAACTAGTACTGATGAAATTGAACTGTATAGTTCATACTTGCACTTATAGAACATCACGTTGTGAATAACTGGAATAAACAAGGCATACTACAAACAACCAAACATAGCATTTGAAAGTGGACATATACTAACTACAAACAACAGAACAATCAAAAAACTTTGAAAGAGGCATATGCTAGCTATAACAGGCTTAACGGCAAGCAAATATATGCATTACTATCGGTATGTTTAGAACTGGATTGATGAAATGTACGGCACAGTAAATAATTGCACATACAGAGCATCACATTGTTAACAACTGAAATAAAAAAGGCATATTGCAAACAACCAGATATAACAATTAAAACTGGACATATTCTCACTACACTACAAAAGGGACTTGACAAAATAAATCATGGGTTTCCCCCTGTGAAGACGCACGGCAAAACAAATCATGGGTTTCCTCACTTGTCACAGATGGGCTCGTTCTCGTGGGAAGAGCATGGACCCTGGATGTGCTCCATGTTGTCGTAGATGGGTGAAAGATCGTGGATGTCGCCTAGAGGGGGGGGGTGAATAGGCGATTTAAAATAATTACGGTTTAGGCTTAACAAATGCGGAATAAACCTAACGGTTAATTTGTCAAGCACAAAACCTAAAGCAACTAGGCTCACCTATGTGCACCAACAACTTATGCTAAGCAAGATAAACAACTATGTGATAGCAAGATATATGACAAAGAACAATATGGCTATCACAAAGTAAAGTGCATAAGTAAAGGGCTCGGGTAAGAGATAACCGAGGCACGCGGAGACGACGATGTATCCCGAAGTTCACACCCTTGCGGATGCTAATCTCCGTTTGGAGCGGTGTGGAGGCACAATGCTCCCCAAGAAGCCACTAGGGCCACCGTAATCTCCTCACGCCCTCGACAATGCAAGATGCCGTGATTCCACTAAGGGACCCTTGAGGGCGGTCACCAAACCCGCATAAATGGCGACCCTTGGGGCGGTCACCAACCCAGACACTTTGGCAACCCTTGGGGCGGTCACCGAACCCGTCAAATTGCTCGGAGCGATCTCCACAACCTAATTGGAGACCCGACGCTTGCAGGAGCTTTACACCACAATGATTGAGCTCCAACACCACTAACCGTCTAGGGTGCCCAAGCACCAAGAGGAACAAGCTCAAGGGTACCAAGCACCCAAGAGTAATAAGCTTCTCAAACTTTACTTCCACGTATCACCCTGGAGAACTCAAACCGATGCACCAAATGCAATGGCAAGGGCACACGGAGTGCCCAAGTCCTTCTCTCTCAAATCCCACCGAAGCAACTAATGCTAGGGAGGAAAATGAGAGGAAGAACAAGAAGGAGAACACCAAGAACTCCAAGATCTAGATCCAAGGGGTTCCCCTCACTTAGAGGAGAAAGTGATTGGTGGAAATGTGGATCTAGATCTCCTCTCTCTTTTCCCTCAAAAACTAGCAAGAATCCATGGAGGGATTGAGAGTTAGCAAGCTCGGAGAAGGTCAACAATGGGGGAAGAACACGAGCTCAAAGGATAAGGTTCAATGGGGAAGAAGACCCCCTTTTATAGGAGGGGAAAAATCCAACCGTTACCCCACTGAACATCCCCGCACAGAGCGGTACTACCGCTCGGGCAGGGCGGTACTACCGCTGAGAGCGGTACTACCTCTCCCTACCCAGCGGTACTACCGCGCTGGCGAGGAAGACCTGGCCCCAGAGCGGTACTACCGTGCGAGAAGAGCGGTACTACCGCTTGGAGCGGTACTACCGCTCCTACTACCGCTCCTAGTACCGCAAAACCCGACACGAGAAAACACCGGTCTCGAATCGAGGCGGTAGTAGCACGGAACAGCTGCGGTACTACGGCCGAAGCCCGCAAGCGGTACTACCGCCCTGCAGAGCGGTACTACCGCTGAGAGCGGTACTACCGCTTCGTGGAGCGGTACTACCGCTGGAGAGCTTCGGCGGTACTACCGCTGTGAGATCAAGGGTACTACTACTGGCGCCACCCTTAGGCCAATACCACAAAAACAGAGTATACACTGTGGAAAACCAGAACTGCCATAACTTCTTCAAATGAGCTCCGAATTGAGCAAACTCAAGCTTGTTGGATAGAGCAAGACGAGTAGCATCAAAACAGGTTATAGTAAGAAGAGGCAGGGGAGGTATGCTTAGCAAAACAAAGGAGTGAAACCTCCAACAGAGAAGAACCGGCATACCCTCCAACATCGAAAACATCATAGAAGATGCATGTGAACTCCGTTTTCGATGAACTCGAGCTTGTCATAAAAATGACCATAAGCTCCAAAACTCACAAGGAGAAGAACCAAACAAGAACTAATAAAGATGATGCAAGGATGCAATGGTTTGAGCTCTCTACGGAACGATACGATCAAGCAACTCATCGAGAGCCCCCTTGATAGTACGGCAATCGATCCTATAACCCGGTCTCCCACAACTACCATGAGACCGGTAAAATAGAAAACCTATCAAGGGCAAACCTTTGCCTTGCACATGGTCCACTTGAGCTAGATGATGACGATCTTGACTCCCTCAAGTTGGACCACCTTTCTTGATTGCGTTGGCTCGATGAAGACTAGTTGATTGCTCCCCCATACTCCACTATGGGCGAGCCTCTCTTCCGCACATCTTCACAAGTCCATTGTCACCACAATGGACGGCAAGCTTCAAGCATTTGATCTCTTCGTGATGCTTCACTAGAACTTGCACACCGCATCCTAACCCCACAAAGAACTCTCACGAAGATCATGGGTTAGTACACAAAGCGTAATTGACAATGCTTACCATACCATGGGATTGCTTGATCCCTCTCGGTACATCTTCTATGCTTTGTGTGTTGATCAACTTGATTCACTCTTTGACTTAGTCTTGATCAACCTTGAATCTTTCCAACTCTCTTCATTTGGATGATGTCTTGAAGGTAAACATGAATGATCACACACTCTTCTTCTTCAAGACATGCTTGCTATAAGCACAACACTCATATGACCAATCTTTGGATAATTCCTTAATAGCACCTTGGTCATCACAAACTCTCCTCGAAACCAACAAATGGACTCCAAGAATAGCCTATGGACAAACCCTTCAAATATAACTCAAGGAGACCATTAGTCCATAGAGATTGTCATCAATTACCAAAACCAAACATGGGGGCACCGCATGTTCTTTCAATCTCCCCCATTTTGGTAATTGATGACAATCACTTTCAAGAGAGTTTATACAAGGAATTATGCATCACCATGCAATGCAACAAAATGATGCATGAGAATGAGATGCAAATGCTTAGGAACCAAAACCAAAGCAAGGAGAAAACTCGAAGACTTCTCCACAAAACTTTAGAAACTCCTCCCCATTGGCATCGATTGCCAAAATGGGTGAAAAGCTAAGAAGGCCAAAATAAAAGGTGTTCCTCCATAAACTGTGTATTTCTCAACAAGAGAGTGGAATGCAATACACATATCCAACTGCCAATACTTGGAGGAAGACAAACTATATTGAGGCCCAAAGATTGCAACAAAAAGATATGACACAAAGACATAACAAAGAGAGAGACAAGCAATCAGAAGATACCAATTGAAGCAAGCAATCAACGGATATCAATTGAACCAACTATACCAATGATCCTACATGCCACAAGAATAAAGATATTATGAAAAGCACAAAGGAGTGTTCTAAAGAAACTAGAGAAGCTCCCCATGATTTGTGCACACATAAGAATTTTTGTATTTGAATACAAAGTGCACAAAATAGGATCATAGCTCCCCCAAAATCAATAGAAACTCACATCCAAAGGCAAGTGAGCATATAGGAAACAAAGCCTAGCGCTTGCAACAAGCACATGGTTGAGCAACATGTAAAAGAGGCAACTTAAGAATAGGCTCAACCAAAATGATGTGTGTGAGTCATGGCGAAGCACTTGAGAGGACTAAAATTAGGATGAGCATTAAGCATCAACATAGTCTTCAAATAATGAGGCACACGGTGCAAGGCCTATCATTCCCACACACACAACTAGCAAATGGGTTCACAAGCTTACTAATAAGCATCTAAAGAACTTATGCTTGTGACAACCCGTGGTGAAGATAGAAGATGAAAGCCTCATCAAGACGAGGGATGCCAATTAAGATGGCAAAAGCCTTGTAAAGATAAGCATGAGGAAAATAATCTACACCACACAAGAGTGCATCAAGATGCAACGATAGAGGACACGCACTCAAGGCAAAAGCTTTCACAGAGCCACCAAAGAAATAACATAAGAAAGACTGGGTGGACGTGAAAGAATGGATATCAACTAGAGATGTAATTTCTCACAAGTGTATAAGGTTCTAGGTAGACGATATCTACAAAGAAGGATGTACACCCGAAATAGTTACAACATGAAGGAACAAGATATCCACCAGGAAGTCATAAATATACCAATAAGATATTTGCTTGAAAGCATAGCGCTTGGCTAGATATGGTCTTATGGTATATAAATGAATTCCTACGGCACGAACATCAAAGACATCACAACTAGCAACATTTGATCATCGTTGAGATGCTTTGAGAAAGGAAACAAGTATCAAAAGAAAGAATTGAATATCATGCCAAGATACAACCTACACAAGGTTGAATACAAGAAGGGAAAGCATGAATAGATACTTGTTACCGAGATATCATCGGAAGGATGTAGTAGATACCAATTGAAGGTAGATAGTAGTTCATTGATCATCCTAGCTTGACTCCAATATGCACATGGTGACAACACCTTCCTTGTGAGTGAGCCAAGCATCCAATGCATCTCCAAATGTTCCTAGAAGAACAACACAAACTAAACGGTACCCAAACTCATCGGGACCAAATAGTTAGAAACACCAATACATAGGACAAACTCCACAAAAATATGTGCATATAGATATGAATATGAATTTCATGCACATCTCATCCAAATTGAGACTAGGTGGAGTTTTCCCTATATATTGAGTCAATGAAAGAAAGCATGCCAAATGAAATACATGAAGTAAACATGCATGCTCAAGACCTACAAAACCCGAAACCAAAAGACAAAGAAATGCCAAGTGAAAAGGATACCAAATGGAGAAATCATCACTTGGAAGATATCATTAAAGATACATCAAGGAATGAGATATCCATTGATACACACTAAACTAAAGATGTCAAACTGCCAAAGAGAGGATGGCTCCAAACAAACCAAGCTCTCGACAAAGTTTCATGATGGCACAAAGTACCAAAAAGAAATGGCTTGCCTTCCATCAAAACACACTTGATAAGGATCACAAGAAGAGTGTTCTAAAGAAAATAGAATAGCTCCCCCACGAGTTGTGCATTATATATAATTGTATTTGAATACAAAATGCACAAGGTGGGATCACCGCTTTCACTATATCTTGAAAACACTAGACAACAACAAGAAATAAACAAGACCCACAAGTGGTATGGAAGACACGGGAGTTGGCACAAACCTTGGCAAGAGAAAAGGCAAGAAAAACAAAAGCCAATGTAAAGATGATCAACAAATTCTACCACACATAAGACTACCAATTGTCAAAGACAAGAAGTATTTGGAAATAATTCCCGGTGGTAGATAACAAGGATATCCGACATCATCTTCACACCAAACACAAGCAAATTGCAACTTGTAGAGCTAACATGCCACCTAGGAACAAGATAATCTACAATATCAATTCTAGGTGACAATATCTCAAATGTACACATTTTCTAGGCTTGTAATATGCACTTAGCATATTACTCCCCCATAATGTGATACCAATAAGAACTTAACAAGAGGCAATAAGAGGAACAAACAAGAGATAATTAATGGATTATTTAGAATTTGAATTTCTCATGAGAGATATATCACCAAGCGACTAGATAATCTTGTAATATCAATACTAGATGGTATTCCTCATGTGCACACATTTATAGGATTGTGAGATGCACAAAGCACATCACTCCCCCAAAATGGGATGTTCCATTAATCTCTCTCACGAGCCAACATGGATACAAACAAGAAGCATAAAGGCTCAACGCACGACACACACGTACATGGTGTGCAAACCAACGCACGCATACTTGATTGCTCAAGATAAGCAAGTTGGAATCACAACATATACAAACACATGCAAGGAACAAAACCAAAACATGTAAGGGGGCAAGTAACTTTCAATGTAAGCAAGTTTAAGTACAAGTTACCGCAAGGAGGCACATTAGATATGAGATATAAGCTTGATGATTCAATTGACTTGGCTTGAGACAATAAGAGTGATGAAGTCCCCTTAATTCTTCATAATGTAGCCAAGTCTCCAATGCCCTCCAACCAACACCTATTGATCAAGTTTGAGCTTGGTGGTCCCCAACCGAGTTGGGTCCTAAGAGGTTAGTCACAATAGGCTTGGCTACCCAAATGGTTCTTTTCTTGACACCACTTTGAGTACCAACAAACTTGGCAAACACATTGCCAACCTTATCCTTCCCAAGAGAATAGACATCATCAATAATAATTGGGTTGGATAAGTTACCACTAGTGCATGAAGAAGCGAGGTGACCTTTCTCACGGCATAGGTACCAACGTCTACTCTTCACTTTCCTCTCACTTGATTTCTCAACTTGAGAAGCATTAACTTGAGTCTTCTTGGGAAGAGGCCTTTCTTCAACTTGAGGTTGAGCATGTGATTGAACTTGTGCCCTCTTCTCTTGTTGCTTCACACTAATGGCCTTCTTCTTCAATGGGCAAGATCTAACATGATGCCCTTCTACTTTGCACTTGAAGCAAACAATCTTGGCCGAATTCTTGACTTGTTCTTGGCCCTTCCTTTTGTTCATCTTGGACTTATTCTTCTTCTTATTGGAGTTGAATCCAAGTCCACCTTTGTCATTGGGGAATTTTTGCACACTCAAGATATTGTTGAGTGTGGATTTCCCTTGATGACTCTTTTCCAAGTCTTTCTTCAAAGAAGTGACTTGGGCCTTGAGCTCTTTGATTTCCTCTACATGGTTAGTCTCAACACAAGTACTAGAGGAAGTATAAACTTCATCATTAGAGCAACAAGGCAAGGAAAGCAATTCATCACAAGATGTACCAACATTGTGAGTAGATGAATTACAAGGACTAGCACATGGCAATATACTATGTTGACTAGAAGTAGTGCTAGTATCCACATGAGGCTCACTAGATGTTACCTTGGCAATCATGGCCTCATGAGCTATCTTTAGCACACTATGGGATACTAGAAGATCATCATGAGAGCTTGAGAGCTTTTCATGACTTTCTTCCAATTTCCCATAATTGCTAGATAGCACCTCAAGTTGAGCCCGTAGCTCAACATTCTCCTTCAAAAAGGATGCTTCACAAGTAATAGAATTAGTAGCACAAGCATCATCTTTAACAACAAGAGGAGAAGGCAACTTGGCAAGCTCTTTAAGATAAGAAGCTTCAAGTTGGGCATGAGACTCGGTGAGTTTGATGAGCTCACCCTTGATGACCCTTGAGCCATTTTCGAGGTGCTCAAAATCCTCAAGGAGTCTACCATGAGCAACTTCAAGCTTAGCATTTTTAGTTTTAAAAACATTGGCCACCTCAAGGGCTCTATCAATAGATTCCTTCACTCTAGACAATTCTAGAGCAAAAGTCTCCTCAAGAGATTCCTTGGTGGTTTGTTCAAGATCAAGAGCTTGAGAGAGGTCCGCAATCTCATTAGCGTAATCACGCCCATGACCTTCCATTTTATCAATGGTGACCTCATGCTCCTCAAGACGAGACTCCAACTCATCAATATATTTCTTGCTCTCAATAGCAATGGACATAATTTCCATGAAGTTGGAACGAGCAATTTTATTTTTATGAAGAGCTTTAAAAACCATTTCCCCCTTAATTTTTAAGGAGGCAACATTATCATTCTCTTCATCATTAGCATCAACATCATCATCAAGAGACATATTGGGGTACAAAGTAGGAGATACCTTTGACGCCTTAGCCATAAGGCAAAACGCAATAGATGATGATGTGGGATCCCTTGAGGCACCATTAAACACCACATCTTGTTCCATGGAGTGTTCCGTTTCCTCTACATTGTTAGCACAACAATTCGAGGAAATAGATGCATTTTTATCATGGCAACAAGACATAGCAAGCATATCATCATGAGGTCTAGTCACGCAATTTCTACATGATATGCAAGGACTATCAACACAAGCGTGTGAAACATTTGGAGTGCTCAAAGTGTTAAAGCCCAAAGAGGGAGCATTGCAATAATATAGTGATGAAGGATCATCTACAATAAGCATACTATCATCATTGCAATGACCAACACTACTCACCATATCATTACCTTGTGGCAAACCACATGTAGGTGAAGTAGAAGAAGTTGAGAAGACTATATGACCGGAGGTGGAGGGAGAACAACCATCCCCACAAAACTTGGACACACCATATTTATCTTGAAGCTTTGTCCATAACTCATGAGCATCCCGGAACGGCATGAGTTCAAATATAGCTACATTGCTCAAAGCATCGAAAAGCACATTAGAAGCTTGAGCATTGAGATAAGAGTTTTTCTCATCCTCTAAAGATAATCTTTGGGGATCCTTTGGAGGAGAAAAACCCATATCTACAATTCGCTCTAAATTTGGGTCCATGACCCTAAAGAGATTAAGCATGCGAATTACCCAAACATCAAAATTTGTGCCATCGAAACTAAGAGTGTCAGAGAATCCTAATCCTCTAGTCGACATCTTTACTCTCTAGGCGGTTAAGCCCAACAAAGAGAGACGAGGCTCTGATACCAATTGAAAGATCGTGGATGTCGCCTAGAGGGGGGGTGAATAGGCGATTTAAAATAATTACGGTTTAGGCTTAACAAATGCGGAATAAACCTAACGGTTAATTTGTCAAGCACAAAACCTAAAGCAACTAGGCTCACCTATGTGCACCAACAACTTATGCTAAGCAAGATAAACAACTATGTGATAGCAAGATATATGACAAAGAACAATATGGCTATCACAAAGTAAAGTGCATAAGTAAAGGGCTCGGGTAAGAGATAACCGAGGCACGCGGAGACGACGATGTATCCCGAAGTTCACACCCTTGCGGATGCTAATCTCCGTTTGGAGCGGTGTGGAGGCACAATGCTCCCAAGAAGCCACTAGGGCCACCAGAATCTCCTCACGCCAAGACAATGCAAGATGCCGTGATTCCACTAAGGGACCCTTGAGGGCGGTCACCGAACCCGCATAAATGGCGACCCTTGGGGCGGTCACCGAACCAGACACTTTGGCAACCCTTGGGGCGGTCACCGAACCCGTCAAATTGCTCTGAGCGATCTCCACAACCTAATTGGAGACCCGACGCTTGCCGGAGCTTTACACCACAATGATTGAGCTCGAACACCACCAACTGCCTAGGGTGCCCAAGCACCAAGAGGAACAAGCTCAAGGGTACCAAGCACCCAAGAGTAATAAGCTTCTCAAACTTTACTTCCACGTATCACCTCGAGAACTCAAACCGATGCACCAAATGCAATGGCAAGGGCACACGGAGTGCCCAAGTCCTTCTCTCTCAAATCCCACCGAAGCAACTAATGCTAGGGAGGAAAATGAGAGGAAGAACAAGAAGGAGAACACCAAGAACTCCAAGATCTAGATCCAAGGGGTTCCCCTCACTTAGAGGAGAAAGTGATTGGTGGAAATGTGGATCTAGATCTCCTCTCTCTTTTCCCTCAAAAACTAGCAAGAATCCATGGAGGGATTGAGAGTTAGCAAGCTCGGAGAAGGTCAACAATGGGGGAAGAACACGAGCTCAAAGGATAAGGTTCAATGGGGAAGAAGACCCCTTTATAGGAGGGGAAAAATCCAACCGTTACTCCCATCGAACATCCTCAAGACAGAGCGGTACTACCGCTCAGGCAGGGCGGTATTATCGCTGAGAGCGGTACTACCGCTCCCTACCCAGCGGTACTACCGCGCTGGCGAGGGAGGCCCCAGAGCGGTACTACCGCGGGAGAAGAGCGGTACTACCGCTTGGAGCGGTACTACCGCTCCTACTACCGCTCCTAGTACCGCAAAACCCGACACGAGAAAACACCGGTCTCGAATCGAGGCGGTAGTAGCACGGAACAGCTGCGGTACTACGGCCGAAGCCCGCAAGCGGTACTACCGCCCTGCAGAGCGGTACTACCGCTGAGAGCGGTACTACCGCTTCGTGGAGCGGTACTACCGCTGGATAGCTTCGGCGGTAGTACCGCTGTAGACCGCGGTACTACCGCTGGCGCCACCCTTAGGCCAATACCACAAAAACAGAGTATACACCACGGAAAACCAGAACTGCCATAACTTCTTCAAATGAGCTCCGAATTGAGCAAACTCAAGCTTGTTGGATAGAGCAAGACGAGTAGCATCAAAACAGGTTATAGTAAGAAGAGGCAGGGGAGGTATGCTTAGCAAAACAAAGGAGTGAAACCTCCAACAGAGAAGAACCGGCATACCCTCCAACATCGAAAACATCATAGAAGATGCATGTGAACTCCGTTTTCGATGAACTCGAGCTTGTCATAAAAATCACCATAAGCTCCAAAACTCACAAGGAGAAGAACCAAACAAGAACTAATAAAGATGATGCAAGTATGCAATGGTTTGAGCTCTCTACGAACGATACGATCAAGCAACTCATCGAGAGCCCCCCTTGATAGTACGACAATCGATCCTATAACCCGGTCTCCCACAACTACCATGAGACCGGTAAAATAGAAAACCTATCAAGGGCAAACCTTTGCCTTGCACATGGTCCACTTGAGCTAGATGATGACGATCTTGACTCCCTCAAGTTGGACCACCTTTCTTGATTGCGTTGGCTCGATGAAGACGAGCTGATTGCTCCCCCATACTCCACTATGGGCGAGCCTCTCTTCCGCACATCTTCACAAGTCCATTGTCACCACAATGGACGGCAAGCTTCAAGCATTTGATCTCTTCGTGATGCTTCACTAGAACTTGCACACCGCATCCTAACCCCACAAAGAACTCTCACGAAGATCATGGGTTAGTACACAAAGCGTAATTGACAATGCTTACCATACCATGGGATCGCTTGATCCCTCTCGGTACATCTTCTATGCTTTGTGTGTTGATCAACTTGATTCACTCTTTGACTTAGTCTTGATCAACCTTGAATCTTTCCAACTCTCTTCATTTGGATGATGTCTTGAAGGTAAACATGAATGATCACACACTCTTCTTCTTCAAGACATGCTTGCTATAAGCACAACAATCATATGACCAATCTTTGGATAATTCCTTAATAGCACCTTGGTCATCACAAACTCTCCTCGAAACCAACAAATGGACTCCAAGAATAGCCTATGGACAAACCCTTCAAATATAACTCAAGGCGACCATTAGTCCATAGAGATTGTCATCAATTACCAAAACCAAACATGGGGGCACCGCATGTTCTTTCAATGGGCTCCTTCCCCTTGGAAGAGCACGGCTGTAGGGTTCCCTCCCTGATTTTGTAGACGGGATCTTTCCCCTTGGAAGAGCAGATGGGCTCTTTCCACTTGGAAGAGCCGGAGAGGATGCCCTCCTCGTGGTCGCCGTCGATGAGGTCTGACTTGGAAGCTGTGGATCCCAAGCTAGCATCACAGAACATGCCCTTGAATAATGACAAAAGGGGCTCCATGGCGATGTAAGATAGCAAGTTGTTGACAGCGAGCCTGAGGAGATCAGCGGCGGGGCCACTGATGAGATCGATGGTGGTTGAACCCGAGGGGTTGGGGGTGGGCCACTTAACCTGTGACACAACCCACCTCAGGCTGTCGCTCTCGATGACCTCGATGTCGTAGCCAGTGTCCGCAACATACCCGCATACTCTAGCCCGCTGCTTGAGTGCCTGCCGCCAGTAATGGTCGTTAGCTTCCTGGGCGACGTCGGGCGAAGAGACCGCGATACACCTCTTTTGGGCCAGTCGCTCCTCGAGCTCCACGGGAAGCGTAGCCGGGCTTAGGCCGCGATGCTCTAGAGATGGGGATGAGGATGGGGATCTGTGGGAAAAGGGGCGTTTGGCATGCGTCATCTAAGAAACTCAGGGCGGCCTTGGTATGGAGATCGGTGGGTAAGCTGCACAGGCAAACCAGCAGATGTTGATAATGGAGGTCTCGCGGCGGCGGCGACGGCGGGGACCTTGCTAGGGTTTCAAGCGAGGAAGGGTGTGTGTGTGTGCATGTGCCTGAGGAGGTTTTGGTGTGTGTGTGTGTGTGTGGAGGGGGGCGGGGTGTGTGTTTGAGGAAATGACGTAGGTACTGAATATTTTACTGCATGAGAGTCAAACACGAGAGTGAAATGCCGGGGCTATTGAAAATTTTGATGATGGTGCATCGCACATGGTCCAAAGATAACAACCGTGTGTTATGAAACAGGAAAACTCTCGAGGCGGGCAGATATTTTCTAGGGGCAGGCGGGATTGGGAACAAGAAACATCGAACATGGTCCGGAGATAACAACCGTGTGTTATGAAACAGAAAAACCCTCCTCGAGGCGGGCAGATATTTTTTAGGGATGCTGGTGGGATTGGGAACAAGAAACATCGCACACGGTCCGGAGATAATAACTGTGTGTTATGAAACAGAAAAACCCTCGAGGCGGACAGATATTTTTGAGAGGGGCAGCCTCGTGGAGCCCAATGTACTGTGAGAATGTGTGCGTGACAGGGGCACCGGCGTGGCACACGGTTAGTTTGAGTGAACCATGTCTGTTGCATCATCCGACTTGTATAATGTTCATAAATTTGGTGAAAAATGACACGGGAGAGGGTCAGAACATGAACGCACTTGTATGTGGACCAAATTTATGTATGAAAAGGGTGGTTTGGTTTTAGAATACCAAATGCAACTTCTATGGCTTCTTCTCTCTCTCTCTCTCTCTCTCTCACTCTTGATTATCAATACAATGGTCTCTTGGAGATCCATATGATGTAAGTCTTTTGGCGGTGAGTTTATGATCAAATCTATGTTTTTATCCATGAAAGTTATTTGAGTCTTCTTTGATCTCTTATATGCATGATTGCTTATAGCCTCGTATTTCTTCTCCGATATTTGAGTTTTGTTTGGCCAACTTGATCTATTTATCTTGCAATGGGAATGTCCGGTAGTGGGTTCGATCTTACGGTGCTTGATCCCAGTGAAAGAAAGGGAACCGACACGTATGTATCGTTGCTACTAAGGATACAAATATGGGATCCATATCTGCCGCAATAGATAAACGGATCTTGTCTACATCATGTCATCGTTCTTATTGCATTATTCTGTTTTCCATGAACTTAATACACTAGATGCATGCTGGATAATGGTCGACGTGTGGAGTAATAGTAGTAGATGCAGGAAGGAGTCAGTCTACTAATCTTGGACGTGACGCCTATTTAATGATCATTGCCTCTATATTGTCATGATTATTTTAAGTTCTATCAATTGCCCAACAGTAACAGTTTTCCCACCGTTTGCTATTTTTCTCGAGATAATCCACTAGTGAAACCTACGGCCCCCGGGTCTCTTCTCATCATATTTGCCTTTGGATCTATTTTCTTTTGCATTTATTTTCAGATCTATTAAACCGAAAATACAAAAATACCTTGCTCCAATATACCTGTTCCATGATCTATTTATCCTATCTACAAATTTACCTCACGTCCTTTGCCTATCTTGAGGTGCCATACCCCGAAAGAGATTGACAACCCCTTTAACACGTCGGGTCGCGAGGTGTTGTTATTTGTGTGCAGGGGCTGTTTACGTTGTGTTGCTTGGTTCTCCTACTGGTTCGATAACCTTGGTTTCATATCTGAGGGAAATACCTACCGCCGCTGTGCTGCATCATCCCTTCCTCTTTGGGGAAATACTGACGTAGCTTCAATTGACATCACATCCCCCCCCACACACACACACTTTTAGTCGGCGAGCCAGAGAGGCATCTCACCAAGATTAATCGTAAAACGGACCAAGAATAATCCACCTTGGTCGTACAACCTCTCTATTGTTGGTAGTCAAAGTGATGGTCGTCCATGCGATCCCAGATAGGCTAGCTCGCCAATAATCATGCAAGTAGCTAGTCCCCGAAGACAACAACTGCATGCGTGTGGCCCAAACATATGTATAGATCAGGTGTGTTTTTAGTACACAATGGAACAACTTTGATGTGGCACCGTGATTTCGAACTAGAAGTCCCCACACTGAATGAGGGTTAGGTTGATGATACATATGTATGTTACACCACACTTCAAGCCGACGACGGGGATTCATGCATGCATGTGTGCATAGTATATGCGCTCAAACTTTAATTAGGTCTGAATCTCACCATGACCTATACTACAATAACACGAACTAAATGAAGAATCCGTCATGGTAACCTATCTTGTTGTCGGTCATGGTGATCATGGATGTCCACGTGGGCCCACGAATATATAGGCTTGTCGCCGTTAACCACACAAGGGAGTGTACCGTTCGAAGACAACCACGACATGCATATGTATGGAGGTGATGCGTGCATGCATGTTTGAATACCATTTCACAACATTGATGTGGCGCGTCCATCGAAAATCCTACACTCTCCCCACAGAGAGCGAGATCGGTTCATGACGTGTCGTTGTACTAGCCACTTCGACTCGATGGGAGGGATTCATGCGTACACATGCATGTGTGTGCTCATATTATATATATATATATATATATATATATATATATATATATATATATACACACACACCGTATTTATAAGCAAAAAATAACCCCCTCCTAAGTCAAATTAACCACTCTTGTTGTTAGGCAAAAAGTAGTGATGGACCAAGCTGGCTCACAAATGATAACCACTTATGTGAGTGCGAGAGGACAACCACTATCACTTTGCAAGTGGGCCAAACATATATTAAATACCTAAAATGCACAACTTTGATGTGCCGCACATGCCTCAAAAACCATAAACCATGCACCCACACAGAGCGAGGTTCATGAAGCGTACTACATATGATGGTCCCCTTCCCCCTCTTTAACGCATACTATATTTTCCTACCATAATACAACCCAAAAAGAATCCTCATCGATGGTGAACTTAATTAACCTCTACCGATGTAGGTCACAGTGATGCACATGCATCGACGATGGCCTCGTGGGCCCACAGATGGAAGCGTCACACATGAATGTCCTAGCTAGGATAACCACCGCCTGCATGCATGTGGCGCAAAGAGGTGTTGTGTGATGTTTGAATAGCCAATTTCACAATTTTGATGTGGCACATGCCTTGGAAATAAAAATGTCCCGACATTGAGTGAGATGTACTTTTTCATGGACGCCTATATATATATATATATATATATATATATATATATATATATATATATATATATATATATATATATATATATATGCTAGTCCCCTCCCACCTCTTCGACGTGTACTATATACCACCATAACACAAACAAAAAATATTCTACCTTGCTGGTCAAATTAACCTCACTACCGGCTATTTATCAAAGTGATGGACAACGACCTCGTGGGCCCACAAAAAGCGTCATACGCAAGTATTGAGTGTCGTGTAGGACAACCATCGATTGCATGTGGCCAAAACATGTATGTATGAAAGGATTCTGTAATGTTTTAAACTACGAATTCACGACTCTGATGTGGCACCGGCCTGCCTAACAAAACGGCCAACCCACACGGTGGCTCACAACTCGTAGTGTACTGCAAGCCACTCGCCACCCCCAGACACACACACCCCCACACACACGGCGAATCCACCGCAACTACGATGCATGTTAAATTAATTATCCCGCGGTGAAAATATATATGTTACCAAAGGAGGGACATTTTAATTCAGAAACAAACAGAGATCATTAAGACATTTTAGTACATTAATTGATTGATTTTCTACGGGTATAATGTGCAATAATTAAATTCGAGCTACATGCACACGTGATAGTGCACCTAAATGGATTGCAAAAACACAGGTGTCTCATTGGGTGCATGTTTACTCCATGTGCAACAAATTTCAAACAATGAGATTCTTGATTTTTAAATTCTAATACATCCAAAACTTATTTGAAGTTCATGAAACTTATCGTGTTGTTATATGGACACCAATACAAAGTTGCATTGTACTTTTTTGGTCAAATTTGAGACCAATTTTGATGTAATCTTTATCTAATTATAAACGGAAGATTATTAATAATTGGGAACCAATATCCCAAATGGAGTATTTATTCAAACTGTGAGCATTAGACCAACAATGGATCTGTGCCATGCTTCGGATAAGCAAAAAATAAAGTGGCATCATTAATCATCCAAATAGAAAAACAATACGTGCCGCCACGCGACCCGTGTACCGTGCGAGCAGGCGTGAGTTGACGAGACGCATGCGAGCAGTCCGCCACGCAGGCAGACCAGGAGGCGTGCGTATAGGTGTGTGAATTGACGGAGCCACGCTCGCTGCGCAATTTCATTGGGAGGCGTGCGAGTAGCTGTGTGAAACGACTGTAGGCATGCCAGTAGTCCGGTGCGCAGGCTCACCAGGAGGCAAGCCAGCGGTTTGACTACGGCCGTCTCTCTCTCACTACTCCATATTAAGAGCTTTCCCATATTAATTGCGCGCCCGAGCAGCCGCTCTCCCTTGACACTATTGCATTCAAGGAGAAGGAGCTCAAAATCGTCTTTAAGCTTACAATGAGTAACTTTAATCTCTTCTGTTGAAGACCTCAAGTCACTAAGTGTTTCATGAGCCTTAGCAAGTTCATGTTCAAGCTGTTCACTTTTAGCTTGCTCATTGAGAAATAAATCATTACGTTTTTCAAAGCAAGCAAGAACATCTTGGAACCTTTCATAAGTGTTATTTTTAGCTCTATGAAGAGTTTTCCCAATCTCATAGAGATTTTGAGTCAAGTCATCATCATCATCCTCATTACAACTATCATCATTATCACTGAGAGAAGATGATACCTCGTCATTACCTCTTGCCATGAGGCACATGTGAACAAAGGGGGTTGATGATGATTCTTTTGAAGACGAGGGTTCTTCATCAATCAAGCATGCCTCATCTTTCTTTGTTTCCTCTACATGGTTAGTCATAGAACAACTAGAGGAAACCAAGGCATTTCTATCATGGCAACATGGGAGATCAAGCATATCATCACAAATGAGCTTAACACCATCATCACAAGATATTTCTTCACTCACCATGTCATTACCTTGTGGCATGCCACATGTTGGTGAAGTGCAAGATATTGAAGTGTGCAAGTAATCGGAAGTGGAAGTAATAGAGGGCTCTTCATGATTTAAAAATGTGGAGAACTTCTCCATCAACTCCCCAAATAGAATATTATCTTCATCAAGATTGGACCCACCATATATATCTTCAAGTTTGGTCCAAGTCTCATGAGCCGACTTGCAAGTCGTGGATCGCCTTAAACACTTCAAAGGTTAAAGCTTGATGAATGACAAGAGAAGTATCACAATCAAGATACATATCCTCAATAGATGGAGAATGTCCATCCTTAGCAATAGAAATTCCTATAAGAACAATTCGCAAAGCATTTGGACCCATGGCCCGAAAGTGACAAAGCATGCGACTTCTCCATAGGTGATAATTTGTGCCATCCAAATCAAAAGTGTTTTTGTGCACTAGTTCACTAGTCGACATCGTTACTCTCTAGGCGGTGAAGCCTAATAAGGAGAGACCGTGATCTGATACCAATTGAAAGGACCACGATGTCGCCTAGAGGGAGGGTGAATAGGCGTTTTAAAATCTTATACGGATTTGGCTATATCCTAATGCGGAAATAAACTAAGAGGATACTTTTCAAGCACAAATCCTAAATATACCAGGCTAACTAAGTGCACCAACAACTTAGGATAAACAAGATGAGAACAACGAGGATATGAGTAAGCACAAGTAAGTTACACAAATTTACTCAATGTATATCACAAGATATATAAGTGAATAATACACACAACCACAAGTAAGCAATACAAGATTACACAAATTGTATCACAATATATGGAATTGAATAATACAATGAAACTCAAGTAAGCACTACAAGCTTACACAAGTTATGTCACACGATATGGAAATGAATGTTACAAGCTAGCAATTCACACTAAGCTCAAGATAGAACAATAGTAGCAAGTATGAATTGCGGACTATAAAGTCTTGGCCTAGATAATCTCTACGATATGGTAACCAACACAATATAATGAGGACAACAAGATATAGTGAGTGCAAGGTCAAGAGACCAAAGTAAACCACAAGTAGTGGCTAGGGTTAGAATTAACCGAAGACACGGAGACGAGGATGTATCCCGATGTTCACTTCCTTGGAGGGAAGCTAGTCACCGTTAGAGAGGTGGATGCTACCACGAAGGCACACCAACGCCATGAAGGCTCACCCTATTCTCCTTGAGATATCACCACGAAGGCGATTCTCAACCACTAGTGGTAGACCTTGAGGCGGCCTCCAAACCTTCACAAACTTTCCGGGGGACAAATCACAAGTTGATTCCTCACCGAGCACTCCTACCGCCTAGGAGTCTCCAACCTCCAAGAGTAACAAGATCAAGGGGAAATGCTCAAGACTTGCTCAAATCACGAATTGCTTTGGTCACAAGAGGGGAGGAGAGGATCTATCTTTTGATTGGAACAACTCTCAAGAACACTTACTAATCTCTCCGGATCTAAGATTTGGTGTAGGAGAAGTGAGAGGAGCCACTTGTGTTCTTGGGACGATTTGGGATGAAGTGCTCAACCCTCCCCCGGAGTGGGAGAGGGATATTTATACCCCCAAAGAAAATAGAGCCGTTTCCCGTAGTTGTTGACCTGCCCGGATGATCTGGACGCATACCCGGATGATCCGGGCAATGCCCGGATGATCCGGGAAGGTCAATATACAATGTGGTGAAGTAGATACCCGGATGTCCGGGGACATAGCCGGATGATCCGGGCAATTCCCGGATGATCCGGGTGGGTAGCCGGATGATCCGGCTAGCGGAATAAGCTACTGTGATGAATTTTACGAATAACCCGGATGATCCGGGCAGGAACCTGGATGATCCGGGCAAAGCCCGGATGATATGGGAGAGGACCCGGATGATCCGGCCAAACCAACCTGCTGCAGCCTAGAAACTGAAACATGCACAACTTTTACATCCGGACTCCGATTTTGATGATCTTGGGCTCGTTTTGAAGCTATGAAAAAAACCCAGGTCCTCACATAGAGAACCACCCAAGATGAACCAAAATGGAGGATGCAAAATATGCAAAGGTTTTATCATGTATTTGGGTAACCTATTTGGCTTTGGATTTTCTTTGGTATATAGGATATGAGTGGAATTGTGTAGAGAAGATGTTGACTTGAGCAAATCTATCACGAACCCCTTTGATCCCCTCTTAATAGTGCGGGATCCCTATAACTCAAGAATCATAAAAGGTCTACACTACATAGCTATCAAGAATCCATTCTTGAGTGTATGTGTTCCTTCGGTGTTCATCACTCCACAACACTAATGTCGAAGGAACTAATACCTTTGACTCGAGCCTTTCACTTGAGCTTGAAGTTGAAGTTTCTTCTTGGATCAAGTTGAATGGAAAGACATTGGTGAAGTCTTCATGTAGCTCCCCCATACACAATGTGGGAAGCTTTGCTTTGTATTTATCTTCATGTGTCCATCATGTGATCATCCACAAGCTTCAAGCATGTAATCCTTCGGGATAGTTATCTTGAACTTGCCCTTGTCAACCATGATCATCAGCACTTGATGTCATCCTCTCATAGACACTTGAAATCTCTCTCTCGATGCGAGCCCATGAGAATCTCCTCTCAAAAACATAGGCAACACATAGTATGGGTTAGTACACAAAGCGCAATTGACAAATTCTTACCATACCACAAGATCTCACATGGCACATGATTTGCGCTTCTGTGTTGACCATCTTTGAATTCAATCTTCAATCTTCATCTTGGTCAACCTTAATCTTTGCTCCATGATTAATCTTGATGCACAACTACATGTATATGGCATTCATTCCGAATCCATTCAAAATCCTTCTTGCATCACCCATGGAACAAACCTTCCTATATAACTTGATGTCATTGTTTCTTCATAGGAATTTCATTCATTATCAAGTCTCAATGCATATATAGATGTTGATGGATTTCATCCACCAATTCATCCAATATTCTTCATTCATTGCAAATGGAACTTTCCTTCAAATGTATATCTCAGTGCAAACATTAGTCCATTAGGATTGTCATTTAATTACCAAAACCACACATGGGGACTACATGTACTTTCAATCTCCCCCATTTTGGTAATTGATGACAATCTCAACAAGAGGGTTTATATAATGAATTTTTAAACAAGGATGAAATTTATCCAAGGATAAATTGTATACTTGGGATGGTTGTAGTATCATCAATACACTACACAAGCATTTGATGATAGTACACCCATAGTATATAGAGAAAACTCGCCCATAATATATGAATTTGTGAATGAACTTTGAATGTCATTGCATATATTGGTTGACATAAACTAGGAGAAGATTTCTCTATATACAAGACTCATCCATGCAATAAGAATATATAACAAGGGTAGATATGCATGAGTGACAACAAGAACTAGAAAAGATATTTATCTTAAACCCTCTAAACTTCTCCCCCATTGGCAACAAATGCCAAAATGGAAGACAAAACATCTAGCAGACCAATATAGTATGAGTTCCTCCTTGATGTGTGCATATAACAAAATGTGAGTGAAAACAAATGCACATATTCAATGATGAACAATTAAAGGAGCTCGAAATCTATAGAATGCCATCAGATACGAAGATATGAACTTTTTCATGTATAAAATTTCAAAGTGGCCTATAATAATCATGATATGTATCCACAAAGAAACTCGTATACACAAAAAGAAAGGTTGCAATTGATAAGAACATGATATACACAAGTGAATCCACTATTATACAACTTGAGCCTAGTCATAATAGCAAGGCACATGGCACAAAGCACATGGCACAAATTGATTTCATTTGCATAACACAAAGTGAAGCAAGCAATCAAAAGATCCGATGAGCCAAAAGGATAAATGAATACTAAGATTTGGGAAGAGGAGTGTTCTAAGGAAAATAGAGAAGCTCCCCATGATTTGTGCACTATTTAGAATTTTTGTATTTGGATACAAGTGCACAAAATAGGATCATCACTCCCCCAAAATCAATAGGATCACAAAACAATTGCAAGCAAGCATAGATAAGAAAAGAAGCCTAGCATTTGCAACAAACATATGGTTGAGCAACATATAAATGAGGCAACCTAAGAATAGGCACAACCAAAATGATATGTGTGAGTCACGTCAAAGCACTTGAGAATACTAGTATAAGGATGAGAATTAAGCATCAACATAGTCTTGAGTAAATGAGATACAAGGTGCAAGACATGTCCTTCCCACACACACGAAATTAAGAAGGTCACACACACATCAAGCAAATGGGTTAACAAGCTCACTAGTAGCAAATTAAAAATCAAAGCTTGTGACAACCCATGATGAAGATAGGAAATAATAGGCTTGTCAAGACAAGCACGCGGACAGCAATCTTCACCAAACATGAGTGCACTAAGATGCAAAGAGGTAAGACACGCACTCATACAACAAATGCTTCCACGGAGCCACCAAAGATATAAAAAGAGAATGAAACGGTGGACATGAAAGAATAGGGATGTAACTTGGCTCACGTGTATAAGATTCTAGGTAGATGACAATCATGATGATATACATACACAAAGAAGGATGTACACATGAAATAGTTACAAAAGGAAAGAATAAGATATCCAAACGGGAGACATAAAATATACCAATGAGATCTTTGCTTGAAAGTATAGCACATGGCTTAATGTAATCTTATCGTATATTAATGAACTCCAAACACACAACCATCAAAGACATCACAACTAGCAACAAGAGACTATTTTTGCGATTCTTTGAGAAAGGAAACAAGTATGACAAGAACGAGTCAAGAAATTCATGCCATGATGCAACCTACACAAGGTTGGATGCAAGAAGTGTATGCATGAAGTAGATACTTGTTACCAACATAGCATTGGAATGATGTAGTAGGTAATGGTTCGAGCTTGGCTCTAATTTCCTCATAGTGCCACCACTTTCATGAATAAGCTAACCACCCAATGATTCTCAAATGTACCTAAAACAATTTAAGTACAATATGGTCCCCAAACTTATTGGGTCCAAAGTAGTTAGCATAACTACAAAACATAGGGTAAAATCACTTAAATATTGCATATCGATATGAATTTGAATATCATGCACATCTTAGCTATTAAGAATTTGATGGATTTACCATATATATTGGATCAAATAAAGTAAACAAGGCATGCGAATTTACACATAGTAAATACACATGCACAAGCCTCCCAAAATCCAGGGAGATACAAATTGGACAAATGAACACATAACCATTAATACTTCCTGTCGTGGATTTGTCACGACAGTTGTCCTAGCATGAGGACTTAGTCGTGGAGCCATCGCTACGGGTTTACTTGTAGGGGTTAAAACGGACACAAAGACACGAGGATTTTATACTAGTTCGGCCCCTTCGATGAAGGTAAAAGCCTACGTCTAGTTGTGATGGAATTGATGTAGTCTCGATGGCTAGGGAGCAAGCAAGCTTCGCCTAGGCTCGAGTTGTGGTTGTCTGTCTTGAACCGCCGCCGGGTCGTCCCCTTATATACACGAGTGACGCCCGTCGGTTTGCAGAGTCCCAACCGGTTCATACTCGTATCCCGGTTGGTATCTCTCTATTCCTAACTTACAATACAAGTCATACATCAGGCCGGTTTACGGCTACAAGCTCTAAACCGACTATAGGCCTTGGGCCTTTCCATAACTACACCACTAGCAGAGCTAACCTGGCCCAATCTCGGCCGGTTTATACCTAGTGGTAATATCCCCAACATTAGGCCCCAGATTGATTTGAACTGGTTCATGTCAATCCTTCATAAAACCTGCATCTTTGATATCTTCCTTGTGTAATAAGTCGTCACCTTGTCATCACTGTAAACCGGCATGACATCATTGCTTCCGGTCACTGTAAACCGCATGACGCCATCTTGAAGCTTATCCTTTATTGCCTTCTTTAATGACCGCCCTCGATTCACGCGCTTGACCTAATTTTTTCGCCTTATAAATAAGACCGAAGGGTCATTCGGTTTTCTTCCTTCGCTTCCTCTTCGTTTTCTTCCTTGCGCCGCTGCCTCGAGCTCCGGCTGTCGCCATCGACATCCGCTTCGCTGCGGGTCGCTGCATCAACCTGTTCGACCAGAATACCGCGCCTCTCGCATCAACTCCTCTCGCTTCGGTAAATCTCTCATCCTCCTTTGATCTGTTCATCATCTTTAGATCTGTTCTAGGGTTCAAGCTTCATCCGTGTTCTTCATATGCTTTCACCTTTCTAGCCTCTGAGCGATACTATGATCCCTGTTTTGTACCAAACGAAGATTCGTGCGTATCTGTTGCGCTTTCTCATCTAAATCCCATAGCTCTTCCGCATATATATACGTATACTTCATAGTGCATTTCCTGCCTCTTCTTTACTTTCGCGATGCTTTTCCTGTTTTCTGAAAACTCGCGTTTGATCCATAATAAACATGAACTCTTGTGAAACCTGTTTCTGCCGATTTCCTCTGAAGCCAAGATTAGGCGGTTTAACTCACCATAGAAACAAAAATTGCTAAACCGGCATCGGCACACCATTAGTCCCTGTGTTGAACCGCCAACATATATCTGACACCATACCGTATCGAACTGATTCATCGGATCATCCTCCGGTTTGTCATATCTTGGATTAATTACTCTGTAATGAGTATTTTCTTAAACCGGATTCTTCTCCTTGTAGACCTCATGATGGCCAAACAGTGTATGAATGCAATCGGGTCCTTCCAGCGCTTCGAGACACAACTGAATGAGTTAGTGTCCATTGGCGCTTTGGATAACCAAAACACCATCCATTGGAGGGTTCCTGGTGAGGAATGTCCTCCCACTCCCCAGGAAGGTGAAGTCGTAGTTTTCGCAGATCACTTGTTCCGGGGTTTCAAACCGCCCGGGTCAAAATTTTACCGGGACGTAATGGCCAACTTTCAACTCCGCCCCCAAGATATCGGCCCCAATTCTGTTACCAACTTGTGTCATTTTCAAGTGCTGTCCGAAGCTTATCTGCAAGAAGAGCCTTCCGTTGAGCTGTTCCGGGATCTCTTCCATTTAAACCGCCGTACCGAATTCACCGATGGCCCCAATACTGAATTGGGCGGTATGGCTATCCAGAAGAGAAAAGAGATCACTTATCCCCACGTGAAGCTCCACTCTCATCCCAAAGAATGGAACGCAACTTGGTTTTACTGCAGAGACACCTCCCCTGAAGGTGAAAATCCTTTACCTGGTTTCCGCCAGAGCGCTTAGCAACACACATCCCTTTCCACAACGACGACCGCGAAGAGAGAAGCAAATACGCTCCCCAACTATCCAAGCTCCGGGCCTTTATGGCCAACGGTTTGACTGGAATCGATCTGGCACGCTGCTGGTTATCTTGGGGCATACTGCCTCTGAGCCGGCGTTCCGGTTTAATGTGCCAGTATACCGGCAGTGTCGATGACCCACTCCGACACACCAAATTAGAATTGTCTGAAGATGAAGTCACAGATTCAGTGAGGAAAATGCTGAACGAACCGGAGCACCTCTGCGCCCAAACCGGCTTGGCTCCTTACTGCACCTTCAACGCACCTCCTGCGGTAAGCCTCGATCGTGCCATCACTAATTTTACCATTACTTTCATACTTGCAATTCTCAATTATTTCCGATCCAGGGTGATGATCCATTTTGGAGCAAGAAACTCTCGCAAGATAAAGCGGACAAGGCTGGGCGGCAAAACCGGCCCAAAATGAAAGTTATCAAGAAACCCGCCCACAAGAGGAAAACCACGGCTTCGTCTGATCCGGCCATCGATGATGATGTGGGTAATCCGGAACTTGACTCTCTTGGCTTGTTTTTTACACGTCTTATTGATGACGATGCTTGTCAGGATGACGCTGAAGCCAGCAATGCTGGATTTGCCGAGGTAACCATTCTCTCTTCCGATTCAACAAGCTTTCCTTCACTAAAATTTTGCCGCAAACCGGAAAGTTAACTTTTCTCATCCTCTTGCTCACTTGGATCCCAAACTTATGAAGACGCAGAAGACGAGGCCCGCCGCACAACCCAAGACAAAGGATGTAGTTACCTCTGCGGTTTACTAAACAACCCGCTCGAAGCGCCGCACCGAGGTTTCCAACCATTTTATTACCTTGAATTCCAAAGCGGGTTTATTCCGTCGGCCTCTTAATCCGTCCGACCGATTATCGTGTCACCTCTCATTCATCCTCCGCGAATCATCAGCCACTCAGCTGCCGCCACTGAAGATAGCTGTCGGGTAAGCCAATATGACCACATATTTGTCAATTTCTTCTATAATGTACGTGTCTTATTTCTGTTTCTTCAGGACCAAACCGAAACCCAGCAAGAAAGCTCGTTTGGAGAAAACCACTGAGGAGGCTGCCGCTTCAGATCATGAGCAGGCACCGGATCATGAAAATGTTGCTTTTGAAGATATTCCGAGCAATCCCCCGGTTCAAGAAGATGTGATTCCAGAGGAGAGGCCTTCGGGTGTTTCAATGTCTGTTGATCCGCCTGCCAGCACCATCCGGTCTGAACAACCTCACAGCCCTGCCAAAACCACTGTGCCAACTCATTCCGTCGAATCGAAAGATGACGACGTGGTAATTACTGGAACAGGCCACTCTGAACCGGGAAATGCCGCCACTCTAACTCGGCACACTGTGAAAGAGGACTCTGCCTCTTTTAAGAAAGGAAAATGGAATGTAGAGCTTGAAACATATGCCGCTATGAGCGCCCAAGACCTTCATTCCGGATACCTGAACCGGCTTTACAGTAGCCGTGATTATGAAGCTGGCTTGGTGAAACTGATGAGAGATAAGTTTGAGGTAACGCTCCTTTCCTTAACATCGATATAGTAATCCTTGTAGCCCCCAAGGGCCGGTTTGCAATCTTTGATCAAACTGGTACTTGATAATTTTCTCCAATAGACTTTGCAATCCTCTCTCATGACCACTAAGGCCGGTTTAAGTATGTAAACCTAAACCGGTACTCCAAAAGCTGCTTATCAACACTTTAGTAAAATCAAATAGTCATTAGCCCCCAAGTGCCGAGTTGAATACGCGTATTGAACTTGGGACTTTTCCATTTATTAGTAGTAGAAAAAATTGAAGGTACATTAGCCCCCAAGTGTCAAGCATATAACGATGTTGTGTGGTTGAGACTTGCATTTTAATTGCTGGCTGATGATGTTATCAATACGCAGGCTGAGGTGGCGATCAAGGATGATCGGATTGCCGATTTACAGCACATTGGCGACCAAATAGGCGAGATGCATAAGGCCAAGAAGGAGTTAACTATTGCCCTGACTGCTGTAGAAGAAGCAAAGGATAATATGAAGAAGGAACAGGCTGTCTGGGCCACTGAAAAGGCCAACTTGCTCAAACGGGCGGAAAATGCTGAAGCCGCTCTTAAACCGGTGGTAGATGATCTGACAGCCGTGAAGCGGCAAGTGCACTCTATGACGGCAGCCATCTTCGGTAATTCCCCTGTGAATAAGTGTAATTTACTTTTCTTGTTGCTCCACTCTTCCGGTTTAAAACTGTCCTGATATGAAATGCAGGCACACGCATTGGGCACTTGGGGAATGACGTGCGGAAGAAACTAAAGGCTGTGTACACGTTAGTGGAGCAGCAGATACCGAACCCAACGTGTGATTACCACAATGTCACATAACAACCCGGCGCCGCCCCTCGATCCAAGACACCTTGAACCGCTATCCATCCCGCCTTCCCGGATTGAGGAGGTAAAGAAGTTCGTCGCGCGAACCGGAGCCATCAACGCCTCGATCCGGGCCAAAGCCGGGTGCCGGATTTTGATCCAAAGGAAGCAGCCGTGGCTATCCAAAGGTGAAGGAAGATGGCTCGGACTTTAATGAAGAGGACTTGCGTGCAATAAACCCGGCGGTACGCCAATCGCTTGTCAATTGGCGGAAGAAGCCGATTTGGAGCACTACCAAGCCCAATACAACGATCGAACAAGCGTGTGTCCGCCCGACTTTTGAACCGGAAAACTTGATCCCTCCAATCCGTGAAGCACACTTACGCCCCGACATTGAGCCGCCATCTTTGATTCATGAAGAAGCTGTTTTTCAAGTTGCCGATGGGCATCGATCGACTTCGTGGATTTCCACCAATGGGTAGAGAAGAGGATGCTGAAGCGGTGGAGGACGAAGAACAGTCGTGAACCGGTAGCCGGTTTAAAAAACAATGATCATTTGGGCACTGTGTTGCCTTGTAATAGCTTTAGCCAAACTTTTGTTGCCTGGGTATGCCTTTGTGCATCGAGTAAACTTTGTTTGATCCACAGTTCCTGCAATCAAAAAATTAAACTTCGGCGGCGGTGATACCGCCCGCCGGTTTATGGCATCCAATATGTATTTATGTATTGAAAATCAATTAGTATGCGATACAAATACCTGCCATATCTGGGCATAAAGCTGGCGTAGCCAGTCTTGCAGCGGAGGCTTTCTTGTTAAAAACCATAACCGTCTGGGGGAATAATAACCCTCACATAGGCGTGCTGAATCAGCACAAGCCCCCAAGTTTCTCCATAAAGATGAACCGGAAGATGGTAAACCGGAGAAATAAGACTTTTGGTAATACCAAACCGTTCACTATCAGCTTGTTACTGACAGCTAAACCGGATAAAAATATTCATCATGTTGGAAACGCAAACAAAAAATCAAATACCAAATATGGCAACAAAGGCAATAACTCTTTGTGAAAGGAGAGCTGCATGGAGCTGGTCAGATGGCATTACCATGGTCAGATGCAACCAAGCCCCCCGAAGGTGTAGCGATGGTGCTAGTCACCAGTCCCCAAAAGACTCGTGGCGAGTACGCCGCCAAGTGGCGTGACATTGGTTCGGGTTCGACCAAGCCCCCAAGTGGCGCCGGCCCTATTGGCCGACCAAGAGGCGTGACTGTTCAGACGTGACCGTGTCCCCAATGATCTAGTGGCTTTCGCCTATCAAGAGGTGTAGCATCGTTCAGATACTACCAAGCCCCCAAGTGATAAATATAATCGTCAAGGGTAAACCGAGGCCGCTTTGAAAAATGTAAACACTCCATGTAACCACGCATGAAAAGAAAGACCGAGACCCCGCTTTGGTGAGGCCCTGATTTTTATTATATCAAAAGATAATATATACATTGTTATGCTATGTACATAAACCGAGCCGATGACTCATGTGTAGTAAGGTCAAGATGAGCTATATTCCACGGCCTGTTTGTCTCCTCCTCGATGTACGTGAGTCTTTATGCTCTCGAATATCAACCAGATAATAGGAGCCGCAGTGATTCTTGCGACCACAAAGGGCCCTTCCCAAGGTGGGGATAGCTTGTGCATGTCTGTCGGTCTTGATGAGACGAAGCACCAAGTCGCCTTCGAAAGGCTCGTTTTAACCCGGCGGCTGTGATAACGACGAAGGTCTTGCCGGTAAATCGCCGATCGAACAGCCGCCATATCACGCCCTCATCCAAGAGGTCCAAAGCGCCCCGTCGCGCCGCTTCATTGTCCGCTTCAACATAAGCCGCTACACGGGCTAATCGTGCCGATATCATCGGGGAGAATCGCTCGCCCATAAACCATGAAGAAAGGCGTAGCGATGAGACCGGTTTGGCGAGTATTGATACTCCATAGCACCGATGGGAGCTCTTCAACCCAGCACCCTGGTGTCCTTTGTAATGGGACCAGAAGTCGTGGTTTGATGCCTCGCAAGATTTCCTGATTAGCACGCTCTGCGTGCCCGTTGGACTGGGGGTGCGCCACTGATGATACATCAAGCCGGATATGCTCGCGTTCACAAAATTCTTTCATAGCTCCCTTGGACAGATTGGTGCCATTGTCGCGATGATACTGTGGAAAGCCAAACCGAAAATCACCTTTTGATGAACTGCATCACTGTTGCCGCATCACACTTATCGACAGTTCGCTTCAACCCACTTGGTGAACTTGTCCACCGCCACTAACAGTGGGTCTTCTTATCTTTGGATCTCTTAAAAGGCCCGACCATATCCAGCCCCCACGCCGCAAACGGCCACGTTATTGGGATCATCCTCAACTCCTGTGCGGTATATGGGCACGCTCGAGAATTTCTCGACACCCATCGCAGTGTTTGACCAAGTCCTCCGTGATCAAGATGAGCAGTTAACCAAGAGAATCCATGACGGAATGCCTTTGCCACTGTGGACTTTGAACCGCATGATGCCCGCAATCCCTTCATGGATTTCTCATAAAATTTCGCCACCTTCCTCGTGGGAAACGATCGTTGAAACGCCTCAAACGCCGCGATGATGCAACTCACCATTAATAATCGCTATGGACTTGAGCGCCGGATTACCCGCTCGCCGTAACCTCATCGTCTCGCAATTCTCCTCGAGTCATATATGCAAGATAAGGCACCGCCCAATCCGGACTAGCGGTAATGCTGCCACCAACCGGGCCTCCGGTCGAATTGCCAAATCCGCTTCACCAGGAGCCGAACCGACGGGTTGTGCAAGATGTCGAGGAAGACATTAGGGGAACCGGTTTACGCCGAGAACCCAGACGGCTTAAAGCGCTCGCCGCCGTTCTTCCGGCGATCCACATGATCTACTTGATATCCCTTGAAGCACCTGCAATATTATCCACCTCTCGCCGATATGCAGCCATGAGGGGTCCTTAGAATCCCAAATGCCGATATTTGCTGCGCCACCAGTCCGAAGTCACCAAAACACTTAACCCGCTTAAGTTCATCTCCTTAGCCATCCGAAGACCATGGAGCAAAGCCTCGACTCAGCTGCATTATTAGTACAAGGGAACATTAGACGGAGAACGAATAAAACTTATCACCTCGTGGGAAGTTAACACAACTCCAGCCCCGAGCCTTCCAACCGCTCGACCCGTCAAGTGGATAGTCTAGTATGTATGATCCGGCTTCTCCTCCGTGCTTGTAACTCCGCCCAATCATTAATGAAGTCAACAAGTGCTTGCGATTTCATGCGGTGCGTGGTGTATACTTGAGCCCATGCGCCCAAGCTCGATGGCCCATTTTGCAATCCGCCATCGCCTCCGGTTTTGTATGATATCACCCAAAGGAGCTGAACTAACCATCGTAATAGGATGCCCTTGGAAATATTGTTTCAGCTTCCTACCTGGCCATAAAAACACCATAGACTAGCTTCGCCAATGCGGATACCTCTGCTTGGACTCAATAAGTACCTCATCGATGTAATAAACCGCCGCTGAACCGGATATTCTTTCCGCCTCCTTGCGCTCTACCACAATGGCTACGCCACCGCCGTGCATTGGCTGCCACGATAATAACAGCGGTTCCTTGTCAACTGGAGCTGCAAGAACAAAGCGGGTTGGCCAATTGCCGCTTTAGGTCCTCGAAAGCCGCAAGAAATGGACTCGCATTTAAATGATCTGTCTTCCTCAAAGATTTGGTATAAAGGAATAGCCTTCTCTCCAAGGCGGCTGATAAACCGGCTCAATGCCGCAATCCGGCCCGCCAAGCGTTGGACATCATTGATACACTTCGGTTTAGCCAGTGAGGTGATCGCTTTAATTTTCTCCGGATTGGCTTCGATTCCCCTGTTAGACACCAGGAACCCCAATAGCTTGCCAGCCGGAACACCAAAAACACACTTGGCCGGATTAAGCATCTTCTTATAAATGCGCAGGTTGTCGAAAGTCTCCTTCAAATCGTCCACCAGCGTCTCCTTCTGCCTTGATTTCACCACAATGTCATCTACATAGGCATGCACATTGCGGCCGATCTGTGTATGCAAGCAATTCTGTACACACCGCTGATAAGTAGCTTGGGCGCTCTTGAGCCCAAAAGGCATAGATATATAGCAGAAGGCTCCAAAGGGAGTTATAAACGCCGTTTTCTCCTGGTCCTTGACCGCCATCTTGATCTGATGATATCCGAGTATGCGCCCAAAAGCTTAAACGCCACATCTCCGCCGTGGCATCAATGATCCGATCAATGCGGGAGAGCAAAAGGATCTGCCGGACAAGCTTTGTTAAGATCTGTAGTCCACACACATGCGCCAGTGCCGTTTTCTTAAGGACCAGCACCGGATTAGCGAGCCACTGGGTGAAATACTTGATGATAAAGCCACTGCCAGAGCCCGCTACTTTTCTCCAATGGCCTTGCGTTTTTCTTCATTAAACCGCGAGGAACTGTTTCACCGGTTTATGCTTAGGATCCACATTAAGTGTGTGCTCACGAGTTCCTCAGACACCCGCATGTCGAAGGCTTCCATGCAAAAATGTCCCGGTTCTCACGGATGAACTCGATGAGCGCGCTTTCCTATTTGGGATCCAGGTTGGCACTGATAGTGAACTGCTTGGACGAATCGCCTGGTACGAAGTCAACAAGCTTGGTTTCAGCCACCGATTTGAATTTCAGATCCGATTCATGCTCCGTAGTAGGCTTCTTCAGAGGGTCATATCCGCCGGATCAACATTGTCCTTATAGAATTTCAACTCCTCGTCAGGGCACGCATCGCTTCACAGAAGCGGCATCTCCTTCCTCACATTCCAAAGCGACTCGGCGGCTTCCATGCACCGTTATTGTTCCTTTGTAACCCGGCATTTTGAGTTGCAAGTAGATATAACAAGGTCGTGCCATGAACTTAGCATAAGCCGGCCGTCCAAACAGGGCATGATATGGGCTCCGGATTTTTACCACTTCAAAGGTTAGCTTTTCGCACCGAATCATGCTCATCTCCAAAGGCCACATCCAAGGCTATCTTGCCAATAGGATAAGCAGATTTGCCTGGTACTACACCATGGAACACCGTATTGGACGGTCTGAGATCTTTATCTGTAAGGCCCATACGGCGGAAGGTGTCATAATACAATATATTGATGCTGCTTCCTCCATCCATAAGCACCTTAGTAAATTTATAGCCCCCAACTTGGGGGTCTACCACCAAAGCCAGCTGACCCGGATTATCAACCCGGGGGGGATGGTCCTCTCGCTCTGCACGATAGGCTGCTCGACCAACGCAAATACCGTGGCACAGCCGGTTCAATGAATTTATCGCCTGCTTATGAAGCTTCCGATCCCGCTTGTCCAAACTGGTTGTGAAAACATGATACCGCCCGCCGCTCAACTGCTTTGGCTGGCTCGATAGCTTTGGCTGCTGCGTCGCCGCTGGCTACCTTGATTATTCGTTGCTGAAATTGCCCTGGTTGTGCCCTGAATCGGAAGCTCTGTCCTGACCCGGCCCATGAAAACCGGATCCTGAACCGCCCCCTGATCCCTGGTCATATCGGAAAGCATCGGAATTTTTGAACTCTTGCATAATAGAACAGTCTTTCCAAAGATGATTCGATGGGTTTTCTTTCGTCCTGTTTGGGACAGGCTGATTCACAAGTAATTCAAACGCCCGCACCAGCATTTGGACCTCGATTCGCCTTGCCTTTACGCCGCGGGCCTCTATCCTGCGCATTAGTGTTGGCTACGAAATCATCAGCCTTGCGCTTGCCCCCATTTCCATGACCTGCCGGTTTGACATGCTGCTGCTTAGAATTGCCATTCTTCTTTCCCTTCCCTGCTTCGTCATCATCTGCTTCAGGATCCTTGGTACCGTCTCGAATCGCATATTTCACCAAAGCGGTCATGAGGGTTCTCAGATCGCTGCGTAACTGCTTCATACGCCCCAGCTTCAGCCAGAGGCTCAAACCGCGCTTGCTTTCAGCGTGATGATCGCCGAGTCGCTTTGATCCGTCAAGAGTGTAAAATCTCAGATACACGGCGTACTCCAAATGGGTTGTTGACTTCTTCTTCCTCGAACACAAGCCGCCAAATCCACTATAGACTTTGGCTGTTTACATGTATCTTTGAAATTCGATAAACCGGGCCCGAGTCAACCCCATGAACTGATAGAATTGGGTGGCAAGCTTTTCAACCAAGTGCACGGCTGTGCCCTCCATCATCATGGTGAAGTATTTTGCACATGCCGCTTCATCAACATCAAGCATCTCCATGGCCATCTCGTAACTCTCAACCCACGCCTCGGGGGACAGATCTGCGCAGTAATTTGGCACCTTACGCGACCTTTAAAATCCTTAGGCAGGCGCACATTGCGCAAAGCGGGATTAAACAGGCACTCCCAAAGCGGAGGAGACTCTGGTCCAAATGAAGGAGGTAGGGCGAACCGGCGTAGGCCGACCCGCATCACCCAGGCTGCTAATTCGCCTCTCTGTGTGCCCGGGCCCGATCTACCACCTCCTGAGCATTACGAGCACTGCCTATCGGGTTGTTGCCTCGGGCCGCTTCACGGTCCCGCTACATTTGATAGGGCCGGTTCATCCATGCGCCGCCAGAACTCCGCTTGACGGGCGAGAGTGAATCCGATCGCGCTATATGAATACGCTTCTCGCTGGATTAGTGCAGTCCGAGAAGCTCCTTAACCCGGCGTGTCTCAACCGCCAGGGGAATCTCCTTCGACAGGATCGCCCAATCGTGCAGCCGCCGCAACAAGGTTGTCCATAGGGTTAGAGTAATGCCCGGGCGCTCACATGCCGGCGGAGGAATCACCGATTCTGCTGTGGGGCTCCATCTGGCGTGGCTGGACCGCCGCTCCCGCTCCCTGGTGCCTCAATCCGGTTTATCTCCTGTCGCGCGGCGGGTTACCGGGCCCGCCCGGGTCTGAAGAGGTTTCGGGTCGAGCCTCGATGTCGACGCGATCAGATTTCCGCTTTAACACGCCCCGTGACGCTGCTCGTCGAGCATGAGTTTGTAAGTTTGTGCATCCAAAGCGCCCGCTCGCGCTATGCGTTCCTTCTTCGCCGCTAGATCCGCTTTGGCTTGCGTGATCTATTCCCTTACCTTCGCAATTTCGCGTTATGAGCTTCGATCTGCTGGGTTATCCTCCGCCATGAGCGCTGCTAGCACATCAAACAGATCTGACAAAACTTGAACCGGCGGTCGCACCGAGCCTCCTGCCCCTGCTGCCGCTGCCGAACCGGAGAACATTGCTACTGCGGTTGAAGAGAGGGTTGCGGCCTGCGTGCCGGCCATGAACACGCCGATCCGGTTTAGCTGGCTTGGGGGTCCGAATATCGTCACCATCGGAACAGCCTCGATCATACCATCCCGCAGCTGGTACAATGACTCGGTCTCCCGCTGAAGATTCATCGCCGAGTAAACGACGGTCTCGCCGCCGCACTCGAACCGCATCATATTCCTCCATGGGTAGCTCCAACGAAGACATGCTTAACAGCCGGTTTAGCCCGGCTGGTTGCTTGCTGCTGAGCCGTCTCGACGAGGTCGGTGCAGATGTCCGCTCAGCCCTCCGATCTTGCCGATGAAGACGTAGTATGCGCCAAGGGGACCCGTATCCATACTCGATTGAATCGCCTCGACCCCATCCGTATTGTCGATGTAGATCCGCCACGACGACTCTTGGTCATCCGCCCACGACGTAGCCTTCGAGTCCTTTGAGCTTGCCCTCCAAGATCGCCAAACCATCGTGCGATAGCCCCACGGTGGGCGCCAATCGTCAGGATTTGTCACGACAGTTGTCCTAGCATGAGGACTTAGTCGTGGAGCCATCGCTACGGGTTTACTTGTAGGGGTTAAACGACACAAAGACACGAGGATTTTATACTAGTTCGCCCCTTCGATGAAGGTAAAAGCCTACGCCTAGTTGTGATGGAATTGATGTAGTCTCGATGGCTAGGAGCAAGCAAGCTTCGCTTAGGCTCGAGTTGTGGTTGTCTGTTTGAACCGCCACGGTCGCCCCTTATATACACGAAAGTGACGCCTGTCGGTTTAGTAGAGTCCCAACCGTTCATACTGTATCCCGGTTGGTATCTCTCTATTCCTAACTTACAATACAAGTCATACATCAGGCCGGTTTACGGCTACAAGCTCTAAACCGACTATAGGCCTTGGGCCTTTCCATAACTACACCACTAGTAGAGCTAACCCGGCCCAATCTCGGCCGGTTTATACCTAGTGGTAATATCCCCAACACTTCCAATAACATCACTAGTCATTCATGTTGTCCAAAATGACTCAAAGTGACAAATCAACATATGATAGCACACAAAGTTCAACATATGAACCAAGGAAAAAAACAATGAGCATATAAGATATGCATTGCACACGTACTCATGGGAATATCTCACTCAAGTAGATATAGAACACTATAAACAATGAGATAACAAACTACCATAACTCCATACAAACTAATAAGATGAACTCGAACAAAATGGTGTTTCAATTTGACATTTGGTGTAGAAACCAAATAAGTACATGATCATCTATACTAACACAAGCATAACATGAGAGTTTAGAAATAAACACAATGCTTGGATAGCATATTATTAACATTCCAATTAGATAGATAATCATGCAAAGCAACAATTGGAATGGATCTATTCAAATGATTTTCCAAATACGATTTTTAAGATAACCATGGCCAAAACCGCACAAGAATACCATACTCAAACAAAGCATTGCATGCCAAAGAGATATAAGATAATCTCAAATATAAATACTAAGTGGCAAACTGGCAAACCTCTATTGTTAATGTTCACACGAGAAGTGATATGTACAAAGTATATCACTCCCCCATAATGTGATAATCCATGTATTATCCATAAGAGGCAAATGAAACCCAACTAAGGATAATTAATGGATGAGGATTTGAGTTTCAAATGAACTTTACATACCACATAGTAACTAGATAATATTGCACTAACAATACTAGGTGGTATCCTACATATATACATATTTAAGGTTTGTGATATGCGTAAATCATAGCACTCCCCCATAATATGATGATCCATTAATATCTCAAAAACACCAATGAAGATTCAACTAATGAAGCAATAAAGGCTCGAAACCACACACACAACTATATGATGTGCATAGCAACTTACGCATCCTAGATAACACGAATCAAGTATATTAGGAAGCACAACATATACAAGTACATGCTAGTTACAAAACTTAAACACGCAAGGGACTTAGTAACTTTCAATGTACACAATGCAAGTACAAGTTACCGCAAAGAGGAGCATTGGATTGATAGATATGATGATAATCCACTTGACTTGGCATTAACCATAACATATGGTGAAAATAGTTTTTCTTCATGAAGTAGCCAAGTCTCCAATGCCCTCCACACACCTATTGATCAAGTTTGAGCTTGATGGTCCCCAACCAAGCTGGGTCCTAAGAAGTTAGTAACAATAGGCTTGGCAACCCAAATGGTCTTGTCCACTTTGAAACCACTTTGGGCACCCACAAATTTGGCAAACACATTGCCAACAATATCCTTTCTTAGTGAATAATGATTATTGACTATAGGAGGCTTAGATATGTTACCATTGGGGCATGATGAAGCTATGTGTCCCTTTTGACGACAATCATAGCAACATTTCCTCCCTTTTCTCTTCTTTAATTTCTCAACTTGGGGAGCAATAACATGTTTCATCATGGATAGTGGCTGTTCTTCAACTTGAGATTGAGCTTGAGGCCGCTTCCCATGTAGCTTCTCATTATAAGCCCTTTTCTTCAATGGGCAAGATCTCACATGATGTCCAATCTTTTTGCATTTGAAGCAAGTAATGTTGGCCGAATTCTTGTAATTCCCTTGTCCCTTCTTCTTCTTCTTGGACTTCTTCTTGTTGGAGTGAAAATTATGTCCAACATCACACTTTTCCAAGTCTTTCTTCAAACTAGTGACTTGGGCCTTGAGCCCATTAGTTTCCTCTACATGGTTAGTTTCAACACTAGAAACAAGAGGACTAGTGGAAGTGGAAACTTCATGGTTAGAGCAGTAAGACAAGGTGACCAATTCATCATGAGTGGATATGATATGAGAGGTGGATGAATTGCAAGGATTAGCACATGGCAATAAAGCATTTAGAGTAGATGTGCTAATGTTCACATGGGACTCACAAGATTTTACATCGGAGACCATAGCCTCGTGAGCTAACTCTATCTTACTATGAGAGCTTAAAAGATCCTCATGAGTGCCCGAGAGCTTTGCATGACTTTCTTCCAATTTCCCATAATTTCTTGCTAGCAAAGCAAGTTGAGCACATAGCTCAACATTCTCTTTCAAAATTGATGCTTCACATGAAATCGAGTTAGTAGCACAAACATAATTATCAATATGAGAGGAGCAAGTAGCACTTATTGACTTCTCACGAGTTGATTGAAGCTCCTCATGAGACTTAGAGAGTTTTATGAGCTCTCCCTTGACACTATTGCATTCAAGGGGAAGGAGCTCAAAATCGTCTTTAAGCTTACAATGAGTAACTTTAATCTCTTCTTTTGAAGACCTCAAGTCACTAAGCGTTTCATGAGCCTTAGCAAGTTCATGTTCAAGCTGTTCACTTTTAGCTTGCTCATTGAGAAATAAATCATTATGTTTTTCAAAGCAAGCAAGAACATCTTGGAACCTTTCACAAGTGTTATTTTTAGCTCTGTGAAGAGTTTTCCCAATCTCATAGAGATTTTGAGTCAAGTCATCATCATCATCATCCTCATTACAACTATCATCATTATCACTGAGAGAAGATGATACCTCGTCATTACCTCTTGCCATGAGGCACATGTGAACAAAGGGGGTTGATGATGATTCTTTTGAAGACGAGGGTTCTTCATCAATCAAGCATGCCTCATCTTTCTTTTTTTCCTCTACATGGTTAGTCATAGAACAACTAGAGGAAACCAAGGCATTTCTATCATGGCAACATGGGAGATCAAGCATATCATCACAAATGAGCTTAACACCATCATCACAAGATATTTCTTCACTCACCATGTCATTACCTTGTGGCATGCCACATGTTGGTGAAGTGCAAGATATTGAAGTGTGCAAGTAATCGGAGGTGGAAGTAATAGAGGGCTCTTCATGATTTAAAAATGTGGAGAACTCCTCCATCAACTCCCCAAATAGAATATTATCTTCATCAAGATTGGACCCACCATATATATCTTCAAGTTTGGTCCAAGTCTCATGAGCCGACTTGCAAGTCGTGACTGCCTTAAACACTTCAAAGGTTAAAGCTTGATGAATGACAAGAGAAGTATCACAATCAAGATACATATCCTCAATAGATGGAGAATGTCCATCCTTAGCAATAGAAATTCCTATAAGAACAATTCGCAAAGCATTTGGACCCATGGCCCAAAAGTTACAAAGCATGCAAATTCTCCATAGGTGATAATTTGTGCCATCCAAATCAAAAGTGTTTTTGTGCACTAGTTCACTAGTCGACATCGTTACTCTCTAGGCGGTGAAGCCTAATAAGGAGAGACCGGGCTCTGATACCAATTGAAAGGACCACGATGTCGCCTAGAGGGGGGGGTGAATAGGCGTTTTAAAATCTTATACGGATTTGGCTATATCCTAATGCGGAAATAAACTAAGAGGATACTTTTCAAGCAGAAATCCTAAATATACCAGGCTAACTAAGTGCACCAACAACTTAGGACAAACAATATGAGAACAACGAGGATATGAGTAAGCACAAGTAAGTTACACAAACTTACTCAATGTATATCACAAGATATATAAATGAATAATACACACCACCACAAGTAAGCAATACAAGCTTACACAAATTGTACCACAATATATGGAATTGAATGATACAATGAAACTCAAGTAAGCACTACAAGCTTACACAAGTTATGTCACAAGATATGGAAATGAATGTTACAAGCTAGCAATTCACACTAAGCTCAAGATAGAACAATAGTAGCAAGTATGAATTGCGGACTATAAAGTCTTGGCCTAGATAATCTCTACGATATGGTAACCAACACAATATAATGAGGACAACAAGATATAGTGAGTGCAAGGTCAAGAGACCAAAGTAAACCACAAGTAGTGGCTAGGGTTAGAATTGACCGAAGACACGGAGACGAGGAAGTATCCCGATGTTCACTTCCTTGGAGGGAAGCTAGTCACCGTTAGAGAGGTGGATGTTACCACGAAGGCACACCAACGCCACGAAGGCTCACCCTATTCTCCTTGAGATATCACCACGAAGGCGATTCTCAACCACTAGTGGTAGACCTTGAGGCGGCCTCCAAACCTTCACAAACTTTCCGGGGGACAAATCACAAGTTGATTCCTCACCGGAGCACTCCTACCGCCTAGGAGTCTCCAACCTCCAAGAGTAACAAGAGCAAGGGGGAAATGCTCAAGACTTGCTCAAATCACGAATTGCTTTGGTAACAAGAGGGGGAGGGAGAGGATCTATCTTTTGATTGGAACAACTCTCAAGAACACTCACTAATCTCTCCGGGATCTAAGATTTGGTGTAGGACAAGTGAGAGGGAGCCACTTGTGTTCTTGGGACGATTTGGGATGAAGTGCTCAACCCTCCCCCAGAGTGGGAGAGGGATATTTATACCCCCAAAGAAAATAGAGCCGTTTCCCGCAGTTGTTGACCTGCCCGGATGTTCTGGACGCATACCCGGATGATCCGGGCAATGCCCGGATGATCCGGAAGGTCAATATACAATGTGGTGAAGTAGATACCGGATGTCCGGGGACATAGCCGGATGATCCGCAATTCCGGATGATCCGGTGGGTAGCCGGATGATCCGCTAGCGGAATAAGCTACCGTGATGAATTTTACGAATAACCGGATGATCCGGCAGGAACTCGATGATTCGGCAAAGCCCGGATGATATGGGAGAGGACCCGGATGATCTGGCCAAACCAAACTGCTGCTGCCTAGAAACTGAAACATGCACAACTTTTACATCCGGACTCCGATTTTGATGATCTTGGGCTCATTTTGAAGCTATGAAAAAAACCCAGGTCCTCACATAGAGAACCACCCAAGATGAACCAAAATGGAGGATGCAAAATATGCAAAGGTTTTATCATGTATTTGGGTAACCTATTAGGCTTTGGATTTTCTTTGGTATATAGGATATGAGTGGAATTGTGTAGAGAAGATGTTGACTTGAGCAAATCTATCACGAACCCCTTTGATCCCCTCTTAATAGTGCGGGATCCCTATAACTCAAGAATCATAAAAGGTCTACAGTACATAGCTATCAAGAATCCATTCTTGAGTGTATGTGTTCCTTCGGTGTTCATCACTCCACAACACTAACGTCGAAGGAACTAATACCTTTGACTCGAGCCTTTCACTTGAGCTTGAAGTTGAAGTTTCTTCTTGGATCAAGTTGAATGGAAAGACATTGGTGAAGTCTTCAAGTAGCTCCCCCATACACAATGTTGGAAGCTTTGCTTTGTATTTATCTTCATGTGTCCATCATGTGATCATCCACAAGCTTCAAGCTTGTAATCCTTCGGGATAGTTATCTTGAACTTGCCCTTGTCAACCATGATCATCAACACTTGATGTCATCCTCTCATAGACACTTGAAATCTCTCTCTCGATGCGAGCCCATGAGAATCTCCTCTCAAAAACATAGGCAACACATAGTATGGGTTAGTACACAAAGCACAATTGACAAATTCTTACCATACCACAAAATCTCACGTGGCACATGATTTGCGCTTGTGTGTTGAACATCTTTGAATTCAATCTTCAATCTTCATCTTGGTCAACCTTAATCTTTGCTCCATGATTAATCTTGATGCACAACTACATGTATATGGCATTCATTCCGAATCCATTCAAAATCCTTCTTGCATCACCCATGGAACAAACCTTCCTATATAACTTGATGTCATTGTTTCTTCATAGGAATTTCATTCATTATCAAGTCTCAATGCATATATAGATGTTGATGGATTTCATCCACCAATTCATCCAATATTCTTCATGCGTTGCAAATGGAACTTTCCTTCAAATGTATATCTCAGTGCAAACATTAGTCCATTAGGATTGTCATTTAATTACCAAAACCACACATGGGGACTACATGTACTTTCAACGGCGACGACTCCGACGACGATGGACAACTGGTTAGTCATCTATACCCATTTATGTGTCAAATAGATCCCAGGGTTTCTCTGGTTACTCCTGCCTCCCCCTTTTTCAAATACAAATCCTATGGTTATGTTCTCCCAATCCATGAAATCTATGTAAGTTTCGTTAGATCTGTGTAGTGTATTGATTGTTTGAATGGTACAAGTGATAAGTGATTAGTTGTTTCATCTGTGGAAATGATTTCTGCTAGTAAGCCGACTAGGGTTAGTGTTCGTGCTAATAATTCCTAGCTAGGACTTGACAATTGATTTTGAATGACCTACATATGTTTGTGCCATTATTTTCTTCAAGATTGGTCCGTACATAGACGAATGTGCTTAAAAATCGAACCATAATCTCTGGATATATATAAATAAATAGCCATAAGTTCCTAATACTACTTCACGGCATGTAATCGTTGATTTGATGCCAATTTTTGGCAACTACCAAATGTTCGCTAGAGATTAGTTTGTAACCATTAATTTGACGCCACATTTTTTTACTATTTGTATAGGTGTTGTCTGCCGATGTGGACAGCAAGGATGAAGATGTCCAGGGGAGGTACAAGAGGCAAATCCTGAGGGAGCTTTATGCGAGAATGCATAACAGGCATTTTAGGACCTAGGACGGTGGATATCGATGCTCATTTTGCAACCACAAGCTTCATGACGCGTATCAAAGTGTTCTAGCGCATGCAAGAGGATGGGCCGTTGGCTCCTTCAAGCAGAAGTATTCTCGCAGGGTGGAGCCCACGCGTACACCAAGTACCTGGAGAAGCTTCAGGATCGTGTCGGCATGTGAGATGAGATGTGGGATCAAACTATGTACGCTTGAGCATGCTTAATGACGGTTGAACTATGCTTGTGTACGTGTACACTTATTATCTATGTCTGAGTATGTTTAATCTATGTTTACTTATGTCTAACTGTGGGATATGGATGCAATCAGTTGGGTTGATGGAATCTACCTCCGTCCTCGTTTATTGGTCCCCTTTGTAATTTGTGTGAAATGTTGACCAAAGACTTAACTGACCAAATGTTAGTGCAGGTCAGCAAAAATTATATCGTTGGATGCGTATTTGAACATAGTGTTCAATGATATAATTTTTGGTGACATGCATAAACATTTCTTAGTCAAATATTTGGTCAATATTTGGTACAAATTACAGAGAGGACCAATAAACCAGGACGGAGGTAGTACGTCAATCACACACGGTTCCCAAAATTGGAACCATGTGCAATGACTTCCATTTTGCATGTCGCTTCAATCACACATGGTTCTCAAAATTGGAACCGTGTGCAATGACTTTCATTTTGCATGTGGCGTCAATCACACATGGTTGGCTCTAGCAAATTGTTTCCTCCGAAATTCTTTGTGGGACAGAAAACCCTCACCACCCAATTCAAAAAGAAAAAAGAAAACCCTCGCCATCCCCACGTCACAAAAACCCTCACCCCCGCCCGCTACCCCATGCCTCCCGTCCCCATTCACACTTGCACAAGGTCCTTAGCGTCTATGCATGGCACTGCCTATCGCGGCGGTAACCACTTAGCTCGACGCCTACCGCCGCCGCCAGGCTGCCGGCAAACCCGCTGCATTTCGCCACTTCCACTTGCAGTTGCCTATCGCCATCGACTTTCTCGACGCTGCTCGCGGTCGACCAAGCTCCGCTCGGTTGGGGAATCTGCCGTACTGAGGGTTTTTTCTCATGGACGACATCGTAACTAATTTAATGAGATATTATCTCATCTCTCATCCCAGTTCATTTGCCTCCTTTAATCTCCCGGCGGAAATCATCGTGAATTCATTTTTATTCGAGCTGATTTGAGGGTTTTCTTTCATTCATAGAGTGTATAGTGCACCGACACACCAGGACCTTGCGACCTACGCCAGAGATTCCATCTCACAGTACCAGATGACTTGAGCATGTGCACGGTATGTTCAATCTCACCCTAAATCGGTTGGCATGGCCTACTTTCCCGAAGATATTCTAAATATTGCTACATTTGGATAAAAGGTGCCACATGCACCATGTACGTCAAAGGGGATTCCCCCCCTCTTCTTTCTATATTAGGCAAATTAATGATGTATTGTTCTTTCGATTACTCTCATATTTCCATGACATCATGTTTACCCTATCTATTTAATTATAGATTTTTGTCCTTCGATTTCAACTGTTGTACAGTTCTTTCAATTTGGACCCATATTTGCATGTTACCATATTTTCTTTAACAATCCTACCATTTTCTGCTACACATCCCTTGCTATGCAACAGATTATGTAATGCACAAATTTTCCCTTTACATAGATCAAGGCTGCACGGATGTCATACTGCACACAAACCATGGATTTACAATCGTTGCTACTGTAAGATTTGATGAACGTGGTGACTCCTATTTTGGCGCTGGCTTTTGGAAAGATATTTCTAAGTTTTATGTACTGAAAGCTGGCACTAAAATTGGACTGCACATAAAAGGGCATGGTCATGAGATATATGCTAACTTGCCCGACAAAGTCACCCGTCCTGACTTTGTTCGAAGTAAGTTTTCTTTTCAACTATCTGCATGTTGACTTACCCAGCAATGTTAAACGAATTGTGTAGTATTTAAGCAACCAATTGTTATTCCCTTTTCTTACTATATTCCTACCTAATAACTTCTAATTACCGATGCACTTTTCTATTGCCCTGTTTTAACTAAATATTCCATGTACTCCCATTTCTATCAGAAAGCACGTTGACAAGCAGACTCCAGAGGTGGAGAACGGGGCTGCCAACAAGTGGAGGCGGGGCGAGCTAGAACCGCAAGCCACTCCAGCAGGCATAGACTTCATCAGCAGCCTTCCCAATGATATGTTGACAGTCATCATCTCCCTCCTCCCAATCAAATGTGGGTTGCGGATAATCGTCCTTTACTGGCGGTGGTGCCCCCTATGGAACTTCACCCCTCTCAACCTCATCGACACCCACGAGCTCTGCCATGGCTATCGCAAAAGCTTGGATGCGTTCTCCAAGATCCTCGGCAGTCACCCTGGCCCAACCAGAGGCCTTAGAATGGGCATGTTCCATTCCAACGGCAGGGACTGAGGCAAGCTTGACGACTGGTTTGGATCCCCCGCCCTAGATCAGCTCGAGGAGCTCACTTTTGAAGATGGGCATATGCGCCCGGTGCCAACGTCCGCGCTCCGCCTTGCGCCCACGCTGCGGGTCGCCAAATTCAGGAACTGCCATCCCCCCTAATGACGCACTCGCTCTTATTCTACCACGACTAAAGCACCTCAAGCTCGTCGTCATCTGCCTCTCAAACGGTGACATGGAGCGCCTGCTCCGTGGTTGTACTGCACTCGAGTACCTTTGTCTACAGGCGATCAATGGGTTGAGTACATTCCACATCACCTCCATGACTCTCCGGACTACTTATGTGTGTTGCTCGCTCGGCAGGAAGACATCACAAGATGTGTACCACGGTATGGTCATTGAGGACACACCTGCACTTGGGAGTGATCAAGTAGGTCCAATAAGAATCAATTTCATTTCTGCGCCGATATTGACTGTGTTGGGCTACTCGTCTGACAAATACTCTGAACTTGTTATTGGATCCACACCCGTTCACGTACAACAGCCGCCTTCTACCTCTCCTTCCACAAATTAACATTATTTCTAATTTTGAAGATGTTTGTTCGTCTGTCATTCAGAAAATGATTCCGACAAGACTGACCGCGAAACTGCGCATAGTGAAGGTCTTATATCGGCCCCAACCTGGAGCAAGTTGTCACTTTCCTGAGATGCTTTCTGTGCCTGGAGAAGCTATATATCAAGGTGATGGTCCTTTCCTGTTAAATGTTAACCATAAGGGAGTTCAATTTGTGACACCTTTTTCCAAGTTTACAATGAAAATGTACTATGATTTTTGAAGGATTCTTTTGGAGGATTTCAGTACATACATGTCTCCTTTTCCAAGTTTACAATGACAATGCTTGATCCATATGGTTACAATCCATATGCATTTCTCCTTTGGATTCATCTGTACTAGTTTTCTTAGGGAACTTTTCATCCACTCCAAGATCTTGTGAAGATGGAAGATGGCATGTTAATGCCCATGTTAATCATGTCAGATCGAAGATGGCATGTTAGTGCATTTTACAAATCCTGCAAACCAAATAGGCCTGCAGTAGTGTTCAAAACTAGATCTAGGCACTAACAATTTTCTTATTTTGCAGATAAGATTAGGCCGAATGGTGGATAATGTGATACAATATAACAATCACGTCGAATGCCTAGATCTGCATCTCTCAGAAATTACTTTGAACTCCTACCGACGGACCTTACTGGAGATTATATTCGCTAGGTTCTTTGTTGCCAGAGCAAGGGTGCTGAAGGTAATGAGGTTTGCCGTGCATTTATTTCAGAAAAATGAATGGTTTGTTTATCAGCGCCGGCGCATGCGGCAGAATGGAATAGGCTCCAAAAATGCTGAATATCATTTTGGAACTTCAAATGATAGAGTATTCGGAACTCATCATGTCAACCCCATACATCACTTCTCAGTGGCTAACCCCTTTGCAAAAGTTGTGAGGTTTTGAAGCCAGACTTAGAAGTGGTAATATTAGTTTGAACCTCTCAGATATCCATGTTCAGCGGATCAGCCTGAGCGTTTGCAGCTGATGAGCTGAATTTCATTTCAAATATCAGTTTGAACCTTGTAATCTTCGAATTTGAGTCATGTAACTCTAGAATTTGAACCTTGTAATATTTCGAGCCTTTGTAGTACAATCATTGAAATGGCATCATATGAGACTCGTATATTGGTAGCACTATTTTGACCTTAATATGCAATGGTCTTAGATTTGATTTTTTTTTAACCATTCTCGAATCTGTTTACCTTGTCAATCTCACAGCACACGATCTGTATAACTAACTCGACTATGATCTTGGACATTATTGCACACAGTTGGTTTCTTCCACCGTGTGCCCTATAGAGCGCAGAATTAATTATCGCACTCGAGTGTCCATCATCACCCTTCTGTGAAACTTTGACCGCATCGCCCATGGGTAAACTTACGACTCAAGTCATTCCACACACTTCATTTTTACAAAGCTTTTCGTCAATAAACGCCCACGATTTGTCCCTCTTCTAGCCGACGCGTGGCAAACCAAGCCGGGCATGAAGCTTGCGCGGTAAACTGCTCAGTAGCGCGGGAACAAGCTCACCGACGATACATTTGGCACCTCTTCGATCCCACACGTGGTCAAACTACGGTGTGGTGTTGTCAAGCATGCACTGGAATCCTCCGCTATGAACGCCGTGACAAGACGTGACGATTATAAGCCGGTTGGCCCCCATTTGTTACAGCGGCTATTTATCCCTTGTGTCACTTCAACCTTTCGATCACGCCCCACCATTGCAAGAAGCACACCCACCACGGCAAATTCTTAGATAGTATCCTGCGCGGCTCCAATGGCGCTCCGAGCGGCTGCCGACGACGAGCAGCAGTTCTGTCACGCCCAATATGCGACCCTATCCAAAAGGAACTCGAAGGTCCCACCAAGGATAGACCCGCATATTGGAACGCTTTTGCAAGGTGGATATCATTACATCAACATTACATAATAGATGGGGATACATACAAAAGGCATACAATGCCACATGAATACAACATCACAATACACCCGAGCATTATCCGACTACGGATGAAACACAAACAGAAACTCAAACGACATCCACCCTGCTAGCCCAGGCTGCCGACCTGGAACCTATCCACTGATCGAAGAAGAAGCAGAAGAAGAACTCAACGCACGCAAGCATCGCTCTCGCGTCATGAACATCGGATAAACCTGTACCTGCAACTATTGTTGTAGTAATCTGTGAGCCACGAGGACTCAGCAATCCCATTACCATGGGTATCAAGACTAGCAAAGCTTAATGGGAAAGGAAGGGGGTAAAGTGGTGAGGTTGCAGCAGCGACTAAGCATATATGGTGGCTAACATACGCAAATAAGAGCGAGAAGAGAGCAAAGGAACGGTCGTCAACTAGTAATGATCAAGAAGTGATCATGAACTCCTACTTACGTCAAACATAACCCAAAGACCGTGTTCACTTCCCGGACTCCGCCGAGAAGAGACCATCACGGCTACACACGCGGTTGATGTGTTTTAATTCGGATCTGGTGTCAAGTTATCTACAACTGGACATTAACAAATTCCCATCTGCCACATAACCGCGGGCACGGCTCTCGAAAGTTTAAAACCCTAGAGGGGTGTCCCAACTTAGCCCATGATAAGCTCTCGCGATCAACGAAGGAATAGACCTTCTCCCAGGAAGACCCGATCAGTCTCGGAATCCCGGTTTACAAGACATTTCGACAATGGTAAAACAAGACCAGCAAAACCATCCGATGCGCCGACATCCCGATAGGAGCTGCACATATCTCGTTCTCGTGGCAACACCGGATAAGCTAAGCGTCTGTGTACCGCGCGAATCCAAGTTGCCAAGGAATGGTCCCGCACGGTGCTCTAGTTTGGACCAACACTTAGACAAGCATTGGCCCGGGGGCTATGATAAAGATGACCCTTGGGTTAATTACTTCCAAGGGAAAAGTAGGTGATGGTGAGGCAAATGGTAAAAACCAAGGTTGGGCCTTGCTGGAGGAGTTTTATTCAAAGCGAACTGTCAGGGGGGTCCCATAAATTACCCGACCGTGTAAGGAACGCAAAATCCGGCAACATAATACCGGTATGACGGAAACTAGGGCGGCAAGAGTGGAACAAAACACCAGGCATAAGGCCGAGCCTTCCACCCTTTACCAAGTATATAGATGCATTAATAATATAAGAGATATTGTGATATCCCCACAAAATCCTGTCCACCATGGAGCAATCTTCAACTTCACCTGCAACTAGCAACGCATAAGAGGGGCTGAGCAAAGCGGGAACATAGCCAAACAACGGTTCGCTGGGAAGGGTGTCAAAGGTTAGAGGTTCATGGCAATTTGGGAGGCTTGAAGAGCAAATGATAGGTAGCGCAGCAAAGCGATAGAACAAAGCAACTAGCATAGCAATGATAGTAGTGAGATCCAGGGTAGCGGTCATCTTGCTTGAAATCCCACAAGGAAGAAGAACGAGTCCATGAAGAAGATGAAGCCACGAAGACGAACCAAGCATAGAAGAACGAATCCTCACGATCGCAATGAAACAGGAACTAACAAGAAGAAGCACACAACATGGTAAACACACCACACATGAACAAGCATGATGCATGACAAAGCTACATGAAGCTACTCATGGCAAGAGATGATGCAAACAAGAACAACACATCAAGGCAAGTTTAAATGAGGCCGGGAACAACATATAACAATTCCGGTAAGTCCTCATATGCAAAGTTCGAAATTGGTCCAGATCTGAATAAACCTTATGTTCAAGTTGTTAAACAGCAAGTTAAGATGCACCATGATGATCTACACGAGATTCTAGTCAAGTTACATATAAAGTTCATTAGATTCGGAGCTACGGGCTACAAGATATGAGCAAAACAAGTTAAACATGGCATTGATGCAAAATGCATACAAACATCAAGCAAACACCTCAAAACAAGGATGCAACATGATAATATGGAACTACATGCAAAATCAAGCAAGTTTCATATAGAGCACACTCAAAACGGAGCAACGGTTCAACACATACACTCTATACGTCATAACAACAATCATCCATAAAGAACTAGGCATATTGCAAGCATCAAAACAATATGCTACAGCACCTCAATATGAAAACAAAAGGCATGGGCATGAAGTACAGGTAAAGCATAACAAAAGATGAACACTGAGCTATCTCCAGAAATCACTAGAACATGCTCCAAAACACATGGTAAGATGGCAAATAATAACAGTTTCAGACTTTGCAGAAAATAACATCAGGTTGCAATGTTTAGAGCTATCAAACAACATGTTACAGGAACTTATCATGGCAAACAAAGGCATGGCATGAATCTAATAATTGCATAGATCAAAAGTCCCTTACTGACCATGAGCCAAAAAGGCACAGAAAATATGATGGCACCCATGTAAACATGGCAAGTTATATTACAGATTCATACATGGCAGGAACAACAATAAGTAGGCATGTTGGTGAGCTTGAACCACTCACCACAGAGCAATACATGGCATGGCAAGGCAACCAACAGTAATAAGACATGTTTGTGAAGCTATACATGGCAAGAGCAAGGTCATAGGGTACATCGATCACTAGAAAACCACATAGCCAAAACTGAACTTCACGTTAACAGGTTGATAGCAACATCAATTAGCAACTTTGGAGCAAGATATGAACATGCTACAGCAGGCTATAATTGAAACCAAGGGCATGAATGGATAGAGCAAGACATGTATAACAACTCATCCTTAGTGAACATCTCCAGAATAATGCACGAAATGACTTGTAGAAGCAGGTTAACATAGCAACAAAATATAACAGAATCTGTCAGGAAAACAGCAACAGCAAGTACCCTACTTAGCAAGCTTGATAAACTCAACACACAACTCAAAAAAATACATGGATGGCAGCCCTGGAAAGATGGCATGGCATAGATCAAAACACATGTAGAGCTCATACTCATAGGATGCACACATCAATCATGGCAAAAATGACAAATGAGCAAGTTATAACAGTTTCAGCAGATTAACATCAAGATGCACTCTTCCAACAGCATTTCGGGCATCAAGCTGAGCTCAAATGAAAATGATGCAATGGAATGAAATAAAGTACTCGTCAAGGCGAACAATTTGACATATTACACGCACGAAACGGAGCTACGGATGCAGAGATACAATGCGATGAACATGGCATGATTATGTCAGGGATTCGGGGACTTAGTGGAATTATACCCTCGCGAAAAATGGGACGGGGAAGATCCGGGACGGAGGGATCCGGGCGCGGAGAGGCCGTTTGGATCGGGGGAGTGGTGGATCTCGTCCCACTCCTCGGATCGGATCTGGCCGGAGCTCCGGTGCGCTCTTGAACTCCGGCGAGGCGCGTTCCCGGCGAGGGCGCGGTGCATGGCAGATGGGGGGCGCCGCCGAGAGGCGGCGCATGGCAGCGGTGGCGCTAAGGCAGGAGGCGTGGGCGCGGGCGAAGGGTGCGGACGGTGAGGTGGCGAAGAGCGGCGGAGGCGGCGGCGCCGTGGTGACGAGCGAGGAGGCTGGGCTGGAGCTCGATGGCGGCGCGGGCGAGGCGCAGCTCGGCGGCGGCGCGGGCTGCCGGGGCGGGTTTCGCTGGCTCGGGCGGGCGGGCGGCGATGTGGGCGCGGGACGCCACGTGGCGTGCTTTCAGATTCGCGGGAGGCGGCGGACATGTCCGGTGGCGGGGGGATTTTGTCCGGCGGCGCGGAGGGGAAATGATCTAGGGTTTGGACCCGGAATTTGGACGGGGAGGACCTATTTATAGGTAGAGGGAGCTAGAAGTGTCCAAATGAGGAGCGATTTTCGGCCACGCGATCGTGATCGAACGACCGAGAGCATGGAGGGGAGTTTGCTGGGTTTTAGGCCACTTTTGAAGGGGTGTTGGGCTGCACACAAAAGAGGCTTTTGCGGTTGCCCGGTTAACCGTTGGAGTATCAAACGACCTCCAAATGGCACGAAACTTGACAGGCGGACTACCGGTGCTATACCAAGGCCGCTTGGAAAACCTCGGGCCATTCCGAGAAAGTTTGACACCCACACAAGAGAAGAGGTCAAAAGGGACCGCCGGATGACATAGGAGTGCCGGATTGCAAAACGGACAACGGGGAAAATGCTCGGATGCATGAGACAAACACGTATGCGAATGCAATGCACATGATGACATGATATGAAATGCATATGATGACATGACAAAGTGCAACACGCAGGCAAATGACATGGCAACGATAGCGAATAACTGGCGAACACATGGCGCAACGAATCCGGCCTTACAACACTCCTCCACTAACAAGAGATCTCGTCCCAAGATCTTAGGACCAAGACGGAAGGGAAAAGGGATGAGGTGAAACAAGAACTCAAGAGAAGAAGCAAAGAATCGAGAGCACTCGAGAAGAAGAGATGAACAAGGAGAATGACGAGAATCGAAAGCTCACGGAATCAGATATACTAAGAAACCACTCGTTCTAACCGGAGTGGTTAGAATGAGAAAAGAAACGGATAAGATTGAAAGGATTTAGGCAGCACTTCGGCTGAGACATGGGGGAATAGAACACGAGCTTCACAAGATGGGATGACACTTGACGAGATGAACAACACAAAACCTCCGGAAGAATTGAAAGACTTGAATGAAAATAACTAAGAAGAAAATGACAACTTGTGCCACGAATGAAATTGAAAGCATCTTTAGAAGAAAGGATTGAACGGAGTTGTTGAGAAAATCAACAACGAAAAGAATAAGCTTGTTGTGGACTTATGGATAACATCTCAAAATTACGAGGTGATAACCGACCACAAACGGAAATGATTGGATAGCTGAGAAGAACGAAGAAATGCAAAACTCCACTTCAAAAGAATACCGAGAATTAATTGCACTTCGAGACGCGAGAAAGAAAGCTTCCTGAACTCCACCAAACGAACCTTGATGAACACTTGAAAGAATGAATTACCAGGAAGAATTAGAAGAACAAATATGCTTGAGGGAATTTAGATGCAAAAGAACAAAGAGATCGCGAACTGATTGAAGAATACTTGAACGAAGCACCGGGATAAATAGAGAACGATAACTGGAATGATGGCCTCCGGTGAAAAGAAACAGAAATCAACTCCTGAAATACTCCGAATGGGTAAGCAAAGGAATATCTGACAAATGGAATAATTCGAGAGGATAGCATGAAGCTAGCACCACGAATCTCCAAGAGAATGGGCAAAATTTAGAGGGAAAAACTCTTCTTCGTTCTTCAAACGACGACGAGAAACACCACCAAAATTACTGAGGTACTCCGGGAGGATGAAGAAAATGAAGAGGTTGAGCCAACAATGAAAAGAATTTGAAAGCGATCTCGGAGAAGGCATGTGACTGATGGAATCCATTCTTACGTCACACTTGAAAAGAATTGAGAACAGCTCCGGAATAATTAGAAGAGTCAGGTAAGATCCTGGGAAAAACCTATGGGTTAGGGCCCACTGAAGAGAAAAACACCATTGGAAAGAGATGTTGAATAGATAGATGATGCACCGGAATAATTGAAATATTTGAATGAGGTGACAACCTCGAATTAATTCGAACACAGACGAATCTCTGAGATGTCTTCCGAACTCCGAAAGGATAAACTGGCGAGAGTTGAACAAGCAAGGGGAAAACATTTGAGCCGAGGAAAAAGAATACGATCGACAACGAATAACTTGAATTGAAACCACCGGAGAAGAAAAAGAGTTGAAAAATGACAAACAAGACGAGAATTCACCGGTTGAAATAATTGGGGGAAGACTGAAGAGGCTCCACACGAATGAAATAGATGGTCGAGAGAGAGTCAGACTCCGGGAAGAAAAAGGGTGGGAGGGCGGGAAAAACAAAGGCAACTTTGGAAAGGGTAATCGACGAATATCTTGAAGAGAAAACACCGGTTGCAATAATTGAGGAAAGAAGGCAAAGACTTCGCACGAGTAGGATGGATACTCGATTAAGGACTCCGGCTCCGAGAAGGAAAGGGCGGGCGGGTGAAAAAAACAACAACTGAGGATTGAACTTGGCAAAGATGAAGAGGCTCGAGTCAACTTGACGAGAGATGCACCGGATCAAAAGAGCTGAGAACCAACGACCGAAAACCAACTGCGTGATCCTAAAGAAAAATTTGAAAGGGATGAGAAGTAATTCAAAACACCTACGTCAAGATTCCTCACCAGAGCGACGAAGGGGCTGAGGAGTAAAAGAATTCCTACTCTCCGATATAACTAGACTCCGAAAACAGTTTTCTTCTAGACTCAACAACGGCCAAACTACACAATCAATCAAGGGGGGCTCCTAGGGTCGGTCGAGGCTCTGATACCAACTTGTCACGCCCAATATGCGACCCTATCCAAAAGGAACTCGAAGGTCCCACCAAGGATAGACCCGCATATTGGAATGCTTTTGCAAGGTGGATATCATTACATCAACATTACATAATAGATGCGGATACATACAAAAGGCATACAATGCCACATGAATACAACATCACAATACACCAGAGCATCATCCGACTACGGATGAAACACAAATAGAAACTCAAACGACATCCACCCTGCTAGCCCAGGCTGCCGACCTGGAACCTATCCCCTGATCGAAGAAGAAGCAGAAGAAGAACTCAACGCACGCAAGCATCGCTCTCGCATCATGAACGTCGGATAAACCTGTACCTGCAACTGTTGTTGTAGTAATCTGTGAGCCACGAGGACTCAGCAATCCCATTACCATGGGTATCAAGACTAGCAAAGCTTAATGGGAAAGGAAGGGGGTAAAGTGGTGAGGTTGCAGCAGCGACTAAGCATATATGGTGGCTAACATACGCAAATAAGAGCGAGAAGAGAGCAAAGGAACGGTCGTCAACTAGTAATGATCAAGAAGTGATCCTGAACTCCTACTTACGTCAAACATAACCCAAAGACCGTGTTCACTTCCCGGACTCCGCCGAGAAGAGACCATCACGGCTACACACGCGGTTGATGCGTTTTAATTCGGATCTGGTGTCAAGTTATCTACAACCGGACATTAACAAATTCCCATCTACCACATAACCGCGGGCATGGCTCTCGAAAGTTTAAAACCCTGCAGGGCTGTCCCAACTTAGCCCATGATAAGCTCTCGCGATCAACGAAGGAATAGACCTTCTCCCAGGAAGACCCGATCAGTCTCGGAATCCCGGTTTACAAGACATTTCGACAATGGTAAAACAAGACCAGCAAAACCGCCCGATGCACCGACATCCCGATAGGAGCTGCAGATATCTCGTTCTCAGGGCAACACCGGATAAGCTAAGCGTACAGGTACCGACGAAACCAAGTTGCCAAGGAATGGTCCCGCACGGTGCTCTAGTTTGGACCAACACTTAGACAAGCATTGGCCCGAGGGGGCTATAATAAAGATGACCCTTGGGTTAATTACTCCCAGGGGAAAAGTAGGTGATGGTGAGGCAAATGGTAAAACCAAGGTTGGGCCTTGCTGGAGGAGTTTTATTCAAAGTGAACTGTCAGGGGGGTCCCATAAATCACCCGGGAACATAATACCGGTATGACGGAAACTAGGGCGGCAAGAGTGGAACAAAACACCAGGCATAAGGCCGAGCCTTCCACCGTTTACCAAGTATATAGATGCATTAATAATATAAGAGATATTGTGATATCCCCACAAAACCCTGTCCACCATGGAGCAATCTTCAACTTCACCTGCAACTAGCAACACATAAGAGGGGCTGAGCAAAGCGGGAACATAGCCAAACAACGGTTCGCTGGGAAGGGTGTCAAAGGTTAGAGGTTCATGGCAATTTGGGAGGCTTGAAGAGCAAATGATAGGTAGCGCAGCAAAGCGATAGAACGAAGCAACTAGCATAGCAATGATAGTAGTGAGATCCAGGGTAGCAGTCATCTTGCCTGAAATCCCACAAGGAAGAAGAACGAGTCCATGAAGAAGATGAAGCCTCGAAGACGAACCAAGCGTAGACGAACGAATCCTCATGATCGCAACGAAACAGGAACTAACAAGAAGAAGCACACAACATGGTAAACACACCACACATGAATAAGGCATGATGCACAACAAGCATGATGCATGACAAAGCTACATGAAGCTACTCATGGCAAGAGATGATGCAAACAAGAACAACACATCAAGGCAAGTTTAAATGAGGCCGGGAACAACATATAACAATTCCGGTAAGTCCTCATATGCAAATTTCGAAATTGGTCCAGATCTGAATAAACCTTATGTTCAAGTTGTTAAACAGCAAGTTAAGATGCACCACGATGATCTACACGAGATTCTAGTCAAGTTACATATAAAGTTCATTAGATTCGGAGCTACGGGCTACAAGATATGAGCAAAACAAGTTAAACATGGCATTGATGCAAAATGCATACAAACATCAAGCAAACACCTCAAAACAAGGATGCAACATGATAGTATGGAACTACATGCAAAATCAAGCAAGTTTCATATAGAGCACACTCAAAACGGAGCAACGGTTCAACACATACACTCTATACGTCATAACAACAATGTGTCCATAACAGCAACTAGGCATATTGCAAGCATCAAAACAATATGCTACAGCACCTCAATATGAAAACAAAAGGCATGGGCATGAAGTACAGGTAAAGCATAACAAAAGATGAACACTGAGCTATCTCCAGAAATCACTAGAACATGCTCCAAAACACATGGTAAGATGGCAAATAATAACAGTTTCAGACTTTGCAGAAAATAACATCAGGTTGCAATGTTTAGAGCTATCAAACAACATGGTACAGGAACTTATCATGGCAAACAAAGGCATGGCATGAATCTAATAATTGCATAGATCAAAAGTCCCTTACTGACCATGAGCCAAAAAGGCACAGAAAATATGATGGCACCCATGTAAACATGGCAAGTTATATTACAGATTCATACATGGCAGGAACAACAATAAGCTCACCACAGAGCAATACATGGCATGGCAAGGCAACCAACAGTAATAAGACATGTTTGTGAAGCTATACATGGCAAGATCAAGGTCATAGGGTACATGGATCACTAGAAAACCACATGGCCAAAACTGAACTTCACGTTAACAGGTTGATAGCAACATCATTTAGCAACTTTGGAGCAAGATATGAACATGCTACAGCAGGCTATAATTGCAACCAAGGGCATGAATGGATAGAGCAAGACATGTATAACAACTCATCCTTAGTGAACATCTCCAGAATAATGCACCAAATGACTTGTAGCAGCAGGTTAACATAGCAACAAAATATAACAGAATCTGTCAGGAAAACAGCAACAACAAGTACCCTACTTAGCAAGCTTGATGCACTCAACACACAACTCACACAAATACATGGATCGCACCCCTGGAAAGATGGCATGGCATAGATCAAAACACATGTAGAGCTCATACTCATAGGATGCACACATCAATCATGGCAAAAATGACAAATGAGCAAGTTATAACAGTTTCAGCAGATTAACATCAACATGCACTCTTCCAACAGCATTTCGGGCATCAAGGTGAGCTCAAATGAAAATGATGCATTGGAATGAAATGAACTACTCGTCGAGGCGAACAATTTGACATATTACACGCACGAAACGGAGCTACGGACGCAGAGATACAATGCGATGAACATGGCATGATTATGTCAGGGATTCAGGGACTTAGTGGAATTATACCCTCGCGAAAAATGGGACGGGGAAGATCCGGGACGGAGGGATCCGGGCGCGGGGAGGCCGTTTGGATCGGGGGAGTGGTGGATCTCGTCCCACTGCCCGGATCGGATCTGGCCGGAGCTCCGGTGTGCTCTTGAACTCCGGCGAGGCGCGTTCTCCGGCGAGGGGCGGTGCCGGCGCGGTGACAGCGGGGCGGCACCGGCGAGAGGCGGCGCATGGCGGCGGTGGCGCTAAGCAGGAGGCGTGGAGGCGCGGGCGGCACAAAGGCGGACGGTGAGGCGCGAAGAGCGGCGGAGGCGGCGGCGCCAGCGAAGCTCGATCGCGCGGCGGTGACGAGAGCGAGGCAGCGGGCTGGAGCTCGATGGCGGCGCGGGCGAGGCGTAGCCTCGGCGGCGGCGCAGCCGGCCCGGCGGGCTCCTTCTGGCCTGGGCAGGCTAACGGTGATGTGGGCAGGGACGCCATGTGGCGCTTCAGATTCGCAATGGAGGCGGCGGACATGTCCGGCGGCGGGGGAATTTTGTTCGGCGGCGCGGAGGGGAAATGATCTAGGGTTTGGACCCGGAATTTGGACGGGGAGGACCTATTTATAGGTAGAGGGAGCTAGGAGTGTCCAAATGAGGAGCGGTTTTTGGCCACGCGATCGTGATCTAACGACCGAGAGCATGGAGGGGAATTTGCTGGGTTTTGGGCCACTTTGGAAGGGGTGTTGGGCTGCACACAAAAGACGCTTTTGCGGTTGCCCGGTTAACCGTTGGAGTATCAAACGACCTCCAAATGGCACGAAACTTGACAGGCGGACTACCGGTGCTATACCAAGGCCGCTTGGCAAACCTCGGGCCATTCCGAGAACATTTAATACCCGCACAAGAGAAGAGGTCAAAAGGGACCACCGGATGACATAGGAGTGCCGTATTGCAAAACGGACAACGGGGAAAATGCTCGGATGCATGAGACGAACACGTATGCGAATGCAATGCACATGATGACATGATATGAAATGCATATGATGACATGGCAAAGTGCAACACGCAAGCAAATGACATGGCAACGACAGCGAATAACTGGCGGACACCTGGCGCAACGAATCCGGAGCGTTACAAGTTCACCATGCATGCCGTGGTGGACACCCACCGAAGGTTCACGGAGATCTCGGTGGTGTACACCAACAACCCAGTTTGGGTGGAGCACTCCATCCACACCATGGAGTTGTTGCTTGTCGAGGAGAAGTACAAGGTGGTCGGGTTCGACCTCGAGTACACCCGCACTTGTGCCGAGTCTCGTCCCAAGGTCGCCGTCGCCCATATGTGCATGCGTAACCACGTCCTCGTCTACCACTACTATTGTCCACAAGGCCTTGTGAGCGTTTCGACAGGTTTGTCAATAGCCCCCACTACATGTTCGCTATGATGGACATCACCAACGATGTCAAGGTGCTCAAGAATTCGGGCATCGCCTGCCAGAATCTTGTCGAAATCCAGGGCCATTACAAGATCTGGGGCAACAAGGAGCATGAGAAGGACTCACTGGTTCACCTCACCGAGGTCATCATCGACCCCTACTACAGAGACATGAAGGATTCCTTCAACAAGGACAAGCATGCCTGACACTCGGCCTGGATGGAGAAACTCGACAAAGCTCACGTCGTGTATGCGGCCAAGGAGGCGTACACGTGCTACGACATGTACAGGAGGATCGTTGACATGAGGAAGTGCCTCCTTCCCCAAAACGGCCAGGGATCCAGCCGGAAGCAGAGCAATGGCAAGCATCGTCGCAACAAGAAGTAGATGATTAGATCCTCGTTTCTCCTAGTTTAGTATGCATGTAATTTCTTACTTTGGTGTGTGAAAATGTTATGTGTGTAGTCACTTGTGTAATTGTATGCTTAATTTGGTTATGCAATGTTGTCTTTTTAAGTATATATGATGATGCTCTGTAGACAGAGCAAATCACATCGCACATGGACTAAACAAGGGAACCCGTCGGTGATGATTTCATCAATCACTGACAATTGTATACCAGCAATCATTTGCTCATAACACACACGGCTTGTTAACAAGAATCGTCTGTGTTGTTATCGATCTTCCCACACATTTATGATTACAGACCAATTTGACGTGTATCACACCATTTCTGTTCTCTTGGCTCAACGCAAACAGTTCATCTGAGTGAACTGTATGCCGTATATCGCACACACCTTCATGTGGCTGCCCGGTTCTGTTGTTCCGCCTCATCACAAACAGTTCATCTGAGTGAACCGTATGCTCTACATCGCACATGCCTTCATCTGGCAGCCCGTTTCTTTTGTTCCTCATCATCGCAAATAGTTAATTGGACTGAACCGTATGCCCTGAATCGCACACGCAACAAAAATCTGAACCGTGTTTTATGAATCCGTCATTGCAAACGTTTTGCACATTTTTTGATGTTTTTTACAACACCGTTTGCGATTATTGCATCGCACACAGTTTCTTCGAAGATTCTCTGATCGTAGTGTCACGTTAGCAGCATCCTGCAGTAGTGACATAAACAAACAACGTGTCCCTAGTGAGCCTCGACTAGACTAGCTCGTTGATCAAAGATGGTTAAGGTTTCCTAACCATGGACATGAGTTGTTATTTGATAACGGGATCACATCATTAGGAGAATGATGTGATGGACAAGACCCACCCATTAGCTTAGCATAATGATCGTTCAATTTATTGCTATTGCTTTCTTCATGTCAAATATTTATTCCTTTGACTATGAGATTATGCAACTCCCAGATACCGGAAGAATACCTTGTGTGCTACCTAGGTGATCATAAAGATGCTCTATAGGTATCTCTGAAGGTGTTTGTTGAGTTGGCATAGATCGAGATTAGGATTTGTCACTCCGAGTATCGTAGAGGTATCTCTGGGCCCTCTCGGTAATACACATTATAAGCTTGCAAGCAAATGACGAGTTAGTCGTGAGGTGATGTATTATGGAACGAGTAAAGAGACTAACCGGCAACGATATTGAACTAGGTATGAAGATATCGACGATCGAATCTCGGGCAAGTAACATGCCGATGGACAAAGGGAATTACATATGTTGTCATAACAATTCGACACATAAAGATCTTCATGGAATATGTAGGAGCCAATTTGAGCATCCAATATGTGTTATTGGTTATTGACCGGAGAGGTGTCTTGGTCATGTCTACATAGTTCTCGAACTCGTAGGGTCCACACGCTTAATGTTCGATGATGATAATATTATATGAGTTATGTGATTTGGTGACCGAATGTTGTTTGGAGTCCCAGATGAGATCACGGACATGACGAGGAGTCTTGAAATGGTCGAGAGGTAAAGATTGATATAGGACGATGGTATTTGGACACCGGAAGTGTTCGAGAGGGTACCGGGTACATATTGGGTAACTGGAAGGGGTTACGGTCACCCCCAGCAAAAGATATGGGCCTTATGGGCCAAGAGGGGAAACACACCAGCCACAACGGGCTGGTGCGACCCCCATATGGGCCGGCTAAGGTGGAGAAGGAAAGGGGAAGGAGGAAAGGAAAGAAAGGGAATAGGATTCCCCCTTCCTTCCCCCTCCCCCCTCTTTCCTTTCCCCTTCGATATATATGGTTGGCGGGCGCGCGGCTTGGGAGGAGCCCAAGTAGGATTCGGTCCTACTTGGGGCGCCACCTGGCCTCTCCCCTCCCCTCCCACCTATATATATATATGTGGGGGGGCTAGCACACACCAGACAATTGCCTAGCCCTGTGCGGCGCCCCCTCCACCATTTACTCCCCCGGTCATATTTTTGTAGTGCTTAGGCGAAGCCCTATGGATATCACTTCACCATCACTGTTACCATGTCGTCATGCTGACGGAAAATCATCTACTACCTCGACGTCTTGCTGGATCAAGAAGGCAAGGGACGTCACCGAGCTGAACGTGTGCAGAACTCAGAGGTACCGTACGTTCGGTACTAGATTGGTGGATCGCGAAGAAAGTTCGACTACATCTACCGCGTTGTGAAACACTTCCGCTTATGGTCTATCAGGGTACGTAGACACACTCTCCCCCTTGTTCCTATGCATCTCCATGTATAGATCATTGCGTGTGCATAGATGTTTTTTTGTTTTTCCATGCAATGATTCCCAATAGTGGTATCAGAGTCAGGTCTATGCGTAGATGATATGTACGAGTAGAACACAAAGAAGTTGTGGTTAGTGATAGTCATACTTCTTACCACCAATGTCTTATTCTGATTGGCTGGTATTGTGGGATGAAGCGGCCCGAACCAACCTTACATGTCCACGCACATGAGACCAGTTCCACCGACTGAGATGCAACTAGTTTTGCATAAAGGTGGTTGGCGGGTGTATGTTTCTCCTACTTTAGTTGAATCGAATTTGACTATGGCCGGTCCTTGAAGAAGGTTAAAACAACAAACTTGACAAAACGTCATTGTGGTTTTATGCATAGGTAAGAATGGTTCTTGCTAGAAGCCCGTAGCAGCCACGTAAAACTTGCAACAACAAAGTAGAGGACGCCTAGCTTGTTTTTGCAGGGTATGTTGTGATGTGATATGGTCAAGACATGATGATCATGTTTTGTAAGATATCTGGCAACTGGTAGGAGCCGTATGGTTGTCTCTTTATTGTATGAAATGCATACGCCATGTAATTTCTTTACTTTATCGCTATGACTAGCAATAGTTGTAGAAGCAATAGTTGGCAAGACGACCACGACGCTATGATGGACATCAAGATGTCGAGCCGGTGATTATGGAGATCAAAATCACAAAATAATGGCCATATCATGTCACATATTTTGATTGCATGTGATGTTTATCTTTTATGCATCTTATTTTGCTTAGTACATCGGTAGTATTATAAGATGACCCCTTCACTCAATTTCAAGGTATAAGTGTTCTCCATGAGTATGCACCGTTGCAAAAGTTCGCCGTGTTGAGACACCACGTGATGGTCGGGTGTGATAGACTCTACGTTCACATACAATGGGTGCAAGACAGTTTTGCACATGTGGAATACTCGGGTTAAACTTGACGAGCCTAGCATGTACAGACATGGCCTCGGAACACTGGAGACCAAAAGGTCGAATGTGAGTCATATAATAGATATGATCAACATAGAGATGTTCACCATCAATGAATACCCCATCTCACGTGATGATCGGACATTTGTTAGTTGATTTGGATCATGTATCACTTAGATGACTTGAGGGATGTCTATTTAAGTGGGAGTTCTTCGGTAATTTGATTAATTGAACTTAATTTATCATGAAATTTGTCTTATAGTTTTGCATATCTATGTTGTAGATCCATAGCTCACGATGTAGCTCCCCGTTTATTTATGATATGTCCCTAGAGAAAAATAAGTCAAAATATGATAGTAGCAATGATGCGGACTGGGTCCATGATATGAGGATTATCCTCATTGCTCCAAAGAAGAATTATGTCCTTGATGCACCGCTAGTTGAAAGACCTATTGCAGGAGCAGATGCGGATGTTATGAATGTTTGGCAAGCTTGATATGATGACTACTTAATAGTTTAGTGCGACATGCTTTACAGAATAGAAGCGGGACTTCAGAAATGTTTTGAATGCCACGGAGCATATGAGATGTTCCAAGAGCTGAAATCGGTATTTCAGACTATGCCCATGTCGAGAGGTATGCGACCTCTGAAAAGTACTTTGACTACAAGATGGAGGAGAATAGCTCAGCAAGTGAGCATGTTCTCAGAATGTCTTGGTACTACAATCACTTGAATCAAGTGGGAGTTAATCTTCCAGATAAGATAGTGATTGACAAAGTTCTCTAGTCACTATCACCAAGCTACTAGAACTTCGTGATGAACTATAAAATGCAAGGGATGACAAAAACAATTCCCGAGCTCTTCGCAATGCTGAAATCGGTGAAGGTAGAAATCAAGAAAAAGTATCAAGTGTTGATGGTTAAACAAGACCACTAGTTTCAAGAAAAAGGGTAAAGGGAAAGGAAGGGAACTTCAAGAAGAATGGCAATCAAGTTGCACTCCCGGGAAGAAGCCCAAAGCTGGACCCAAGCCTGAAACTGAGTGCTTCTACTGCAAAGGGACTGGTCATTGGAAGTGGAACTACCCCAAATACTTGGCAGATAAGAAGGATAGCAAAGTGAAAAATGGTATATTTGATATACATGTTATTTATGTGTATTTTACTAGTGTTCGTAGTAACCCCTAGGTATTTGATATTGGTTCATTTGCTAAGATTAGTAACTCGAAAAAGGAGTTGTATAGACTAGTTAAAATCAAGGTGACGACGTGTGTTGGAAATGATTCCAAGGTTGATATGATCACCATCGCACACTCCCTCTACCTTCGGAATTAGTGTTGAACCTAAATAAATGTTATTTGGTGTTTGCGTTGAACATGAATATGATTAGATCATGTTTATTGCAATACATTTATTCATTTAAGTTAGAGAATAATTGTTGTTTTGTTTACATGAATAAAACCTTCTATGTTCATACACCCAATGTGAATGGTTTATTGAATCTCGATCGTAGTGATACACATATCCATAATATTGATGCCAAAAGATGCAAAGTTGATAATGATAGGGCAACATACTTGTGGCACTACCGTTTAGGTCATATTGGTGTAAAGCGCATGAAGAAACTCCAGGTAGATGGACTTTTGGAATCACTTGATTATGGATCATTTGATACTTGTGAAGCATGCCTCATGGCAAAGATGACTAAAACTTCATTCTCCGGAACAACGGAGCGAGCTAATGACTTATTGGAAATAATACATACCGATGTATGCGGTCCGATGAGTATTAAAACACGTGGCGGGTATCGTTATTTTCGGACATTCACAGATGATTTGAGCAGATATGGGCATATCTACTTAATGAAACACAAGCCTGAAACATTTGAAAATTTCAAAGAATTTTAGAGTAAAGTGTAGAATCATTGTAACAAGAAAATAAAGTTTCTAAAATCTGATCGCGGTGGCAAATATTTGAGTTACGAGTTTGGCCTTTATATAACACAATGTGCAATAGTTTCGCAACTCACGTCACCTGGAACATCACAGCGTAATGGTGTGTCCGAACGTCGTAATTGTACTTTATTAGATATGGTGCGTTCTATGATGTCTCTTACCGATTTGCCACTATCGTTTTGGAGTTATGCATTAGAGACAGCCGCATTCACATAAGCACCGTCTAAATACGTTGAGATGACAATGTATGAACTATGGTTTGGCAAGAACCTAAGCTTTCATTTCTTAAAGTTTGGGGTTGCGACACTTATGTCAAAAGGCTTCAGCCTGATAAGCTGGAACCCAAATTAGAGAAGTGCATCTTCATAGGATACCCTAAGGAAACAATTAGGTACACCTTATACCACAAATCCGAAGGAAAGATCTTTGTTGCCACGAATGGAACCTTTCTAGAGAAGGAGTTTCTCTCGAAAGAAGTGAGTGGGAGGAAAGTAGAACTTGATGAGGTAATTGTACCTTCTCTCGAATTGTAAAGTAGCACATTAGTGAAATCTATTCCCGTGATGCCTTCACCAACTAGTGAGGAAGCTCATGATGATGATCATGAAACTTGAAATCAAGTTACTACGGAACCTCGTAGGTCAAACAGAGCACGTTATACACTAGAGTGGTATGGTAATCCTGTCCTGGAAGTCATGTTACTAGACCATGACGAACCTACGAACTATGAAGAAGCTATGATGAGCCCAGATTCCAATAGATGGCTTGAGGCCATGAAATCTGAGATAGGATCCATGTATGAGAACAAAGTATGGACTTTGGTGGACTTGCCCAATGATTGGCAAGCCATAGAGAATAAATGGACCTTCAAGAATACTAACGCTGATGGTAATTTATTCTCTATAAGCTCAACTTGTCGCAAAAGGTTTTTGACAAGTTCAAGGGGTTGACTACGATGAGACTTTCTCACCCGTAGAGATCCTCAGATCCGCCCAAATCATGTTAGCAATTGCCACATTTTATGATTGTGAAATCTCGCGAATGGAGTCAAAACTGCATTCCTTAATGGATTTCTTAAAGAAGAGATGTATATGATGCAACCAGAAGGTTTTGTCGATCCTAAAGGTGTTGACAAAGTGTGCAAGCTCCAGCGATCCATCTATGGACTGGTGCAAGCATCTCGGAGTTGGAATATACACTTTGATGAGGTGATCAAAGCATATGGTTTTATACAGACTTACACTGAAGCTTATATTTACAAAAAAAGTGAGTGGGAGCTCTATAGAATTTCTGATATTATATGTGGTTGAAATATTGTTGATTGGAAATTATATAGAATTTCTGGATAACATAAAAGGATACTTGAATAAGAATTTTTTAGTGAAAGACCTCGGTGTAGCTGCTTATATATTGGGCATCAAGATCTATAGAGTTTCATCAAGACGCTTGATAGGACTTTCACAAAGCACATACCTTGATAAAGTTTTGAAGAAGTTCAAAATGGATCAGTCAAAGAAAGGGTTCTTGCCTGTGTGATAAGGTGTGAAGTTGAGTAAGACTCAATAACCAAGCACGACAGAATATGGAGAGAGAATGAAAGTCATTCCCTATGCCTCAGCCATAGGTCCTATAAAGTATGCCATGCTGTGTACTAGACCTGTTGTGTGCCTTGCTATGGGTTTGGCAAGGGGGTACAATAGTGATCCAGGAGTAGATCACTAGACAAAGTCAAAATTATCCTTAGAAGACTAAGTAACTATTTCTCGGTTATGGAGGTGATAAAAAGTTCGTCATAAGAGTTACGTCTATGCAAGCTTTTACACTAATACAGATGACTTTGAGTCTCAATCTGGATACGTATTGAAAGTGGGAGCAATTAGCTAGAGTATCTCCATGCAGAGCATTGTAGACATAGAAATTTGCGAAATACATACGAATCTGAATGTGGCAGACCCGTTGAGTAAACTTCTCTCACAAGCAAAACTTGATCACACCTTAGTACTCTTTGGGTGTTAATCACATGGTGATGTGAACTAGGTTATTGACTCTAGTAAACCCTTTGGGTGTTGGTCACATGGTGATGTGAACTATGGGTGTTCATCACATGAAGATGTGAACTATTGGTGTTAGATAACATGGCGATGTGAACTAGATTATTTAGTCTAGTGCAAGTGGGAGACTGAAGGAAATATGCCCTAGAGGCAATAGTAAAGTTGTTATTCTATATTTTCTTATTCATGATAAAGGTTTATTATTCATGATAGAATTGTAATGATCAGAAACCTTAATACATGTGTGAATACATAAACAAACAACGTGTCTCTAGTGAGCCTCTACTACACTAGATCATTGATCGAAGATGGTTAAGGTTTCCGAACCATGGATGTGAGTTGTCATTTAATAATGGGATCACATCATTAGGAGAATGATGTGATGGATAAGACCCATCCATTAGCTTAGCATAATGATCGTTCAATTTATTGCCATTTCTTTATTCATGTCAAATACGTATTCCTTCGACTATGAGATTATGAAACTCCCGGATACCGAAAGAATACCTTGTGTGCTATCAAACGTCACTACGTAACTGGGTGATCATAAAGATGCTCTATAGGTATCTCCGAAGGTGTTTTTTGAGTTGGCATAGATCGAGATTAGGATTTGTCAGTCCGAGTATCGGAGAGGTATCTCTGGGCCCTCTCGGTAATGTACATCATAAGTTTGCAAGCAAATAACTAAGGAGTTAGTCACGAGGTGATGTATTACGGAACGAGTAAAAAGACTTTCCAGTAATGAGATTGAACTAGGTATGAAGATACCGACGATCGAATCTCGGGCAAGTAACGTACCGATGGACAAAGGGAATTACGTATGTTGTCATAACAGTTCGACTGATAAAGATCTTCGTAGCATATGTAGGAGCCAATATGAGCGTCCAGGTTCCGCTATTGGTTATTGAGCGGAGAGGTTTCTTGGTCATGTCTACATAGTTCTTGAACCCATAGGGTCCGCACGCTTAACGTTCGATGATGATATATAAGTTATGTGATTTGGTGACCGAATGTTGTTCGGAGTATGGATGAGAGATCACAAAAATGACGAGGAGTCTCGAAATGGTCGAGAGGTAAAGATTGATATATAGGACGAGGGTATTCGGACGCCGGAAGTGTTCTAGAGGGTACCAGGTACATACCGGGTCATTGGAAGGGGTTCCGGGCACCCCGGCAAAAGATACGGGCCTTATGGGCCGAGAGGGGAAACGCACCAGCCACAAGGGGCTGGTGCGCCCCCCATATGGGCTGGCCAAGGTGGGGAAGGAAAGGGGAAGGAGGAAAGGAAAGAAAGGGAATAGGATTACCCCTTCCTTCCCCCTCCCCGCTCTTTCCTTCCCCGTCCAATATATATGGCAGGGGCGCGCGCGGCTTGGGAGGAGCCCAAGTAGGATTCGGTCCTACTTGGGGCGCCTCCTGGCCTTTCCCCTCCCCTCCCACCTATATATATATGTGTGGGGGGGGCTAGCACACACCAGACAATTGCCTAGCCCTGTGTGGCGCCCCCTCCACAATTTACTCCCCCGGTCATATTTTCGTAGTGCTTAGGCGAAGCCCTGTGGAGATCACTTCACCATCACTATTACCATGTTTTATATGGGACATTTTCCTTCCTCTAATGGGTATACACATATTTTGGTTGTTGTTGATTACATTACTAAGTGGGTAGAATCTATTCCAACTAGTAGTGATGATCATAACACCTCCATTAAAATGTTTAAAGAAGTTAATTTTTACGAGGTTTGGAGTCCCTAGATATTTAATGACTAATGGTGGTTCACACTTTATTCTTGGTGCATTCCGTAAATTGCTTGCTAAGTATGGTGATAATCATAGAATTTCATCTCCTTATCATCCTTAGTCTAGTGCTCAAGTATAATTGAGCAATCGAGAAATAAAAGTGATCTTGCAAAAGACTGTTAATAGATCCAGAAAGAATTGGTCTAAGAAACTTGGTGACACATTATGGGCTTATGGAACTACTTATAAAAACCCTATGGGTATGTCTCCGTATAAATTGGTTTATGGAAAAGCATGTCGCTTACCTCTTGAACTAGAACATAAGGCTTATTGGGCAATTAAGGAGCTCAACTATGATTTCAAACTTGCCGGTGAAAATAGGTTATTCGACATTAGCTCACTTGATAAATGGAGAACCCAGACCTATGAAAATTCCAAGTTGTTTAAAGAGAAAGTTAAAAGATGGCATGATAAAAGGATACAAAAGCGTGAATTCAATGTAGGTGACCATGTCTTGCTATACAATTCTCGTTTAAGATTTTTTGCAGGAAAACTTGTCTCTAAATGGGAAGGTCCTTACATTGTTGAGGAAGTTTATCATTCCGGTGCCATCAAGATCGACAACGCTGAAGGCAATAACCCGAAGGTGATAAATGGGCAAAGAATCAAACATTATATGTTAGGTACTCCCATAAATGTTGAAACCAATATTATTAATACCATAACACCGGAGGAGTACATAAAGAGACCTACCAGACATTCCAGACTCCTAAAAAGGAAGAGGTATGTGGTACGGTAAGTAAACTGACTTCAAAACAATTCCAATAGCAATTTTACTCCATTTTGGAATATTTAAAAATTAGGAAAATAAAAAGTAGTCCGAAAAGTGCACGAGGGGGCGACAAGCGTGGGGGCACGCCCTACCCCTCTGGGCACGCCTCCTACGCTTGTGGCCACGTCGTGTGCCCTCCGGACTCCATTTTCTGGAAGAACACTCCTTTTGGTCGGTAAAAATTCATTATATAATCTCCCAAAGTTCTTGACCACCGTATCACATCAATATCTCATGTTTTCTGCCAGAGTTTTCAAGGCCAGACATCATGTCTTCCTCCTCCTCCAAGAATGTGGACAACAATGCTTGGTTGATGCAGATGGAACTCAAGAGGGCAGAAGCCGAGGAAGTCACGATGGAAGAAGATCAAGGGTATTCGCTTGAGGTCCACCCTCCATCTTCAAAGAGAGGCACTCTGGCTGGCATCTCCACTATTCCCAATCCCCATCAAGAAGTAGGGACTACAAGCAACCATGAAGGCCAACAGATACAAGAAGGACTTCCCCTAGGAGGCCCATACACAGGTTACATCGGAATGACTTTCATAATCTAGTCCATAATTATGGGGTGGAGAATAGACCTCGCACAAACATACCACTACTGCAGGATGATGCTAAAGCGACAGTACGATCAGAGACCCTTCGACGAAACTGTGTGCGATGCAAAAATCACAAATGGTGGTGTGAAAAAACTGTCAAAAAGGTGCAAAACGTTTGCGATGACCTATGCATCAAACATGGTTCAGATTTTTGTTGCGTGTGCGATTCAGGGCATAAGGTTTAGTTCAGTAAACTGTTTGCGATGAGGGTGAACAAAAGAAACGGGCTGTCAGATGAAGGCGTGTATGATGTAGAGCATACGGTTCACTCGGATGAACTATTTGCGATGAGGAGGAACAACAGAAACGGGCAGCCAGATGAAGCTGTGTGCGATATACGACATACAGTTCACTTGGATGAACCGTTTGAGTTGAGCCAAGACAACAGAAATGGTTCAACTTAACAAGACATGTGTGATACGCGGAAAAAAGTTCTGTAATCATAAATGTATGGGAAGACCGATAACAACACAGACGATTCCTGTTAACAAGCCGTGTGTGTTGTGAGCTTATACGTCTCCAACGTATCTATAGTTTTTGATTGTTCCATGCTATTATATTACCCGTTTTGGATGTTTATGAGCTTTATTATACACTTTTATATTATTTTTGGGACTAACCTATTAACCGGAGGCCCAGCCCAAATTGTTGTTTTCTTGCTTATTTCAGTATTTCAAAGAAAAGGAATATCAAATGGAGTCCAAATGGAATGAAACCTTCGGGAGAGTTATTTTCGGAACGGAAGCAATCCAGGAGACTTGGAGTAGACGTCACGGAAGCTTTGAGGAAGCCACGAGGCAGGGAGGTGCGCCCTACCCCCTGGGTGTGCCCCCCACCCTCGCGGGCCCCTCGTGGCTCCCCGGCCGACTTCTTTCCTATATATATCCATATACCCTAAAAACATCAAGAAGCGCAATAGATCAGGAGTTCCGCTGCCGCAAGCCTCTGTAGCCAACACCCTGCCGGAGGGGGGATCCTCACCGGTGGCCATCTTCATCATCCCGGCGCTCTCCATGACGAAGAGGGAGTAGTTCACCCTCGGGGCTAAGGGTATGTACCAGTAGCTACGTGTTTGATCTCTCTCTCTCTCTCTCTCGTGTTCTTGATTTGGCACGATCTTGATGTATCGCGAGCTTTTCTATTATAGTTGGATCTTATGATGTTTCTCCCCCTCTACTCTCTTGTAGTGGATTGAGCTTTCCCTTTGAAGTTATCTTATCGGATTGAGTCTTTAAGGATTGGAGAACGCTTGATGTATGTCTTGCATGTGCTTATCTGTGGTGACAATGGGATATTCACATGATCTACGTGATGTACGTGTTGGTGATCAACTTGCGGGTTCAGTGACCTTGTGAACTTATGCATAGGGGTTGGCACACGTTTTCGTCTTGACTCTTTGGTAGAAACATTGGGGCACTCTTTGAAGTACTTTGTGTTGGTTGAATAGATGAATATGAGATTGTGATGCATATCATATAATCATGCCCACGGGTACTTGAGGTGACATTGGAGTATCTAGGTGGCATTAGGGTTTTGGTTGATTTGTGTCTTAAGGTGTTATTCTAGTACGAACTCTATGATAGATCGAACAGAAAGAATAGCTTTGTGTTATTTTACTACAGACTCTTGAATAGATTGATCAGAAAGGATAACTTTGAGGTGGTTTCATACCCTACAATAATCTCTTCGTTTGTTCTCCGCTATTAGTGACTTTGGAGTGACTCTTTGTTGCATGTTGAGGGATAGTTATATGATCTAATTATGTTATTATTGTTGAGAGAACTTGCACTAGTGAAAGTATGAACCCTAGGCCTTGTTTTGTAGCATTGCAATACCGTTTACGCTCACTTTTACCACTTGCTACCTTGCTGTTTTTATATTTTCATATCACAAAAACCTATATCTACCATCCATATTGCACTTGTATCACCATCTCTTCGCCGAACTAGTGCACCTATACAATTTGCCATTGTGTTGGGTGTGTTGGGGACACGAGAGACTCTTTGTTATTTGGTTGCAGGGTTGTTTGAGAGAGACCATCTTCATCCTACGCCTCCCACGGATTGATAAACCTTAGGTCATGCACTTGAGGGAAATTTGCTACTGTCCTACAAACCTCTGCACTTGGAGGCCCAACAACGTCTACAAGAAGAAGGTTACATAGTAGACATCAAGCTCCTTTCTGGCGCCGTTGCCGGGGAGGTGAGTGCTTGAAGGTATATCTTTAGATCTTGCAATCAAATATTTTTGTTTCTTGTTTTATCACTTGTTTAGTCTATAAAAGAAAACTACAAAAAATGGAATTGATTTTGCCTCATACGCTTCATCTTTTTAATGTCTTTCGTGAAAATGATGAAAAGGAAAATTGTGCTCAATTGCTAGAAGAAGAATGCATTAAAATGGTTGGTACTAGATCTTTGTATGATGAGCATGATTGCAATGTTGTTAGTATGAATTCCTTGAATATCCATGATGCTAATGATATGCAAAGCCACAAGCTTGGGGAAGCTATGTTTGATGAAGATGATATTTTTTGTCCCCCAAGTTTTGACGAGCAAATTTATTATGATGAAAGCATGCCTCCTATTTATGATGATTTTTGTGATGTTACATATGCCATAAAGAATAAACTTGCTTATGTGGAGAGTAGTAAAATTTCATGATACGTGTTTTGCTTGGAGCATCATGTCATTTTATTTTGTTTTGCTTGTTGTTTTAATAATATCCCATGATCTGAAATTCTTAAATGTTAGAGAGTCTTCACATAGTTGCATAATTATTCGACTACTCATTGATCTTCACTTATATCTTTCGGAGTAGTTTGTCATTTGCTCTAGTGCTTCACTTATATCTTTTTAGAGCACGGTGGTGGTTTTATTTTGTAGAAATTATTGATCTCTCATGCCTCACTTATATTATTTTGAGAGTCTTTTAGAACAGCATGGTATTTGCTATGGTTATAAAATTTGTCCTAATATGATGGGCATCCAAGTTGGGTATAATAAAAACTATCATAGAAAGTGCATTGAATACTATGATCAATTTGTTGCTTGATGATTGTTTTGAGATATGAGGATGGTAATATTAGAGTCATGCTAGTGGAGTAATTGTGAATTTGAGGAATACTTGTGTTGAAGTTTGTGATTCCCATAGCATGCACGTATGGTGAACCGTTATGTGATGAAGTTGGAGCATGATTTATTTATTGATTGTCTTCCTTATGAGTGGCGGTCGGGGACGAGCGATGTTCTTTTCCTACCAATCTACCCCCCCTAGGAGCATGCGCGTAGTACTTCGTTTCAATAACTTGTAGATTTTTGCAATAAGTATATGAGTTCTTTATGACTAATGTTGAGTCCATGGATTATACGCACTCTCACCCTTCCACCATTGCTAGCCTCTCTTGTGTCGCGCAACTTTCGCTGGTACCACACACCCACCATATACCTTCCTCAAAACAGCCGCCATACCTACCTTTTATGGCATTTCCATAGCCATTCCGAGATATATTGCCATGCAACTTTCCACCATTCCGTTTATTATGACACGCTCCATCATTGTCATATTGCTTTTGCATGATCCAGTAGTTGACATCGTATTTGTGGCAAATCCGCCTTCATAATTCTTTCATACATGTCACTCTTGATTCATTGCATATCCCGGTACACCGCCGGAGGCATTCATATAGAGTCATATTTTGTTCTAAGTATCGAGTAGTAATTCTTGAGTTGTAAGTAAATAAAAGTGTGATGATCTTCATTATTAGAGCATTGTCCCAGTGAGGAAAGGATGATGGAGACTATGATTCCCCCATAAGTCGGGATGAGACTCCGGACGAAAAAAAAGAGAAAGGCCATAAAAAAAGAGAAAGGCAATAAAAAAGAGAAAGGCCCAAAAAATGAGAGAAAAAGAGAGAAGGGACAATGCTACTATCCTTTTACCACACTTGTGCTTCAAAGTAGCACCATGATCTTCATGATAGAGAGTCTCCTATTTTGTCACTTTCATATACTAGTGGGATTTTTCATTATAGAACTTGGCTTGTATATTCCAATGATGGGCTTCCTCAAAATGCCCTAGGTCTTCATGAGCAAGCAAGTTGGATGCACACCCACTTAGTTTCTTTTTGAGCTTTCATACACTTATAGCTCTAGTGCATCCGTTGCATGGCAATCCCTACTCAGTCACATTGATATCTATTAATGGGCATCTCCATAGCCCGTTGATACGCCTAGTTGATGTGAGACTATCTTCTCCTTTTTTGTCTTCTTCACAACCACCATTCTATTCCACATATAGTGCTATATACATGGCTCACGCTCATGTATTGCGTGAAAGTTGAAAAAGTTTGAGAATACTAAAGTATGAAACAATTGCTTGGCTTGTCATCGGGGTTGTGCATGATTAAATACTTTGTGTGATGAAGATAGAGCATAACCAGACTATATGATTTTGTAGGGACAGCTTTCTTTAGCCATGTTATTTTGAGAAGACATGATTGCCTTGTTAGTATGCTTGAAGTATTATTGTTTTCATGTCAATATCAACTTTTATCTTGAATCAGTTGGATCTGAACATTCATGCCACAATAAAGAAAGTTACATTGAGAAATATGCTAGGTAGCATTCCACATCAAAAATTCTGTTTTTATCATTTACCTACTCGAGGACGAGCAGGAATCAAGCTTGGGGATGCTTGATATGTCTCCAACGTATCTATAACTTTTGATTGTTCCATGCTATTATATTACCCGTTTTGGATGTTTATGGGCTTTATTATACACTTCTATATTATTTCTGGGACTAACCTATTAACCGCAGGCCCAGCCCAAATTGTTGTTTTCTTGCCTATTTCGGTGTTTCTAAGAAAAGGAATATCAAACGGGGTCCAAACGGAATGAAACCTTTGGGAGAGTTATTTTTGGAACGGAAGCAATCTAGGAGACTTGGAGTAGACGTCGGGTAAGCTTCGAGGAAGCCACAAGGCAGGGAGGCGTGCCCCCCACCCTCATGGGCCCCTCGTGGCTCCCTTGACCGACTTATTTTGCCTATATATATCCATATACCCTAAAAAAATCGAGAAGCACAATACATTGGGAGTTCCACCGCCGCAAGCCTCTGTAGCCACCAAAAACCAATCGGGACCCTCTTCCGACACCCTGCCGGAGGGGGATCCCTCTCCGGTGGCCATCTTCATATCCCGGTGCTCTCCATGATGAGGAGGGAGTAGTTCACCCTCGGGGCTGAGGGTATGTACCAATAGCTATGTGTTTGATCTCTCTCTCTCTCTCTTGTGTTCTTGATTTGGCACGATCTTGATGTATCGTGAGCTTTGCTATTATAGTTGGATCTTATGATGTTTCTCCCCCTCAACTCTCTTGTAATGGATTGAGTTTTCCCTTTGAAGTTATCTTATCGGATTGAGTCTTCAAGGATTGGAGAACACTTGATGTATGTCTTGCATGTTCTTATCTGTGGTGACAATGGGATATTCACATGATCTACTTGATGTACGTTTTGGTGATCAACTTGCGGGTTCAGTGACCTTGTGAACTTATTCATAGGGGTTGGCACACGTTTTTGTCTTGACTCTTCGGTAGAAACTTTGGGGCACTCTTTGAAGTACTTTGTGTTGGTTGAATAGATGAATCTGAGATTGTGTGATGCATATCGTATAATCACGCCCACGGATACTTGAGGTGACATTAGGGTTTTGGTTGATTTGTGTCTTAAAAGGTGTTATTCTAGTACGAACTCTATGATAGATTGAACGGAAAGAATAGCTTCGTGTTATTTTACTATGGACTCTTGAATAGATCGATCAGAAAGGATAACTTTGAGGTGGTTTCGTACCCTACAATAATCTCTTCGTTTGTTCTCCGCTATTAGTGACTTTGGAGTGACTCTTTGTTGCATGTTGAGGGATAGTTATATGATCTAATTATGTTATTATTGTTGAGAGAACTTGCACTAGTGAAAGTATGAACCCTAGGCCTTGTTTTGTAGCATTGCAATACCGTTTACGCTCACTTTTACCACTTGCTACCTTGCTGTTTTTATATTTTCATATTACAAAAACCTATATCTACCATCCATATTGCACTTGTATCACCATCTCTTCGCCGAACTAGTGCACCTATACAATTTGCCATTGTGTTGGGTGTGTTGGGGAGACGAGAGACTCTTTGTTATTTGGTTGCAGGGTTGTTTGAGAGAGACCATATTCATCCTACGCCTCCCACGGATTGATAAACCTTAGGTCATGCACTTGAGGGAAATTTGCTACTGTCCTACAAACCTCTGCACTTGGAGGCCCAACAACGTCTCCAAGAAGAAGGTTACATAGTAGACATCAAGCTCCTTTCTGGCGTCGTTGCCGGGGAGGTGAGTGCTTGAAGGTATATCTTTAGATCTTGCAATCGAATATTTTTGTTTCTTGTTTTATCACAAGTTTAGTCTATAAAAGAAAACTACAAAAAATGGAGTTGATTTTGCCTCATACGCTTCATCTTTTTAATGTCTTTCGTGAAAATGATGGAAAGGAAAATTGTGCTCAATTGCTAGAAGAAGAATGCATTAAAATGTTTGGTACTAGATCTTTGTATGATGAGCATGATTGCAATGTTGTTAGTATGAATTCCTTGAATATCCATGATGCTAATGATATGCAAAGCCACAAGCTTGGGGAAGCTATGTTTGATGAAGATGATATTTTTTGTCCCCCAAGTTTTGATGAGCAAATTTATTATGATGAAAGCATGCCTCCTATTTATGATGATTTTTGTGATGATACATATGCCATAAAGAATAAACTTGCTTATCTGGAGAGTAGTAAAATTTCATAACAGTACCTAAGTGCCCCACATCTTGTATTGGCCCTGGATGTCGACAAGATTCTAGTAGGCGATGCCCGAATTCTCGAGCACCTTGACATCGTTGGTGATGTCCATCGTCGAGAACATGTAGTGGGGGTTGTTGACAAACCTGGTGAAACGTTCACAAGGCCTTGTGGCTAGGCAGTAGTGGTAGACGAGGACGTTGTTGCGCACGCACATATGGGCGACGGTGACCTTGGGATGAAACCCGGCACGAGTGCGGGTGTACTCGAGGTCGAACCCGACAACCTTGTACTTCTCCTCGCCAAGAAACAACTCCATAGTGTGGATGGCGTGCTCCACCCAGACCGGGTTGTTGGTGTACACCACCGAGAGATCTGTGAACATTCGGTGGGTGTCCACCATGGCATGCATGGTGAACTACTGCTCGTCGTTGGCAGCCGCTTGGAGCGCCATTGGAGCCGCGCACGATACCCTCTAAGAACTTGTCGTGGTGGGTATGCTTCTTGCAATGGTGGGGTGCGATTGAAAGGTTGAAGAGACACAAGAGGCTTAAATGGCCGCTGTAACAAATGGGGGCCAGCCAGCCTATCATTGTCACGTCTTGTCACAACGTTTGTAGCGGAGGATTCCAGTGCATGCTTGACAACACCGATCCGCAGTTTGACCACACTTGGGCTCAAAGAGGCACCAAATGTATTGTCGGTGAGCCTGTTCCCGCGCTACCGTGCAGTTTACCGTGCAAGCTTCCCGTCCGGCTTGGTTTGCCACGCGTCGGCTAGAAGAGGGAGAAATCATGGGCGTTTATTGGCAAAAGGCTTTGTAAAAATGAAGTGTGTGGAATGACTTTGGTCATAAGTTTACCGTGGGTGATGAGGTAGAAGTTACATAGAAGGCTGATGATGGACACTCAAGTGCGATAATTAATTCTACGCTCTACAGGGCACATGGTGGAAGAAACCAACTGTGTGCAATAATGTCGAAGATCATAGTCGAGTTAGCTATACAGATCGTGTGTTGTGAGATCGACAAGGTAAACAGATTCGATAATGGTTAATGAAATCAAATCTAAGACCATTGCATATTAAGGTCAAAATAATGCTACCAATATACGAGTCTCATATGATGCCATTTAAACGATTGTACCACAAAAGCTCGAAATATACAAGGTTCAAATTCCAGAGTTATATGGCTCAAATTCAAAGATTACGAGGTTCAAACTGATATTAGAAATGAAATTCAGCTCATCAGCTGCAAACGCTCGCGCTGATCTGCTAAACATTGATATCAGAGAGGTCCAAACTAATATTACCACTTCTTATTCTGGTTTCGAAACCTCACAACTTTTGCAAAGGGGTCAGCCACTGAGAAGTCATGTATGGGGTTGACCCGATGAGTTCCGATTACTCTGTCATCTGAAGTTCCAAAATTAAATTCAGCATTTTTGGAGCCTATTCCATTCGCCCACGAACGGCGCGTGACGATCAACAAACCATTCATTTTTTGAAATAAATGTAGGAAAACCTCATTACCTTCACACCCTTGCTCTGACAACAAAGAACCTGGCGAATATAATCTCCGGTAAGGTCACTCGGTAGGAGTTCAAAGTAATTTCTGAGAGATGCAGATCTAGGCATTCGACGTGATTGTTATATTATATCACATTATCCACCACTGGGCCTAATCTTATCTGCATAAGAAGAAAACGTGTTAGTGCCTAGATGCAGTTTTGAACACTACTACATGCCTATTTGGTTTGCAGGATTTGTAAAATGCACTAACATGCCGTCTTCGATCTGACATGATTAACATGGGCATTAACATGCCATCTTCGATCTTCACAAGATGTTGGAGTGGATGAAAAGTTCACTAAGAAAACTAGTACAGATGAATCCAGAGGATAAATGCATATGGATTGTAACCATATGGATCAAGCATTGTCATTGTAAACTTGGAAAAGGAGACATGTATGTACTGAAATCCTCCAAAAGAATCCTTCAGAAATCGTAGTACATTGTCACTGTAAACTTGGAAAAAGGTGTCACAAATTGAACTCCCTTATGGTTAACATTTAACACGAAAGGAACATCACCTCGATATATAGCTTCTCTAGGCATGGAAAGCATCTCAGAAACTGACAACTTGCTCTAGGTTGGGGCCGATAGAATCTAGTGCCAAGACCTTCACTGTGCGCAGTTTCGCGGTCAAGCTTGTCGGAATAATTTTTTGAATGATAGACGAATAAACATATTCAAAATTATAAATGATGTTAATTTGTAGAAGGAGAGGTAGAAGGCGACTGTTGTACCTGAACGGGTGTGGATCCTATAACAAGTTCGGAGTATTTGTCAGATGAGTAGCCCAGCACTGTCAATTTCGGCGCAGAAATGACATTGATTCTTGTTGGACCTACTTGATCAAGTACAAGTAATCTCCCAAGTGCAGGAGTGTCCTCAATGACCATACCGTGGTACACATCTTATGATGTCTTCCTGCCGAACCAACAACACACATAAATAGTCCGAAGAGTCATGGAGGTGATGTGGAATATACTCAACCCATTGATCTCCTGAAGATGAAGGTACTCGAGTGCAGTACAGCCACGGAGCAGGCGCTCCATGTCATCATTTGAGAGGCAGACGCCAACGAGCTTGAGGTGCTTTAGTCATGGTAGAATAAGAGCGGGCGCGTTATTAAGGGGGGATGGCAGTTCCTAAACTTGGCGACGTGCAACATGGGGCACGAGGCGGAGCGGGGACGTTGGCAGTGAGCGCATATGCCCATCATCAAAAGTGAGCTCCTCGATCTGATCTAGGATGGGGGATCAGAACTAGTCGTCAAGCTTGGCTCAGTCCCTACCGTTGGAATGGAACTTGCCCATTCTAAGGCCTTTGGTTGGGCCAAGGTGACTGTCGAGGATCTTGGAGAACGCATCCAAGATTTTGCGATAGCCATGGCAGAGATCGTGGGTATCGATGAGGTCAAGAGGGGTGGACTTCCATAGGGGGCGCCACCGCTGGGAAAGGACGGTTGTCTGCCCCCCACATTTGATTGGAAGGAGGGAGATGATGACTGTCAACATATCTTCGGGGAGGCTGCTGATGAAGTCTAGGCCTGCTGGAGTTGCTTGCGGTTCTTGCTCGCCGCGCCTCCGCTTGTTGGCAGCCCTGTTCTCCACTTCTGGAGTATCCTTGTCAGTGGAACTTTCTGATAGAAATGAGAGTACAGGGAATATTTAGTTAAAACAGGGCAATAGAAAAGTGTATTGGTAACTAGAAGTTTTTAGGTAGGAATTTAGTAAGAAAAGGGAATAACAGTTGGTTGCTTAAATACTACACAATTCATTTGACATTGCTGGGTAAGTCAAATGCAGATAGTTAAAAAGAAAAGTTACTTCGAACAAAGTCTGGACGGATGATTTTGTTGGGGAAGTTAGCATATATCTCATGACCTGGCCCTTCTATATGTAGTTGAATTTTAGTGCCAGCTTTCAGTACAGTAAACTTAGAAATTTCTGTCCAAAAGCCAGCGCCAAAATAGGAGTCACCACGTTCATCAAGTATTACAGTAGCAACGATTGTAAATCCATGGTTTGTGTCCAGTATGACATCCGTGCAGCCTTGATCTATGTAAAGGGAAAAATTGTGCACTACATAATATGTTGCATAGCAAGGGATGTGCTGCAGAAAATGGTAGGATTGTTAAAGAAAATATGGTAACACGCAAATATGGGCCCAAATATGGTAACACTCTGTCCTAGTTTATTGGTCCCCTTTGTAATTTGTACTAAATTTTGACCAAATATTTAACTAAGAAATGTTTATGCACATCACCGAAAATTATATCATTGACCACTATGTTCAAATAAGCATCCAACGATATAATTTTTCCTGACCTGTAGTAACATTTTGTCAATTAAATATTTGGTCAACATTTAACACAAATTACAAACGGGACCAATAAACAAGGACGGAGGTAGATTCCATCAACTGAACTGATTGCATCCATATCCCACAGTTAGACATAAGTAAACATAGATTAAACATACTCACACATAGATAATAAGCGTACATGTACACAAGCATAGTTCAACCATCATTAAGCATGCTCAAGCGTACATAGTTCGATCCCACATCTCATCTCACATGACGGCACGATCCTGAAGCTTCTCCAGGTACTCGGCGTACGCACCGTGCGCCATCCTGCGAGAATACTTTTGCTTGAAGGAGCCAACGACCCGTCTTCTTGCATGCGCCAGAACACTTTGATACGCATCATGAAGCTTGTGGTTGCAAAATGGGTATCGATAGCCGCCATCCCAGGTCCTAATACGCCTGTTATGCATTCCCGCATGCTCCCTCGGGATTTGCCTCTTGTACCTCCTCTGGACATCTTCATCCTCGCTGTCCACATCGTCAGACAACACCTATACAAATAGTAAAAAAATGTGGCATCAAATTAATGGTTACAAACTAATCTCTAGCGAAAATTTGGCAGTTGCCAAAAATTAGGATCAAATCTTGGCTGTTTATTTATACATATCCAGAGATTATGGTTTGATTTTTAAGCACATTCATCCATGTACAGACCAATCTTGAAGAAAATAATGGCACAAACATATGTAGGTCACTCAAAATCAATTGTCAAGTCCTGGCAAGGAATTATTAGCACGAACACTGACCCTAGTCAGATTACTAGCAGAAATCATTTCCATATATGAAACAACTAATCACTTATCACTTGTACCATTCAAACAATCAATACACTACACGGATCTAACGAAACTTACTCAGATTTCATGGATAGGGAGAACATAAACATATGATTTCTATTCCAAAAAGGGGGAGGCAGGAGCAACCAGAGAAACCCTGGGATCTATTTGACACATAAATGGGTATAGATGACTAAGCAGTTGTCCGTCGTCGTCGGAGTCATCGCTGGAGTCGTCGCCCGAGTTGTCACTAGAGTCGGTGTGGAACTCCGCCTCCAGCTGTGGAAGCACGACGCCATCGACGACGTCAGGTTGCAGCGATAACTCGTCGGCGGTGACCTCAATCTCTGTCTCCATCTCCACGACGTGCTCTGGTGCTTTAGCAGCCCCAGCATTGCCACTCCCTCTGATGGGCCGCTTCGGTGGCATCCTCATACACTGACAGCTTTTTTGACTGAGAGTGGTGTTGAGGATGCAATCAGAGAGAGGGGATTGTGTGTGTGGTGAGGATGGGGGATGCGTCCGCTTGGGCGCACCATTAATATGGGAGAGCTCTTAATATGGAGTAGTGGGAGAGAGGCGGGCGGCGGTCAAACCACTGGCTCGCTCCCGGTGAGCCTGCACACCGGACTGCTGGCATGCCTACCATCGTTTCACACAGCTACTCGCACGCCTCCAGATGACACTGCGCAGCGAGCACACCTCCATCAATTCACACACCTGCACGCACGCCTCCCGGTCTGCCTGCACGGCGGACTGCTCGCATGCGTCCCGTCAACTCGCGCCTGCTCGCATGGCACACGGGTCGCGTGGTGGAACGTATATTGTTTTTCTATTTGGATGATTAATGATGCCGCTTTATTGCTTAACCAAACCATGGCACATATTTGGTCTAACGCTCACGGTTCGAATAAATAGTCCGTTTGGGATATTAGTTCCCAATTATTAATAATCTCCTGTTTGTAATTAGATAAAGATTACATCAAAACTAGTCTCAAATTTGACCAACAAAAGTACAATGCAACTTTATACTGGTGTCCATATGACAACACAATAAGTTTCATGAACTTCAAATAAGTTTCGGATGTACTAGAATTTAAAAATCAAGATTCTCATTGTTTGAAATTTTTTGCACGGGGAGTAAACATGCACCAAGTGAGATGTGTTTTTGCAATCCATTTAGGTGCACTGTCACGTGTGCATGTAGCTCGAAATTGATTTTTGCACATTATACCCGTAGAAAATCAATCAATTAATGTACTAAAACGTCTTAATGATCTCTGATTTTTTTCGAAATTAAAACGTCCCTACTTTGGTAACATATGTATGTTCATCGTGGGATAATAATTTTAACATGCATCGTAGTAGCGGTGGGTTCGCGGTGTGTGTGTGGGTGTGTACGTCAAGGGGTGGCGGGTGGCACACAGTACACTACGAGTTGTGAGCCACCGTGTGGGTTGGCCGTTTTGTTAGGCAGGCCAGTGCCACATCAGAGTCGTCAATTCGTAATTCAAAACATTACACAATCCTTTCATACATACATGTTTTGGCCACATGCAGTCGATGGTTGTCCTACACGACACTCGATACTCACGTATGACGCTTTCTGTGAGCCCACAAGGTTGCCGTCCATCCCTTTGATGAACAGCCGGTAGTAAGGTTAATTTGACTAGCAAGGTACAATCTTTTTTGTTTGTGTTACGGTGGTATATAGTACGCGTCGAAGAGGTGGGAGGGGACTAGCATGCATATATACTATATGTACGCGTCCGTGAACAAGTACACCTCACTCAGTGTTGGGACTTTTTGGTTTCCGTGGCACGTGCCACATCAAAATTGTGAAAATGGCTATTCAAACATCACACAACACCTCTTTGCGCCACATGCATGTAGGCGGTGGTTATCCTAGCTAGGACACTCACGTGTGACGCTTCTATCTGTGGGCCCATGAGGCCATCGTCGATGCATGCATCACTTTGACCTACATCGGGAGAGGTTAATTAATTTCACCATCGATGAGGATTCTTTTTGGGTTGTATTACGGTAGGAGCATATAGTATGCGTAGAAGAGGGGGAAGGGGGCCATCATATGTAGTATGCTTCATGAACCTCGCTCTGTGTGGGTGCATGGTTTATGGTTTTTGAGGCATGTGGCACATCAAAGTTGTGCATTGTAGGTATTCAACATATGTTTGGCCCACATGCAAAGTGAAGGTGGTTGTTCTCTCGAACCCACTTGAGCGGTTATCAGCGATATCGATGCTTTCCATCTGTGGGCCCGTTTGGTCCATCACTACTTTTTTTCCTAACAACGAGAGTGGTTAATTTGACTTAGGAGGGGGTTATTTTTTGCTTGTAATATGGTATATATATATATATATATATATATATATATATATATATATATATATATATGATCACATACACATGCATGTGTATGCATGAATCCCTCCCATTGAGTCGAAATGGCTAGTACAACGACACATCATGAACCGATATCGCTCTCTGTGGGGAGAGTGTACGATTTTCGAGGCATGCGCCACATCTATGTTTTGAAATGGTATTAAAAAATGCATGCAAGCATCACCTCCATACATATGCATTTAGTGGTTGTCTTCGAACAATACACTCCCTCGCGTGGTTATCAGCGACAAGACTATATATTCGTGGACCCGCGTGGACATCCATGATCACCTTGACCGACAACAAGATAGATTACCATGGTGGATGCTTCATTTGGTTCGTTTTATCGTAGTATAGGTCATGGTGAGATTCAGACGTAATTAAAGTTTGAGCGCATATACTATGCATACATGCATGCATGAATCCCTGTCGTCGGCTTGAAGTGTGGTGTAATATACATATGCATCATCAACCTAACCCTCACTCTGTGTGGGGATTTCTAGTTCGAAATCACGGTGTGCCACATCAAAGTTGTTCCATTGTGTACTAAAAAACACGCCTCTCCATACATGTGTTTAGACGACATGCATGCAGCGGTTGTCTTCGAGGACTAGCTACTTAGATGATTATTGGTGAGTAAGCCTATCTCCGGGGTCGCATGGACGACCATCACTTTGACCAGCAACAAGAGAGAGGTTGTACAACCAAGGTGGATTATTCTTGGTCCGTTTTACGATCAATCTTGGTGAGATGCCTCTCTGGCCTGCCGACTGAAAGTGTGTGTGGGGGGGTGGGGGTTGCTACTTTGCACTTTGCTAGGTGAACCTTGGTCGGGGGGATGCATTCATAGCTTAGGATTCCCTTCGTGCCAACACAAGGGGGCTGCTAGCTACTTCGCACTTTGCTAGGTGAACCATGGTTGGGGGCATCCATTCATAGCTTAGGATTCCCTTCGTGCCGACACGAGGGAGGGGGGCTACTAGCTACTTCACACTTTTCTAGGTGAACCATGGTTGGGGGGATCCATTCATAGCTTAGGATTCCCTTCGTGCCGAAATAAGGGAGGGGGCTGCTAGCTACTTCACACTTTTCTAGGTGAGCCTCGGTTAGGGGGCATGCATTCATAGCCTAGGATTCCCTTCGTGTCGACACGAGGGGGGCAAGCAATACTGTGCACTTTGCGAGATAGGTGCGACATCAAAGTTGCATTTGGTATTTGAAAATCAAACCACCCTTTTCATACATAAATTCGGTCCACATGCAAGTTTGTTCGTGTTCTAACCCTCTCCCACATCATTTTTTGCCAAATTTATGAACATTAGACAAGTCGGATGACGCAACAGAAATGGTTCACTCAAACTAACAGTGTGCCACACTGGTGCCCCTGTCACGCACACATCCACACAGTACATTGGGCTCCACGAGGCTCCCCCTCTCAAAAATATCTGCCCGCCTCGAGGGTTTTTCTATTTCATAACACATGTTTGTTATCTCCGGACCGTGTGCGATGTTTCTTGTTCCCAATCCCGCCTGCATCCCTAGAAAATTCTGCCCACCTCGAGGATGGTTTTTCTGTTTCATAACACACGGTTGTTATCTTCGAATTGTGTGCGATGTTTATTGTTCCCAATCCCGCCTGCATCCCTAGAAAATATCTGCCCACCTCGAGGAGGGCTTTTTTGTTTCATAACACACGGTTGCTATCTCTGGACCGTGTGCGATGTTTCTTGTTCCCAGTCCCGTCTGCATCCCTAGAAAATATCTGCCCGCCTCTAGGGTTTTTCTGTTTCATAACATACGGTTGTTATCTTCGGACCGTGTGCGATGTTTCTTGTTCCCAATCCCGCCTGCTCCTAGAAACTATTTTCCCGCCTTGAGGGTTTTTCTGTTTCATAACACACGGTTGTTATCTCCGGAGCGTGTGCAATGCACCATCATAAAAAATTTCAATAGCCCCGGCATTTCACTCCCGCATTTGATTCCCGCGTAGTCAAATTTTCAGTACCCGCATCATTTCCTCAAACACATCCCCCGCCCCCCTCCACACACACACACACACACACACACACACACCAAAGCCTCCTCGGGCGCGCGCGCACGCGCGCGCACACACACAGACCCTCCCTCGCTCGAAACCCTAGCAAGGTCCATGCCGCCGCAAGACCTCCATTGTCAACATCTGTCGGTTTGCCCGTGCAGCTTACACACCAATCTCCATACCCAGGCCGCCCTGAGTTTCTTAGATGACGCCTGCCAACAGCCCCCTTTCCCACAGATCCCCATCCCCATCCCCATCCCCCACTCCAGAGCGTCGCAGCCTAAGCCCGGCTATGCTTCCCGTGGAGCTCGAGGAGTTGACTGGCCCAAAAGAGGTGTATCGCGGTCTCTTCACCCGATGTCACCGAGGAAACTGACGACCATTACTAGCGGCAGGCACTCAAGCAGCGGGCTAGAGTATGCGAGTATGTCGCGGATGTCGGCTACAACATCGAGGTCATCGACAGCGATGGCCTGAGGCGGGCTATGTCACCGGTTAAGTGGCCCACCCCCAACCGCTCGGGCAAACGCCGTTGATCTCATCTATGGCCCCGCCGCAGATCTCCTCTGGCTCGCCGTCAACAACTTGCCATCCTACATCGCCATCGATCCCCTTTTGTCATTTCTGAAGGACGCGTTCTGCAACGCTGGCTTGGGATCCACAGCTTCCAAGTCAGACCTCATCAACGGTGACCACGAGGAGGGCACCCTCTCCGGCTCTTCCAAGGGGAAAGAGTGAAAGCACAAGTGCTCCCTAGGTGATTTTTGTAATTAATGTCAACATATCTCTTGTTGGACTAATATTTTCATCTAGTATATTTCAGATGAGTTCAACATTGGAGTGGCAGGAAAAGAGGATGTGTAACCCCTTCAAGATGCTAAGGACAAACATTGGCAGAAGCTCAAGACTCTACATTTTCATTTTAGTGGTCCAAGATCAGATTGAGTCCATAGGAAAGCCAATACTATTAAAAGGGGATGAGGTGTTGCTTAATGGCTTGCTTGCTCAAAGTGCTTAATGATATTCTCCAAAGCCCTCAACCACTTTCTCATATCCACATATGTCCTAAACCTAAAGTCGAACTTGGCCCCACTGATTTGATCTATTCGGCGCCACCGAGATCATTCGACATAGCCACTGCCAAACCCTAATCAGTTCGGTCTCACCAATGGGATCTCAGTCTCACCGAGATGGGCTTGCAAACTCTCTGTTGCCTATTGCAATAATTTCGGTCCCACCGAGATATGCAATCGGTCCCACCGAGTTTGCTTGACCAATTCTCTGTTTGCTTATTACAAAAATCGGCCTCACCGAGTTTGTGTAGTCGGTCATACCGAGTTGAGGTTTTACTCTAACCCTTGCACATCGGTCCCACCGAGTTGACCTTGTCGGTCCCACCAAAAACTCTAACGTTCACATTTTGAACCAAATCGGTCTGACCGAGTTTCACCATTCGGTCTCACCGAGTTTTGGAATCTGTGTGTAACGGCTAGATTTGTGTGGAGGCTATATATAACCCTCCACCCACTCTTCATTCGTGGAGAGAGCCATCAGAACGTGCGTACACTTCCAGCATTCATTTTTTGAGAGAGAACCACCTACTCATGTGCTGAGACCAAGACATTCGAATCCAACCACAAGAATCTTGATCTCTAGCCTTTCCCAAGTTGCTTTCCACTCAAATCATCTTTCCATCATAGCCAAATCTGTGAAAGACAGTTGAGTGTTGGGGAGACTATCATTTGAAGCACAAGAGCAAGGAGTTCATCATCAACACACCCTCTATTACCTTTTGGAGAGTGGTGTCTTCTAGATTGGTTAGGTGTCACTTGGGAGCCTCCGTCAATATTGTGGAGTTGAACCAAGGAGTTCGTAAGGGCAAGGAGATCGCCTACTTCGTGAAGATCTACCCAAGTGAGGCAAGTCCTTCGTGGGCGATGGCCATGGTGGGATAGACAAGGTTGCTTCTTTGTGGACCCTTCGTGGGTGGAGCCCTCCGTGGACTCGCGCAACAGTTACCCTTCTTGGGTTGAAGTCTCCATCAACGTGGATGTACGATAGCACCACATATCGGAACCACGCCAAAAATCTCCGTGTCTCCAATTGCGTTTGCACACTCCAATCCCATCCCTTTACCTTCTTCCAAGTTGCATGCTTTACTTTCCGCTGCTCATATACTCTTTGCATGCTTGCTTGAATTGTATTGTGAATGTTTAAACTTGTGCTAAAACTCCACCTTAACTTGAAAAACTTAAAAACTGCTACCTTTACTTGTTGAGGGTCTAATCACCCCCCTCTAGACACCTCTTCTAGATCCTTTCAAAGAGCCCATCTGCTCTTCCAAGGGGAAAGAGCCCGTATGCGACATCAGGGAGGGCACCCTACAACCGTGCTCTTCCAAGGGGAAGGATCCCATCTGCGACAACATGGAGCGCATCCAGGGTCCGTGCTCTTCCCACGGGAACGAGTCCATGTGTGACAAGTGAGGAAACTCATGATTTGTTTTGTCGTGCCTCTTCGCAGGGGGAAACCCATGATTTGTTTTGTCGACTCCCTTTTGTAGTGTAGTGAGAGTATGTCCAGTTTTAATTGGTATATCTGGTTGTTTGCAGTATGCCTTGTTTATTTCAGTTGTTCACAATGTGATGCTCTATATGTGCAATTATTTACTGTGCAGTACATTTCATCAATCCAGTTTTAAACATACCCATAAGAATGCATATATTTGCTTGTTGTTAAGCCTGTTATAGCTAGCATATGGCTCTTTTAAAGCTTTTTGATTGTTCTGTTATTTGTAGTTAGCATATGTCCAGTTTCAAATGCTATCTATGGTTGTTCGTAGTATGCCTTGCTTATTCCAGTTATTCACAACATTATGTTCTATATGTGCAAGTATGAACTGTGCAGTTCAATTTCATCGGTACCAGTTTCAACAATACCACTATGTATGACTATATTTGGTTGCTGCATCTTGTAGTTAACACGCCTTTCCATTTTTTTTAATAATAACCGGTGTATTTAGACCGGCACAATACCAGTTTGAATGACTATGTTTGCTTGCTGTTAAATGTTAGGCCTGTTGTAGTTAACACACTTTTCCACTTGTTTCGCTTTTCTAGCATGCTTAAACCTGCACACTGAAGCTATCTTTTGGAGATTATTTTGTCTGCCATGGATAATTTTGGTTGATGTTTAGCCTGTTGTGCTTAACATTCTTCTCTATGTACCTACACAGGACAATTCTGGGAACAACTGTTGTTTTCCATCGAGGTTAGTTTCATTCCATGGCTTATATATGCTCACTGTTCAGGATATCGATAGCTGGTACCATATAGGCCGGGGGCTGATAAGGGACTAATCGATGAATCGGACATTTAACTGAATATATTTGCAACCCATTTATCGTTAGCTTAACTAGGGCCATATGTAATATATCTGAGGCCACATAGCAACATGCATTGTACTTAATGTTCGCATATGCAATCCTAGGCTACATAGCAACAAGGAAGAGTGTTACCTTAATGTTCTGATGATGTCTAGATACACGTAGAAGAGCAACAACAACAACAACAACAACAACAACAACAACAACAACAACAACAACAACAACAACAACAACACAGCCCTGTTTGGATACTCAACTTAGCTAGAGGTTAGAGTTAGTTTCTAGCTCATGACTAACCCTGAACTAACTCCATCCAAAAAGGTGTTTAGATGACAGGGTTAGGTACTTAGATTGACAATTAATGCACTAGGAGAACTAGCTCCAATTAGCACCTCTTGGGTTGGATAGTTTTTTTGGGTTGGTTATAGATGCAACTAGCTCAAACTACCCCTCGTATTTAGATATACTTTGAGCCCGAACTAGCTCAAACTAACTCTAACCCATGGATACAACAGCAGTTAATCAACCGATAATTTGGAAGAATGCAATAAACTCCTTCTGGCCATAATATAAGATGTTAATTCATCTAATATGTGAGTATACTGGACGTTATAAGATATTATAAAATAATATTGTACTACATCATTATGCATTTGGTCTTTAGTGGGAGGAGACATTCCTGACGACTACGAAGGAGTCCATAGCAACTTCGTCAATCTTAAAATGACATGATGACTCAGTCTCCCAGAGATGCTCATAGGGTAGAGTATGTGTGCGTGTATTCATAGGGGTGAGTGTATGTGGGCATTATGAGCCTTTGCATCTTTACTGTGTTTAAAAAGAAAAAGGAATAGATGGAGGTTTTCCTAAAAAAAGAATCTAATAAGTACCGAACGTTCGGTACGAGCACATGGCAACTCCGAACGTTTTCGACCGCGAGTCTACTGACATGAGGATGACAACTTTCGTGCTTTAGTTTATTTTTTGACAGAAAGTTGATGTGCTTACCAACAAACTTGTCATTCTCGTGTCACTAAATTTGCCGTCGAAAACTCGTTAAGAATTGCCACGTGGTCATACCTGACGATTTGGTATTTATCATTTTAAAAAAAAGGAACACATAGAGGTTCACATCAAAGGCAGCATGATTCATCCGTCCACACCGGAACAAATCCGGATGAAGCATGTACACGCATGCATGGGTTGGCGCGCGACTTTAGCCGGAAACGAACACCACCTCATATTTGGGCAGAGCAACGCCGCAGCAAAGCAAATTCGATGGGGAAGCCTCTCCTCGCGCGGTTGGCAACCAAATTCGATCGACAACGACGTAGTGCCGCTGGCAAACTAGCATCGGCGTCGATGGATCAGATTCGGAACAGCCCAGCTCTCCCTCTCCGACACAATGATGGCCACAGGGGGGTCGCCATGCCCCGAACGGCGGCTGGCTTATTTAGGACACGTTTGATCCATGCACCGATCGATCCCCGCTCCCCGGCATGCACGGCAGCAGCAGGCGCGCTCGGGCACACAGTCTGGTCGAGTTGATGATGACCCCGATCCGCCTGTAGCCTCCTGCGGCCAGTTGCCCTCCTCAGATCGGAGCATGCATGAGAAGCACATGAGGCCATAAATGCTCCCCTGCAGGCGTACCCGCCGGCCGCCCGGTTGATTGGCGCCATACCTTTCAAAGCGGACCCCCTGATCGACGGAGCTCCCGCCGGGCTCCATCGTATATTCGCGCGTACGATGCCGACCCAGAGATCGACGGTAGATACATGAGGCGATGCCGTATGCCACAGCACACAGCAGGCGGTCGGCCAGCGCATGCAGTCGCTGGGAACCTTGCTTATAGATAGACTGGTCGATGGGGAGAACCTTGCTTATAGATAGACTGGTCGATGGGGAATAGCTCGGCTCGGCATGCGCAGCTTGCCACCGACCGACCGACCGGCCGACCGGCCGGCGGCATCAACGATGGGCACATGTGTACTGGTGGTGTAGTCTTTTTCCGGCCGTGGGCTGGCGTCCGGCGTCGTTGCTGGAAAACAGACATCCGGAGGTCCCGGCTGTTTGCCGCTGCTGATCGAGGTGCGGTGACTGGTGAGACGACGGTGACGGGCATTCTAAGGTGATGGACGGCGCTGAAAGGGCGGAAGCGCAATGCATGACGAGCTTGTACTACGTGATCAGGCCATGGATGATATCTTGTTTACCGGACGGAGGTATGATAGCGAGGGAACGGAGCGAGCCCACCGTACAGCTGCTGCATGCAGCACGACACGTGGGAGGTACTGGCCTCTCCAGATGGACTGCTGTCACGTCAGCCAGTAGGCAGTTGATGTCTTACTCGCAGCCGTATGCAGTCATACGGGCTACTGTGGGGTTGGGTTGGGGGAGCCACCCTGCCGCCTCACATGCGTGATGCCGCAACCACAAATATGTATGCTCGCTTTCACTTTCACTCTCCCGTATTTAGGTTTTGACGTGCATGCCTTTCCTTTTCTTTTTCAGTTTTCATGGTCCTAATCATTGGTCAGAAGATCATGCCATGGTGCAACTCAGCCGCGCACACTGTTCAAATACAGGTGCCGTGGCGTCACAAGGTAGAACACGAAAGCGATAATAATAATAATAATAATAATAATAATAATAATAATAATAATAATAATAATAATAATAATAATAATAATAAAGCAAATTGGGTTTCTTTCGTCCGTCATGCCATTTTTCAGAAAAGTCCCTCCATTTCAGAAAATTCAACCCGTAGTCATGTTTTAGTTAAAACGAATCGTTATTTTCATATTTTACACAAAGTCCCTGTCTTTTCTTGAAATCAACCGGCCGTCCGGATTTAAGTCACACCCAAACCGTTATTTTACATTTTCCCCCCCCGATGTTTTAGGTAATTCATCCGCGGATCATATTTAATTCAAACAAATGCTTTTTAAAATCATCCATATCTTTTAAACCGTAACTCCTATTTGAACATGTTATATATGAAATTTGATTAGAAAAATATGTAGAATATGAAAATGAGATTATTTTTACCTATTAAGTATCTTTAAATATTATTTTGGAATATATTTGAGTCAAACCAAATGATTTTCTAAATTATATGTATCTTTTAAATCAGAATTTCGATTTTAACATATTATATATGAAATTTTATTAGAAAAATGTGTGGAATCTAAATATGATATTAATTTTACCTGTTAAATATTTTTAAAATATTGTTATGGAAGCAAACATATAAGTTATAGCGCAAGATCCATTTTTTCATATCGGCGACGATCTGGATTGCAAATAAACACTCCACTATAAACATATACGGAAAAAAAACATTGATAACTACGCGTGCATACCTCTGAAAAATGTCGCAAGGAAAAACAACAGATTTCTCATCACGAGAGTGAGAGAAAACGAGCGAGAGAGAGAGGGAGAGGGAGAGAGAGAGAGGGAGAGAGAGACGCCTTAGGATTAACCATATTCAACACACGTTTTTTGTTGTTTTGTGTGAACACCGAGGCCATCGCCGGCGAGGGTGAGAAGGAGGATAAGCGGCAACACGAATATGATGCCTCGCAAAAATAAAGAAGATGGACCTATTGTGGTCTTGAGTGATGGTTGTTGAGTTAAGAGTGTGTGTTATGTTTTCTCTCCGTTGCAACGCACGGGCTCTTTTGCTAGTAATAATAATAATCTCTACCTCTCTACCTAATAATAAAGCAAATTGGGTTTCGGCCGTCCGTCATGCACTTTTGCAGAAAACCCCCTGCATTTTTTATGAATTAACCCACAGTACACACTTAAGTCATAACCGAACCGTTATTTTATATTTTTACGAAAACCCCCCTGACGTATTAGATAATTCACCCGCCAATCATATATAAGTCAAACAAATGTTTTTCTAAATTATCCATATCTTTTAAACCGTAACTCCGATTTTAACATGTTATATATGAAAATTGATTAGAAAAATGTGTAGAATCTGAATATGATGTTATTTTGTTTGTTAAATATTTTTTAAATATTATTTTGGAAGATATTTAAGTCAAACAAATATTTTTCTTAATTATCCATATCTATTAAACCGTAACTCTGATTTTAACATGTTATATATGAAATTTGAAGAGAAAAATATGTAGAATTTGAATATGATGTTATTTTTACCTTTAAAATATTATTTTAAAAGAAAACTTGTAACCTATAGGGCATGTCCGTTTTTCTTTCGTACCGCGACGATCTAGATTGGAAATAAACAACCACTAGAATCATAAAGAGACGAAAGAAAACATCGATAACCACACATGAGCACCTCTGAAAAAACTGGCAGGGAAAAAACAAAATTCAAACACACTTTGGTTTGTGTGAACACTGAGGCCACTGAGGGTGAGAAGGGGGATGAGCGGCAACATAAAAATGATGTCTCGCTAAAATAAAAGGCATGAACATATTATGGTTATTGGGTTAAGAGTGTGTTATTTTTTTCTCCCGTTGCAACGCACGGGCTCTTTTGCTAGTAATAATAATATAGCATCTTCGGCATGTGCTAAATTCTCTTGTTGCTGCTTCCACTCCAACCACTGGGCCCTTATTTTTTCAAGAAACGATGAATGATGCTACTAGTCCGCTTTAGAGTGCTATATCCACTCGATTCATCATTTGTATGAAACAAGATTTGTACTTTTTAGCGCATATATATGTGCTGCTCTCTAGTGTAGACGCGGGGTCTTCTCCCATGTCCTTGAGAGCTGCACCAAATCTTCTTTTTCGATAAAAAAAGCCTCATGACTCACACCGGTATTGCTTTCGATGCCTCTTCTATAGCCACCGCTGGCGTGATAGTAGGGATCCGGCTGTCTGCTGGTCTTGTCGTCTAGTTGGTCATCTTAGCTACCAATGCCGCACCCGCTTCTTACGCTCTTCATCACGGCCTAGCTCTACTGCTTTAAGTAGCTGCCTGAGGGCTTCCCTTCCCCCTCCCTTAAAAAGCCTCATGACTTACACCGGTGTTGCTTCCGATGCCTCTCCTATAGCCACCACCGGCGTGATAGTAGGGATCCAGCTATCTGCTGGTCTTGCCGTCTAGTTGGTCACCTTCTACCAAGGCCGCATCCGCTTCTTATGCTCTTCATCACGGCCTAGCTCTACTTCTTTAAGTAGCTACCAGAGGGCTCCCACCCCCCCCCCCCACACACACACATCTTCCTCTGTTTTCTTCCACCACACCTGCCCTAGCTACTCCTATTCTGCTACCTTCTGGCCTTGCCTCTCCACCTTCCCCCCATGGAGCTTGTCGTGCGCGGCCGCCCCACGTCCCTCGACGTCCACTGCACCATGGCAGCTGACCAAAATTCACTAGTCTGTCTCATCAACATCGCCCCTCCTAAGGATGGCTTCCTGCCATGGCTCAAGCAAGTTTTCCGGCAGAGGCTAGGCATCACGGTTGTTCGGTTCGCCAGATCCTTTGTGGGTACTGTCTTCATCGTGTTCTAGCGGGAGTCCAAGAAAATCGCGGCCATGCAAGCCAGCCCAATTGATATGGGGGATCGCACGATCTGGATCCTTCCCCACAATGCGGGAGATAATGCTTTCTCCTTCTCCTACCGCCATGTGGTCAATCTTTTACTGGATAAGTTGTCGCTCGAGCTCTGGAATAGGTGGGACATGGCCGCGAGTGTTGCTGACTTCGCTAGCTTGTTCAGGGTGGAGTGCGCCTACCTCCATGGCAGCGAGTTCTCGAGCATTTTTGTGCTCGTCAAAGTGGAGGATCTGCAACACATCCCCCATCACTTCACCTTCCACCGCGTCGACGGCACCAGCATCTATGTTGACGTCGTCATCAACAAAATATGGGATGTCACCCGCTCTCCCCGCGCTCCCACCATGCCGCCGCGCGCGCCCGGCCGGCACGATGAGGGTGCTGCTGGCTCCTGTCCTCCGACGTCGCTGCGTCAAGGCCATGCCCACTGAAAGTGCAACTAATCCCTAGGTGGTTTTGGTAATTAATAACAACATATATATCATTGAACTAATCATTTCTTGAGAATATTTCAGAAAGTTCAGTGATATGGGTATGGCAATGACTGATGATGTGGACCCCTCAAAATGCTAAGGAAAACATTGGCAAAAGCTCAAGACTCCATTTTTTGGTTTAGTGATCCAAGATCACATTGAGTCCATAGGAAAGCCAATACTATTAAAAGGGGATGAGGTTATGATGATGATCTGGTTGCTCTAAAGTGCTTAGTGATTTATCTCTCAAACAATCAGCAATCTTTCATTCCAACATAAACCCATAAGTAATCTCGGTCCCACCGATTCCAAACTCACCACACCGAGATGAACCACCTCACCATATACCCAAACCCTAAGAATCTCGGATTTTCCGATTCCAAACTCGGTCATTCGAATTGGTGTTGCCAAGCTTCAGAACCTTCAGACTCAAATCGGTGTCACCGAGATGAGAAAGTCGGTCCCACCGAGATTGGCAAACCCTAGACTTTGGAAGAATCGGACTAACCGAGATTGTATTTTCGGTCCCACCGAAAATCCCAACGCTCACAAGATTTGAACTTTCGGTCCGACCGAGTTGTCAACTTCGGTCCGACCGAGATTGGTCAAATGTGTGTAACGGTTGGATTTTGTGTGGAGGCTATAAATACCCTCCACCTCCTCTTCATTCGTGGAGAGAGCCATCGAAAGAACTACCACTCCTACCTTACATTTCGAGAAGAAAACTACCTACCCTTGTGTTGAGATCAAGTTGCTCCACTCCCACCATATGAAACTTGATTTCTAGTCTTTCCAAGTTGCTTTCCACTCAATCCCTTCCTCCACCACAGCCAAATCAGTGAGGAGAGTTGAGTGTTGGGGAGATTATCATTTGAAGCACAAGAGCAAGGAGTTCATCATCACCAACCCCATCTATTACCTTTTGGAGGGTGGTGCCTCCTAGATTGGTTAGGTGTCGCTTGGGAGCCTCCGTCATGATGTGGAGTTGAACCAAGGAGTTTGTAAGGGCAAGGAGATCACATACTTCGTGAAGATCTACCCCGAGTAAGGCTAGTCCTCCGTGGGCGTAAGCCATGATGGCATAGACAAGGTTGCTTCTTCGTGGACCCTTCGTGGGTGGAGCCTCCGTGGACTCATGCAGTAGTTACCCTCCGTGGGTTGAAGTCTCCATCAACGTGGATTGACGATAGCACCACCTATCGGAACCACGAGAAAAAATCTCCGTGTCTCCATTGCGTTTGCTCTTCTCCTCCTCTCATTTACTATACGTGCAATTTACTTTCCGCTGCCATAACTCTAGAATTGCATGTGTAGGGTGATACTTGACTTGATTATCATTGTGAACTTGCTAAGAAACTACTCAAATCAAAAGGCTAAATTTTTAAGTTGTCAAGTAGTCTAATCACCCCCCCTCTAGACATACTTCCGATCCTACAAGTGGTATCAGAGCTTTGGTCTCCATTGGATTGGTTTCCATTGCATTGACTCCATAAGCTTGGTTTCACAACCTAGGAGAGTATGGCGTCTAGTGAGGGTAATTTCCGAGAGGTCCTTACTTTGATGGTTCAAACTTTGCTAGTTGGAAGCATAAAATGAAAATGCATATTCTTGGACATAACCCTGCCGCATGGGGCATTATTTGTGTTGGCTTGCAAGGTGAGTTCTTCGAGGAAGGAAAAGTTCCGGATCGCGAAGCTACCGCAGATGAGTTGCGGATGTTACAGAACAATGCTCAAGCTTGTGACATTCTCTTCAATGCTTTGTGTCCCGAGGAGTTCAACAAGATCAGCCGTCTTGAGAATGCAAAAGAGATTTGGGATACTTTGGTCGAAATGCACGAAGGTACCGAGTCCGTGAAGGAATCAAAGCTAGATGTTCTTCAAGGTCACTTGACAAGTTCAAGATGAAGGAAGGTGAAGGAGTCGCTGAAATGTACTCTAGGCTTGCTCTCATCACCAATGAGATGGCAGGCTTAGGAAGCGAAGAAATGACCGACCGATTCATCATCAAGAAGATTCTCAGAGCTTTGGATGGAAAGTATGACACCGTGTGCACTTTGATTCAAATGATGCCAAACTACAAAGATCTCAAGCCTACCAAGTCATTGGAAGGATTGTTGCTCATGAGATGACATTTAAAGATAAGGAAGAGCTTCACAACAAGTCAAGTGGTGCTTACAAAGCTGCAGCTTGAAGCTCCCACATCCTCAAGTGACAAGCTAGTTTCCAATGAAGAGATAAGCCTAATGGTGAAGAACTTCAACAAATTCTACAAGAGTAGAAGCAAGGAAAGAAGCTCAAAGTCTAGATCATATGATGAAAAGAGATCTTCTAGTCGTGATCGAAACTGCTACAATTGTGGAAGACCGGACACTACTCAAATGAGTGTTCGACTCCCCACAAGAGAAGAGAAGAATCTCCAAGAAGAAGAAGCTCAAGAGAAGAGTCGCCTCGAAAAGAAAGAAGGAGTAGAGATGATCGTTATGAACGAAGATCCTCTCGGAGAAGCAAGGATTCAAAAGGAAAGACAAGTCATCAAGGAGCTACACAAGAAGAAAACATCAAGCTCATGTTGGTGAATGGGTTTCCGCTCCGACTCAAACAATCACTCCGAAAGAAGCTATCACTCCAACTCCGAATCTGACCAAGATGAAGGTGTTGCGGTCTTGCTCTCGTGTCCTCCAACTCCAACTCCTATGACATATTTGATTCACCAAATGAGGGAATTGGAAGATGCTTCATGGCAAAAGGCCCCAAGGTATCACATCCTGAGTTTATTGACTTTGATAGTGATGAGGATGACTTGCTTGGTGAAGATGAGCTTTTACATGATAAATCTAGTGAGCTTAGTAATGATGAACATGCTAGTAGTCTTTATAGTCGAGATGAGTCGAATGACAATGCTATGAAGGAGATTGAGCGCCTAACTAAAGAACTAAACACTCTTAAGTTAGCTCATGAAACAACTCAAGAAGATCATAGAGAGCTCCTAAGATCTCATGAGAAGCTACGCTCGAGAAGCTCAATCTAGAGCAAGAACATGAGTTTCTAGAAGCTATCAATGACGATCTTCAAAGAAGAGTTCTTCATATCTTGCCAAACGACTTCTCTTGTCTAATTTCTTGCCACCTATCAAAACTAAGCATGACAAGCATAAGAAAATTCTTCATCTAGTAGTAACAATAATCATGCTAAATCAAATGTTGTTACTTCTAGTAATTCTCTTGATTCCACTAACAATGTTTCAAGCCAAGTTTCACTTGAGCAAGAAAATAGTCTATTGAAAGGGATTATAGAGAAAGGTGTCTACAAGAGTCTTGCGGAAGCAAGAGCTTTGAGGAAATTGTTCGCAAACAAGGAAGACAGGAAGAATCAAGGAATTGGTTTTGAGCGAAAGTTCAACGCCGAGGGTGTTGAATGGGAAGAAGGTCAATATCCCACTCCAAAGTTTGTCTCTCAAGAGGAGAAGTATGATCCTACTTCTTCCAATGAGGAACAAGCTCAAGATGACCTTCCACCACAAGACCACAAGTGAAAGGCAAGGACAAGCTTCAAGAGGAGATTGATGCATTCATTGAAGCACCCAAGGCCATGGTCAAGTGGGTTCCCAAGGCAACTTCAAGTTCTACTTCAACAAGCTCAACTACTACCCCAAGGATTCCCATCAAGATGATGTGGATCCCAAGAAGAAGAACTAGAGAGTTCTTGAGGGTGACTCCGCCAATATACTTCACTCATATTCATTTTGGCAAGGACTTGTGCAATCAACTTCCACATCTTGCACTAGTTCATGGAGTCACAAACCCTCATGTTGGTAAGTCAAGGACAAGGTAATCATTGCTTTCATGGACATCATTCAATGTGAACTTCAATCTATGTCCATGGATATTCTTGTTTGTTCCTTGTGGGACTAACCCATGTAGGTATTGAAAGTGCCCGAATCCAAAGGATTGCTCCCAACTCTTGATGATCTTCATCAACATTGAGCATCCACATCTTCAACATCTACATGAAGTCTTCAACGACAACCCAAGGTTAGTTTGACCCTTTAAAAGGGGTTCTCACATCAAGGGGGAGCTTTGCTCTAAAGAAATGAGTTAAAGCATCTTCTAATGATGTGAACACATCAATGCTTTATGGAAAAGTGGTAACCCCACTCGTGCTTAAACGATGAGTATGACCTATGATCAAATGTTCTCATTTGACTCCTAAGTCAATATACTCATATATAGATGACCTAGTCATCGCCAAATTGTGTGCTAGCTGTTAGTGTTTTGTTTGTGCATGTTTGACACATATTTCATTTGCTATCTTATTGTGTGAGCATGTTGGATGCATGATTTTATCCATTCGAGGACATCCATTTGTTGCTTTGGTCTTTTGGTTTTCTTTCTTTTTGACCAAATGGATGGACAAGAATGCCTAAGTTCCTCCCTAGCTATCTATGCTTTCTTGTCTCAAACTCTATTCATGCTTATATCACAAACTTTGAACAAGACTTTTTGGATGCACCGAGTGAGGAGCACTTTGAGCCACCGATCCGTCAAAAGCCTAACTTCCAAAACCTTCTAAGTACTTTCGGTCAAACCGATATACTCAAATCGATGATCAAATCACTTGGATTGATCTAGGTTTTCACCTCGGTGAAACCGAAGTTTCAAATTTCGGCGTGATCGAAGTGTGTAATCGCACGCAGCTAACCATCTCGGTCCCACCGAAGTTTTCAAACTCGGTCCCACCGACAACCGAAGGGTATATATACTCGAGGACGAGCGCGCTGATTACTTCTTCAAACGCTTCGCCTCAAACCCTTAGCTGCCGTCGCCTTGGTCTCCGGATCGTCTCCGCCGTCGTCAGGCGCCCCGCCGCTGGTCTCCATCGCCGTCAACGGACTTTCTCATCGCGCCGTTGCCGCCGTGAGTGAAGCTCCACCGCATTGGGTGAGTTTCATCCTCTCGTGTTCCAACCGCTGATTCAATGCACGATAGGCGTTGCCATGTTTCTTGCCAAGATTGAAATCTTCCTATCCGGCCGCTTAGGTCATAGAACAAATTTCGAGTGAAAATTTTAGGGTTAGGTTTCACGAACACATCTCGGTGTGACCGATTCAACATTTTCGGACCGACCGATTTGGTCTTCGCCACAGACCGCACTTTTCGTGAAACCGAAGTTGTGCAAATCGGTAAGACCAAGTGAAGATTCATGAAACCCTAGTAGTCTCGGCTAGATCGAAACCCATTTCGTCCAACCGAAAGTGGTGTATGTGGTCTGTTTAGACATTTCGGTTTCACCGAATTGATAGACTCGGTCGACCGACATGTATTCTGTGAAAACCTAAAACTAAAGTTTGAACTCATTCTTTTGCAAAATCCTCTGCAGTTTGTGATAACTCTTCTATTCTCGCCTATACCTATTCTATTCACAAAGTTGTCGGTCATGTCTCAAGGAAGTGACAATGTAACAGTCCGAGATGCCGTTGAGATTCCAGAGGCAGCTACAAGTCCGAAGCAAGCAGTTTTCAGATGATGAGAGAGAAGCACTCCAAGTGGATCGCCTGCACTGCCACTGGGCGAAGGAAAAGGAATTCAGATGAGGAAGATTCAGATTTTGTTGCAGATGAGGAAATAACTTCAAAGCCTAAAAGGCAAGTGGTTGCCAAGAGCTATCAAGGGCAACATTCAAAGAAAGGCACAAGCAAAGTGACAAAATCCTCTGTTGCACAGAAGCTCAGTATGGAAGAAACTTCCAGCAAAATCAAGAAGACTTCCAAGAGGAAGAGGAAAGTTCATGAAGAGATCACGATGATGATGATGATTCGATGAGGAAGCACCTCGGCCTCCTCGAAGCGAAGTTGATGGGTGATGCCATCGTAAGGGAGCACCCACAAAGGCTAAGCAATCAGCTCCAAAGAAAGGCAGCCCAAGCCAAACCAGCCGCCAAGTCAAGAAGACCGTGAGGAACATACTGCGTCGTAAAAGAAGAAAGACAATGTGCCACCGCAGAATCGATGATGAGGCTCATGTTTTGCTCAAGCTCTGCAGTAAACCGCCTGTTCATAATGAAGCTCATCCTCGAGCTGAAAATATGAAGGAGAGAAAGGACAAAGGTCTCGTGCTATGGAGGCAAGCAGATCCATATGCCACCAGGAGAAGAACTGCAGTTGACCCAAGATTCCACACAAGAGAGCAACAAGACTTTTATGAGACAAAGTGCTCATGGACAAGAAGCCAATTGTTGCCGACACCAGACACGCTATTTCGAAATACATCGACAAAGTGAAGAGCACAGAGACTACTTCCCACATGTGCATGAAAGCTTCACCGCCAGGGATTGCAGAGTTCGTTGGTCAGAAATTGACTGCCTGGAACGATGAGATGATCATGCAATTCTACGCCACCGCACACTTCTATCCAGATGGCAGGATTGTATGGATGACAGAAGGGCAGAGATTCCATTCTATTGTTGAAGAATGGAGAGCGTTGCTGAATGCACCTGTTTCAAGGGAAGATGATATTGATGTCTATGGCATTCCAAAGAAAAATCACGAGTCAATGAAGAACATGTACAATGAAGTCAAGGAGAAGGATGTAGAGATATGGAAGCTTGGTTCAGTCTACTACCTTCAGGCAGGTCTCCCAACCACCAATACCATTCTGAGGCATACTTTGATGCCTAAGTCAGGGGACCACCGCATGATAAGAGGGTACTCTATCAACATGCTGCACATTCTAGATCAGAAGACACCTTTTAAGGTGATGGACCCGATAGTTGAGACTATCAAGAGGATGCAGCAGCACTGAAGAGGTCGTGTGGGTTTGCTCCGCATATTCAGATGCTCATCAATGCCAAGTTTGGCACGGACACCTACCGTTGGATAGACCCCACTTGCCACCGCAGCTCTGAACATGAGGACAACGAGGTTGTGATGACCGAGGATGCTCCCACATCGTAGAAGGACATGCTAAGTCTGAAGCTGCCAAACAAGCTAAAGCCGAGAAGGAAAGCAGCTAAGCCCAAGAGCATTGCGTAACAACTTCTTGAAGCCACTCAGAGAATTGAGCTACGCCTGCCAAAGATAGTACAGCCTCGTGGAGAGCCTCGAGAGGATCGTTGAGGATAAGTTCCATGCTCTGGACGCTGTCGATCAAGTGCAGTCACCGCCAACAAGCTTGAGGCGACATCGAGGAAGCTAAGAGGAGAAGGCAGAACTCATGAAGGAGATGGAAGGTGACATGGTCCAGATGACTATGAGCAGCCTGCTGAAGGCCCACAAAGCCCAGATCACCGCTATTCCAAAGGTCGATCCTGTGGCTACTACATCAAGACCTCCTACAGCTCCGTCTGGCCCAAAGACTACCACAAGATTCACTCCTCCAGCTCCACAGACTTCAGCAGACGCTTTGCAGATGCAGCTATCTCCACTCCATCGACGCAGACAGAGCCGCCGCGGCAGAGTCCCGAGTGACGATTAGCTCTATACCTTCGAACTTTTGGTAACTTGTTGCCAAAGGGGAGAAATTGTATAGATCATAGGGCTTCGAGAGAGAGAGTGCTCGCTTTTTTTGCTCTTTCGTTTGCGGTTTTCCTTGAGATACTTTTGAGTTCTTTGAGATACTTCGTGTGTTTGATACTACGCTTGTTTCTATCTTGATGAGTGCTTGATCATACTGTGCTTAATGTGTGCTTGATGTCTATCATATTCCATTCATATCTTGTATGATCATTTACTCATGTCTTGGTGATTGGGTGCATGCTATTCATTCTTATCATTTTGTGCGCTCCACCAAGATGTATGTGACATGGAAGAGTAACCCATGATCCTAATCGATTGTGCATTTGCATTCAAACGCAAATCTTAAATAATGCACAAATTTAGGGGGAGCTCTTGCTTATCACATACTTCTCAAAGCGATTTATGTTATTCATTGATTATATCATTTGTCGAAGCTTTGATCTATATGTTGTCATCAATTACCAAAAAGGGGGAGATTGAAAGTGCAACTAATCCCCAGGTGGTTTTGGTAATTAATAACAACATATATATCATTGAACTAATCATTTCTTGAGAATATTTCAGAAAGTTCAGTGATATGGGTATGGCAATGACCGATGATGTGGACCCTCAAAATGCTAAGGAAAACATTGGCAAAAGCTCAAGACTCCATTTTTGGTTTAGTGATCCAAGATCACATTGAGTCCATAGGAAAGCCAATACTATTAAAAGGGATGAGGTTATGATGATGATCCGTTGCTCTAAAGTGCTTAGTGATTTATCTCTCAAACAATCAGCAATCTTTCATTCCAACATAAACCCATAAGTAATCTCGGTCCCACCGATTCCAAACTCACCACACCGAGATGAACCACCTCACCATATACCCAAACCCTAAGAATCTCGGATTTTCCGATTCCAAACTCGGTCATTCGAAATTGGTGTTGCCAAGCTTCAGAATCTTCAGACTCAAATCGGTGTCACCGAGATGAGAAAGTCGGTCCCACCGAGATTGGCAAACCCTAGACTTTGGAAGAATCGGACTAACCGAGATTGTATTTTCGGTCCCACGAAAATCCCAACGCTCACAAGATTTGAACTTTCGGTCCGACCGAGTTGTCAACTTCGGTCCGACCGAGATTGGTCAAATGTGTGTAACGGTTGGATTTTGTGTGGAGGCTATAAATACCCCTCCACCTCCTCTTCATTCGTGGAGAGAGCCATCAGAAAGAACTACCACTCCTACCTTACATTTTTGAGAAGAAAACTACCTACCCTTGTGTTGAGATCAAGTTGCTCCACTCCCACCATATGAAACTTGATCTCTAGTCTTTCCAAGTTGCTTTCCACTCAATCCCTTCCTCCACCACAGCCAAATCAGTGAGGAGAGTTGAGTGTTGGGGAGATTATCATTTGAAGCACAAGAGCAAGGAGTTCATCATCACCAACCCCATCTATTACCTTTTGGAGGGTGGTGCCTCCTAGATTGGTTAGGTGTCGCTTGGGAGCCTCCGTCATGATGTGGAGTTGAACCAAGGAGTTTGTAAGGGCAAGGAGATCGCCTACTTCGTGAAGATCTACCCCAGTAAGGCTAGTCCTCCGTGGGCGAAGCCATGATGGCATAGACAAGGTTGCTTCTTCGTGGACCCTTCGTGGGTGGAGCCTCCATGGACTCGCAGGCCTGCTACCCTCCGTGGGTTGAAGTCTCCATCAACGTGGATTGACGATAGCACCACCTATCGGAACCACGAGAAAAAATCTCCGTGTCTCCATTGCGTTTGCTCTTCTCCTCCTCTCATTTACTATACGTGCAATTTACTTTCCGCTGCCATAACTCTAGAATTGCATGTGTAGGGTGATACTTGACTTGATTATCATTGTGAACTTGCTAAGAAACTACTCAAATCAAAAGGCTAAATTTTTAAGTTGTCAAGTAGTCTAATCACCCCCCCTCTAGACATACTTCCGATCCTACACCCACCCTAGGGCATCTTTGGGGCTCGTTGGTCAGCCCGAGGAGGGCCTCGACATGGCCGACAGGGTGTTTTGAGCTTTTCTGCAGCCGTAGCTCTCTTTTGTTGGCGACTGTCTGGCCATGCTGAAGGTTTTGGTGGAGCCAAAGTTCATCAAGGGTGCGACCTTCTCTCTTCCTACGGTAGTGCAAATCGATCATGAAGAAGAGGTCCGACTCGGCCTTCGCGCTTCGCTGCTTGCGGCGGATGTGCGCATGGCGCGCCCCATGGTTACCTTCGACCCGGAGGACTTATGCTTCTCCTTCAAGCTGGGGCTAGGACACTGCCGGAGCACTTCTGGGGTTATCCAGGTGCGTCCGATGGTGGTGGATGGCGGCTACTTCCCCTGCTTTGACTATCTAACGGAGGCGATCGCGCCAGAAAGTTGTCGTTTGCTTCTCTTCAAGTTCTAGCCCACGTTGGTGGGTGGAGTCCTCTGCCCATGCACCATGCCGATGCTGCCTGTGGTGGATAGCAAGTACCCACCCAAGCCTAGTGTGCCTACCAGCCTGCTTCCCATAGTCGGTCCACTGCTCTCCTTCGCGCAGGGCGACCTCTTCCCTGTGGAGGCCCACTTTCTCGGCATGAGCATCTGCAAGCCCACTAAGTTCTCACCACATGACCCATCTGCTCACGACCTTTCAATCGTGTGCCGACGCCAGAGCCGGGGATTCTACTTAGTGGCCACTTTGAAGGAAATATGCCCTAGAGGCAATAATAAAGTTGTTATTTTATATTTCCTTATTCATGATAAACGTTTATTATTCATGCTAGAATTGTATTAATCAAAAACCTTGATACATGTGTGAGTACATAAACAAACACCGTGTCCCTAATAAGCCTCTACTAAACTAGCTCGTTGATCAAAGATGGTTAAGGTTTCCTAACGATGGACATGAGTTGTCATTTGATAATGGGATCACATCATTAGGAGAATGATGTGATGGAAAAGACCCATCCGTTGGCTTAGCATAATGATCGTTCAGTTTTATTGCTATTGCTTTCTTCGTATAAAATATATATTCCTTCGACTATGAGATTATGCAACTCCCGGATACCAGAGAAATACCTTGTGTGCTATCAAATGTCATAACGTAACTGGGTGATCATAAAGATGCTCTATAGGTATCTCTGAAGGTGTTTTTTTGGTTGGCATAGATCGAGATTAGGATTTGTCACTCCGAGTATCGGAGAAGTATCTCTAGGCCCTCTCGGTAATACAGATCATAAGCTTGCAAGCAAAAGACTAAGGAGTTAGTCACGAGATGATGTATTATGAAACGAGTAAAGAGACTTGTCGGTAACGAGATTGAACTAGGTATGAAGACATCGACGATCGAATCTCAGGCAAGTAACATACTGATGGACAAAGGGAATTACATATGTTGTCATAACGGTTTGACCAATAAAGATCTTCATAGAATATGTATGAGCCAATATGAGCATCCAGGTTCCACTATTTGTTATTGACCCGAGAGGTGTCTCGGTCATGTCTACATAGTTCTCGAACCCGCAGGGTCCGCACGCTTAACGTTCGATGACGATATAGTATTATATGAGTTATGTGATTTGGTGACCGAATGTTGTACCGCAGGGTCAGTATATAGTAGTATACTGACGGACATGACGAGGAGTCTCGAAATGGTCGAGAGGTAAATGTTCATATATAGTACGATTGTATTCGGACACCGGAAGTGTTACGGAGGGTACCGGGTACATATCGGGTCGCCGGAAGGGTTCCGGGCACCCCCAGCAAAAGATATGGGCCTTATGGGCCAAGAGGGGAAACACACCAGCCACGAGGGACTGGTGCGTCCCCCCATATGAGCCGGCGAAGGTGGAGAAGGAAAGGGGGAGGAGGAAAGGAAAGAAAGGGAATATGATTCCCCTTCCTTCCCCCTCCCCCTCTTTCCTTCCCCCTCCGATATATATGGCAGGGGGGCACGCGGCTTGGGAGGAGCCCAAGTAGGATTCGGTCCTACTTGGGGCGCCTCCTTGCCTCTCCCCCACCTATATATATGTGGGGGCGCCCATAGCACATACCAGACAATTGTTAGCCGTGTGCGGCGCCCCCCTCCACCGTTTACTCCCACGGTCATATCTTATTAGTGTTTAGGAGAAGCCCTGTGCAGATCACTTCACCATCACCGTCACCACGCCGTCGTGCTGACGGAACCATCTACTACCTTGATGACTTGCTGGATCAAGAAGGAAAGGGTCGTCACCGAGCTGAACGTGTCTAGAACACGGAGGTGTAGTGCATTCGGTACTTGATCGGTTGAAGCGCGAAGAATTTCGACTACATCAACCGCGTTGAGAAACGCTTCCGCTTACGGTCTATGAGGGTACGTAGACACACTCTCCCCCTCGCTGCTATGCATCTTCATAGATAGATCATTCTGTGCGCATAGAATTTTTTTTGTTTTCCATGCAACGATTCCCAACATTGGTATCAGAGCCAGGTTTATGCGTAGATGATATGCATGAGTAGAACACAAAGAGTTGTGGGCAGTAATAGTCATACTGCTTACCACCAACATCTTATTTTGATTCGGCGGTATTGTGGGGTGAAGCGGCCCGGACCAACCTTACATGTCCACGTACATGAGACCGGTTCCACCGACTGACATGCAACTAGTTTTGCATAAAGGTGGTTGGCGGGTGTGTGTTTCTCCTACTTTAGTTGAATCAAATTTGACTCTGACCGGTCCTTAAAGAAGGTTAAAACAGCAAACTTGATGAAACACCGTTGTGCTTTTATGTGTAGGTAAGAATGGTTCTTGCTAGAAGCCCGTATCAGCCACGTAAAACTTGCAACAACAAAGTAGAGGACGTCTAACTTGTTTTTGCAGGGTATGTTGTGATGTGATATGGTCAAGACATGATGAGATATACATTATTGTATGAGATGATCATGTTTTGTAATATATCTGGCAACCGGCAGGAGCCGTATGGTTGTCTCTTTATTGTATGAAATGCATATGCCATGTAATTGTTTTACTTTATTGCCATGAGTTAGCAATAGTTGTAGAAGCAATAGTCGGCGAGACGACCATGATGCTACGATGGAGATCAAGGTATCAAGCCGGTGACGATGGAGATCATGACGATGCTTTGGATATGGAGATCAAAAGCACAAGATGATGGCCATATCATGCACATATTTTGATTGCATGTGATGTTTATCTTTTATGCATCTTATTTTGCTTAGTACGGCGGTAGCATTATAAGATGATCCCTTCACTAAATTTCAAGGTATAAGTGTTCTCCCTAAGTATGCACCATTGCGACAGTTCGTCGTGTTGAGACACCGCGTGATGATTAGGTGTGATAGACTCTATGTTCACATACAACGGGTGCAAGACAGTTTTGCACATGCGGAATACTCGGGTTATACTTGACGAGCCTAGCATGTACAGACATGGCCTCGGAATACTAGAGACCAAAAGATCGAACGTGAATCATATAGTAGATATGATCAACACAGAGATGTTCACCATTGATGACTACCCCATATCACATGATGATCGGACATGGGTTAGTTGATTTGGATCACGTATCACTTAGATGATCTGAGGGATGTCTATTTAAGTGGGAGCTCTTAAGTAATTTGATTAATTGAACTTTAATTTATCATGAACTTAGTCCTGATAGTATTTGCAAATTATGTTGTAGATCAATAGCTCGCGTTGTAGCTCCCCTATGTTTTTGATATGTTCCTAGAGAAAACTAAGTTGAAAGATGATAGTAGCAATGATGCGGACTGGATCCGTGATCTGAGGATTATCCTCATTGCTGCACAGAAGAATTATGTCCTTGATGCACTGCTAGGTGACAGGCCTATTGCAGGAGCAGATGCAGACGTTATGAACGTTTGGCAAGCTCGATATGATGACTACTTGATAGTTTAGTGGCCATGCTTTACGGCTTATAATCGGGGCTTCATAGACGTTTTGAATGCCACAGAGCATATGAGATGTTCCAAGAGCTGAAATTGGTATTTCAGACTTACGCCCATGTTGACATGTATGAGACCTCTGACAAGTACTTTGCCTACAAGATGGAGGAGAATAGCTCAGCCAATGAGCATGTGCTCAAAATGTCTAGGTACTACAATCGCTTGAATCAAGTGGGAGTTAATCTTCTAGATAAGATAGTGATTGACAAGATTTCTCTAGTCACTATCACCAAGCTACTAGAACTTCTTGATGAACTATAATGTGCAAGGGATGACGAAAACGGTTCCCGAGCTCTTCGCGATGCTGAAATCGGTGAAGGTAGAAATCAAGAAAGAGCATCAAGTGTTGATGGTTAACAAGACCACTAGTTTCAAGAAAAGGGGGCAAGGGAAAGAAAGGTAACTTCAAGAATAATGGCAAGCAAGTTGCTACTCCCGTGAAGAAGCCCAAAGCTAGACCCAAGCCTGAGACTGAGTGCTTCTACTGCAAAGGAAATGATCACTGGAAGCGGAACTGCCCCAAATACTTGGCGGATAAGAAGGATGGCAAGTGAACAAAGGTATATTTGATATACATGTTATTGATGTGTACCTTACTAGTATTCATAGTAGCCCCTGGGTATTTGATACCGGTTTAGTTGCTAAGATTAGTAACTCGAAACAGGAGTTGTAGAGACTATTTAAGCGCGAGGTGACAATGTGTGTTGGAAGTGATTCCAAGGTTGATACCATCACCATTGCACACTCCCTCTACCTTCGGGATTAATGTTGAACCTAAATAAATGTTATTTGGTGTTTGCATTGAGCATGAATATGATTAGATCATGTTTATTGCAATACCTTGTATGGTCATACACCCAGTGTGAATGGTTTATTTAATCTCGATCGTAGTGATACATATATTCATAATATTGATGCCAAAAGATGCAATGTTGATCATGATAGTGCAACATATTTGTGGCACTGTCGTTTAGGTAATATTGGTGTAAAGCGCATGAAGAAACTCCATGCGGATGGACTTTTGGAATCACTTGATTATGAATCATTTGATACTTGCGAACCATGCCTCATGTGCAAGATGACTAAAACATTGTTCTCCGGAACAATGGAGCGAGCCAATGACTTATTGGAAATAATACATACCGATGTATGCGGTCCAATGAGTGTTGAGGCACGCGGCGGGTATCCTTATTTTCTGACCTTCGCAGATGATTTGAGCAGATATGAGTATATCTACTTAATGAAACACAAGTCTAAAACATTTGAAAAGTTCAAAGAATTTCAGAGTGAAGTAGAGAATCATTGTAATAAGAAAATAAAGTTTATACGATCCGATCGTGGAGGCGAATATCTGAGTTATGAGTTTAGCTTTCATTTAAAACAATGTGGAATAGTCTCACAACTCACACCACCTGGAACACCACAGCGTAATGGTGTGTCTGAACGTCATAACCGTACTTTATTAGATATAGTGCGATCTATGATGTCTCTTACCGATTTACCACTATTGTTTTGGGGTTATGCATTAGAGACAGCTGCATTCACATAAAATAGGGCACCATCTAAATCCGTTGAGATGACACCGTATGAACTGTGGTTTGGCAGGAAACCTAAGCTGTCGTTTCTTAAAGTTTGGGGTTGCGACACTTATGTCAAAAGGCTTCATCCTGATAAGCTCAAACCCAAACCGGAGAAGTGTGTCTTCATAGGATACCCTAAGGAAACAATTGGGTACACCTTCTACCACAGATCTGAAGGCAAGATTTTTGTTGCCAAGAATGGAACCTTTCTAGAGAAGGAGTTTCTCTTGAAAGAAGTGAGTGGGAGGAAAGTACAACTTGATGAGGTAATTGTACCTTCTCTCAATTTGGAAAGTAGCACATCAGAGAAATCCGTTCCCATGATGCCTACACCAACAAGAGAGGAAGCTAATGATGATGATCATGAAACTTCAGATCAAGTTATTACTAGACCTCGTAGGTCGAACAAAGCACGTTCCGCACTAGAGTGGCACGGTAATCCTGTTCTAGAAGTCATGTTACTAGACCAAGGCAAACCTACGAACTATGAAGAAGCTATGATGATCCCAGATTCTGACAGATGGCTTGAGGCCATGAAATCTGAGATAGGATCCATGTATGAGAACAAAGTGTGGACTTTGGTGGATTTGCCCGATGAGTGGCAAGCCATACAGAATAAATGGATCTTCAAGAAGAAGACTGATGCTGATGGCAATGTTACTGTCTACAAAGCTCTACTTGTCACAAAAGGTTTTCGACAAGTTTAAAGTGTTGACTACAATGAGACTTTCTCACCGGCAGCGATGCTTAAGTCCGTCCAAATCATGTTAGCCATTGCTGCATTTTATGATTATGAAATCGGGCAAATGAATGTCAAAACTGCATTCCTTAATGGATATCTTAAAGAAGAGTTGTATATGATGCAACCAGAAGGTTTTGTCGATCCTAAAGGTGCTAACAAAGTGTGCAAGCTCCAGCGGTCCATCTATGGACTAGTGCAAGCATCTTGGAGTTGGAATATACGCTTTGATGAGGTGATCAAAGCATATGGTTTTATACAAACTTATGGTGAAGCCTGTATTTACAAGAGAGTGGGAGCTCTATAGCATTTCTGATATTATATGTGGATGACATATTATTGATTGGAAGTGATATAGAATTTCTGGATAGCATAAAAGGATACTTGAATAAGAATTTTTCAATGAAAGACATTGGTGAAGCTACTTGCATATTGAGCATCAAGATCTATAGGGATAGATCAAGAAACTTAATAGAACATTCACAAAACACATACCTTGATAAGATTTAAAGAAGTTCAAAATGGTTCAGTCCAAGAAGGGGTTCTTGCCTGTATTACAAGGTGTGAAGTTGAGTAAGACTCAAAGCCCGACCATGGCAGAAGATAGAGAGAGAATAAAAGTCATTCCCTATGCCTCAGCCATAGGTTCTATACGATATGCCATGCTGTGTACCTGATGTGTGTCTTGCCACTTATCTGGCAAACAGGGTACAAGAGTGATCTAGGAGTGGACCACTGGACAACGGTAAAAATGATCCTTAGGTGCCTTAAAGAGGACTAAGGAAATGTTTCTCGGTTATGGAGGCGCTAAAGAGTTCGTCGTAGAGAGTTACATTGATGCAAGCTTTTACACCGATCAAGATGACTCTGAGTCTCAATCTGGATACATATTGAATGTGGGAGCAATTAGCTAGAGTAGCTCCATGCAGAGCATTGTAGACATAGAAATTTGCAAAATACATACGGATCTGAATGTGATAGACCCGTTGACTAAACTTCTCTCACAGGCAAAACATGATCACACCTTATTATCCTTTGGGTGTTAATCACATGGTGATGTGAACTAGATTATTGACTCTAGTAAACCCTTTGGGTGTTGGTCACATGACGATGTGAACTATAGGTGTTAATCACATGGCGATGTGAACTATGGGTGTTATTCACATGGCGATGTGATCTAGATTATTGACTCTAGTGCAAGTGGGAGACTGAAGGAAATATGCCCTTGAGGAAATAATAAATTTGTTATTTTATATTTCCTTATTCATGATAAACCTTTATTATTCATGCTAGAATTGTATCGATCGGAACCTTAATACATGTGCCAATACATAAACAAACATCGTGTCCCTAGTAAGCCTCTACTAGACTAGCTCATTGATCAAAGATGGTTAAGGTTTACTAACCATGGACAGAGTTGTCATTTGATAACAGGATCACATCATTAGGAGAATGATGTGATGGAAAACACCCATCCATTAGCTTAGCATAATGATCATTCAGTTTTATTGTTGTTGCTTTCTTCATGTCAAATACATATTCGTTCAACTATGAGATTATGCAACTCCCGGATACCGGAGGAATACCTTGTGTGCTATCAAAAATCACAACATAACTGGGTGATCATAAAGATGCTCTACAGGTATCTCCGAAGGTGTTTTTTGGGTTGGCATAGATCAAGAATAGGATTTTTCACCCCGAGTATCAGAGAGGTATCTCTAGGCCCTCTCGGTAATACACATCATAAGCTTGCAAGCAAACGAATAAGGAGTTAGTCACGAGATGATGTATTATGGAATGAGTAAAGAGACCTGCCGATAACGAGATTGAACTAGGTATGAAGATATCAACGATCGAATCTCGGGCACGTAACATACCGATGGGGAAAGGGAATTGCGTATGTTGTCATAATGGTTCGACCGATAAAGATCTTCCTAAAATATGTAGGAGCCAATATGAGCATCCAGGTTTCGCTATTGGTTACTGACCGGAGAGGTGTCTCGATCATGTCTACATAGTTCTCGAACCTGTAGGGTCCGCACGCTTAACGTTCGATAACGATATAGTATTATATGAGTTATGTGATTTGGTGACCGAATGTTGTTCGGAGTCCCAGATGAGATCACGGACATGAAGAGGAGTCTCGAAATGGTTGAGAGGTAAATATTGATATATAGGACATGGTATTCGGACACCGGAAGTGTTCCGGAGGGTACGGGGTACATATCGGGTCAGCGGAAGGGGTTCCGGGCACCCCCGGCAAAAGATATGGGCCTTATGGGCCAAAAGGAGAAACACACCAGCCACATGGGGCTGGTGCGCCCCCCATATGGGTCGGCCAAGGTGGAGAAGGAAAGGGGAAGCAGGAAAGGAAAGAAAGGGAATCGGATTCCCCCTTCCTTCCCCCTCCCCCCTCTTTCCTTCCCCCTCCGATATGTATGGCAGGGGGCGCGCGGCTTGGGAGGAGCCCAAGTAGGATTCAGTCCTACTTGGGGCACCTCCTGACCTCTCCCCTCTCCCTCCCACCAATATGTATGTATATGTATATGTATATATATATGTGGGGGGGGCCTAGCACAGACCAGACAACTGTTAGCCGTGTGCGGCACCCCCCTCCATCATTTACTCCCACGATCATATCTTCGTAGTGCTTAGGCGAAGTCCTCCGCCAATCACTTCACTGTCACCACGCCGTCGTGCTGACGGAACTCATCTAGTACCTCGACAACTTGCTGGATCAAGAAGGCGAGGGATGTCACCAAGCTGAACGTGTGCATACTGCGGAGGTGCCATGCGTTTGATACTTGATTGGTTGAAGCACCAAGAAGTTCGACTACATCAACCGCGTTGAGAAATGCTTCCGCTTACAGTCTATGAGGGTACGTAGGCAGAGTCTCCCCCTCATTGCTATGCATCTCCCTGGATAGATCATTGCGTGTGCGTAGAATTTTTTTGTTTTTGATGCAACGATTCCCAACACACTTCCAGTGGTGGCTACAGATCTCAGGGACGGGGCTTGTGCGGCGCTCCCTCCTCACGTTGCGACTATCTTCTGCAGCTGCCAGGAGCCACCGCACGGGCATGCTGCCGAAGACCTCAATCACTTTCGACCAACTCTTCAACTATTCCCCACCCACTATTGTCGATGGCCTACTGCTACAGCTTGCCACTGCTGCGGATGGGTTGGCTCTCGATCTGAATCTGGCTTTGCTAACCAGCCACTGCCGGGTTCCGTTGCTGCGGATCCTGTGGTGCTTGGGTCACCGGAGCCTGCCGAGCACCAGGTAATGGATACGATCCCCATGGAGGTTGTGGTCGCTTCTCAGTCCCCCTACTGTAGCCCACGCATTAGGAGCGCCTATAATGGGGTGCGCATCGGCACGATGGAGCGAGCTTCCAAGCGAAAACGACGTCCGTCTTGAGCTCCAGCAGTGGTTCTTCCCACCGCTTTGGCCCTTCTTCTTCGCGGCGTGAGAAGGCAAATGCGGCTGCTGTTGCTGGCCTCCTGGAGCTGCTGCTGCTGGAGACCCCAACTCCGATGACCAGGGGAAAGCTGAAGCAAATTGCTCACCGATGCGACCTCAACACGACAACCATCCTTGATCAAGCCTGGGCACTTGCCAATGGCGTCGTGTCTGACGGAGCAGCAACTTCTCCTCCTGTCAACGGATCCTCTGCTTCATCTGCGTGCATCTTTGGCAACCCCGTTGAGTAGCTCTTATGTTGTTGTTTATTGACATTGCTTCATGCTATTGGAGTCCGCCTTGCATTTAGGTTCTTTTGCATTAGGGTGTGTCTTCAGCTTTTATCAGTACTGCATATGTATCTTGCTAGTTCAGTTTAGTAGCTTGCATTTTCTCGGGTTTAGTCTGCCAGTTTATCTGTTGGTCAGTTTGTATTGCGTCTGTTGCTCAGTGAGCCCACTATCACGAATTCCATCGTTTGCATTTACATGACCATACATCTGCATGTTTTTCCTCTTGCCCTGGCTTGCGAGTTCACTCTTATCTCATGAAAGTACTGAATTGGAGTGTCTGTGGCCTTGAACGATGATGACAAGTGCTCGCTGGTTCGTGATGTTATAACCTCTTGCTGCCCTAGTGTTGTGTGGTTGCAGGAAATAAAATTAATTTATCTTTCTCAGTTCAACATGCAAACTTTCCTCCCTGGAAATCTTAATGAGCGTGATGTCATGCCTTCAAATGGTGCCTCGGGAGGTATTCTTGTTGCCTGGGATTCTGGCTCTTTGTCTGGACAGATTGTGGCGGCTCATGATTACCATGTCAATGTCAGGTTCTCATAAACCACCACCAGTAACTCCTTTTTGTTGCATGTTGTTTATGCAACCTGCCTGAACAGCGAAAGGCCAAGGTTCTTCGAGGTTATGAGCAGTGTGGTTGAGCAGGCCAGCCTTCAACGGATCGTTTTGGGTGATTTCAACATGTACAAGTTTGCGCATGAGAAGTCACAGGGTCACATCAACTGGAATTTGATGGAGAGGTTCAATTCTTGGATCATAGACAGTGTGCTGGATGACATACATGTTGATAACAGGTTGTTCACCTAGTATAATAAGAGGAGCTCCCCCACTCTAGTTTTTTTTGGATCGTGTGCTGATTAATGTTGTTTGGAACTTGAGTTTTCTGCACACCTCTGCTACTGTCGTGGCTGCAACCACCTCAGATCATGCTCCCATCCTAATCAATTTCTCCGATGATGTTCCTAGGAGCAACTTATTCAGGTGGAGAACCACTGGTTAGAGATGGAAGAGGCTAGGGACATCATTATGGATTGTTGGTCAAGGGGCACAAGACCCTTCGCCTTCTCCGCGTCCCTCACAAGTTTCAAAATGAGAAGGGTTAGAGCTGTCCTACGCAAATGGTGCAGAAACAAGCCTAGCCTCAAGGTGCTTATCGACAATAATAAGCATGTGGTGAGCTTCCTAAACATGGTTGAGAAAGGAGATCTTTGTGTATGTTAGATATTGTCCTTGAAGAATCTTCTTCTGCTAAAGCCGAACAGCTAATCCTCTGGCAAACTGCCATGTGGTGCCGACACGCCAAGGTATGATGGTGTGTGGCAGGAGACGAGAACTGTATGTTCTTCCACGATGTTGCTAACTGTCAAGCTAGGCGTAGCAAGATAAAGGTCTTTCTCCATGACGAGGTTGAGGATTTTTAGAATGGTAGGGAGTTGGCCTTGGTCACCAAATTTTTTGCTTATTTGTTCGGTCAAACTGTTATCTCTATGCAAACAGTGCAACTAAGCTCCTTGTATGCGCCCATGGATCTATCTGGGCTTGTGCCTGACTTTTCTTGGGCTGAGATTGTTAGTGCTATTGATCGATCTCCCAATAGTAAGAGCCCGGGTCCAGATGGCTTTACCCATGAATTCTACAAGGCATTCAAGCATGTGCTCAGAGATGATATTCTTAGATTCTTTGCTGATTTCCATTGTAACAGAGTCTCTTTAGACGACATCAACTTAGCCTATATCACTTTGCTCCCCAAGAATGACACTCCGCTTGAGATACGCGATTTCACGCCCATATCCTTGGTTTGTAGCGTACTTAAATTATCATCTAAGGGGCTAACGAAAAAATTACAATATCAAATTCCTGATTTAGTGCATCCTTTGCAATCTGGTTTCTTGAGAGGCAGATCAATTCATTATGTAAAAACTTTGCTCTAGCCACTGAAATGGTGCAGTGTGCTCATAAAAGGAGATTGCCAGTTATTGTTTTAAAGTTAGATTTTCAAAAGGTTTTTGACAGTGTCATTTGGAGATGCTTATATCAGGTTTTGGAAGCTAGGGATTTCCCACCTAAGTGGATATAGTGGGTTGCATCCTTGCCAGGACGATCAAGGGTGCTCATCAATGGTGAGTTGGGTGAGCACTTTCTTGCTAGGAGAGGGTTTCGGTAGGGGGATTCTCTCTCCCCGTATCTTTTCATCCTATGGCTGACATCCTCTAGAGACTTTGTTGTCTGCACTTTCATGCTGGTGACTTAGTACACCCGCTCGGATTTGATTGCATGTTCCTGGTACTTCAGTACGCGAATGACACTTTGCTTATTTTTCGGGGAGTTGTTTAGCAGGCTTGCATTGTCAAGAACATACTAACTACTTTCTCTGATTTCTCGGGGTTGCGCATCAACTACAATAAAAGTACTTTGGTACATGTTTGTGTTGAGGAGGGCGTTGCATCGGAGATTGCCCAATTGTTTGGTTGCCATGTCTCTTCGTTCTCATGCACTTATCTTGGGCTACCTGATATTCATAAGGTCGATTGCAGGTTCTCTGGTTGGCTTACTACTTTTTTGTCATGGGGTGGGACGCTCATGCTTCTCAATTTTGTTCTTGTTGGCATCCCAAGCTACTTTGTGACTTGCTTCCCTTGGCCCAACGAGTCCATTGATAAGCTGGAGGGGATTCTACATGCTTTCTTCTGGCAAGGTAACAGTAAGGTAAGGGTGGTCAGTGCCTTGTAGCTTGGGAGCGCGTTATTCTCCCCCGTGACTCAGGTGGCTTGGTGTGAGGGGCTTGTCTGCACACAACTAGGCTATGTCATGCAAGTCTGTGGCCAAGGTTTTGCAGACTGTGGATATCCCTAGTTTCCAGTGGTTAGCTTCTCATATTGTAAGAAAGGCCTGCCGCAGGGTATTAGTAGCAGAGACACAACCCTCTGGAAAGGTTTGAAAACCTGCATACCTCTGGTCATGTTCACCTCCCACTACTATACTCCTTTGCCAAAGATCAATTTTTCTCTGTTTCCTCTCAGTTAGCCAGGGGTGCTTGAGATATACAGTTGCATCTGAACCTATCCCAGACGGCTGCCAATGAGCTACTCATTTTACATGATCTCATCGCCCATGTGGTGTCGACTGCTGATGGTCAAGATATGTGCTCTGCTTCCATTCATGGCAATAGAATTGGCACGAGCTACTTCTACTGTCTGCTCATCTTTAGGGGTGTGAGGCCTACTTTTGGCCAATGGATTTGGGACGTGTTAATACCTACAAAACATAGAGTTTTCCTTTGGCTTGCTTGTTGGGGCCGTCTAAACACGAGAGACAACGTGGTAAAGAAGAAATGGTCTATGATCGCCCCGCATGATGGTTGTGACATCTGCACGACCTTGGTGTCCATTGATCATTTGCTCCTGTGTTGTGAGCCAGCAAGTTTCATCTAGGACAAGCTTAACCTGTCTTTCTTGTCAGATAATTCTGATAGTCCGCTGTTTTTCATGGACTATGTTGTTGATCATCTTGCCTTCAAGCGCAAATGGAACGTTGCTTTTGCGGCTTGTGCTGTAATGTTGTGGCATGCCTGAAATGATCATGTGTTCAATACCAAGCGTTGGACAGAGTCATATGTCAGGTTTTATGCAGTTGATATGCTTCGGTTGTGGACCTACAGGGCTAAGCGACAACAAGACAAGGAGGATCTACTAGCATGGTTGTGCATTATCGATAATTAGTTTGTTGCCTTGGCAATGGAAAGGCTGATTGTACTCTAAAGTATATAGGCATCCTCTAATCTCTATATTCTTTTTTCTCCTGTCTCCTTAGGTTGCTTGTGGCCTTGCACCAGGGTGCATTTGCAAACTTCATGTAATTGACCGTTGAGTCTTCAGGCTTTCCGCCTATTTTGAAATATATAAGGTAGATTCGGTCTACGATCTATTTTCAAAATAGATAAATAAATATAACTACTACACAAAAGCAAAAAAAATTAGCAACATTGAAGGATCTATTCCCTCCTTCCTAAATATAATTCTTTTTAGATATTCCAATACGGGACTACATACGGAGCAAAATGAGTGGACCTACACTCTAAAATATGTATGTATACATTTATATGTAGTTTATATTGATATCTTCAAAAAGACTTATATTTAGAAACAGAGGGAGTATATTGCTTTAGTGTGCTCCCTGTCCCCAGAAATAAACATATGAACGGAATCTTGGTAGAACTGTCACGAACTAGGGTTCCTGAGAAGGGGGGTTGGAGGGAATTGGGGATCGGGAGATAGACAAAGGAGTGTTTAGATTCACGAAGGAAGATAGTTCATCACACATTCGATGCCCTTCTCTCCTCACCTACCACTCCTTAAGAGGACGAGGCCACACTCACGCCTACACGCTCAGTGTCGTTACATGGACCTGGCCTGACTTACGGGACGCAACCCGGTACACCCGTGGGCCGTGACATTTCCCCCGCCTTAGATACAGCATGTTCCCATGCTAGTGCACGAGGGAAACAACGTAAATTCCTTCCTTCTCCCAAGTCGTGCAGGACGCCGGCCAGCTTGACCACTTGATGAGTATCCTTCTCGCTGTAGTTGTTCTGTTCGTGCATGTCTCCGAGCTGATAACTTCTTCAAGAATGGTAAAGGCAAGGAAATTCAGTTTGTCACTGACCTTGGTTGCTGGTGGAACATGGCGCTTGAGTGGAGACATGTGCACCAATGGATGCACCTGACTTGACTTGGGTAGATCAAGGTGATACGCGTCATTACTAATGCGAGCCAGAATCTTGTATGGTTTGAAGAACCGGAAAAAGATAGTTTCTGGTTCAACCTACTGGCCAACGACGTCTGTATTTATGGTTGGAACTTGAGGTAAACAGAATCATGTGTGGTTGAGATGCAAGCGATGAAGGGTAGCAGGCCTGTCGATGTCCATGCCCACTGGTGGTGACCGTGGAGGCGAGCGTTATGCTGGCGACCCTTGCCAGGCGATGCTTCTCATGCTACGACGGCAGCGCCGAACGACCACAGACGCCGGCCTTGGTGGATGCGATGGGAAAGTTGGTGGATGCGACAGTCGTTCTTCGGCGGTGTCCTCTCGGCCAGAACTGGGTGGCCGCGGCGAGGGCGACGATGTGAGGGAATGTGAGGGGGAGAAAGGCATTGTGACACCGACGAGTGGGCAGGGGTAACAAGGACGGACGTCACGCGCATCCATGTCGGCACAAACCCAGCTCAGATTTGGGTTGAAAATGGGTCGCGCCGGACAGAAAAGCGGACCCTCATCTGTTTGGGTCGGTGCGTTGGCCCACTTTTTCTGTCCGTCTCGACCCAAGCAGATGCAGTCGGACGAAATGGGTCGCCGTGTTGGAGTTGGTCTTACCACCCAATTAATAAGGTGTTTCCAATCAGCATTTCAATGTCAATTTGACAATAACAAAATGTCTTCTTCGCAAAAGTACCACATCAAAATAAAAAAGGACAACCCGGTGCAGATAGCTCCTACTTGCGCAGGGTCTGGGAAAGAGTCAGATCACTTTGGGTCTCTTATACGTAGTTTTTTCCTTCTATTTTCTGCAAGAGGTTGTTTTCACGACTCAGACCCGTGACCTCCACACAATACTAGGAGTGTAAAATTTAATTCTTCCATGACTTCCAAAGAACTACGGGCAACAAAAGTAAGGGCACAAGCTTCACACAAAAGGTTACATGGGGCAAAGGGGCCTCGACTTTTTTTGGCATCCATATTCGCATCTAGTTTGATGGACAGGGGTAGGTCCATATGCTATCCTGCGTAGTGCCAAACTATGGCCAAGGAACATGGTTCCTCCCATTAGATACAGCTTAGCGTGGCTTTCTGATGAGAGCAAGTTGCATTCTACCCAAGCACCGAGGACCTCGCTATCATGTCATGTCATGCAATGCCAAAGGGGAGCAAAACTAGGGGATGCTAGCTCCTTAACTCTTGCCGCGACAAGCAAAATATCACGCCGTATACATACACCGAGAAAAAGCAAGACAAGAAATCCAGCGAGAAAAGTAAAAATGAAATGAGGGCAGATGATTTTTCCGGCACATGTACTGCCACGCGACACTCGTACAGTCTGATACTCCCTTCGTCCTAAATATAACTCTTTTTAGAGAATTCAATAAGGGACGATATACAAAGCAAAATAAGTGAATCTACACTGTAAAATATGTTTATATACATTCATATATAATTTTTATTAAAATATCTAAAAGGAGTTATATTTGGAAATGAAGGGAGTACAATGGTACCACACGCCTACTAATCGTCGTGCAGGTCTTTTAAAAAAAATTAAAGGACATTTTGTTAGACAAATTTTTTTTTGGACCGTCTAAGATGGGTCCTTGTTGCCATATCTATTGGGCCGGCCTAAGTAGCTCCTTGCAGGTTAGTTTCTTTCTATTATTTTGAATTTGAAAAAAATATTATCAATACATATGATCTAAAAAAACTAAAATTACTTTACAAACATGAATATAAATTTATTAACACGTTCATAGCATTTAAAAGAGGTTCACATGTTCCAAAAAAGTTTGACATTTAAAACTTGTATTCATTTAATTAAAAAATGTTTATTGAAAATACGTTACATATACAAAAAGGTCCACGCATTTCTAATAAATGTTCAAGACATTTAAAAAAAGTGTTACATACAACATAAAAATCCCATAATTTGAAATATGATTCCTATCAATCAAAGACAAATGTTTCAGCATGCATTTAAATTTTTTTATCATGCATTCAAAAAACTGTTCAAAACATGTATTTGGGCAAATATGAATCATGTATTTAAAAAATGTTAAATATGTATAAAAAATATTTTACATGTCTACAAAAAATGTACAATTGTATGACAAAAGTAGACATCAAATAAAATATTTGAGGAAAAAATTAATCATATATTTGAAAATCTTAAACATTACAAAAAATCATGATGTACACTAAAAAAGTGCAATGCGTATAAAAAATTAGATATGTATTAAAGAAGGAAAAGTAAAAGGAAAAGGAAGAAAAATCCAAAGAAAGAAACACGGAAACAAAAAATAAAATAGAAAGAAAAATAAGAGAAAACCGGTCAGAAAACCCAAAGAGATGAAAACAAACTCGAGTCGGAAGCAGGGACGGGAAAGAATTATTGATTGAGTTGCATCTGATCTCAGAACGGGAAAGAATTAGCCCTAGCGTTGATTTAGACGCTTTGATTTATTGATGTCTACCACAGATGAGTCGGCCATTTTGCTCGGTCTTGTTGTTATTGCACATAGTACATTGCACCCGGTCAAGCCCATTATGGAACTCAGTGAAATTATACCTCCTGATTTTGGGCCCGAGGACTATATCGCGCTGAAGCTTTCCTCGCGTACTGTAGCAATAGGGCTGGCCGTTGTCCGATTTCCTTCGCTCGGTTCGTTCGATGTAGTTAGTTCACTGGTTCGCTCACGTCGTGCTTTTCTTCTTTTTTTTTTCTTGTTTGTTTTCGTTTTCGGAAACGTTAACGCCCACACGTGTGGGCGTTTGCACATCGCCCACATGCCTTCATAACCACTCATTTTGCCACCTATGAATAGATGACATCAGCAGAATTTTTTTGGTTTTCGGCTTAAAAATGTTGTATCCCCTAAATAAAAAAAGCGAACTAAAAATCCGTTTTCACCATTAAATCCGTCTTGACGAGATCTTCAAAACTAGACCCCGTGTTGATATGTTTTGACGAATTTTTTTTTTGCCAGAAGTTGCCACGATGTTTACACTGCAGTTGCCAAAGGGCTTAAACTAAAGTTGCCATGTGGCAATTTTAGTTTGTAGATCATGGCAATTTTAGTATTTTGATGATGGCAACTCCAGTACTTTGACCATGAAAATGATTTTTTGTATGAACCATGGCAATTTTAGTTTATGGTTCATGGCAAGTCTAGTTTCTTAATTCCCCGTTTTGTAAATGTCAAAATTTATTTTTAAATGTAGAAGAAAATAGCTGAAATATATCATGGCAACTTCAGTGTAAACATCATGGCAATTCATATGCAATAGACATGGCAACTTTTAATCCAAAAAAAAAATTCATCAAAATATATCAACATGGGATCTAGTTTCGAAGATCTCATCACGAGGGATTTAATGGTGAAGATGGATTTTCAATCGGATTTTTCGTTTAAGAGATAAAACATTTTAAAAACTGAAAATCAAAAAAGATTTCTGCATGCATGCATGCGATGACGTGGTAATCTGTTTACATTAGAGACGTGTGGTGCGTCTCCCTTCCTGCCACACGTGTGGTAGTTAGCGCGACCCTTCGTTTTTCTTTCTTTTCTCTTTGTTTCTTCACTGTTTTTTGTTTTCCTCGCTTTTTATCGGTCTTTTCCTTTCTTTTCCCATTTTCAGCGATTTTTGCTGTTTATTCTGTGTTTTAATTTGTTTCTTTTCTCGGTTTTCATTGGGTTTTATTTTTCTTTCTTTGGTATTTATTTATTCTTTCTTGGTTTTCATCTGTTTTTTGTTTTTTATTCTTTTTGCATTTGTTTCTTCAGTTTTTATTCATTATCTTTTTATCTCTTTTACTTTGTTTTCTGTTCTTGTTTTTACTTTTTGCATTTGTTTGTTTCTTTTGGTTTTCATTCTAAATTTCTTGTCTATGTTAGCAATATTTTTCTAATACATGTTTAACATTTTCCAAATACAACTTTTTTTGCACAGATTCAAATATAAATAAAATTTCTTAGTACATGGTCAAAAAATTCAAATACACATTTTTTTTATGTTTATCAAATGCCTGATTAACATTTATTACATACAAGATTAATATTTTTGAATACTCAGTCAGCATTTCCCTATACACACTTTAAAAAATTCAAATGCTTGATTAACAGTTTTCTAAAATAATATTAATACTTTTTGAATATATGGTCTATATTTTTTCTATACACGGTTAACATGTTCCAAATGCTTGATTAACATTAACCAAACATGTGTTCAACATCTTTCAAGTGCTTGATTAATATTTTTATAGACATGATCAAATTCTGTCATCATTTTTTAAATACATGGTCAATATTTTTTCTATACACATTTAAGATTTCACAAATGCTTGATTAACATTTTTCAAATACGTGTTCAAATGTTTCTTTAAATTCTTGATTAACATTTTTTTATAGATGATCAAAAAAAATCGTCATTTTTTCAATACCTACTCAACAACTTTTTATACACGGTAAATATTTTTCCGAATACTTGATAGCATTTTTCAAATAATTGTTCAACATTTTCCCAATTGTTGATTAACATTTTCCATTACTTGTTCAATTGTTGTCCAATATTTGTTCAATATTTTTTAAATGCTCGATGAATATTTTTTCAAATACTTGCTCAACATTGTTCAAATACTTGTTGAACATTGATCAAATGATTTTTGTAGTTTTTTCTAATATATATCATGGCAACTTCAGTGTAAACATCATGGCAATTCATATGCAATAGACATGGCAACTTTTAATCCAAAAAAAAATTCATCAAAATATATCAACATGGGATCTAGTTTCGAAGATCTCATCGCGAGGGATTTAATGGTGAAGATGGATTTTCAATCGGATTTTTCGTTTAAGAGATAAAACATTTTAAAAACTGAAAATCAAAAAAGATTCCTGCATGCATGCATGCGATGACGTGGTAATCTGTTTACATTAGAGACGTGTGGTGCGTCTCCCTTCCTGCCACACGTGTGGTAGTTAGCGCGACCCTTCGTTTTTCTTTCTTTTCTCTTTGTTTCTTCACTGTTTTTTGTTTTCCTCGCTTTTTATCGGTCTTTTCCTTTCTTTTCCCATTTTCAGCGATTTTTGTTGTTTATTCTGTGTTTTAATTTGTTTCTTTTCTCGGTTTTCATTGGGTTTTATTTTTCTTTCTTTGGTATTTATTTATTCTTTCTTGGTTTTCATCTGTTTTTTGTTTTTTATTCTTTTTGCATTTGTTTCTTCAGTTTTTATTCATTATCTTTTTATCTCTTTTACTTTGTTTTCTGTTCTTGTTTTTACTTTTTGCATTTGTTTGTTTCTTTTGGTTTTCATTCTAAATTTCTTGTCTATGTTAGCAATATTTTCTAATACATGTTTAACATTTTCCAAATACAACTTTTTTGCACGGATTCAAATATAAATAAAATTTCTTAGTACATGGTCAAAAATTCAAATACACATTTTTTTATGTTTATCAAATGCCTGATTAACATTTATTAAATACAAGATTAATATTTTTGAATACTCAGTCAGCATTTCCTATACACACTTTAAAAATTCAAATGCTTGATTAACAGTTTTCTAAAATAATATTAATACTTTTTAATATATGGTCTATATTTTTCTATACACGGTTAACATGTTCCAAATGCTTGATTAACATTAACCAAACATGTGTTCAACATCTTTCAAGTGCTTGATTAATATTTTTATAGACATGATCAAATTCTGTCATCATTTTTAAATACATGGTCAATATTTTTCTATACACATTTAAGATTTCACAAATGCTTGATTAACATTTTTCAAATACGTGTTCAAATGTTTCTTTAAATTCTTGATTGACATTTTTTATAGATGATAAAAAAATCGTCATTTTTCAATACCTACTCAACAACTTTTTATACACGGTAAATATTTTTCCGAATACTTGATAGCATTTTTCAAATAATTGTTCAACATTTTCCCAATTGTTGATTAACATTTTCCATTACTTGTTCAATTGTTGTCCAATATTTGTTCAATATTTTTTAAATGCTCGATGAATATTTTTTCAAATACTTGCTCAACATTGTTCAAATACTTGTTGAACATTGATCAAATGATTTTGTAGTTTTTCTAATATATATATATATATATATATATATATATATATATATATATATGTATGTATATATATATATATATAATAATTTAAAGTATAATTTTAAAGAGGAAAATAATGCAAAACAAAGAGAAAAAAAGACGATGTGGCCTTCCGTGCTTCTGGGCCGACCCATCTTGGTCTCCCATTCAGCGACGGTTCCCCCTCTCTCGTTGAACGCGAGATATAGCAGCGCCCGAGTACGGTAGCTCATATTTGCCGCTTGCATCAGCAAATTGGTACACTGACACACGCGCAACTCCCAACTAGGCCGGCCCATGTAGCAATCTGGCATAGCGGTTCTTACGATACCAGCTCAGCACTGCAGCAGTTCATTTTTTCCCTCTAGAAAAGACTTAAAATTGAGGGGAGCGGTGTAGTGGTAAAGCTGCTGCCTTGTTAACATGAGGTCACGGGTTCAAGTCTTGAAAACAGCCTCTTACAGAAATGTAGGGAAGGCCGCGTACACCCTTCCCTGGACCCTGCGCAAGCGGGATCTACATGCACTGGGCTGCCCTTTTTCTAAGAAAGATTTAAAACCAACATTTTCAAATGCCTATTTTTTTGGAACGTTACTATTTTTTAGAAAAAACAAATAATATTTGATAATCTGAAAATATTTTCTAAAAAAGAAAACAATTTTTGTTTGGTCAATAGTGTAGAATTTGTTGAAATCCATTTTTTTTCTGAAAACATGATCTTTAGGTGAGAATCCTTGTTTTTTATTAATAAGAAACTTTTAAAAATAAATTTTGAACTTGAGAACATTTTTTTATTTTTTAAAGCAAAGAAATAATGATTCACGGTAATAATTTCTTTGAACAGGTCAATCCCCCAACATTTTCAAATGCCTATTTTTTGGAATGTTACTATTCTTTAGAAAAAAAATAATAATTGATAATCTGAAAATATTTTCTGAAAAAGAAAACAATTTCTGTTTGGTCAATAGTGTAGAATTTTTTTGAAATCCATTTTTTTCTGAAAACATGATCATTTTGTGAGAATCCTTCTTTTTTTATTAATAAGAACTTTTTTGAATAAATTTTGAACTTGAAAACATTTTTTGATTTTTTTAAAGAATAGAAATAATGGTTCGCGGTAATAATTTCTTTGAACAGGTCAATCCAAACATACCATTAGGTGGCTTGGTACATTACCGGCATATGCACTACTAAGCTACACACATACATTATTTTAACACAATACAATCAAAGTCGCTTACATACATGAGCATACACTAATCCCTATAATAGCACGCATGGACAGCTTACCCCTATGAGTATCTTCGATAGATTAAGCCGGCACATCATCTTGAGGTTGACGAAGTCGTCGCCGACACCTTCGTAGTCGAGGGGAACGTTTTCTCCCACTGAACGCACATTGCTGGAAGCCCTAGAATAGATCCATAAAAATGCGAGTACCAATGTCAAGTCTGGAACTTGAACTCTGGTGGGCAGGGGCTACCACTGTCCTCCTAACCATCCAACCACATATTGGATCACCAGACTTCTAGTAATAATAGTGTAGGTTATTTTTTATGAGATTTTTTTTCGAGGGGGCATGATTTACCGGAGCATCTATGTATTGCCTGTTGCGAGACCGATGGAGGTCTTGCCTGAAGGCCCATCCCGTGGCTATTATTGGGCCGGCCCAAGTAGCTATTTACTGGTTAGTTCTTTATCTTTGTTTATCTTTTGTTCATATTTCAAAAAATATATTCTAAATACACATATCATAAAAACTTAAGATTACTTGAACATATTGTTAGCCAGGTTTTTTCAAATTTTGATAGCATTAAAAAAATGCTCATAACATTTTAAAGAGGTTCATACAATCAATAAATATGATATTTTGAAATTGATTAGACAATGTAAAGAACATGTTTGTGTTATTTAAAAAAAGTTTTTTGCCATTTAAAAAGTTAGCATGTTTATATAAAATGTTCCTGACATTTCAATATATATATATATATATATATATATATATATATATATATATATATATACACTGTAAAAATTGCATAGTTTGGAAAAAGGTTTTAAATGATCCAAAAATGTTCCAATGTGTATTTGAAAAATGTCTATCATGTATTTTAAGACTTTTCAAAGATATATATCTAAAGATAAATTTTAATCATGTATTTCAAAAATATTAAGTATGTATATAAAATTTAAAAAATTATATATCACATAGATTTAAAAAATAATAATTGTGTATTAAAAAAATTGAACATTTATAAAAACATATACCTGATGTATTTTAAATATATAGAATGTGTATAGTAGACATGTGCTGTGACAAAAATAATAGGAAAGAAAGAAAAAGGAAAGGGAAAAAAGACCCAAGAAAATCAAAAAAGAAAACAAAAGCAGAAGAAAACCGATGCAAATGATGAAAACCGATAAAAGAACACAGAGAAGAAGGAAAGACTCGAAACAGAGGTACTATAGTACTAGGCTGGCCTACTCGCTCGCCACCGTAGGAAAGATGTGTTACGTCTGACGTGTCGGTACGGACAAGAAATAAGTATTATGATGATATACCGTGAGAACTATATCTCACTTAGAGCGGGAGCATCTACCATCTCACACAGGTTTACCATAGATGCTACAGTATTGAGTTGGCCCGCTTTCTCTCGCACGCGGCGCTTGTTACGTTAGATAAGTTCGCTTCGCTAGTTTGCTTTGCTTGTTTTGTTTTTCTTTCGTTTTTTAATTCTTCAATGGTTTTTCTTTCATTTTTCTGGTTTTCTTTGTTTTTTCTGGTTTCCATCTGTTTTCTTCCTTTCTTTGTTGGTTTTCACTTATTTTTTGTTTTATTTATTTTCCTTTGTTTTTATTTGGTTTTCTTTGTTTCATTTTTGTTTTTTTGTTTCTTCTCCTTTTGTACTTCTGTTTTGTTGCTTTTTTAAATGAGAGGTGTTGCCCCCCGCCCCAACTTTTATTAAAAAGCCAAGGCAGAACCACACCGGACTGTTTACAGCTCTCGGCTCCAGCCAAAACAGTAGCTGTAGCAGATTTATTACAAGGAGAGTTTTTACTGAAGAAGTTCAACATCTCTCCCGGAATTTTAAAACTCATGTTTGAGCCAAAGGGCAGAAAAGCAGCAGAGCTAAGTAAACCTTCATCACATCAAAACAACAACTCTACTACCTAACTACCGCAGCGTCATCCACACGCCAGGCAATTCTAAGCAGTTCCCCGCGATGATGGTCGAGCAGCCTCAAGCATCGGAGGAGTAGCGCAGCCTGGTTGTCCACACACATCACTTTTCCATTGGCAGATATGAGCACCCACCATATCTAGCACACACATGATTTTTCGCCATATTCGCCCTGGAAAACAAATTCATTCCAAAACAAACAAGCTCCATAAGGTAGCAGCAAAGACTAAATTAACAACATCACAACGTTTTTTCTTCTTCCAGAAGGAGATAAAGGAGCTAAACGATTCATGGATAGGCATCTCAATGCATTCAGATATCACCCCCACAGTTGTTGGGCAACCACACAGTCAAAAAACAAATGTGTATACTTTCAAGCTCATTACAAAACACACATGTCATATCCTCAACATGTTGATGTTTTGCCAGATTACCTCTAGTTAAACTTTTATTGTGCACCATTAACCAAAGAAACACATGGATATTCGGAGGAACTTTGAGTTTCCAAATGTAATCCTTACAAACAGAAGTCACTCCCCCAAAGTTAACCATTTTGGAAAGAGATTTCATAGAATACAAACCATTACTTTCTAAGGTCCAAATATGTTTATCAACAACATTAGAAGGGGAAAAACCTCTAACCAGATCTAGCAAATCTCCCCAAATGCGTAAAGTACGTTCATCCACACACCTCCTAAAAGTTAGTTGTAAATTCACCCCATCCCAGACTTGGGCAATTGAAACATCTTGTTGCTGGCGGATACTGTACAGGTCTCAGAACCTGGTTTTAAGTGAGTAGTCCCAACCCATATGTCATGCCAGAATGACACATCTTTACCATTCCAAAGAATCCACTTATAGAAAGTTTTAGCAGCAGAAAAAAGCCCAGGTGATGCTTTTCTAAAAAGGAGAGCCCATCCCAATTCTAGACCCAATAATGTTTGGTTTATCAATATTATATTTAAAGCTAAGAAGTTTTTCCAATCATTGTCTCTATCATCAAAGAAATGCTTACTCCGCGCAGCTAGTAATGACATATTAAACTTGGTAAGATTAGGGACACCCATACCAATCCATTCTTTCTTTTGAGAAACTAGCCCCCAATTTGCTAAGTGGTACTTATGGTTGTTACCCATATTACCCCAAAAGAAATGGGATATCTAAGAGGTAATAGCATCAATTGCCCACTTAAGGAATTTCATCATGGACATCAAGTAGCTAGGAATGCTAGCAATACAAGTAGTCAGGAGGATAAGCTTTCCTTTATAGGATAAGTTTCTCCCTAGCCATCCAGCGATGTTCCTAATGATTCTATCAATAATAGGTTGGATGTCCTCCCTTCTGAGTTTCTTATAGTGCAAAGGGACACCTAAATATTTAAAGGGGAAATCTCCAATTTGGCAGCAAAAAAATTGTGCAAATTCTTTGGACATCTCATCTATGTGGATAGTATGAAGGTCACATGTATGGAAGTTAATACACAAACCAGAAAGTTTTTCAAAACTAGCCAAGACCCACTTTAGGTTTCTAGCATGTTCAGCAGAGGCATCTAAGAGATGAAGGGTATCATCAGCATATTGCAAGCTGACTACACCACTAGGGATTACATGAGGCAGAAGCCCCCTAATCAAATCATGGCTAACAACCTTCCTGAGCATCTTAGAAAATACATCAGCCACCAAGTTAAAGAGCAAGGTGGAGGAAGGGTCTCCTTGTTTAAGCCCTTTCCCACCCACAAAATGGGGGCCATTAGTATCATTTATTCTAACAAAGAAAGTACCTTGATGAAAGCAACTATAAACCCACCCAATCCATTTGTTACCAAAACCTCTAGATCTAAGCATCTCCACAAGGAAATCCCAGTTCACCTTGTCATAGGCTTTTTCATAGTCAAGTTTCAAAACCAACCCACTAGTTCCTGTTCTATGTATCTCATGAATCATCTCATGATCCATAACCACAATTTCCAGAATAAACCGCCCCTTTATGAAAGCAGTTTAGTTTTGAGAAATAATTTTGTCACAAATAAGGGAAGCCCTATTGTTCATGGCTTTGGAGAAGATCTTAACAGAGCAATTACCAAGGCTAATAGGCATGATTTTTTTAAAATCTTTAGCATTACTAACTTTAGGACTGAGGGCAATAATAGCCAAGTCCAGTCTAGAAACATCAAGATCCCCATTCTCAAAATCTTTAACCATCCACATAAAGTCACCTTTAATCAATTCCCAAAAGTTTTGATAAAAAATAAAGGAAAGGCCATCAGGGCTAGGGGCACCACCAGCATATGAGCTCATAATAGCTTCTTTAATTTCCTCCTCAGAAAAGGGTTTCTCGAAAAATTTCTATCTTCTTCACTAATCAAATCACAGGTCTAGATGCATATCAGGTTTAGGTTCAAAAGAAAATAATTTTTTTATAAAATGAAGTAGCTATAGATAACATATTTGTAGTAGAAGTGACAGAGCCATCAGGGCCATTCAACTCAGCTAAATGATTTTTACGGTGTCTATGATTAGCCAAAGGAAGGAAATAAGTATTATTGCCATCCCTTCTAATATTTTCCTATCTCTGGATCTCTGCCATAAAGTAGTTTCTTCCTTCTTCCAAATTCCCCCCAACCCAGTTTTAATCTGGATCATCCTCTCATGATCCCTGGCTGAAAGGGGATTAATTTCAGAGAGCACATCTAGCATATCAAACTCCATAAGGAGGGACGTTTTCTTTTTCTTAATATCAACCTCAATATTAATACTCCATCCTTAATGTTTTTCCTAAGGGCCCTGGTTTTGCACATCCAATTTCAATAGAAGATCTAGGGTCCCCATTGGCTAACCACACTTCATGGACAAGCTGGGACAACCCAGGTTGAGATAAGCACCATTTTCAAACCTGGAAATTTTAGGACTAGTAATTTTCCTAGCTCCAGTATCCAGAACCAAGGGGGTGTGATCACTCCCCACTCTAGGAA